>OZ008371.1:42761404-43961404 GCA_963931995.1 Phaonia tiefii
GACTTGACTTGACTTGACTTGACTTGACTTGACTTGACTTGACTTGACTTGACTTGACTTGACTTGACTTGACTTGACTTGACTTGACTTGACTTGACTTGACTTGACTTGACTTGACTTGACTTGACTTGACTTGACTTGACTTGACTTGACTTGACTTGACTTGACTTGACTTGACTTGACTTGACTTGACTTGACTTGACTTGACTTGACTTGACTTGACTTGACTTGACTTGACTTGACTTGACTTGACTTGACTTGACTTGACTTGACTTGACTTGACTTGACTTGACTTGACTTGACTTGACTTGACTTGACTTGACTTGACTTGACTTGACTTGACTTGACTTGACTTGACTTGACTTGACTTGACTTGACTTGACTTGACTTGACTTGACTTGACTTGACTTGACTTGACTTGACTTGACTTGACTTGACTTGACTTGACTTGACTTGACTTGACTTGACTTGACTTGACTTGACTTGACTTGACTTGACTTGACTTGACTTGACTTGACTTGACTTGACTTGACTTGACTTGACTTGACTTGACTTGACTTGACTTGACTTGACTTGACTTGACTTGACTTGACTTGACTTGACTTGACTTGACTTGACTTGACTTGACTTGACTTGACTTGACTTGACTTGACTTGACTTGACTTGACTTGACTTGACTTGACTTGACTTGACTTGACTTGACTTGACTTGACTTGACTTGACTTGACTTGACTTGACTTGACTTGACTTGACTTGACTTGACTTGACTTGACTTGACTTGACTTGACTTGACTTGACTTGACTTGACTTGACTTGACTTGACTTGACTTGACTTGACTTGACTTGACTTGACTTGACTTGACTTGACTTGACTTGACTTGACTTGACTTGACTTGACTTGACTTGACTTGACTTGACTTGACTTGACTTGACTTGACTTGACTTGACTTGACTTGACTTGACTTGACTTGACTTGACTTGACTTGACTTGACTTGACTTGACTTGACTTGACTTGACTTGACTTGACTTGACTTGACTTGACTTGACTTGACTTGACTTGACTTGACTTGACTTGACTTGACTTGACTTGACTTGACTTGACTTGACTTGACTTGACTTGACTTGACTTGACTTGACTTGACTTGACTTGACTTGACTTGACTTGACTTGACTTGACTTGACTTGACTTGACTTGACTTGACTTGACTTGACTTGACTTGACTTGACTTGACTTGACTTGACTTGACTTGACTTGACTTGACTTGACTTGACTTGACTTGACTTGACTTGACTTGACTTGACTTGACTTGACTTGACTTGACTTGACTTGACTTGACTTGACTTGACTTGACTTGACTTGACTTGACTTGACTTGACTTGACTTGACTTGACTTGACTTGACTTGACTTGACTTGACTTGACTTGACTTGACTTGACTTGACTTGACTTGACTTGACTTGGCTTGACTTGACTTGACTTGACTTATTGAATGGAATTGAATTGAACTGAATTGAATTGAATCAAATGAAATGGAATTGAATTGAATTGATTTCAATTAAAATGGATTGAATTACATTGAGTTGAATTGAATTGAATTGAATTGAATTGAATTTAATTTAATTTTTTTTTTTTTTTTTTTTTTTTAAAAATAAATAATTCTTTATTGAGGTATAAATAAAGTTTGAATTACAATTGTGTATTACCCCGCGAAGCCTAGGCTTGTATGCAAGGATTTATAAATATGCAGAAGTAAATTAGATTTCACATTACATTCAATTTCAAATTATATCGGTTCTTCTACATGATTTTTGTATTTGATTTGTTCGCTTCATTGCGATTTTATGAAAAATTGTTTAACTAAAAATTTACGTTTAAATTTATTTCGAATATTTATCAGATTTAATGGCATCGAGTTGTATGCGCTTGGTAGTTGCACATTCAAGGTGCTTTTTCCGTGCTTATTGTTGAATTTTGGTATTTTAAACCTGCCGTCTGCTCGTCTTCTTGTATTATAGGGATGATCCACAGGTTCAAGAAAATTGTCATCATGAAATTCGTTGATAATTGTTGATTTGTATATATTTCTGACGTTTAATATGTTGTGTTGTTTATAGAAGGATTTTAGTCTGTCTTCAGAAGTAGTGTTTTGTGATAGTGCATTATTAGGGTTGTTTGAGAGTTGAGTTTGAGTGTGAGGTATATTATTTACGTGATTTGAGCTGTTTGTTTTATTTTTCATTAATATTTTTATAAGCCTATTTTGTGTTTGTTGCAAAATCTTGCAGTATGACGAGTTTCCATACGCTGTTACTCCATGTCGCAGATAGGATTCTGCTAGTGAAAAGTATGCTTGTTTTGTAACGTTTAATGGAGCGCAGTTATTTAGGTGATATAAAACATATGATGATTTGCGTAGTTTTTTGTTTAGTGACGCTATGTGATCCTTCCAGTTTAAATGTTGATCAACAATGACACCTAGATATTTATAGTTGTTCACGACCTCGATTAACGTTTCACATTTGTCATTATCTGGGATTTGTGAGAAACTGTTTTTATGGAGACAGTCTGTGTTATGGTATTTTACAGTTATTGTAGAATTTGGTATGTGATGTAATTTCATATGCATTAATTTAGTTTTTGTGGCATTAATTATCAAACCGTTGTCATGACACCACCTAGATACAACATTCAGTTCAGATTGCATCATTTGTACTGCTGTTGGGAGATCCTCATGAGAAACAATTATGGCCGTATCGTCGGCATAAGCAAAATTGGTGCTATTCTTTAACTGATTCAACATTTCATTGGCATATATCAAATAAAGAATTGGGCCAAGTTTTGATCCTTGCGGTACACCCGTTAGCATTGGTATTTCTTGGCTTAAGTTTCCCTCAATTTTTACCTTATATGATCGACATTGTAAGTAGTTTTCAAACCATTTAAGGCATTGACCGCGGATTCCAATTCTTTCTAAAATATTTATTAAATTTGTATGCGAAAGCGTGTCGAAAGCCTTGCTAAAATCTATAAACAGCGCTAGGCAATGCATATTTCGGTCCAAACATTTGTTAACGTGGGTCGTAAAATGACCAAGTAATTTGTTTATGTTTTTTCCTTTTTGGAAGCCATACTGATTTTTATTTATAACATTATACTTGGTGAGGAAGTTATTAAGCCGCCTTACCATAATTTCTTCCAATACTTTCTCTACCACGGGTAAAATGGATATGGGCCTGTAATTGTTGTAGTCCGTTTTCCTACCACTTTTGAATATCGGCCTTACCAGTGAGGTTTTCAAGAGTGTGGGTATGGTGCACTCATTCAGACTTGTATTTATGAGTGCTGTTATTGCTGGTGTAAGTTGTTGTGCGTTGAATCTGATATCCTTTGGACGAATTCCGTCTGCTCCTGCCCCTTTATTAATGTTTATTGTTTTAAGAATATTTAGAATTTCTAATTCGTTAGTTTGTTCAATGTATATAGTGTTTTGTATTCTCGTTTCTGTGGAATTTAGTGTCTTAATGTCACAATCGTGTATTATGTTTTGAACATTTTGTTTGAATTTAATAGCGAAATTATTGGCTACTGTTTTCATATTTACATTATTAAAATTTTTTTTAATTACTTCGTCAACGTTGTCGACTTTTTTTCCAATAATATCATTTATTAATATCCAGGTACCTCTAATGTTGTGTCTGTTTTTTATGAATTCTTGTCGGCGGTATTCATTTTTTGCAAATGTTATTTTATGGTTTAGCGTGTTATTAAATATCTTATATTCAGTTTCTTTGTTTAAGTTGTTCTTACTGTTTTTATATCGCTGATACAGTTTATCCCTAACTTCACAATATCTTAATATTTCATCCGTTAGCCGTGGATAATCGTTTCTTTTTCTTATGTCCTTTTTATTTTGTTTAGATTTGTTATATATTTCTGTAAATTTTTCGTGTATGTTCTCAAAAATTGTATGGCAACTTTGCTTTTTGTCTGCAAGATCACTCCAATTTGTTTGTTGTATTAATTTATTTACATTGTGAGTGTTTATTCCAGACATCTGTAATAGTTGTATTTCCGTACCCTGATTGTCATTATTGCCATTCGCGCTTGTTTGAATTGAATTGAATTGAATTGAATTGAATTGAATTGAATTGAATTGAATTGAATTGAATTTAATTGAATTGAATTGAATTCAATTGAACTGAATTGAATTGAATTGAGCTGAGTTGAATTGAATTGAATTGAATTCAATTGAATTGAATTGAATTGAATTGAATTGAATTGAATTGAACTGATTTGAAGTTCGTTGAATTGACTTGAATTGAATTGAGTTGACTTGAATTGACTAGAATTGAATTAAATTAAATGGAATTGAATTAAATTGAATTGAATTGATTTGTATTGAATTAACTTGAATTGAATTGAATTAATTTGAATTCAATTGATTTGAGTTTAATTGAATTGTATTGAACTGAACTGAATGGACTTCGCAGGTGTATTTAAATTAAGCATTCACGTTTAATTTTTAAATAGAAATATAAATCATATTCCAATTTTTAATGCGTGTTTAGCATAAAATTGACAAGTGTAATTCATATTCACATTAAATCATGATCGAATTTTGTAAAGTGTTTTTAGAAGAAGATCTTCAGAAGAATTTAATTTATAATTAGTTTGTTAGTCAAATTAGAAAATAACTTTGATATGAAAAAATTTGTTTAAAATCTTTTGTAGTAGTAACTCAATCTATAGAATTATGTATATTAAAAATCGATTTCATATAACTTAATTCAAAAATGTCATTAATATTTGAAATTTGAATATTTTTTGTTAAATTTTTAAATTTTTGAAAGTATATTTGACATATATTGAGTAGAAACCGGTAAACCGATTTAAAATATCCGGGTTTCTGTTTGTTCTAAAATTAAAATGCCGGTTCGCGGTTAGTTGCAAAAACCCCGGTCAACCGGTGTTGCCTGTTTCGGTTTTGAATTTCTACGCCAAGTCTACAACAGAATTCCGTAAATACGTGGTTGATGTCTGGGCTAGTTAATTTCGCAATTTATGTTTAACGGCTTCGCCGAAACTTTTGTGATAACTATTGCAGAAGTTGCAAAGATAATGTTGAAAATTGTGTAATCGTCCTTGTTAGCGATATTCCATTTTCTGTTAATAAAACAATGTTCTCCTTAAATTACGACAAGTACAATACAAACTTGACATTTGCAATGATTCTATATGCAACCTTTTTTTGCTATTACGTAACGGTGCATACTTTTGGAAGTTTAATTGATATCACCATTGCTGACAAACTGTGTCATTAACCGTTTAACCACAGACTGACTCATATACAAAACATGTCAGCTATTTATACATGTCTAAACCCTTTGACTCACGGTCTTTAGCAATTTCAAGAACCAGCGAGTAGTAGCCATTTTCTGTACTACTTTGGGCGATTTAATCGGTATTGGAGCGAGCTAGTTTGGCGAGCCGGTATGTATATTGTAGTGAAGGTATACTTTCAGGCATAACGTTAATCGCCCTGTTATTTGCAGTCTAACACAAATTTTAACTGAGCCACATCAGTGAAGCATTCATAGCAACATTATTTTGACATTGATGTTAATTTACTGGTTTATTACTTTATCGTCACAATAAAAACAGATTATTAATCGGTATGATCTAAAGGCACAGATTCTTGGACAATATGGTCTAAAGGACTCAATAATATAATTGTTATCAACACTTCTGTTGCATTTTCGAAATGGGACTGCAATTCCATATCCGTTGTATATTTGTTCATCCTGAAAGTATGGCAGTGTCCATTATGATGATGACTGTTGTTGAGTTTTCCCTTTATGGAGCAACTGTATTAAATAAAAATTCTTGAATACTCTATCTAAGTGTAACCTAATATTTCGAATCATATTTTCATCTTGACAGCCTGTGAACGGGAATAGAATAGATGGTAATTTTTCTTGCTTAGCCACTTCAACTAAAGTTCGAAGTGCATGTTTCTAATGAAGATTGTACAATTTTCTGACACGTACATGATTTTTGTAACCCTGCACATTAGAAACTATTTTAAATTCTACAAAGTATTTCGGGGAAATAGAGTTCATGTTTGAACCAGCAAGGAAATGGCACAATACATCATTTTAGAATGTAAAGGACAACATCAAGTGAATTATTATACTACGAGTATTCGTAAACTAAACTGACCGACATTCTTGGAATTACCGGGTTAAAATTGTCTGTTGCAGTCAACAACATCTTCGTTGCATTCTTATTGTACAACATTTTCCATTTCATTTGACTCTGACTTTCATCCTATTATTTTTTCCTTCTTGCACAAATAACCCATATTTGTCTTGCTTGCAACTTGTCATGTTCATTGTATGTCCTGCAAAACAAAGAGGAACCACATGTACCACATGAATGACGTAAAGAGTAGACAAAATCATGTGGAAACATTTGCCAAGCATGCATTATTTTTCCTGCAATATGTATATATGTATATTCGTAGTCATCATTTCAAATGATCATATTTTCCGGTTCTCTTAGGGGATTATAACACAACCACCACATATCCCTTATGACTTGCATGTTCCTTCAATGGATTAGTTCCACATAAATGCTGGTTAGTAGGGGAAATTCTAAATGTAAAATAATTTCCGAATAAAAATTTACATAATTGTCATATGTGATGTAAGTGAAATGTAAAAGATATTCGTTTACATTACATCTCTATGGGAATATCCTTGAAGTTGCAAAGGAAACTAGAACACCTTATGAATGTTAAATGTTATTTAAATCCTTGAGTATATTGAACTGGTATCAGACATAGCAGCGGTTAAAGGTAAATTAGATGGTTTTGTAGCTTGTCGCTGTTTGTAGATTGTCGCAAATATTGTATACTTGTGTCCAAACACATTGTGTGTTGGCTATTCAATATTACACGTTGGAGATACAATGATTAATACGTATGTTATAATATATGTTTTTGTGACCCAAATATGGGTTTGTTTGTTGAAAACTGCTGAAAACAAAATCGTCGTGACAGACAACAAAGAATCAAAAAAATTTCAGATCTTCAATTCATGAAAACAATGCAATGCTAAAGCATTTGATACAGTTTGGCACCAGACACTCATATCAAAGGTTAATGCTTTTGGTTTAGATAGAAACTATACTCGATTTATTTCGAGTTTTCTCAGAGACCGTTCCATACGAGTTGTGATAGACGGTATCTCTTCCGATGTGTATACAATTAATGCGGGAGTACCTCAAGGCTCTGTGCTTTCTCCCTCTCTTTTTCTTCTTTTCATCATCGACCTTCTCGATCGGACTATAAATCCCATCTACTCCTTCGCTGATGATAGTAATTTATGGCACTCATATTCGTTCGAACGTCTACCCAATCTTTCCGTAGTGCAAGGAAATAGACGAACTATGAATCATGACTTGCATCTGATTAGTGACTGGGGCAGGGAAAACCGAGTCGATATAAATGCACGCAAAACACAGTGTTGCAGAATATCGCACAAGCACACTGGTGACTCGAACCTGCCAATGATTTCAATGGGTGGTTTAGATGTTGGTAAATCGGAATCTCTTGATGTTCTGGGCATGAAGATACAATGTGGCAAATCGTTGGAATAAGCACATCTTCAATGAATAAGCACATCTTCAAAATGGAATTCAACTCTCATATTTGGGCTGGGGTTCCAGCGTCCACCTTGGAGCTTCTAAGAGAGCGTTGGAGCTGATAGGTGACAGCAGTGTATCCAGCACTGTTGTCTTCTTGGAGCATCGATGTTAGCTGTGTCTTGCTATTTCATAGGTATGTTCATGGAAAGTGTTCCGTCGAGTTGGTTGGTTGGCTGAAAAGGCTGCAAGACAGCACGCTGTCTAGCATACTTAGGCTAAAGAAGCCCATCGTGATACCTGCAATTTCCTCTATAGCAACTATTGACTAGTCGTTTAGCCAATTTTGAATTTGTCTATGAGACTTAGAGGAATATCCTGTAGGGCTATGGTGCTAACTATATGTGTTCCGAATATCCTAAATTCTCAGTCCTGCCAGAGCAGGGCAATCCAAGAGAAGGTGTTTTGTTGTTTCCTCGTCCTCTTCCATGCAGCAACTACAGGGAGTGGAGTTTCTATGTCCCAATCTTAGGCCGTGTTTTCCTACAAGACAATGTCCCGTAAGTGTTCCTATCATTGTGGATAACCTGCCTCTCGGCAAGTTAAGTAGTTACCTAGTCCTCTACCTGTCCACCTGTGGCCAGAGGACCCTGGCTTGTTTGCAAGTTGAAGTAAGTCTCCACTTGTCCTTGAACATATTATCGGCCCACTGTCTGATCTGCAAACGGCAGGTAGAGATTGGCATACTAACACCTTATTTTGCCGGAAGAACCTGTGTCGTAGTACCCTGTCTAGATAATGCATCCGCTACGCAATTGCCTGGAATGTCGCTGTGTCCCGGTACCCAGATGAGCCTGATGTCAAAATACTCTGCCATCACCCTAAGTGATGAGTGGTATTCTCTCACCGTCAGGGACGTAGCAAACATGGCTTCCAGGGATTTTATGGCAGCCTGGCTCTCTGTGTAGATACATATTCTCCGTAGGGTTGTGACACTACTTTTCAGTAGTTCAGCAACCTCCAGTGTGGCGGTAATTTCCGCCTGAAATACACTACAGTGATCAGGCAGTATGAAGGAGATATCTATATTTAGGTCCGGTGAATGGACCCCATTCGGTGGCCGTCGGTGGTGCAATGGTTAGTGTGCGCGGCTCTTGTACATGAGATCCTGGGTTCGAACCCTGGTCTGACCACTTTAGAATGTATTTCGGCGGCGGTCACCTCGCATAGTGGCGGCGACACTATCGAGTATATAGCCATGAAAAAGCTTCTCAAAATACCGTTCGGAATCGGTGTAAAACTGTAGGTGCCAATCAGTGAGTGAAAACTGGAAAGCGCACAGCTCAGTGATTGTGAGAAGTTTCTCCCCTGTCCCTTCATGGGATGTAATGGGAAACCATTTATTTATTTGAATGGACCCCATAGTCTACTTGCTTGTCTAACTTTGATCCATCCGTGAAAATTCTGATACTACTTGTGTCTCTTTCCAGTGACTTTTGCCAGGTATTCCTGTTCGGAATAGAAGTTCTTAGACTTGTCGCTGGTAGAAGGTAGGGGTACAGTAGTCCGTTTTTACGGGAATAGATTTGATCCGGTGTAGTAATTCAGCTTGTCCGGAATGGCCCGACATCAAAACGCCACAATCTCTGATTCTCACCAGGGATGTAGCGGCTGCCGATTCGGCCATGACATCAGGAGTACAGATGTTTAAGATAGCACTAAGTGCAGTGCCTGACGTCATGCCCATTGGCCCACTAACGCTAATCAGTGCTGATCTTTGAATTTTCGTCAAGGAATTCAGAACGTATTTCATTTGGAGGGACCTCCACCACACTACGGTGCCATAGAGAAGTATGGTCTGACTATTGCCGTATCAATCCACATGGTGATGGAGTTACATTGCCTCATTCCAGAAGTTAGGGTATTTAACCGTACGACGCGGTTTTCAAGTGAAACTCATACCTTTCCTGTTTCCTGGCCGTTGAATCGAACTGCGCATTACAGAAACAATTCGTTCTTCAGCCGAACAGTCCGTATGCGGAATAAGCCTCCGGCAAGTGTATTCCCCACTTGAGTGTGGGGAATACAACATCAGCAAATTCAACATCAGCAAGTTTAAGTCAAACATTAACAGGTACTTTTCTCTCTTTCCCCCTACTCCTATCCCCGTTTCCTAAGTCCAATGCAATGGACTGCATTTATAGGGGACTTCCCCTGAATGTTGGTCTTCGCAGAAAAACAAATGGATGTTCCAAACATATACATGATTCCTGCATAATATTACAGGGACCGTTTTTTAACGTGAGGATATACATGGTTCCTGCATAATATTACGTGGGCCGTTTTTTCTCAGCGTGTATTGTAGTTGGTTGTTACGATTCCTAATATATAAATCAATCAATCTCTTCAAGATTTTTAACAGAACAGGATTGAATACTAATTGATCTGTGTCTCTAGTCGTAAGGAGGTACATCACCAGCCTTCCCCGATTTGGGTATAAAGTCCTTCCTTTTAAATACTTGTCTGGAACAATGGATAAGACGTGAAGATTCACAAAAGATTGGCCGCGTTTTCCACCATAACTGGCAATAATCATCATGCTAGGAATCCCGGGAAGTAGAATTTTCCCGGGAAATAAAAAAATTATTTTATCTTCGGTTTGTTAAGCAACGATGCACCGAATGGCTTGAAATTTGACAGAGATCATAAAACGTATGCCATTTCTAAAATACTTACTCAAATGGCTCGCGAGTCGGCAGTATTGAAGAACAACATTAGTAGAACATTTCCACGAATTTTTGTGATATTTGCTTAGAAACTGCGGAAACACCCGTCCGTGATAGACGAAAAAGCTCCGGGAATGCCAGGAAAACCGAGAATACCGTTTCCCGGGAAATTGGGAGTACTAGTGTTAAATAACGATATGTTCAACAGAAACTGCGGAAACACCCGTCCGTGATAGACGAAAAAGCTCCGGGAATGCCAGGAAAACCGAGAATACCGTTTCCCGGGAAATTGGGAGTACTAGTGTTAAATAACGATATGTTCAACAGTTTTATTTCCTTTTATTGTACTTATACAGTACAACAGTTCACTTTATTCACACAACTTGGCATTCCCAGTTGTCTATATTCAACCTTTTTGCTATTAATACTTCGCGTTGCTTACTTTTGAGCGTTTAATAACAGACGGATGCTGCTCAGCTGCTGTTTATATTAGTAACATTGATTGACGCCAGGATTTCTCGATCATTCTGGTAATGCCTCCACTATCCGTGATCTTTCGTTGTCGCTGTAATCGTACCGTTTCCAGAACCAGTGGTATTGCCGTTGTTTTTGAAATCTTAACGAATTCGCAACGTATACATCAAACTGGTTTGTTGTAAAGGTATACTTTAAGGCGCAGCATTAATCCCCCTGTTATTTACATTATGTTATTTTTTGAATTAAGCGTAAATAAAAGCTTTTTCTTAATCGTAGCAATATGAAGCTCAAGTATCTCACCTCAGCCTAATCAAACCACAAACCTTCGAGCTCTAAGATAGCACCCAGAGAAAGCGTGTTGCATCATTGACTTCTTGAAAGGATTCACTGAAGCTGATCCCAGCAACTGGTTTTGCTGTTTTGATTTCCTTTTTCAGCTGATTGAAATTGGACTTATATGTAGTTCAGCCCTCGTCTTATTGGTAACACTTAACACTATCACTTACCCATGTAGCGGCAAGTAATGACAATTTCATTGTTGTCCTTGCAAATGCTTTAAGGAATAGTCGACTTCCAACTTCACTTTGAATACTTTATATTAATTTCATCTGGTTTGCCTGCTCATACATCCTTTTTGTCCTTTCGCCTTAATAGCTATTTGTCATTAACTGCCTTAATGCTACTTTACTGAAGGTTGGAGTGGCTGTTTTGCTGGTGTTGATGTTGATGATGAGACACATAGTCAAACATCACAATGGAAACATATGTTAAGATCCTGCCGTCACATTTACATCAATACATTCTACACCACATTCTTCCATATAAACTCACTCAACTGCCTACTCGTCGCTTTCCTTCATGTCATTTGCTGTGTCTGTCAATTCATCATCCTTACCATGATTGTCGTTTGGTTAGGATTGCAGCCATTCCACTTTACATTCTTTGTATTGATTAGCCCACAAGTGTGACCAAATCGTAATGAACATGTATGTTTAGCTTGGAGCTCATCTCATCCAGGCACGCATGACTGACAGTCAATAACAATGAATTTTATGATTGTGAGACAAAGGCGCTGCAAGCCATTACAGATGGGCAATGTCCTTTGGACACACCCTACAGTGGCGTTGATAACTATGGGTATAAAGTAGTAATGATGGCATTGATGTTATGTGATAATGGTGATGATGGTTGTCGGTAGAATGCGTTACTGTAACAGCTGTCCGTGATGCAGAGGTTTAGGTATTGCGGTTCTGAAGGATATATTTTTATATTTAAACGGAAACCAGATTGGGTAATAACCAACGTATTCTTTTTACTCCCACCCGGATGTGCAGCAAGTGGGTCTGTTGTTTTAGTTCGCTACACTGACAGAAAAACACTCCGCCAGAGATAGGAAATGGTTAATGTATGAGAAGTTCATATTACAAGTTTACGATATGAAAAAAATTACATGAGGTATCAGGGGACACCCGGTTGGAACGACGTTCCTTTCGCTATATATTGTGCACTAGTTAGTTCCAACACGCCTAAGGAGCCCGTTGAAAATACGATAAGTTAAATGGATCTTTAAAAAAATATACTTCTTGAAAAATGATTAACTTTTTTTAAGATTTTTTTTATAGAATGTATTTTTTTTAAAAAAAAGGATATTTTTAGGTCCATTTCGTAAGAATAGGTATTATATTTTCCCGAAAATGTCCTTTTTAAAAGAGAGGTACTTCTTTAAGTACAAGCTCGTCTTTTTTAAGAAAAGGTACTATTTTTAAGAAGAAGCACTTTCTGGAAGAAAAAGCCACAAGAGTATGCATTTTTTTACAAAGAAGCACTTTTTTTAAGAACAGGTAATTTTTAAAGAAGTGTTACCCTTTTTAGGAAAAGGTTATTTTTTAAGAAAATGTATTTATTTTCAGAAAGGCTATTTATCTCAAGAATAGAAAAGAAAATGTATTATTTTGTTTTTAAGAAAAGGTACTTTTAAGAAATGGAATTTTTGTAAGAAAAGGTTTTTTTAAGAGAAGGTATTTTTTTTGAAGAAAAGGTTTTTTTTATGAAATGAAATTTTTTTAGAATTGGTCCTTTTTTTGAAGAATAGGTACATAATTAAGAGTAGGTACTTATCTCAAGAAAAGTTATTTTGTTTCACAAAAAAGGTACTCGTTAAACAAACGATCGTTTTTAAGAAAAGGCAATTTGTTGTCAGAAAATTTAGTTTTTTCTATTAAAAATTATTTGTAATGGAGAAAATGATCTTGAACCGGATTATGATTGAAAAACATAAACTTTCAAAGATCGATAAAACAAACAGAACATTGGAAGGAATACGCAGACGCTACACTGTAACGCTAATCTCATGGCAATCGTTGTTTCCATTTTGAAACAACATCCTATGCATTGGCTTGCAATGAAAGCATACATAGACTAGAAGTTGTGAATATTGATGATTTCGGTAGAGTATTGTTTTGGATGTTTTCGCGCTAGTAGGTGTTGTTGAAACAATTCTCGTTAATTTGAGAATTGCTTATCCCTATAATGCGTGATGATATACGTAAATACTTGTGGAGAAGGGAGCTGATGAAATGCCTTGGTGGGCATCGAAATAGTTATATTTCTAAAAATAAAAAAAATGTTTCTATTCAAAATTATTTTAATGGAGAAAATGATCTTGAGCCGGATTATGATCGGAACACTTAAAATGTACTCTTTTAAGAAAAGGTACTTATTTTAAAAAATATTAATTTTTTTTCAGAAAAGGTACTTTTTGTATGAAAATTTACTTTTTTTTAAGCAAAGGTACTTCTTTAAGATAAGGTAATTTTTAACGAAAACGTACTTTGCTTAAGAATATGAATAGGTTAGTTTTTTTTAGAAAATTTACTTTTTTTAAGAAAAGGCACTTATTTAAGAAAATGTTCTTTTTTTAAACTTCTTTCACTTTGGCTTTTCTAAATTTACTTTTTATTGGTTCAAAACTACAATATATACTAAATATTGGTTACAGGCTCCGCGTAGAAAACTTCCCATTAAACAAGAAATTTGCCAACATATATTAATTAGTCTCGACACAAACCAAAGCAAAAGTACCGAATATAGTTTTTTCATTTAGCTACTTGCGATAAGGAACTTCGTTCCAAAAATATGTATGTTCGGTATTATGTGTTTTATATTACTGCAATAAAATGCTTCGCACATCCGACGATTTCGAGGTCATTGATGCAACGAAACATGTCATACAAGATTTTTTGAATCGTTTATTACTGCGTTGCTGCAACAATTGGTGAATGAACCGACGCACATTCCGTGTGTTCAAGGGCACAACCAAAATTTACTTGACCTCTTCTTAACTTCGCACCCTGAAAAGTACGAAGTTAACACGCTTGCACCTCTGGGTAATTCGGATCACTGTATCATTTCAGCGTCCTTTTCGTATTCAGCTCTTCGTCTCGCTTCAAACACAGTCCCGAAGCGAACAATTTTTATCTACGAAGAGGCACGTTGGGCTGAGCTCAACAATTTTTATCAGCATTTTAACTGGAAGCTTTGGTTTCTGGACAATGACATAGATGCTGCTGCTGAAATGATCGAGAAGATAATTTTGATTGGTATGAATTCATTCATTCCGACGAAAATTATTTCGGTTAAACCATCGGAAAAAAGTTGGTGTAACCAGACATGCAAGAATGCTGTCAGATCCAAAGAGGACGCGTTCAGAGACTGGCATTCTAATAAAAACGTTGATACTGAACTGCTACGCAAACAGGCAAGATCCAAGTGTGCCAAAGTACTTCGACGCGAAAAGTTTCTTCACGAACAGCATATTCGTACTAAAGTAAGAACTTTTGGTCATTTGCAAGAAGAATAAAGGATAGTTCTTCCTCTATCCCAACTGATGTCCGTTGGGCAAAACATGTATTTGAAGTGTCGAAAGATGCATTCAAGTGTCTAGGCTTTTTGAAGCGGTGCAAGAAATACTTCACTCCATCTGATCTTCTCAATATCTACACCACCTACATCAGGCCAAAGATGGAGTATAACTCCCATATATGGGCAGGTGCTCCTAGGACTTCTTTGGAGCTTCTCGACCGTGTCCACAGGAGAGCGACGGTGTTAATAGGGGACAGTAGGGTATCCAACTCTATTGCCTCCCTTGAGCATCGTCGAAATGTGGGTTGCGTGCCACTGTTCTATCGATATTTCCACGGTATGTGTTCCTCGGACATCCGTCAACTTATGCCGGACGTGAGGATATTTAGCCGAAGTACGCGGCTTTCCAGGAACTCTCATCCGTTTTTTTATCGAGTGGCCGATTGACCACACTACACACTATAGAGAAAATTCGTTCTTCAGCCGTACAGTCCGTATGTGGAATAAACTTCCGGCTAGTGTATTTCCCACCAATTGTGACATACAAACATTCAAGGCAAATATCAACAGACACTACTCCCTCTTTCCACCCTCTACTACCTCAATTTTCCTTCGCCAACACAATGCACTGCATTTATAGGGGGCATCCCCTGAGTGTTGGTTTGATAAAAAAAATAAAAAAAATAAAAATAAAAAAAATATATAGTTTTCGTTGCAGCTACAAATAGTTTTATTAGACAATTTGGGAGCAACAAAAATGCTCACCTAAGAACAAAAATTGTGAATGATGTAAACCAGATGTCGGCAAAGTTTTTCGAGAATGGGCTATATGGGCGGGCCAAACCCCAAATGGTAAATAATTTTTTTTTTCTTTTTTCCCCATATTCGGAGCATGAAACTTATGCTAGCCATGCTGTATAAACATATCGCTTATTTGCCGGAATGTTGTATTAACTCAAAAAACATAGTTTCGAGTAAATCGACTTTGAAAGTTTTATTTTGTATATGAATGTACACAAAATGCTAACTTCCAAATGCTCTCCTAACGAATTTAACACAGATTTAGATATAGGAATTAATCCATCTGAAAGAACTCGGTCAGGAGAATATTTTATAGTACTTAGTCCAAAAATGAAGAATTTTGAGTTAATACAACATTCCGGCAAATGAGCGATATGTAAACAAGTTGCATTTCTAGGTAATTTTATGTGCGTGTCGAGTTAAAGTAGCAAAGACACAAACCACTTTGGTTAGCAGAGCGCTGTTATAACGTTAACAGGTATCTGTTAAAGTTCTAGAAAGGGAAGTATATTGAAATAACCAAGGTTTTTGGCGAATTAAATTAATAAACAAATTCAAAACTTACAAAATCGTATAAAAAACATTACGAGCTTTCAGTATTAGTGGCACAAATCTTTAACAGCTTACCAGCGAACAGTATATTCTAGTTCTATGTACACTCCGGTTCACTTATTTAAAGGCACTAAAAATTCCATATTCAGCAGCCTGTATGTTTTGCAATTTGTTACCGATTGCAGAATTTTAAAATGGAAATGGAAGCTAGACATTTTGAGATCATGACAATAGTGGTTTCTTGACTAAAGAACTTTTTTTGAGCAATTTATAAAAAAAAGTCCAAAAATGTGCTATTTTTTGTTTCACTTGAATTAAGGCACTTTAACTAATTTTAATGAAAAACAGTGTTTCTTGTTTTTTTAATATATTTTATTTTATTTAAGAACTATTAGTAATGGGTACAACCCCCTTTGTTTTTAATAACTTAAAATATACGGGTTTTCATTGAGAGATAAAGAGAATTTATGTAATCCAACGAAATTTGATTCCAAGCATCCTTAATGGCCTGAATTAGTGACTGATTGTCATCAAATTGCCTGCCTCCTTCATAGACCTTACGAGATAACAAACCCCAGACATTTTCGATAATGTTTAGATCTGGCGAATAGGGTGGCCAGTCAAGAATATTAACATTTTGGCTTGCAATGAACTGATTTACTACTCTGGCGTTGTGTATAGATCGATGGTGTCATAGTACGTAATAGCACCCCACACCATAACGCCGCCCTCTCGGCGGTGATGTCGGCCCAAAAAACGCATTTCTTTGCGCAGATCATGTAAGTAATAGTTGTAGCCATCAGGCCCACCCAAATTAAACTTCTCTCATCCGTAAATACAACGGTTCTCCAGTTATTTACATGACCTCTTGGCTGCACATCCCATACCATGTAATCTCTTGTGAATTGAAGCCGCCGCTTATCCTCCCGAGGAGCATTAAGTGGCGGCGTTTTTTGTAATTTCAGGTATTATGATACTCTTAATTACTCTGCGTACTGATGACTTGCTCGCTTCCACTCCAGCTTGAGCTCTTATAAGGCAGAATTAGAAACAATTCTGATGATTTTTCTTTTCTCATACGTAGATAAAGATAATGAAACCCTTCCTTTAAAATTGTTTCCACACCCCTCGGGGTCCTTGATGTAATCGTCGGCAACTGTTGGGCTCCGTCCAATTTTTTAGCTATTGCGCGGGTAGAATATCCTTCAGATCGGTAAACATCAATTTTGGTTTTTTCCGATAGATTTAAATTTTTTTTTTCCCCATTTTGACTCGTAAAATGATTACGATGTAATAAATTGTA
The DNA here is from genome assembly GCA_963931995.1 of Phaonia tiefii. Lineage (NCBI taxonomy): Eukaryota > Metazoa > Arthropoda > Insecta > Diptera > Muscidae > Phaonia > Phaonia tiefii. The sequence continues at coordinate 42,778,770 of OZ008371.1, forward strand.
ATAAACAAACGCTCCCTACAAAAACTCATCGCTTACTTTAAAAATAATAAAATGCCTTTATTCAAGTGAACCAAAAAAAATAGCACATTTTTGGACTTTTTTTATAATTTGCATAAAAAAAGTTCTTTAATTAAGAAACCACTATTGTCATGATGTTTTTATATCTAAAGATATCTAGCTTCAATTTCCATTTTAAAATTCTGCAATCGGTTGCAAATTGCAAAAGATACAGGCTGCTGAATATGGAATTTTTAGTGCCTTTAAATAAGTGTACCGGAGTGTATATTGTTTGGTACATTTGTTCTACATTGTTTGTAGTCTTCGGGAATTTTTATATATTACATTCTTATTTAGTATCAAGAAGTAGACAATAGACATAAACGATAGCTGAGTTCATACTCATGAATGATAAGTCTGTTGTTCGCTTAAGACCCATTTGCCAAAAAGACAACGTTGTGGTAATTCACCCGGCATCAGCTCCTGCGTCCGCTATAATTTGTATGGCTTTAGACCTAGGTGCTTGCGTAAAATATTCCAGGTGGTCAAAGAACATAAACGCAATTGCTGTGATCGACAACGGATGGATATATCGCGATCTTCATTAACACCGGCGCATACAGCTGCAATATTCTCATCGGCACTCTCTCTACGATTACGGGCTGGGTGACTGATGCCCAATAGAGTGAGACTATTGCGAAATTTGGTCACAATGCCTTGAATAGTTTGCTCGGTTGGTCTATTATGGCGACCATACTTAAAATGGACGAAACTTGTCAATGATTTGTAAGCGTTGTTCGTTTGTAACTCTATTCATGATGTCAAGGCAAACTGAACATTTTCGACTCTGACGACTCACGCGTGCGTGAACTGTCAAAAACTTAACACTGAACACCCAAATAGCAAAAAAATCACTCGTAATGTATTTCGACACCCGCTGTTTTGCCTCTAGCGAGGAAAACAAGCAGCTCGTTCAGGTTGTCGACACTAAATTTAGTCACCACAGCTAAAATTCGGTTGAAGCAATCTCTAATAGGTTGTGACAACCTTTAATATAACAAATTCAATCCCCCAATGAAGCATTTTCATCGTAAAAATTAATCGTATTTCACGGAATGACCGTCGCCATTTTCAGAAGATTTCTTTCGACGGCGGGCACCTCGCTTAGTAACGGCAACATTATCGGGTATTTAGCCATGAAAAAGCTTCTGAAAATACCGTCCAGAACCGGTGTAAAATTATAGGTCGCAATCACTAAGTGTAAAACTTGAACGCGCACTGCTCACTGGTTGTGAGAAGCTCTCCGTAATCCCTTCATGGGATGTAACGGGAAATCATTTTGGAACGAAGTTCCTTATCGCACGTTGCGGGATGGGGGCTAACTGAAAAATTGTTTAACAACTTTTTTTTTAACTACTTTATTACATCCCATTATTATCAACTATATTGGGTACTTTTCGTTTGGTTTGGTTTATAGGGAAGTTTTCTAGGTGGATCCTGTGTATTACATATTGTAGTTTTGAACCCAATAAAAAGTAAATTTAGAAAAGTCAAAGTGCAAGAATGGCATGGAATTACATTTGGCAGCACACTTACTCTTACACTTGTACGTTTGGTTTGGTTTGTGTCTAGACTAACATAGGGGGGGATATTTCTTGTTTAGTGGGAAATTTTCTATGTGGAGCCTGCTTATTACATATTGTAGTTTTAAACCGAATAAAATGTAAATTTAGAAAAGCCAAAGTGAAAGAAGTTTAAAAAAATCATATTTCCTTTAGTAAGTTGGGTTTTTTTAAGAAAAAGTAAATTTTCTTAAAAAAAATATGTACCTATTGATATTCTTAAACAATGTACCTTTTCTCAAAAAAAATACCTTATCTTAAAGAAATACCTTTGCTTAAAAAAGTAAATTTCCTTACAAAAAGTACCTTTTCTAAAAAAGAGTAATTTTTTAAATAACAAATTGCGTTTTCTTAAAATACTACCTTTTCTTTAAAGAGTACATTTTTTGTAAAACAAAATAACTTTTCTTGAGATAAGTACTTACTCTTAAAATTGTACATGTTCTTTCGTAAAAGAAAGCTTTTCTTCAAAAAAAAGATACCTTCTCTTAAAAAAATACCTTTTCGTACAAAAATTCCCTTTCTTGAAAGTACCTTTTCTTAAAAATAAAATAATACCTTTTCTTAAAAATAAAATAATACCTTTTCTTAAAAATAAAATAATACCTTTTCTTCTCTTTTCTTGAGATAAGTAGCCTTTCTGAAAATAAGTAAATTTTCTTAAAAAAATAACCTTTTCCCAAAAACAGTACCACTTCCATAAAAAGTACCTGTTCTTAAAAAAAGTACTTCTTTGTAAAAAAAATCATACTCTTAGGATTTTTTTCACAGAACGCACTTCTTATTAAAAATGATAGCTTTTCTTTAAAAAAATATTAGCTTTTAATAAAAGAAGTACCTCTCATTAAAGAAATTACCTTTTCGGGAAAATATAATACACATTCTTACAAAAGGGACGTAAAAATATCCTTTCTTTAAAAAAATATATTCAATAAATAAAAATTTATTAAAAAAGTTTATCATTTAACAAAAAGGATATTTTCTTAAAGATTCATTTAAATGACAGTATTTTTCAATAGGCGCCTTAGGCGTGTTGGAACTAACAACTAGTATATAATATACAGCGAAAGGAACTTCGTTCCAACCGGGTGTCCCCTGACACCTCATGTAATTTTTTTTATTCCACGCAACAATGAAACATCTACGCCGCAGCAATGAAATCTATTTGTCACACTGATAAAACCTTTTCAGCTAAAGAAACAATTTTCGTTGCAGTGATGAATTTGTACGTTAGCAGCTTTTCAATGAACATTTTCATCCAGACGACGAACAAATTGCATTCTTGCAACGAACAGTGTACAATTCCTTTCAGTGTACAATTCTACTAAGCTTTCTATGACATGCATATGTATGCAAATTGATTTTTGTCTTTCCTTTTCTTTTTTGCCTCTATTAATGCCGGTTTGTTATATTGTTCTATTGTCCGTTTGTCTTTCGTTGCAGATATAATTCATGGTAAACTGTTTCAGAATAATCGTTTTCTAGAAATCGATTACGCTCAGGGCCGCGATATACCCCCCGGCTATACCACTAAGATTGCACAAACTCTGCAGGATTGGGTTGATTCATGCGATGCCGTCTCAAATTGCATTGTCGAGCAAATAAAACATGCGAATGCTGAGAAATCCAAGAAGCTGGATAATAAGAAACAGATTGAACAAAAGGTATGTATTAGTAGATGAAGGATGTGTGGGTGGTGGAATATGAAATTGTCGGGAGACAGAATCATGGTGTGTATCAAAGCGTAAAAATTAAAAAAGTACAAAACTTTAAACAGAAATACTTAATAGAGTTCCAAGTAACGAGTTACAGGTGTATTCGTAAAAATCATGATTTCAAATATAAAATGTTCTCTTTACGTACTGGAGGACATGTTGTGAGGAGTTTTTTTAAAGGTAAAAATTGAGCAATAATTGCAACAAAGTTTGTTACATAATTCGGTCCTAAATGGTGCTTGTTGTCCCAGCCCACTGTAAATTAAAATTTCGTATTTGAGAAATGTAACTTCCGTTTGTGGCCGTCGGTGGTGAGTGGTTAGAGTGCGCCCCTCCTGCACATGAGATCTTGGGTTCGATCCCTGCTCTGACCACCTTAAATTTCTTTCGGCGGCGGTCACCTCGCATAGTAGCGGCGACACTATCGAGTATTTAACCATGAAAAAGCTTATCAAAATACGCTTCGGAACCGGTGCTAAAATGAAGGTCCCAATCAATGAGTGCTAAATTAGAAAACGCACAGCTCACTGATTGTAAGCAGCTTCCTCCAAATCTCCTAATGGAATGTAATGGGACACCAGTTTTTCATATTTTTCCTTTTAATCTTCTTCGTAGTTTGGTTAGGTTAGGTTAGGCATTGGTGGCAGTCGGTGAACCACTCTCTTAGACTTTTTAGTCCATTGTGATACCACGGGCTAACTATATAAAGCATTATCTCCACCCGAGAACCATTTAGTATCTCCACCCGAGAATCATTTAGTATCTCCACCCGAGAATCATTTAGTTTGAACCATTTAGTCCGCCCGAGAACCGTCTAGAAGCTGCAGATCTTGTCTACTCCTATCTGAGACAATTCTCCCAGGTCCCTAAATATGTAGTATGCCATACTACCCATTCTACTGCCTGCTAGTGCAGAGCACGTGGAAATAAAATCCTCGGTATATTCTACCTCTTTCTTATCGTTACAGCTTCTACAGAAATCATTTGATGTATTTTCTCGTCGCATGTCGACCAATCAGCCCATGCTCCGTGAAAACTTCAACAAGCATTGACACTTTGGGCCTGGGTAAATACATAATACAGAAATCAGCCGGACCTGACGGGATAATTCCCTCGCAACTACAGGAATCACAATACCTATCTTGTAGTTGGTTGGAGGCAATCTTCAGGGGCTGCCTTATGCTGGGAGTCATTCATAGCATTTGGAAGCAAACCAAAGTGATTTTCGTTCCGAAAGCGGGCAAATGCTCTCTTGTCAAACCAAAGGAGTTTAGACCAATCAGTCTATCATCCTTTGTTCTTAAGACATTTGAAAGATTGAAGTAATCTTCCACAGAATCTACTATCGAGACCTATATACTGCTGAGGCCTATATCAAGGGCAGGTCAACTGAGACGGCTCCACTCTATAGTCAGCATAATAGAAAACTCTCTTGAGAATAAGGTCTTCGCTCTGGGGACCTTCTTGGACTTCGAAGGAGCCTTCAATAACATTCAACCTTCGGCGATTCTTAGGTCGTTACAGCATCTAGGAGTCTACAGCTTGGTGACACGCCTAATTGGGAAGCTTCTGGTGGATAGATCCGTCAAAGCTGAAGGGGTTGGTGTTACAATTGCTACGAAAGTTAACAGGGGGACACCATAGGGGGACTTCTGTCTCCACTGTTATGGTTAACTTCTGCTTCTTGAATTGGACAGGGCCGAATGCCAGGTATTTGCCTATGCCGATGATATTGCTATCATCTGTACGGGTAGAAACCTAAATTTACTTAGCATTGGTACAACCAGCCTACTTAGTCTGATTCCGAACCGGACCGCTAACAACCGACTATCACTTAACCCACTTAAAACCGAGCTTATCTTGTTCTCTCGGAAATATAAAATACCCGCATTTGAACTGCCGTCAGTTAATGGGCTGCAATTACAGTTGACGGAACAGGTCAAGTATATGGGAATAATTCTCGACAGAAAATGCAAATGGCGTCTGTTGCTCTTTACTGCTGTAAAGGGGCGATAGGAAAGCGCAGGTGCTGTCTCCTAAGATCACCATGTGGATTTATACGGCCGAATCGGCAGCCGCTACATCCCTGGTGAGAATCAGAGATTGTGGCGTCATGATATCGGTGCATTCCGGACACGCTGAATTACTACACCGGATCAACTCTATTCCCGTCAAAATGGACTACTGTATCCCCCACCTTCTACCAGCGACAAATCTAAGGACTTTTATTCCGAACATGAATACCTGGGAAAAGTCACTGGAATGAGACACCAGTAGTATCAGATTTTTCATGGATGGATCAAAGTTGGACGAGCAAGTAGCCTATGGAGTCCATTCACCGGACCTAAATGTAAATATCTCCTTCAAGCTGCCTGATTACTGTAGTGTATAAAAAATAAATTGTTTCCCGTTACATCCCATGAAGGGACAGGGGAGAACTTCTCACAATCACTGACCTGTGCGCTTTCCAGTTTTCCCTCACTGATTGGGACATACAGTTTTGCACCGATTCTGAAGGGTATTTTGATAAGCTTTTTCATGGCTAAATACTCGATAGTGTCGCCGTCACTATGTGAGGTCACCGCCGCCTGAACAACATTTTGTTTAAGGTGGTCAGAGCAGGGATCGAACCCAAGATCGACCGACGGTCACACCGTAGTGTATTTCAGGCGGAAATTACCGCCATACTGGAGGTTGCTGAACTACTGAACAGTAGTGTCACAACCCTCTGGAGAATATGTATCTACACAGGCAGCCATGCTGCCATGAAATCCTTGGAAGCCATGTTTGCTACGGTGAAAGAATGTTACTCATCACTTAGAGTGATGACAGAGTATTTTGTCATCAGGCTCATCTGGGTACCGGGATACAGCGACATTCCACTCAATTGCGTAGCGGATGCGTTACCTAGACAGGGTACTATGGCACAGGTTCTTCCGGCAAAAGAAGGTGTTAGTATGCCAATCTCTACCTGCCGTTTGCAGATCAGGCAGTGGGTCGATAATATGTTCAAGGACAAGTGGAGACTTACTTCAACTTGCAAACAAGCCAGTGTCCTCTGGCCACAGGTGGACAGGAAGAGGACTAGGCAACTACTTAACTTGCCGAGAGGCAGGTTATCCACAATGATAGGAACTCTTACGGGATATTGTCTTGTAGGATAACACGCCCTAAGATTGGGACATAGAAACTCCACTCTCAGTAAATGCTGCATGGAAGAGGACGAGGAAACGACGAAACACCTTCTCTTGGAAGTAGGATATTCGGAACACATTAAGTTAGCACCGTAGCCCTACAGGATATTCCTGTAGGTCTTATAGACAAATTCATTGAAAGTGCAAATTGGCTAGACGACTAGTCAATAGTTGCTATAGAGGAAACTGAAGGTATCGCAATGGGCTTCTTCAGCCTAAATGTGCTAGACAGCGTGCTGTCAAATACAGAATGGTCATATATCTCCTGCTAACCACTAGTTAAGAGGGCCCAGCAGACCATAGCCGAGATATATGCCCAGAAATGGGTGTTGAGGCAAATTCCCTTGTTTAAACTTTGCTTCTTCGAAGCACACGCTGAAAGAAACGGCATCTGCAACATTTATATGTTTGCAAGTCCAAAGGCCGTCGGTGGTGCAATGGGTAGTGTGCGCGCCTCTTGTACTGGAGATCCCGGGTTCAATCCCTGCTCTGACCACCTTAAAAAATAAAATTCTTTCGGCGGCGGTCACCTCGCATAGTGAAGGCGACACTATCGAGTATTTAGCCATGAAAAATCTTCTCAAAATACCGTTCGGAATCGAAGTAAAAACTGTAGGTCCCAATCAGTAAGTGAAAAATTAGAAAGCGCACAGCTCACTGGTTGTGAGAAGCTCTCCCCAATCCCTTCATGGGATGTAATGGGAAACGGTTTTTTTTTAACTCCAAAGGCATGTGTATTTAAATGCAAACATTACCAAGTTTACTGACAAATATGAATGTTTTTACGTGGAAACAACTGCGTGCTTCATCCCAAACATCCATATACTTACGTGGAAGCATTCGCCTGTTTCCCCCAAATGTCCATGGAACATGTGCGTATATCCTTCCAAACATAATAATATTTAGAAACGATTTATGTTTTGATTGAATTTTATCAATGTAAATCCATATTTATAAATAATTAATACAAAAAATTAAAAGTTTTAAAATGCCCCATTTCATATTTACTGGCATTGAATGCATTATTTGTTTTTTTTATGCAATGAGAATCTGCTGCTCTTTTGCTTCTCCTTTCTTTGTTGTCTCTCACGGTTTTGTTTTCAGAAGGTTTCAACTATGCGTTGGTTATCACTATGCGTTGGTACACAAACAATATGCTTATATACAAATCTAGCACATGCAAGCCAAGCGTGTATTATTTACTTGTGTTTTTTTATTATATTTCACAAATGGTCCGCCCTTTCGATTTTTTCAGTAGAAGCTCGGTCAGGAAAAGGGATTCACGTCGTTGCCCTTTCCTGTTTCTTTCCTCAAAATCGTTTCTCTTTTTGGTAGCACACATAAATATATGCCAACCAACATCTCAAACCATTTAACCGTCCGAGCGTTTGTTTATTATTTTTTCACTGATCAAGCGCTTTTGATATCCTCTGTCCGATGAACCATTGACGACTGAATACATGGAATTAAAACGCAGAACATCAGCCAAAATAAGAAACACTGACTTCATCTGCAATTTGTACGCACATTCGGGAATATTTACGAATCACTGACGAGAGTATAATGCAAAAACACAGATACACACTTACAAGATATACTCTCGTTGTCCATCTTGTATTCTCTCGTTCTCGAGAGGCCATAGACAGTGCAACAAACACAGCTGTATTTGTATCACAAACATAAATACATGTGGGTCGCAAACACATTTGTTATAACACATTAATCATTGAGTCTCAAACATGTAATATTGAATAGCAAACACAATGCGTTTGGGCACAAGTATATTATATTTGCGAAAAGCTTCAAACACATGTTATATTTGCATCCCAACAACAAAAAACTACAGATTTTTCAGCGTGCACCAATGCATCATCTCCTCTTGCTCAACCTAACCTAATCTTAATCTAACTTTCTTATTTTTCAATTAATATTCTTTATATATTCCTCCTTAGATTTATTCCCACTCATTTACCTTCGGTCTTGTGAATCCTGTCATTATCCAGACAATTTCATATTAATTAAGTTAAAAGTTGTCCTTAATATTGTAGCCTTATTCCCTCTTTCCCGTGACCTTTAAATTATTATAAATAGTGTTTCCCCTCAAGGGCGCGAGTCTAAACAAATTGTAGATAATTTTCTAAATAAACTTTCTTCTTTTGCAGATAATTAATTTGAAAAAAGTTTTCAAAACACAAATTAATGACAACGATGAAGCCATGCAAATCGATTCACGTGAAACATCCTCCACCAGCCAGGAGGCGGCACGCAAGAAAAGTTCCAAAGCAAAGGCAGCACGATCAGAGTAAGTTTTCGCGGTTAAACTTTATCGTTTGCAGACACAAATTCAGTTGTGGTCTCTTCTTTGAAAGGAGGAAGGACCTGGCATATAAAGGGTATCCCACACTCAATTCATTTCAATCACTTCGCATCGCAGTACAACACTTTTGCCACTGCAACCTCAACGGTGGAACAATTTTTGTTTTAGCTCCTTTACTGCATTCCGCATCAGTTTCATTGTATAGAACCGTAATTTCCATCAAATACCAGAGATGTCTTCCTCTACATTGCACTAGTTTGGTCAGTTAGGCAATCAGTTAGTCAGATGTTCCTGCACTTTGTGGCTGTATTAGCTATTGACAGTTGATTGTTGATTCGTGATTGGTTTGTTAGGCCGGTTCATCAACTACATTAGGGGCGTTAATTCCGCGTTGTATAAAGTTTTTTTTTTAATAAAGTGAGGAATTTTTTCTCTAAGTGTTTCAACTTTAATATTATTTTGCATAAAGTTTTAATACATCTTTATTCCATTGGTTTATCGCATAAATACGAGGGATGGTAGGAAAGTGCTGGGAACAAGAGTTGGTGCAGGGTTATATTGTATGAAAAGGGTTTATCTCTTCCGATTCGAAAAGGTTTCAACGGTTTTTATTAAAAATTTATCATGATTACATTCGTGAATGAGCCGGCCTTTTATGTCGAGGGAAAATATGTTATTATCCTTCCGTATTCAGTAATAACAGATTTTTTAGGTCGTTGCTATAGAAATTTCCACGGGTTTTGATTGTGTGACACGAGGTTTGTTCTCGTTCTTTCTTTCACCCCTCAGGTGAAAGAAGGGCACACGGGCCTTACAAAATGAGGATAACACGTTTTCCCAATCGGTTCGATCCATTGCTTTCCCGCTCCAGTTGGTAACAACAAACTCTCGCAGGAAATCTACCATTTGGTCCTTAAAGAGAAGTATTGGTCGTCCTATTTCTCGATGTCTTTCGAGTAAGTGGTCGAATGACTTTCGCACTGGTTCATTCTGATCCATTTTACCGATATGGCCTTTGCCAGCGAAAACGCTCTATTTTGAAACGCATAACTATGGCGATGCAGGGATACAGATTATACAGTTCGTGGTCCATTCGTCGTCGACTCCCAGTGATGTTACATTAACATGCGATATGAGCCTGGATTCTGCGCCACAAATCAAGACACGCTGTATGAGAGTCTGATATAGTTGGATCTCGTCTCCTCGAGAGAGGGTCCTATCCCTGATGTGCTTGCTTAGCACGAAATAACACGTGTTAGCAAGCACAACTCCCCGTTCGATCCCCAGGCTGGATTTATTGCCCACGTTCACGGCAGATCCGAGGTAAATGAATTCGTTCACTATCTCAAAATTGTAACGGTTATCAACGTTCATCCGATCGGGTGGATGGTACAAGCGGAACCATTAATTTCGTTCTGCCATCATTTACTGTCGAACCCTCTTTTGCTGATACCTTCTCAACTCTCGAAAACACTCCAGTAACTTCTCGCATAGTTCGTCCTGCGTCCTGTCTAAATTGTCAGCATCGCGATCAGCATGTGACTTGCTGCTGATTGTTTTATTTTTGTAGACTGCAGCTTTTCTCACGATGATGTCAATTAATATGTTGAAGAGATCGCATGATAGGGTTAGGAGGGGGCAATCGACGACGTCGTATAAATTGTGATCTTTTGCCTCATCGTGATTGGATATCTTAGGTACCAGTAGCGCGGAGAAATGATCTCTCCATATTGCCAACAAGCTCTGCATATCTGCGATGAGATTTTCGTCCTTGTCTTTATAGAAGGGGGCCCTGAACCATGCCCATTAGTTCCTTTGGTAGAATTTTTGGGCTTCGTTCTTCCTTGCGTATGTCTTAATATCCACTGCCGTTTCTTACGCCTAAAGAGACGATTTACCTCCTTTAGTTTTTGCTATACCGATGAGTCGCAGGTCGCGTTGCAAGTGACTGAAGCATTGCCATACGTGCAGCGTTCTTTTCATCATTTACAATGCGACACTCTTCATCGTACCATGGTTTGTTGCGAAGCGGTTTATCAAAACCTAGCACGGTTGGTGCGGCAGTTTTTATAGATTCCGAAATGGGTTCCACTGCGCTTCAGGATCGTCATCGGGGGGGGGGGATGGGTTCTGTGCCAAAAGTTGCGAGAGCTTACCTCTAATAATTGCAGCTTTCCGATGTCTAGCGTTCTCTGCGTCTAGTTTCGTACGATTTTCGCTTTACTTAAAGTTGTGCGAACCTCTGCTGCTACCTGGTAGTGATCAGAATCGACGTTAGCTCCTTTGATCACACTGGATGAGTGCCTTCCATCAATTACCACGTGAGAACTATGGTTCTTCGTTCTTTGATCAGGGGATACCCAAGTAGCCTTGTGGATGTCTCTATGGTGGAATCTTGTACTACTAATGACTAAGTTTTTTGCCTCGGCAAAGTGCAATGGTTAGTGTGCGCGGCTCTTGTACATGAGATCCTGGGATCAAATCATGCTCTGACAACCTTACAATTTCTTTCGGCGGCGGTCACCTCGCATAGCGACACTATCGAGTATATAGCCATGAAAAAGCTTCTCAAAATACCGTTCGGAATCGGTGTAAAACTGTAGGTCCCAATCAGTGAGTGAAAACTGGAAAGCGCACAGCTCAGTGATTGTGAGAAGTTCTCCCCTGTCCCTTCATGGGATGTAATGGGAAACCATTTATTTATTTAAAGTCAACCAAATTCATGTTTTTTCTCCTGGCAACTGTAGTGTATGTCGCAGTTTTGTTTAGTGTCCAGCCATGTCCTGTCCATCGCATTTCCTGGATTGTGGTAATGTCAGCCTTATAACTTTCGACGACAGCTGCCAATTGGATACTTGCACCGGATCTATATAGAAGTCTTACATTCCAAGTGCATATTCGAAAATCGTGGTCCTTATAACGTTTGCGGGGGTCGTCATTAATGTATGATACATAATATCCGTGAAATGCCCACCACTACTCATGTGGCAACACAGGATACGTTTATCAAAATTCTGGATGACATTTTGTCACACTTCGGGCAGTAGATCATTTATAATGCTTACGATTTCTTTCTTCAGCTTTGGAATCGTTTCGGGCATTTGATCTCGTTGTTTCGTGAGATAATGTGTCCTGAGAAATTCGTTCGCCATAGGGCCATTGTTTCATGTAATATGTAGCAAGTGTACCATCTTGTTGAAACCACATATTGTTCATGTCATCTTATTCAGGCCATAAAAAGTTTGTTATTATGTCACGATACCGATCACCGTTTAGGTGACAATGTGGCTCATAGCTCATGTTGATTTTTTATTGAAAAATCTGCATCAACTGTAAGTTGTTCAAGCATCCAATTGGTAATTAGTAGACATCTGCACAAGAAGTCTTGAATGGTCATTCAAGACATTTGCTTTTTTTCAAGACATGTACTGTAGCGAAGTTGCGACAACCAAGAACTTCGGGGCTCTGTCGACCAAGCATTCGTGTATGTGTATAAGTGTGTGTGTGCACAAAAACATAATACGATTTGAAGCCCAGAAGTATTAGTATTATGTTTTCCCAATGTACACAAAAATGGATTCGGATCGGTTTCGATTCCGGTACGGATTCGTAAAATCATAAAAACGTCAAATGTGAGTTTTCGAGCCCTTTACGAGTCCATAAAAACATAAAAAAGTGAACCAGTGAAATTGCAATTTGGCGAATCTGTTTCGAACCCATTACCAGCCCGTAAAAAGAAATTTGAAATTGCAAACATTTCGCGAGGAAACCAAACTAGTACTTCGGTCCCGACACAAACGGATTCGTTGTGTCTGAAATTGATGGCCGTTGCGGGCAAAATGCACGAAGAAGCGAGTCCGTGTCGAATTCAAAACGGATTGGTATGGTACACTGGGTTTGTGTTCTATAGCTTCACACATATACAGGAATGTTTCTTTTTTCAGAACACTAAAGTATTTGGTTGCTGCAACTTCGCTACAGTACATGTCTTGAAAAAAGGCAAATGTCTTGAATGGTCATTCAAGACGTCTTGTGCAGATGTGTAGTAAATATTCGCGCTATAATTGGTCTCTAGGCTTTAGTTCCTGTATCCATTCAATTTTGTTGGCGTGTAAAAATAGGCCTTTTGCTGCAGGAAAGAAAGGTTCAATTGCACGACAACGAATTGAGGTTATCGCTGCCTGGTCCACACTTTGTTCCACTGCAGCAATAGTTTCGACCGAACGGCAGCAAATAGTTTTGACAGCAATAGTTTCGGCCCAGTTTCTTCGAATTTCTGCACCAACCGTCTAATTGTTGATTCGGATGACCTGCTACGAGGCGGATCAATAAGTCCGTGACTTTTTGAATGAAGCACAGTTTTTTTTTTGCAAAAAAATGTGTATTTTTCAACATAATGTCCTTTTAGCTGAATACACTTAGTCCAACGTTTTTCCAATTTTTGTATCCCTTCCAAAAAATTGGCTTTTTCGATGTCCATAAAATAGGCATTTGTTTGATCAATAATTTCATCGTTGGAGCTAACTCTCTTTCCACCGAGCCATTTCTTTAGGTTTGGAAATAGGAAATAGACACTGGGGGCTAAATCCGGAGTATATGGCGGATGAGGTACCAATTCGTAGCCAAATTCATGGAATTTTGTCATTGAGACTACACACGTGTGCACCAGTGCATTATCTTGATGAAAACGAACGTTTTTTCTTGGCCATATGGGGTCGTTTTTTTTTTAATCTTCGTTAAATCGGTTCAATAAGTTGGCATAATATTCGCCGTTTATTGTTTTTCCCTTTTGAAGGTAATCGATGTGGATTATCCCGCGAGCATCCCAAAAAACTGTTGCCATCACCTTATTGGCCGAAAAACTTACCTTGGCCTTCTTCGGAGCCGGTTCACCCGGAGAAACCCATTGTTTAGACTGCTGCTTGGTCTCCGGAGTGTTGTAATGGATCCATGTTTCATCCACAGTTACAAAACGCCGCAAAAACTCCTACGAATTACGGTTAAACAACTCCAAACAATTCTTTGAAGTTGTCACACGATTACGTTTATGGTCAGTCAATTGAGAGCAAACGCGGCACCCATCTTGCAGACAGCTTTCTTAAACCAAATTGATCATTTAAAATCGAAACCACACTGCCATATGAAATGCCTATGGTATTAACAATCTCATGTACTTTTACTGTTCGATGTCGGGTGTATTGACCTCAATTGGCCGTCCAGAACGTTCAGCGTCATTTATACTTGTGCGACACCTTAACGAAAGTCAGTAAATCACTTTTTTACCATTGAAATCTATGGTGCAGAGTCGCCATAGTATGTATCAAGCTTTTCCTTGGTTTGATAGACGGTTTCTTTTCTCAAAAAATAATGTTTAATGAGCACTCGAAATTAACTTTCCATTTTTAAAATAATGCATGAGGTTGTATGTTTCAAACAGCTGTTAAATGCAAAGTAAATGACGGAACTTGCTCAACATTTTACAGTAGTCTATTAACAGGTGGTACTTGATGGGTGCAGTGTTGCATTTCATATAACTACGAGGGAAGTTCGAAAAGTCACGGACTTATTGATCCGCCCTCTATGTTGAGCGAAAAAATCACGCAATGCGCGAAATGCACTTCTTGTAGAACAACCATTTTCATAAATCGTTTAGATCACTTTCACGCGTAGTTCAACTGAGTTCACGCGTAGTTCAACTGGCATGTAATACCAATTGTCTGAATCTCAAATAATTGTTGTCAATGATCTGCATTATAACTGAATCACCCTGCATCTTGAATTTCATATATTTCTCTTTAATCACCCCTCGTATTCGACCCTCTTTGTAAATATTCACAACACTGGTCTGTGCTAAGTGCCCTGCATGAACTTTTTAACCTCCGGCTGTTATTTATCATCTTTATGCAACATTTATATTCTTATCGTTTTCTTGTATTTGTGCAAATAATGAACTCAATTCCCTCTACTATAATGCAAATCGTACAGAAACATTCATACAATTCTGCATATAAACTATGTCCACATTGTGGTTAACACCACAGGAAATATCGTTACCCACACCCACACACACTGTGTTGACCTTCAGTGTGCGTTCCTCACAATTTGCTATCAACGATGAGTCCCCTTGGCAGGATTCTTTGTCGTTGTATTAATTTCATCTAATCATATTTTGTATTTCCTATCCTCCCCTTCATATGCCAGTTCATGGAAATTTTCCACAAAATGTCAAGTTAGTAATAAAGAAAAAAACAAATAATATAAAATATCTTTTTCTTTACAGTTTGAGAAACCTTGAGAGGACTTGAATGACCCCACAGGAGTGCTGCAACCCAGCAGGAGTGCAGTTGAAAATTTGTCTCATCTACATATTCACATTTGTCCAATCAATATTCAAATTCAAACATTTATATTATAACAAATAAAGCTGTTTTCGAAAGCTCTTTCATGAATTATCGGAATTTATTATTGTGTCAGACATTGTGGGTTCTGTATCCTTTTTTTGGATTGGAAATTCAAAGGAATCCTTTTTGATACTCAATAAATATAAAATTAAATAATAAATTTATTTGAAAAGTTTGTAATAAATGTACTGAAGTGAAATTAAAATGAGAAAGAAAAAAAATGCTGGTAAAAATTTAATTTTTTGATTTGCATGTTCCGTCTCATATTCGTTTCCTCTTTGATAAATAATTTCCATTTGTCTAAGGCAGATAGTTGGATAAAAACTAGATGCATTTTTGGCCATGAAGAGTAGGGTGTACCGGAAAATTTTGTTTGGAGGAGTCGAGTCAAAAGATGCGTATTGAAGAGCTGATTACGGAAACATCAAATATTTTATACGTGGGTATTTATTATAGTCCCCTACTGCCCATTGAAGTTTCGATTCCTACACGATGGAACATCGGTCTTTTTTTGGTGTTTGTAGATTGTCGCAACTATAGTATTCTTGTGTCCAAACACAGTGTGTTTGCTATTCAATATAACTTCTTTGAGGCAATGACTAATAGGTTAAAATTATGGTTTTGTGACCCAAGTGTGACTTTGTTTGTTGAAAACTGCAGAAAACAAAATCGCGACAGATAACAAAGAATCAAAAAAAAAACCACATGAGGTGAAGTTCCTTTCGCTATATAAGGGTCCGCCAAATAACTTTTTTTTTGAAAATACTATAAAAAAACTACTGAATATTTTCTCAAATTTCTTTTTTTATTTGAAAGTACAATCCTTCCTGTTAATAATGGAAAATAATTTCATTCAAATGACTGCCTCGGCTGGCCATGCAGTAGCCTACACGATCGGTCCAATTTTTAAGCACATTATCGATTGTGTGCAGCTGTATTTCACCAATGGCTTCACGAATATTGTCCTTTAAAGCGTCAATTATCTCTGGCTTGTCGGCGTAACACTTATCTTTGAGGGCACCCCACAAATAATAGTACAACGGTATCAAATCGCAGCTCCGAGGTGGCCAAACGACATCAGCTCTGCGGCTGATAATGCGATCTTCAAAAACAGGGCGCAAAACATCGAGTGTAGCTTCGGCTGTGTGGCACGTAGCGCCGTCCTGTTGAAACCAAATGTTGCCAATATCTTCCTCTTCAATTTTTGTGAACAAAAATTCGTTCAACATGGCCCGATAACGATCGCCATTGACTGTAACGGCCACTCCTTGCTCATTTTCGATTATGCCCCCAATTATGCCTCTGGACCAAAATCCGCACCAAACAGTGACTCGTTTTGGGTGCAGCGGCTTTTCAATGTATGCGTGCGGGTTTTCTGTGCCCCAAATGCGTCAATTTTGCTTGTTTACATACCCGCCAAGATCAAAATGAGCTTCATCTGAAAATATGATTTTTTTGGAAAAATCTGCATCTTCTGTAAGTCGATCGCAGGCCAACTTAGCGAAGCGAAAACGCATTGGATGGTCAGTTGGCTTCGTTCATATTCATTCAGCGGAAGGATAAAACTAATTATCTGTCAAATCAAACATGAGCTTAGTGTTACCATTCACGAAATAAGCACTAGTTGAAAAAAAACGTTAGATGGCGGACCTGTTAGTATGTACTAGTTAGTTGCACCACGCATAAGGGGCCCGTCGAAAAATACGATGATTTAAATGGATCTTTAAGAAAAGCTACTTTTGGTAAAATGAAAAACATTTTTTAAGAAAATTTTTTTCCCCAAAAAAATAATGAATATGGGATGATTTTTGTAAAATTACTCAAAATTAATCATTACCCTTGAAAAAATTCTTTAAAACTCATAATATAATCATTAATATATTATTTTTATAATAAAACCTGACTTTAGTGGATGAAAGAACAACAGACGACGACGGTTTCGGAGATAAGAAAATACTGCCCAAATTATCCAAGTTAGGAGTTACTGGCACAATTAAATTACGATCACTAGAAGTTTTTTTCCGTCTTTGGGAGGACGAGATGTCCTCAGGCCATTTAAAGGTATCAAACATATCCTCCAACGATTTAAGTTTCGAACTAATAGAGACAAAACCAGAATTTAAAGTTTGAAATCCTTTCTTTGCCTCCTTAAATAGCTTATAAAAGTCAACATCGAATTCCCTACACTTCCAACACGTCCAGCGAAGCCCGATTTCCTTAGCCGTAATTATAACATACTGCCTTCCATTGAAGCCAGCACACTTAACTATCACAAAGCCAACGTGAAAGAAAAGAACCCTCATATTCGTCCCTGACTGTACAAATATTTGCCACACATTCCATTGGCATATTATGTCTAAAGGTATGCAATAAAATAAAACTAACAAAACGAATTGGTATAACTTTCACACACTAAACCAGGAAATCCTAAAAGTATGCAAATACTATAAGAAAAAAAATCAAAACAATACTGAGTTGTAGCATAATACGGTTAAAAAATGATGTTTAATTTTTTTTTCATTTAGCCCCCATCCCGCAATGTGCGATAAGCAACTTCGTTCCAAAAGTAGCAGATCTTCAATTCAGGAAAACAAAACTTGGAAACATGTAACGGGTTTTTCAACAGAGACGCTACAAAAGTAAATCGATAGGGACAGCGAACGACGCCATATTTTTCCCGCTCTTTTGACATTTCTCTTCAGTAAGGTTTGCCATTTCATCATGGAAAGATATACGAGCCAACAACGAGTCGAAATTATTAAAATTTACTACCGAAATTTGGAGTCAGTGGCCTAAACTTTAAGAGCGCTATGTCCAAAAATTTGAATACACAGGCACAGTACAAAATGTTCCCGTGCCAGTGAGACAAAGAAGTGCCCGTAGTGTCGAGAATATTGCTGCCGCTGAGGCTTCAGTTCAAGAAAGCCCAAATGTATCTCCAGACGTCGTTCTCAAGCGGTGGGCATCTCTGTGACGTCGTTGTGGCGAATTTTGCGAAAAGATCTTGGCCTACATCCTTACAAGATCAAATTGACGCAAGAACTGAAGCCGCTTGACCACCATAAGCGTCGTATGTTCGTGAATTGGGCTGAGCAACAACTTGAAAATGATTCGGATTTTCATCGGAAAATAATCTTCAGCGATGAGGCTCATTTCTCGCTGAATGGCTTTGCCAATAAGCAAAATATGCGTTATTGGTCAGACAGCAATCCACACGTAATCCATGAGTCATCATTGCATCACGAAAAAATTACGGTTTGGTGCGGTTTATTCTTCCGTGATGATCAAGACCGGCACATTACTGTGAATGCGAATCGCTACCGTTCAATGATAACCGAATATTTTTGGCCCCAATTGGATAATATGGACTTGGAGGACATGTGGTTCCAACAGGACGGCGCCACAAGCCACACAGCGAATGCCACAATCAATTTATTGGAAACCAAGTTTGGTGAACGTGTTATCTCACGAAATGGCCCAGTCGATTGGCCGCCTCGGTCGTGCGATTTGACGCCGTTAGATTATTTCCTGTGGGTCTACGTCAAGTCTATGGTCTATGCCAACAAGCCAGCGACGATTGATGAACTTCGTACGAATATCGAACGTGAAATTGCAGCAGTATCGGCCGATTTATGCTTGAAAACAGTCGAAAATTGGGTTCAGCGTCTGGACTTCTGCAAGCGTGCCCGTGGTGGTCATGCAAAAGAAATCGAGTTCCATACATAATGGCATCGAACGTACTTTCACAGGAATAACGAATTTTATTGGTATCTAAAACCGGTTTTGTATTATTTAAAAAAACTTTTGTAGTGCTCTTATTGAAAAACCCTTACATGGTTCCTGCAATATGTTGCGGGGGCCGTTTTTTTCAGCGTATACTATATTTGAGGAAAAAAAGGTTTGGTCAAATTGGTTTGGTCAAACGTCGTATCATAATGAGCATAAACAACAAAATAAATATTAAAGTCTTAATCAATCATACTTTTTCTTCCCAATTTTTCAATTAAATTTTCAATTGACTTTTTTTTGACTTTTGCATGAAAATTCTAATTCTCGAATATGATAAAAATCGGAAAAATAAACTTGACTTCGTTTTGGTCCAGCCGCTGAGTGAGCTTCCCGGTTTATGCCGTGGCTATCTTTGGTAATGGGACAGGGGCACTGACCGGGGACGTGGAAAGTTTCTGATAGCTACTCATTTGGGAGCGGCCGCAGATAATTCCTTCATAGGGCAGTTCAAGCAGCTCACTACTTCCTTGGAGTATGCCCAGCGCAATGGCTGTATCGGATCCCGCCGTGAGCTAACTAGAGTGAGAAGGTGAAACGAATGAGCAGCCTGATTGGTTATGCGATCACTGATGCGTCTGTGGTTAAATAGGAGACCCTGTCACTGAAGCTTTTCCAACTAGCGTACCTGATCATTTGTCCTTTGAAGGCTGATGACCCTACACTATGGGCCAACAGCGGATCGAAAGTAAAGAAACAAAAATCCAGTTTCGACACACTGCATTCTGGTCAGCGTCTTATCCTTAATGGGCGCCTGAAACATAATCATCCTGGTGGTAGGTAAAATGCAAAACCACCGTGGGATGGGCTTGCTTTCAATCGCTGATATATTGACAATGAAGATACAAAATGAAAATGAGAAACATAAGACCTCCAATTTGTTGACGACCTCCGCAAACGTTATAAGGCCACCGATTTACAGAAATGCACTTGGAATGTTTGAACACTGTACAGATCCGGTGCCACTATCCAACTGGTAGACGTCCTTGACAATTATATCCATGAGATGCAATGGACAGGTTATGGCTATACAAGGAAGAAGAACTGTGACACGTACTACAGCTACCATGGCAAAAAAACATTAATTTGAATGCGGATTTATAGTTGGCAAAAGACTGCGACATCTGGTCTCAAGGTTCAACTCCGTGAGTTAACGTATTGCCACCATCCTCACAAATGCGAAATACTTTAACATATCACTAATTTATGGACAGAAGAATAAACTATGACACCAAGAACATGTTCTATGATCGCCTAGAGGAAACCTACGACCGCTGCCCTGGCCATGACATTAAGATTGTTCCATGTGATTTTAATGCTAAAGTCGGCAGGGCAAATGTCTTTGAACTAGCCTTCGGTAAATTCAGTCTACACGCCATCACTTCCTTTAACAAAATGAGACTGTTACCATAAGCTTAAGCTTACGTGGATATCCCCTAATCGACAGACAAAGAACCACATTGATCACATGATAATTGATGGAAGACACTCTACTAGTGTAGTGGACGTACGTGTGATTCGAGGAGCGAATATCGATCAATAAATGGTCAGCAAAGGTTCGCACAAAGATAAAACGCAGCATTTACACGACCTCTCTCTTTCCCCCTCTATCTCTCGCTTTTTCTCCCACGACCTCTCTCGCCAAATCTCTCCCTCGTCCCCTCTCTCTATCTTGTCAACTCAACCTCATTATCCCGAAGCGCAGTGGAAGTATTTGAAAATTGCTTCAGAAACCATACTTGGTTTTAAAAAATCGCTTAAAGACAAACCATGGCACGATGAAGAGTGTCGCATGGCCAGTGATGAGAGGAACGCTGCACATTCAGTCAGTTGAAACGCGAGCCGCGAAAGAGCGTTATAAGGGGAAGAGGAGCGATGAAACCCGTTTAAAATGTTAGTATAACGGAAGACATCTACTAGTTAAAGCCTCCTATGGAGGTAAACAATTTATTATGGGTGCTTTTGGACGCACCGTTTCCGGGTTATAGCTATTTTTATATTTTAGCAATTTTCCTATTTTAGCGATTTTTTTAACAAAAACTCGTCAATAGGAATTGGATCACTTTATGAAACACTGTTTAGGTTGAAACAGAAGTCCGTCCGATGAGTTTAAAAAACAAATAACAAGTTCACAAGAAGCCGTAATTTCGGCCCATTATGGTTCCCTTGGAAGGAGAGAGGAATAGTTGTAGAGAAGAGGAAGAATGTAGGAGAGAGAGTAAGTTAAATGAGGGAGTCTAGCACCAACATTTTTCTCAATTGTCCTTTTGCGCTCTGTTGAACCAGCGAGATTTCTCTATGAATTTTACGAGGGGTTTACTTGGAGCGTCTAGTAGGTCATTGAGGTTTTCGAAGGGCTTAACCCCCAGGAAGGCTAGACGATACTCTTGCAGTCCCCTACATCAACAAAGCAAGTGCTGCACTGACTCCTCCTCTTCTTCATCTAAACAACTTCTGCAGAAGTCTTCATATGGAAGTTTCATGCGTCTGTCTCCTTCCAGAGTGCTGAGTGTGTTCTTTCCAAGGGAGAGCAACCCTTTGGTACGTGTTCCATCAATTATCAGAGATAGCCACTGCCTATGCAGAGAGGCATGATCCCGAAGCGCAGTGGAAGTAGATTTCCCACTCTATGAAAACTGCTTCAGAAACACTACTTGGTTTTAAAAACCGCTTAAAGACAAACCATGGCACGATGAAGAGTGTCGCATGGCAAGTGATGAGAAGTACGCTGCACATATGGCAATGCTTCAGTCAGTTGAAACGCGAGCCGCGAAAGAGCGCTATAAGGGGAACAGGAGCGATGAAACACGTTTGTTTAAGAAAAAAACTGTTGTGGAGGAGGATGCGCGGGAGTGAGAAAATTGAATTTTACAAAAGCAAGAATGAGACCGGTAAATTCTACTGAAAAGTACAAAGCCAAAGTAACGGAAATGGATCAAGGTCCCCTTTTGTTGAGATAAGTACGGGAATCATTTCACAGATGTGCAGAGTATATTGGGAATATGGAGAGATCACTTCTCTGCTTTACTGGTCCCAGGAGACTTCAATATATATGAGGGTGTTGAGCAAATACAGAACAATAACGTAGACTGAACAACTAAGCCGCTGGTACTGATGGACTACCGGCTGAGCTGTTTAAGGCTGGTGAAAAATTTCCAATAAGAAAATAGGTTAAAATAATTTTGTACAGTTTCTGAGACAAAACGTTGGTTAGTGCATTGCGCCACACAAGAAGTTAGACCATTTCATCGCAGAACTAAATATTTTCAATAAAATGTCAATATTTTTAAAATATTTTCAATACTCGTTTTGAAATTGACACAGTAACTAAATTGTTAATCATAATTAGTTCAAACATATACAACATTTTGTAAATGCAAAACATAAAATATCTTTTAAACTAATGAACATAACTATGAATGAGAGATATTTCCATGGGCAACAGGAGACAGCCGTTTATCCTTTTTAATTCTTTATAAACTTTTAACTTGTTCATTCTTGCTGTACAAACTTTTTACTCTGATGATGAAGATGTTCATTTGATATGCAATTATTAAGTCATGTGTAAATTTTATATTCGTTTATAAGTATTTACAACAAACAAAAAAGACACATCTTTCGTAAAGGATGTTTTACAGGGCATGATCGAAATTCTCTACTTCACAGGACCAGAAAAATCAATGAAAATCAGGGGTTAATTATACGAGTATTCAATGATTTTTCTGGTCCTGTGAAGTACAGAATTACTATCTCGTCCTGTAAAATATACTTTGGGAAAGATGAGGACCTGTAAAACAGCCTTTGCGAAAGCTGTGTCTTTTTTCTGGACGAGAAAAATGGGAATTAAATATAAAAAATAACAAACGTGATTTGAGCTTGACTTCATGACCAAAAGAAATTAAATCCAACACCATTTTTTTAATTTTCTATCACACCGAATTGAACAGTTTATTCCACCTGGATATATGAAGATTTATATCAACAAATTTCACTTGATATCTGTGTATGTTGCCATTCTCATCTATCTAATTGGAGTTTTATGTTACAACAGTTCATAACAAAAATTGCAAAAGATGAATTGGCAGAATTTTTTATTATAAAGTTCAAATATTTCTCGAACTATCCCAGGAAACTGTTAAAGTTGTTAGATCTTTCTTTTGAAGCATTTGTCGGTTTCTTCCAAGCAAGTGTATTGAAGAGTTTCCAAGATACTTTTGATAGTTAACACGTGCCATATATCATCAACTGTAGTTGTCAGTTATTAAAAGTAATCGGTTATAGGAAAAGTTATTTTCTGGAACTAAATTGAAGCTAATTTGAAAAAAAATCAATGAGTGTTCGAACTCACGGATGATGTGTTAACACCTTTTTGCTACACGGTACCTGTTCGATTTCTATGAATACATTAGGAAATGTTACATTGGAAAATAAAAAATAATAGTTTTTTTGTATACACCGGGCAATGCTGAGCATCAAATGACTCGCTTTGTTTGGCCATAGCAACAACAACGAAACAACCAAACACACATACTTTGTACGAAGTAGCTGACGTATTAGTGTGTCACCATAACGTCGACATGGGTTTGCAAATGAAATTTTGCGTGGCTATGCTTTATAGCTCCGTAGCACATGTACATACATACATTATTATGTTAATACATACGCTATAGACACAATTTCGTTTGCCTCCCCCTGCCAAACCACTCTTTCATTGCTCTCTTGCTCGCTCATTTTTGTTTAACACGTCATTATTCTCTTTCGCAGTCGCAGAAAATCTGGTTTTAGCAGCAGCATAAATTCTGACTTTGATAGATTTAGTCCCTATACGCCACTATAGATGTTAACACATCAAAAATTTAGAACAAACAATAAAGTATATAAATATTATCCACCGAAAAATATGGTGAGTGTACATATTCACATTTTACGCCGTATAGACCCAGAATTTGTTTTGGTGTGGATAACATACTTTGTTTTCAAAATTGTTTTTAATCATCGGCTTTATCCAACGCCGTTCGAAATCTTTGTCAGACGGCGCCGCCAAGTTTTTATGTCGACTTGTAGCTCTGTTCATCATTTATTTGTAAACAAACCAAAGAAAGAAGAAGAATTTTCGTAGCAATTTGGAAGAAATTTTGCAGAAGGAAAATATTCATGGATTGTAAAGATCGTATTCGCAAAAGAATTGATAAAATCAATGGCAAATATTTTCTAAAAATATGCATTATATGTATATTCGACGGAAAAGCCGAAAACGGAATTAATGGACATGGTTCAGGGCCCCTCTTCTGTAAAGACAAGGACGGAAATCGTATCGCAGATGTGCAGAGCATGTTGGGAATATGTAGATATCATTTCTCTGCGCTATTGATTGGACCGTACCAGTGTTGGCCAGATTTTCATGCTACGCCAAATCTTGGAGAAGACCCACGGAAAACAAATATCATCAAACACCTATCATCTATTTGTCGATTATAAGGCGGCCTTCAATAGCCCCATACGGGAGAAACTCTACGCAGCAATGCCTGAGCTTGGTCTTCCTGCAAAACGCATTCGCCTAAACCTAGACGAACACCAAATCCGCAGTGAAACTTGGTAAAGATCTTACCGATCCTTTCGAAACTAAGCGAGGTCTCAGGCAAGGCGACACTCTATCGTGCGATCTTTTTAACATCTTAATGGAGATCATTATGAGAAAAGCTACAGGCAACATGAATACAACCATCAGCATCAAAAGTCACATGCTGCTCGCGTATGCTGATGATTACTGCCTTGTTTTGGAGAACGGAGAAGGAGTCAGCAAAAGTGGGCCTGGCAGTAAATGAGAACAAGACAAATTTAATAGTTTCAACTGGCAGGGCCTCCACGCAATTACATCAAACCGTGAACGTTGGAAACCGTTATAATTTCAAGGTGGTGGACGAATTTATATACCTCGAATCTGCCGTAAACAAAAACAACAACGTCAGCCTGGAGTTCAAACGAAGAATTGTGCTTGCGAATAAGCAAGGACTTTAGAGATAAAGCCCTCTCTCGAGTAATAAAAGTCCAACTATACCAGACTCTCATACAACTTTCATCGCGCAGAATCCTGGTTCTTATCGCAAGCAGACCTCGAAAAATGTATGGCCCTATAGTGCACAACGGCAGGTGTCGGCGCCGCATGAACCATGAGCTGTATGAGCTTTATCCCGACATTGACATAGTTACGCGGATCAAGATAGCACGACTGCGCTGGCTAGACTATGCCTGTAGAATGGATGAAGACGAACCAGGACGAAGGGTTTTTGAAGCCGAACTCGAAGGAAGACGGAAAGTAGGAACACCAAAACTCCGCTGGAGGGATCAGGTTGACGAATCCCTGGGTACACTTGGTATTACTAACTGGAGAGATTTGTTAATTAAGGCAAATTATCGAACTGGTTGGCGAAATATGTTATCTTCGTTTTGTAAGGTCCCTGACCCCCCGGGGTTGTTCGAGACAGGATAAGTAAGTAAGTATAACTCGGAAACGGTGCGTACAATCGCAACAATTTTGTCTTTAATAAGGCATCAGAAATTTTTTTGAAAAAAATCGTTAACACTTCTATTTTACCGATTTTTTATTTAAAAAATTTTAGTTTAAAGGTTTTTTTTTATGGAAGACTTCCATTAGTTAAAGTCTCTTATGTAGGTAAACAATTTATTATGTTTGCGTTTCGACGCACCGTTTCCAAGTTATAGCTATTTTTATACTTTAGCAATTTTCCTATTTTAGCGATTTTTTTAAACAAAAACTCGTTAATAGGAATTGGATCACTTTTTATGAAACACCATTTAGGTTTAGGTTGAAACGGAAGTTCGTCGGTTGAGTTTAAAAAACAAATAACAAGTTCACCCCAAGCGGTAATTTCCGCTCATTGTGGTCCTTTATATATACTTGGCAAGAGAACTGAATAGTTATAGAGAAGAGGATGAATGTGGGAGAGAGGGTAAGTTAAAGGAGGGCGTCTAGCGCAAAAGTTTTTCTCAGTTGTCCTCTTGTGCTCTACTGAACCAGCGAGATTTCTCTCTGAATTTGACGAGGGGTTTAATTGGAGCGTCTGCTAGGTCATTGAGGTTTTCGAAAGGCCTCTCCCCAGGAAGGCTAGACGTTACTCTTGCAGTCCCCTACATGAACAAAGCAAGTGCTGCACTGACTCCTCCTCTTCTTCATCTAAACAAGTTCTGCGGAAGTTTTCATATGGAAGTTTCATGCGTGCAGCCATGTGGCCTATCACGCAGTGTCTCCTCCTTCGAGAGTGCTGGGTGTGTTCTTTCCAAGGGATAGCAGCCCTTTGGTACGTGTTCCATCAATGATCGTCCAAAGAGATCGAGCTATCCTACAGTTCTGTACCGATTCCCATCTCGACTTGGTTAATGCTACCCCCAGTTCGGCGACTTGGTTCCTCAGTTCCATGAACGGAATATGCTCGTTCAGGATCCCATGGTCTGACGCATTCGTCTACTATTTCGTTGCCGCGAATGTTGCTATCCCCCGGTACCCAGCAGAGCGTGATTTCGTGCGCCTGAATTTGAGTTAGGGATAAGAAGCAGTCCCATCAGTCTGCCCTGCTGTCGGCGTAGATTTTGAGTTTCGCTGGAAATAAATCCCGTTCGAAAATCCGTTTTGCGCCAACGTTAATTGCATACATCTCTGCCTGAAAGACCGTAAATTTTTACGGGAGTCTGGTGGAAATCCTGAGTTTTAAGGGTTCGGAGTATATTCCCGATCCCGTGCCCGCTTCCACTTTAGATCCATCAGTGAAGATTGAGATTTCACCGGCCTATGTAACGCTATTTGCCGCCCAGTCTTCATGGCTAGGTATAATTACCTTAAATCGTTTGTCCTGAATTATTCTTGGAGCCATGTAGTCCGTTGGCTTGTTCATTTTCGGCCAGGACGGCGCCATGCCCGTGTGTAGTGTTGACAGTTAATCCCGATTCCCTCAGCCGTAGGTCCACTTTCCCCGCGGTGCATTTCATGTGTATATCGATCGGTTGGAGATTCAGCATCGCCTCCAGTGCCACTTCAGGGTCGGTAATGCCGACGCATGAAACACCGTTAGAAATCCGGAAAATTTTGTTATTTTTCGGATTTCTAACAGTACCCGTCCTGAACAGGACTGAGCCATGCCCGTGAGTAGTGTTGACAGCCAATCCCGATTCCCTTAGCCGTAGGACCACTAACGCCGCGGTACATTTCATGTGTATATCGATCGGTTGGAGATTTAGCATCGCCTCCAGTGCAACTTCAGGGCCGGTAATGCGGACGCATGAAACACCGTTAGAAATCCGGAAAATTTTGTCATTTCTCGAGTGAACGCTCCATTTTCGAAATATAGACATAATGGCTTTTAGCAATTTTTTATTCGAAAAGTTTTAGTTTGAGCAATTTGATGCCGTATTAAAGGCATCCATTCAAATTCAAGGGTTAAACATTCAATATTTTACGATTGGACGCACAGTTTCTAAGATACAGCCAATTTTTTATTTTAGCGATTTTCTTATTTTTGCTATTTAAAAAAATAATAATTCCATTCGAATTGTACCACTTTATGGAAAACCCCTAGGAACCCTCAAAACTTAGCTATTTTTTCAATTCCACGCTCCGTTTCCGAGATATAGACATTTTTTCTATTGTCATATGTTCGATAAAAATTGGAATGGGTTATGCAGGGTAACCTCCTACAAAGTAGCAAAGAATTAAGATACTCCGTTTCTATTTTATTATGTGCAATTTGTTGTACAACTTATCTGCTCGTTGTCAGTTTTTTTTTGTAATTTTTGGTATATTTTTGTACATTTGGTAAATTTTTTAGTAAATTTTTTTTGGAATATTTCCAACACTTCGACAAATTTTACATATTTTTTTACATATTACGTACTATTTCCATAATATTTATCGTATTCATTGTTAGAATTTTATAGCGATTGCCAGCACTGAGCTGTTGCTCAACGCACGCGCACGTGGTCGGGAGCGAACAAGTTTTACAGAAATGGAACTAATCGCGAATTGTTTTATTGCTCGTTTTTCTTAACCTAATCAAGAGCGCGTGCGCTTAAAATTGGAATTTCGAAAGTAATCGCGTGCGCATGCATTTAAATACAACTAACGACTTACGAGCTGCATTTTGCGTGAGGAACTATATATACTTGAATTTTGAGTAGTGAGAGGGATGTTATTGCCATGCTCGCGTGCGTTTGCGATACCTGGCGGCCGGGGCTGCACTTGTTAACGCCTGACCACCCCTGTATAGCAATAAATCGGGAACCGGCATTAAGTACTTTTTTTTATTATAAAGTTCTACTTAGACTACACGCTTCATCATAAATTATGGTCACATTTTATATTATCCCACAAAATAAAGATTTGGTACTTCTATCCATAATTACCAAGCATGTGTTACTGAAACTAGTTTTGTCACAAAATTAGCACAGGAAATCGGGAATGAATTTATGGACTATAAATTTGAAATACTTGCAACCATTAATTGTAATTTCCCCAAAATGATTGCGATTTGTTTGAAGAAAAAAAAACTGATCCAATTTACTAAAGTAATTCAGCATTAGACAAACGGTATATAAGCTCCAAGAAATTTTGAAATCAATAACAATTCTTTATTCGAAGTAGAACCCTAACCATTTAATTCGAAAATGTTGAAATTCGTAAGTCTAACGAAACTAAACGATGCTTTTAATTGTTTTCTATATTTAAGTTTCGATTTTATTTGTAAATCCTTTTAATTTCTTCCGATTTTATTTTCCGAAATTTGTAGATCCTTGTTGCCGCCTTGTGCCTTTCGTTGGTTTACGCCGAAGATGCCGAAATCAAAAGTCAACATTACGATATCGATGAACACGGGTTCAAATATGATTTTGAGACCACGAATAATATTCGTGCTCAGGCTGTAGGTGATGAGCATGCCATCAAGGGTAACTTCGAATGGGTATCCAAAGAAGGTGAACACATCAAAGTCGACTATGTTGCTGATGAAAATGGTTATCAACCAGTCAGTGATGCTTTGCCCACTCCTCCCCCAATTCCAGAGGCTATCATTAGGTCTTTGGAATATATTCTAGCTCATGGTCATTAATAAAGTTTTGAAATACAACAGCAGAATTATTATGATATTTTGTATTATTATCAAAGGAGCATGTGTGTGAAGATAAATTCGAATTTAACTAGCAGAGACTCAAACCAATTATGTTAACAGAGGTCTGTAATTACATTAACAGAACTATGTAAGATAGCTAAATTTTGGAAAGGTTATAGAAATTACCGATTTTCTCGCGATTAGACAAATATATATAACCAAAAGTTATACATTTTATAGCAAAGACTTATTAAAGGACATATCAGGACTTCAAACAAAGTTATTCTTTGCCAGGGTGAAAAATATGAGGGTTTCTTACATAGAAAATCTTGGGAAGAAATTGGTGTTTCGGACGCACAATATGCGTCCATGGTGGCCACCAGGAAAAAGTTTAGTGACTGGGACTAGTATCAAATTAAAGCTATTGACATCTATTTTCATTATTTAATTGGTGAGGTATTAAATAAGGGTGAGGGTATTAATAATTGAGGGTATTAAATAATGATAATAGATGTCAATAGCTTTAATTTGATACTAGTCCCAATCACTAAACTCTTCCCAGTTAGGCGCTATGGCCCCAAAATCTTCCCAAGATTTTGTATGTAAGAAACCCTCATATTTTTCACCCTGGCAAAGAATAACTTTGTTTGAAGTCCTGATATGTCCTTTAATAAGTCTTTGCTATAAAATGTATAACTTTTGGTTATATATATTTGTCTAATCGCGAGAAAATCGGTAATTTCTATAACCTTTCCAAAATTTAGCTATCTTACATAGTTCTGTTAATGTAATTACAGACCTCTGTTAACATAATTGGTTTGTGTCTCTGCTAGTTAAATTCGAATTTATCTTCACACACATCAAAGGAGCTTCATTTCCGACCTACTAGTTCACGAGACATTTTATATTATTTTGGCGATACTAATTTAGTACGTCGGCGACCATCTTATTTGCGTGAGCGTGACATTACATTTACTCACGTCCCCATCTCTAGTGGTCACCTTAAGCTATCGTAAGATATAGTAAGATTTTCCAGTTTTCGCGATATGGATGGTGGATATGTTTGATCGCGGTATACCTGGACGTCGCGGTAGGTAGAACCATTAAGGCCCAACCAGGCATTTCAGTTAATGTTTTCGGATAATCTATATAATCTCTTTCCTACACCAGAGATGCATTCGTGACGAATCATATCTAGTCGTTATTTATTAGTATCGCAGCATTTAGTATTTGTATATATTGTCTCAAACTCTTTCACATTTTCTCCCAGTTTTGGGGGTTTCCGTGGCAACAATTTCTGTAATGATATCATGAATAGGCGTCGAAAATTCAGCCTCCACCGACTCTAAAATGGCCCAGCCGCCGCGCCAACAAATTGAGGTCGGCTTTGAACCCTGAAACGAACGCACGCACCCAAACATATTATGTGGTTGTGTGCGGTCGCGAGCAGAAATCGTTGTCGATTTGTGCACTACCCACAGGCCGAGACCGGTGCTTTGAATCAGTGGTAGGCAAAACCGAAAGCACGCACGCAAACGTATTACGCACAGCAATAGACTGATGCTTCGAATCAAACATAGTTTGAGAGTTGCCGAACGTGTGTGTATGAAAATACGATCATTGTCTGCTTCGCGAGGCTATGGGTGTGTTACCACTGCTTTGAATCAAACATAGTTGTTGTGTACATGTGAATTGCCGATCGTGGGTATGTGGGAAAAATTCGATTATTGTCTGCCTCGCGAGGATATGGGTTGGCTACTACTGACCTACAGCAAACAGAGCATCTTTGTTGATGAATTGGTTTCTCTACAATCGCTCCTGTAAATTCTGAACCCCAAATGCGACAATTCTGAAGATTAACGAAGCCATGAAGATGAAAATGGACCTGATCAAAAACCTTTCATTATTTTTAAAATATTTCTCAACAATGAGATCACGTTGCTCTTTAGTTTAGAGTCCCATTTTGTATAACCCTAATCTGTCAGTCGTGTCAGTGGCCGTCGGTGATGCAATGATTAATGTGCGCGGCTTATGTACAGTACAACAAGGGTTCGATCCCCGCTCGGATCACCTTACATTTATTTCGATGCTGGTCAGCTCGCTTAGTGATGGCGACACAATCGAGTACTTCGCCATGACCAAATATTCTTAAAATACCGTGCCTCTCTTCGTGTTCTCTTGATGACGACGCGGTAGTAGGGGTTTTCATCGAGTTCGAGTTGCTTTTATAATTCACTCGTTCGATGCAAACAACATAAAACATAATTTGGCTGTCATTACTATCAATCAAACACTATTTAAAGTTAGTTTGCTGCATGGCCTATAATCGCTATGTGTTCTATGATCTCTCATTCTACATCATTTCCCTAGTACCTTTTCGATTAGCTGTGCCATAGAAACTAGACAGTCAAAATTTCTCTTCACTCAAATGCCAACAAACACAACGAGTGAAACCCTAGTCATTCTCTGTTCTCTCTCTTACTCTCTTCATTGAATATTTCAATACACAACCAGCTTTTTGATAGTGTTATTGTATATACAGTGGTGTGCGATGAAATAGAGTCAACAGTAATCAACATTTTCAAAACAAAAACAAATGTAGAAAAATTAAATTTTGTTTATAACATTTATTTTTAATTGTTCAATTAAGAACTAGATATAACATTTTAGAACATTAATGCCGTAATTTAAAATTAAATCATTAGGTATAAATCAAAATATTTCAAAATGCCCCGTTTTGCCTGCGAATTAAAATAGAGTCATCGCGATTCATCATCTGAACTAGAATAAATAGCTGTGTCAAATAAAATGTATGTTTCATTAATCCTTTATATTATCTCAGTACTTTATGAAATAACTGTTATTTTTTATCACAGCTAAGCAACGCCTTGACATTGAATCATCAAGTCTCCACAAGTCATGTTTTCCACGCCGATTGTACCAATGTCATAAGCTCATCTTTATTAAATTGGTTTATTCCTTTGATAGGCACTTTAATGTCCCGCCACAAATTCTGAATAGGATTTAAGCCCGGCGAATGCATAGACCATCTTAAAACTATGACACTATTATTTTCAAACGAAGCTTTCGCTCGCTTCGATGTGTGTTTGGGGTCGATATTATGTTGAAACACCCATCGAAGCGGCATTTCCCATTTAGCACAAGGCATCATGATGTTTTTTTAATACAGTGGTATAATATGCAGCGTCCATTGTCTGTTCAATTTGGAATAAAGGTTCTGTCCCAATGTAAGAGTAACAACCCTGTACCATTATGTTTCCGCTACCACGTTTAACTGTTTGGATTGTGTTCTGGGGCCTGAATTCGGTGTTCGAAGGTCTTCGTACAGGAAGATTAATCTTATCATAATTACCCAATCTCACTTTAGTTTCAGCTGTCCTTAAAATATTTCGCCATTTGCGTACGGACTATTTCACATGCTCCTTGGCAAAATGCAACATATTTTGAACGTTCCGTTTGGATAGAAATGGAACTTTTCAGACACTTTTTGCCTTTAAATTGTTTTTAGTTAGCATTTTTCTTAATGTAGAGGTGTCAACATCTCGATCGTATTGCCTTTTATGGGCGGAAGAGGTAACAAAAGTCGAACTCTACGTGGCGCAATATTGTTGGTTCCAAATGTTCTGTAATTTTCAGGGTTTTACCGTCTGTTTTCTGGATTGGGGTTATATATTATTCCGGTCTCCAACATTTTCTTTGAGCATCCAATTATGTCAGTAATTTGTATGTAGCTTCTGAATTGTTTTATCGTCTCTTTTATTCTTTCTTGGCGCTCATGATTGCAATATTTACATCGGCCCATTTTGGAACGTCAATAATGACAATTTATTAATGCTACTAATAAACATTAATCATATTTAAAAGCTAAACTTTGTTTTCAAATTCGAATCCAAACTACCATTAACTATTTAAAAAAAAAATATTTTTTTGTTATTGACTCTATTTTATAGCACACGTCATTACATAGCCTTTAAAATACTGACACTGACCTGGAGAACAGTAGTGTAAAAAATTTATTAAAAATGACGGCATTATATTCAGCAGAGGACCGGCCAATCAGGTTCAGAATTTCTTGACATGAAACATCTTGGACCACTGATTTCCAGAGAATAAAAGTTTTGACGAGTGTGTGACTCTATTTCATCACACAACACTGTAACTATACAAATTCAAGATATGACCAAAAACGATGTATGTATAAGTAGACAGTCAAAATTTCTCTTCACTCAAATGCCAACAAACAAAACGAGTGAAACCCTAGTACTTCTCTACTCTCTCTCTTACTCTCTTCATTGAATATTTCAATACACGAGCAGCTTTTAGATAGTGTTATTGTATATAACTATACAAATTCCAACGATGTTGAAGTAAAATTACCTAAACTATGCAAACAGTATGAAATAACCAAGATATGACGCGACAGAGAAATGCGTTTGAGTGAACTCCTAGCACTTTTTGGTTCTCTTTTACCAGGGTTGCCAAGTTGCGGACATCTTCTGGTCGTCTAATTCTAAATCGTCTTTGATATGACGCGTGAGGGAAATGCCTTTGAGTGAGTTTTTGTAGCACTTTTTGGTTCTCTTTTACCTAATAATTGTAGATCGTCTTTGAGAAACCCCCTGGTTAAACTGAAGCTGCGAATCAGTGAGTGTAAAACTAGAAAGTGCACAGTGTCTAACCGGAGGCTAACCGGAGGCTTCTGTGATCACCTATGTTTCTGCATGATTAACTCTTTAATAAATAATGTATATATTCATTGATGCAACAAATACTTTCATAAGTTCTAAGATTTTGATTTGTAGTTGGTGCATTTAAAATCCAATATGAATTGATACTTGGGATTTTCGATCTTTTAATTCTCATATGTAAAATTTCTTATACGAGTTTGTATAAACACACACTGAAAACGGCGGCCCAGCATCATGTTGCAGGAACCATGTACATGTTTACAAGGCCGAATAAGGGCACACCAACATTTCGTTTAGACGATAAAAATCGATACCCGCCAAATCGAAATATTGTGTCCGAAACCGTTAATCAACTACTTTTGTCAACAAAAATTATAAAATTTTAAAATACACAATAAAGATTTCCAACTTCTTCAAACTTGTGCCGTAATTAAACATTTCACTTTCACTTGAAACCGTAATTCACTTGTTTTGAATGAACTTGAACTTAACAATTGAACAATTGAACAAATTGAAACTTAAACAACAGTATTCAAATTAACAACTCCACCAAAACAGAAATGTCTAATTGGATCATCAGGTTGTTTTTATTAGTGTTTCCTTTTTCCCTGCTCTCCTCTAGTGAATTTTAACGGCGAAAATGTCTATTTTGTATGTGGTTTGGCCAAAAAATAAAAAATAAAACCAAACTAAACCAGATTCACTTTCAAAATTCCCCACTGCGCGTGTTTTGATAAAATGTTTGCCACCAAAAGTCACCACCAATGTTAGATATGTACTTTCTTCCACAAACGTCTCTAGACAATAACCGGTTTTTGCTTCTTCTTGTGCATGAGCAACGTTGATGACTCTGTGTTTTTGTTGGCCGGCGGTTTTGGTTTTAGTGGTCGGTTGTTTTCTGTCTATAAAATTGTTTAACACCATTTGACATTTAAAATATACACAGAATCAGCAGACTAAATTCAGTGATTTTTTTGTTTGTTTTTTAATGAATTATCTGCAAAAAAAGATTATGAGACAGTTGTAGATTGAAGTTTTGTTATTCCCCCCCAACTTCTTCATTCATGTTGATAAGAAACCGAACAAGAATCTCTTGTTCAACATGGAAATGACAACTACTATTTGGAATCATAATTTAGCATTAACTTTTATGAGTTCACTACCAAGAAAATTGGGTCATTGTGGGCTAGAGTTGCCGGATAGTTGTTCTCAATTTCTCAATTAGTCATCATTTATCATGTTTATTTATTTGTTGTGAAGAGGATAAATCATGTACACCTATTCGTTTCCATTTTAGATCTGTCTTAGGAAATTCTACATTTTGTTTTCTCCAATGGCTTCAACTGCAACCCTGTTATTTTTAATTTTTAAGACCCGCATGCAGTTTATACGAAATTTTCCTAAGAAATTTTGTCTAAACGGAAGATTTTGTTGTGAAGAGTTGCCACATATCTTTGATTTACCTTACAAAAATTTCATTCATAATTCCTCTTTGAACTCCAGTTTATTTTTGAGGCTTGTGGAGTTACTTTTGTTTGCTAAAATAATCGAAATGTCAAAATGTCGGTCCCAAAAAATAATCAAACACATGTTTTCATACGAAATAATTTTGACGTAGCAACTCTGTAATTAATTTACAACCCTGTAAATTTTCGACAAAAGGATGTAAAAGTGGAGAAGAAAGTAGAAGTAGCGCAATTTGGCAACCCTAGTAGAAGAGAGGCAAAAAGTCGAGGCGATTCACTCAAACGCATTTCTTTCCCGCGTCATAACTTGATTATTTCATCCTTTATACATACTTTATGTAATTTTATTTAAATATGGTTGGAATTTCTATAGTTAGATACAATAACATCATCAGAAAACTGCTCGGGTATTGAAATATTCATCGAAGAGAGTAAGAGAGAGAGAGAGAGCAGAGAAACTACGCGCTTCACTCGTTTTCTTTGTTGGCATCCCACTCCATGAGTAAATTTTCTTCTCTATACCATAGTTGCTTAATGTTTTCGATAAGAGCTGAGTATCAAGAAAGTGAGAAGTGAGCGAAATTTGCGGTTCATGAAATTATCGTTATTTTTATACACATCTGACGGCAACGAAAATTTCATAAAAACTGAATACCAGGCTTTAGGGCTGAATCAAAATACGTACCTGCATGCGTTGCTCAGAAAATATATTCGTCTCTGTCGCACTATCAAAGTTCAAATCACTTGGCTGTCCTGTTTAATGCACATGTAATTAATGCACATTAATGCACAGTGCTGGGAATTCGGACTCGGAGTCTGGGATAGTTGCCTGGTGTCGAAGTCGGAGTTGGTGACATAAAAATGTAGACAACAACGGCTCTAAGCTTAGTATTTCCATCAAACGTCAACATTTGCGAAACGAATAATTTATTGATATATATACAAAGATTGCGAGCCTTTCGTACTCAATCATGTGCCTATGACTTTTTTCCTCCACGTGGTAGTTCCCGAGCAACGTTAGAATATTTTTTCCTAGCGACTGAAGTCAAGGCTTTCCGATGAGCAGCCTGAGTGGCTACGCGATCCCTGATGCGTCTCAGGTTTAGTAGGTGACTTATGTCACTGAAGCTGATCTAGATATTAGGCATATTTTTTTGTCCATTGAACGCGGAAGAGCCAAAGATTCAATGTTTAACCTAAATAAGTTCAATTATTTGTATCTTTATAAGAAAAATATTAACTTATGTTTTTTTTTTAAGAAAATTTAAACAAGTTATAAAATCTGAATAATGATTTGAATAATAATGATTCTTTATGCGGGCAAAGGAAAGAAGACTACAAAATGCTGATATCGTATTAATTTTTCTACAAAAATTTTAACATAAATTTTAACAAATTAACTTTTTTCCAGTTACGAAACCGAAAACCGGTTTTCCGAAAAAACTATTTTAGGAATAAACCGAAATCGGGTTGGTTGCAAATGTCGGTTTTTTTAACACTGTAGTATTTAGCCATGAAAAAGCTTCTCAAAATACCTTTCGGAACCGCTTTAAAAGTGTAGGTCCCAATCAGTGAGTGTAAAACTGGTTGTGAAAAGATCCCCAAATTTTTTGATGGAATGTAATGGGAAACATTTTTTTTGCAGACGTTGGACAGAAATTTTCAGAAGCAGTTGCCAGCGCGTTTACTTTTTTTTAGACCCAGGTTTGAGCGGTATTAAAATCTGCGTAGCATAACAGATCTCTTTCATCTGGCAACTCTGCTACACATTGGCTGCCATGCTTTTAAAACGTGCTTAACATCTAATGTAGTTTATAGATCGCATTTGTTAAATCATCCAATTTGTTTTAATTTTGGTTGCTTAAATATATATAGAAGCGTGATTTTTTTAAATTTGTTTTGTTCATTGCCGATTTATATTTAAATTTGTCCAATTTGATGCTGTTGTTGTTGAAACTAACTGGTTAAATTAAGCTACAATTTTTATTGGCTTAAACAGTTATAATTGGTATAATTTATTATTCAATTTATCGAGACAAAAAATCGTAATTTCTTTTACGTTTTCAGTTCAAAATCTTACAAAGTCGCTTTTTTGTCTGTTATCAGCTGATTTAGCCTGAGGTGACAAACGAGTTATTGCCTGCACAAAAGTGAAGCGCATATAGAATTCTGTTGGGTTTTACTGAACTTGGTGTTGTTAAACCTGATGTGTTATGGAATCGTGATAATATTTCAAATTAATCGGTTGTCAGGTGACATCAAAAGGTCGGTCAATTCACTGTTTAGTCGAATGCAGATCAATCAAAGTAATTTAATTATTATACACACGAAATCTGTGTCAATTGAATACAAAGTGATTGAGATATATTAGTGCTATTGATTAACTTTATACAATTTTCGAGGTGATAAACTCTATTAAAGTTTTTTGTATATATAAGTATAAATAATGATAAAGCACCAGACATGTTCTGAGTATCACTTGACAGTGGAAATGATTTACATTCGCCGTCTTTATGTTATAGAAATCACTTTCTCGCTTAGGTTTATTTTTCCTAGTTTAGTATCTGAAACATTCAAAATGTTGAAAGATTTTTTAACAAAAATATCTATAAGTAAGAAAATAAATCAAATTTGTTTTCTGAGGTATTAACAGATCCAAACTGATTGGGTGTCGCAGAAGAAGGTGGAGTCTGAATTAATTGTATTTGTCTTGATGTCTGCCAAAATGTAATGTGTCTTCCACAATCGGTATTTTCAACTTGATCGAAATCGAAAAATTTATGAATTTTGAATGTCCTGTCATTTGCCCTGCCGAACGAAACCTTTCGACCATGGCAAAATAAGTAAGGTAGAAGCAAGACAAAATTTCGTCTGCTATTTCAACGCTACCACCTGTACTTGATACATCTTGGAATTGATATAAACAACATTTGACAAGGTCGGACCACAACGACAAGAACAAATTGAAATCAGCTGTTCTAATGCTTCCACCTGTAATAGATACGTCTTGCTTTCGTCTTAGATGAACCCAATTTCAGTCGTTCCAGATTGGCTATCTTTCGTTCCAGATTGAGGTACACCTCATGAGTAACGTGTGGTACAAATACAGGTATCTTTTTAAATCATAGGTTATTTTGAATATTTGACACTGATAGATTCTTTTCTGTTTGAAACTTTAACTAACAGTCAGTATCATACCACCTCGTACCAAAATGAGTCGATTTACGCTTGGACAATGTTAAGATATATGGGCAGTACAGAAGATCCAAGCGGACATCGAATTTGTCCGAAAAATTCGGTATTCTGACGAGGCGTGTTTCATCTGGACGCCTACGTTAACAAACAAATTCGGAATTGGAAATCCCAGACGTCGTTGTCAAGAAGCCAATGCATCCACAGAGAGTGGCAGTTTAGTGTGGATTTTGGAATGGTGGCAACATTGGCCCATTTTTATCGAAAATGCTGCTGGAAACTAAATTTTATTTAACCATGAGCTTCGTGTTACCAACTTGAGGAGAAAAGCTGAAGATCGGTCCGATTGGCGAAACATGTTATAGTCATTTTGTAAGCTCCTTGGACTTTCTGAGTGTTTGAGGCCACCAATGTAAGGAAGTCAGTATCGGTGTTTAGAGCCACCCACAAGAAAAAGTCTAAAGGCGTCACATCTCAGCTCCACGGAGGCCCATTAACATCGCCAGACGGCATGTAACACAATTACTGAACTATTGCGCAAAAGATCGATTGTTTGATGAGCTGTGTGACATGTTACGCCGACTTGTTGAAACCAAGGATTCATATCTGCCATTTCAGCCCAAAAAGTATGTAATCATGGCTTACAGACTTATAGAACTATGATTACAGACTTTTTTTGGGCTGAAATGGCAGATATGAGTCTTTGGTTTCAACTGGACGGCGCTCCATGACACACAGCTCATCAAACAATCGACCTTTTGCGCTATAGTTCGGTAATCGTGGTATCTGCCGTCTTGGCGTTGTCAATTGGCCGCCGCGGGGATGAGATGTGACGCCTATAGACTTTTTCTTGTGGGTGGCTTTAAACACCGATACTTACTTACTTACTTAGGTGGCCTCAAACAACCCAGAAAGGTTAAGGGCCTTACAAAACGAGGATAGCATGTTTCTCCAACCGGCCCGATCTTTAGCTTTTCCCCTCCAGTTGGTAACACCAAGCTCTCGCTGGCAATATTCCACCTGGTCTTTGCACAGAACTCTTCTTCACCCTAGTTTTCGCTGATCTTCAAGTAAGATTTCGAATAGCTTTCGCTCTAGTTCTTTCTGATCCATCCTACTGACATGGCACAGCCAGCGTAAGCGCGTTATTTTGATACGCCTAACTACGTCGATGTCGGGATACAGAGTATTCAGCTCGTGGTTCATCCGTCGGCGATACTCGTCGTTTTCTATTATAGGACCATATATTTTTCAGAACATTTTCATCTCGAAGACACCCAGTGATGTTTCATCAACATGCGATATGACACAGGATTCTGCGCCATAAAGCAAGACAGGTTGTGTGAGAGTCTAATATAGTTGAATCTTGATTTAGCGAGAGAATCTTATCTCTGAAGTGCTTAATTAGCCCGAAATAACACCTATTTGCAAGCACAATTCTATGATTGATTTCCAGGCTGACGTTATTGTTTCAGTTTAAGGTAGATCCGAGGTAAATAAATTCGTCCACTACCTGGAATATATATCGGTTATCAACATTCTCCCTTTCATCCAATGAGGTGGATGTTCTGCTTGTCGAAACCATTAATTTTGTCTTGCGCTCGTTTACTGCCAAACCCACTTTTACTGATTCCTTTTCAATTCTCGAAAACCCAGCAGTAACTTCTCGCTTAATTCGCCCAATGTTGTCTAAATCATCAGCATACACGAGCAGCATGTGACTTTAGCTCCTGATAGTTTTATTCGTGTTGACTGCAGCTTTGCTCACGATGATCTCAATTAATATGTTGACGAGATCCCATGAAAGGGTGTCGCAATGCCTGAGGCATCGCCTCATACTAAATGGTTCGGTGAGATCTTTACCAATTTTTACTGAGGTAAAGTGTCATTCTACAAAGACGTGGTAGCTTAGCAGCAATACCAAGCTCCGACATAGCTTGGACAATATTCATCGTATCGGGCTATCGAAGGCTACCGTATATCTACAAAGAGGTGGCAGTTGTCGATTTGGGTTTCGTGCGTTTCCTCCAGGTTTTGCCGCAATGTGAATAGATGATCGATTGTTGACTATCCAGCCACGCTCAGAACTGCCGATCAGGTCTGCAATATATGGCTTTAGTCTTTCAGAGATTACACTCGAGAGGGCCTTGCATGCGATGAATGAAATGCTTATTCCACGATACTTCGCACAAATACTCGCCTCGCCTTTTTTGAAAACATGACAAAGTATGCTAAGACACCAATCGTCGGGCATGCATTTCGTCTAGCCAGATTTTTCATATGAGCTGATGCAAGCACCTTTCCAACTCATGGTTGTCAGCCGTAAACAGCTCAGCCGATAGTCCATCAATGTCAGCGGCTTTGTTGTTCTTATGCCGGGAAATAACAGATCTAAATTCGCTTGGGCTAAAAGGGGGCAGTCAATGCCATCGTTCTGTACGTGATTCCCACTCGCATCTACATTGAAGTCTCCTGCGAAAAGTAAAGCAGAGAAGTGATCTCTCCATATTCCCAACATACTCTGGACATCTGTGACTAGATTCCCGTTCTTATGTCTAAAAAAGAGGGGCTCTGGACCATATACATACGTTAGTTTTGGTAGAATTTTCGGGCCTCATTCATCCTTCTGTAAGATCCAATTTGCTTACTCTCGCCCTTTCTCCACAACCGTTTTTCCTCCTTAAACAAGCGGGTTTCCCCTCTCCTCTTCTCCTTATACCGCGCTGTCACTCTGTTAAAGGCCGATGCTAGGATAATAATCCAGAAATTATCCACATCCAAATTTAATGCTTATGTCGCTTCTATCGTTTCGTGAGGTAGGACCAGAAACCATCAACAAAGTGTGGGAAAATTGGACTAACAGGTTGAGCTACTGCGAAGGCAGCCGCGGTAGCCACATGAATGAAATTGTATTCCGCAAATAATGGGAATACTTGATATGTCTAATAAAGCCATAATATACCAAAAGAAATTAAGTTCAGTTCAGTTTATTTAATTTTTTGAAATATGCTTGTATTTGGGCCACCCTGTACTTTCTAAGAAATTTCGCAACTAAAAAGTCTCACAAAATACTTAAATCATCAATAGGATTGTCGTCTTTTCTAACTCAATATGCACATATTGGCGAGAAATAGTTTAAGTCTCAATATAGAGCGTTCTACACTGTTTCTTTTAAATATCCCCAAAGCCAGAAGTCCAACGGTGTCAAATCACATGATCGTGGGGGCCAATTAACACCACCACGTGGTGAGATAACACGGCCATTGAATTTCTCGCGCAAAAGAGGCATTGTTTTGTTGGCTGTGCGGCAAGTCACACCATCCTGTTAGAACCACATATCATCTAGGTCCATATCCTCAATATCTGGCCACAAGAAGTCCGTTATCATGCTGACCTAAAAAATCACGAAGTGCTCGAAATGCATTTTGATTTGAACGCCAATTTTCGTAAAAGGCTTCAACAATCTTAACGTGCTGCATAATTATGTACCTCTGCATAATTGACTTTGTCAAACTCTGAAACAGTGAAATGTCAAATGAAATTGGGCAAAACACTTGACGTTAAGGTGTGACTCACAATTAACTTCGTGCATAATGGTTGGACTATCCTTTATTTACTAATCTTCAGTGAGGATAATTCAGCGAGGACTCGTCAGCTGACAAGGATATTCCAGCCCAACACCGGAATTCAGTAACTTGTTAACAATAAAGTTGACAACATTCGGAAACATTGTATTGACATTTTTTGAATTTTGACAATTTTATTACTGATTTCTATCGGTCTGCACCGGAATTCTTTAACTTTTTAACGGCAAAAATCGGTGACAAAATTTAGAAATTTTGTATTGAACTTCGTGAATTTTGACAAATTAAACAACTCATTTTGATCGCTAATAAATTCCGCAACTGGTGCTGATAAAGGGTGTTTCAGTAAGAATGCACTTTTTCATTGTAAAATAAAAACACGTATGTTTTGAGATAGTTGTGATTGTCTTGATTGGATTGTAAAGAGGACATGTTCCGATTAAGTATGGAATAAAATATCCGTCAAATGGCACCCACGGCTCTGAGGACAGGCCATTGCTCTTTTCATGTAATTTTCCATGATTTTTTCAGACAACATTTTTTGCATTTTGACAATTTAATTATAGATTTTTATCGATAATATGTGGAAGAATTCAGTACCGAAATTCTGTACATTTTTATCGATAAAACTCGGTGACAAAATTCGGAAATTTTGTGAATTTTGACAATTAACTACCGATTTTGATCGTTACAAAAGTTACGGATCAAAATTCGGAAACAAAAT
Organism: Phaonia tiefii; assembly: GCA_963931995.1. Lineage (NCBI taxonomy): Eukaryota > Metazoa > Arthropoda > Insecta > Diptera > Muscidae > Phaonia > Phaonia tiefii. The sequence continues at coordinate 42,821,592 of OZ008371.1, forward strand.
TCGGAAATTTTGTGAATTTTGGCAATTAACTACCGATTTTGATCGTTACAAAAGTTACGGAATTCCGTTGCTGGTGCAGATAAAGGGTGGTTCAGTAAGATTGCGCTTTTCATTGTAAAATAAAAACATGTATTTTATTAGATAGTTGTGATTTTTTTATTGGATTGTAAAGAAGACATGTTCCGATTATGTATGGAATAAAATATCCCACAAATCTCCACCACGGCTCTGATGTTCGGCCATTAATCTTCTCATGAAATTTGCCATATGTTTTTCACAGAGATGTGGCTGTATTTTACCGATGACGCGTTGAATCTTGTATTTGAGCTCAGGAGTTGTTTCTGGTTTATTTGCATAAACTCGAGATTTCACAAAACCCCCAAAAAAAAATCACACGGCGTTCAATCGCATGATCTTGGTGGCCAGTTGACAACAGAGTTTATTGCGATAATTTGTTCTGGAAATCGTGGCTGCTATAAATTGATTGTTTCGTGCTTGGTGTGGCAGGTGGCGTTGTCTTTCTGAAACCACATGTCGTCCAGATCCATGCCGTACAATTGAGGCCACAAGAACTCTGTTATCATGTTCCTGTAACGAATGCTGTTCACAGTCACTGCAATTTCGTGGGTGCATTTCTTTCTCGTGGATTGAATGAGGATTTTTTGAGCCCCAAATTCGACAACTTTGTGTATTCACGAAGCCATTCAGATGGAAATGCGCTTCGTCGGAGAAGATGAGTTTTTTTTGTTGAAAAATTGGCATTGACTTCACTTTGCTCCATTACACATTGAACGAATTGCCGGCGCTTTCCATGGTCTGCCGGTTTGAGCTCCTGAGTAAACTGAATATTTTATGCATGAAGGTGGAGAGATTTCTTTTGTCAAAATTCGCTGCTTAGTTCTTCGTGAAATTTGAAGTTGTTGAGAGCAGCAATGTTTTCAAGAGACCGATCGGTACGTTGACGCATAGGAGTCTTACTGTCCATAATCGACCCAGTTTCTTAAAATTTTTTGGCCACTCTTCGAATGGTTGACACATTAGTTGCGCTTTCTCGACTGAAAATTCTTCGAATTCCAAATTTTTTTAAATAAATTTTTCACAATTATATCACGTTGTTCTTTCGTAAAGCGCTCCATTATTAATAATTGGGATAACCATACATATGTGACAGCTGCCAAATTTCAGAGTTGCCACTTCCACAAAAACAGAATGACACTAAATTTAAAAAGTGCAATCTTACTGAGACACTCTTTATATGACCTTCAGATTTTTTTTATCTAGCCATTGAAGTTTTTTCCGTTTCGGGCTATCGGAATCAGGTTTGTAATCAACAAACTGGTGTCAAGTGCCGATTTATTTACGTGTCTTTCAGAATTTGGTGTAACCTTAAAAGCTGGTAGGCCTTTGATTTTCCAGGTGTAAAGCCACTTTAAGAAGGTCATACCAGATTAGAAATAATTGGCTTTAGGTTTTCTCAGATTACTCCGGAGAGGGCTATTTATGCAATGGACAAATGGATAAATAGCTCATTCCTCCAGTTGACACGTACACTAGGATTTTATTTTTTTAAGGACACAGTATTTTTTGTCTCCAAATGCGTGACAGACATGCATTCGACTAAATCTTGGTCTTAAGCTGAATAAATGCATCTTAAGGTTTCTGCCACAGCGTCTAGTCCATTGATCTTATATTGAAATTTTTACTCTGAACTCGACTTGTTTAGATGCAGGGTTGTAGATATTGTCATCTTCAATTCGCCGCATTACGGCTTCTTCATTGGCTTCTTCTGGCAGAAACAACTTCGGCGAATGTTGTCTGCACATTGTCGGCAGACTGTGTATATTTTTAAAGCGATTCCATTCCATTGGTCTCCTAAATTTATTGGAATTTCTGTTCTGAACTCGACTTGTTTAGATGCAGGGCAGTTGATATCATCATCTTTAATTCGCCGCAATACGACTTCTTCATTGGCTTCTTTTTCCAGAAATAACTTAGGTAACTATGGCCTCCACATCATCAGCATACTCTGTGTATATCTTTAAAACGATTTCCATTCCATTGGTCTCCTAAATTTTTTTGGAATTTCTGTTCTGAACTCGACTTGATTACATGCAGGGTAATTGATATCGTCATCTTTAATTCGGCGCATTACAACTTCTCCATCGGCTTCTTCTTCCAGAAATAACTTAGGCAACTATGGTCTGCACATCATCAACATACTCTGTGTATATCTTTAAAACGATTTCCATTCCATTGGTCTCCTAAATTTTTTTGGAATTTCTGTTCTGAACTCGACTTGTTTAGATGCAGGGCAGTTGATATCGCCATCTTTAATGCGCCGCATTACAACTTCTTCATTGGTCCCTTCTTCTGGCAGAAACAACTTCGCCGAATGCTGTCTGCACATTGTCAGCAGACTCTGTGTATATCTTTAAAACGATTTCCATTTACATCTTAAGAGGTAAGGAGCCTCTTACCATGGCCTTTGGATTGGCCTTTAACTTTCTGGTCGCAGTTACAGGTCATGTAAAAAATAAATAAAAAAAAATAAATTTAAATTAGGAATTCAAATTTTAATGGATGAATCTCTTCTTAATGCACAAATCTCTCGAATCAAACTGATTCCAATGTCAAAGGGACGGAATGATACTCAAACTTTTTTCAAACAAATTTGTTTTACCAATAAATAATCCAAATAAAAATATCAATATTTACCTCAAGCTCGGGAAAAATTTGAATTCTTCATTGGTATTTTTTTTTTATTGAAATTAAAAATTTGAATTCTTTGTTGATATTTTTTTTATTGAAATTATTTCAAATATTTCAAATTTTCTCCGAGCTTAAGGTCAATATTGCTTTTTTATTTGAATTATTTATTGGTAAAACAAAGTTGGAATAACAAAATACAATCAAAAAAATTTCAATTTAATGTTGAAATATATCAATTGAAATTTGAAAATTATGTTACAAATTTGGAAATTACATTTGAATTTTCTAAATTTATAATTTTAGCCAACTAATACCTGGATCCACAGAATAGTTTTAAATTTTCCCTGTGAATAATTTGATCGAAAGGATCTTGCGATTTATAATGAAATTAATCCTACGACTAATTCACCTTTTCATCCTTTTTATCACCTTCTAAACTAATATAAGTTTCGACCACTTTGTATGGGAACCTCGCTAGTTTTAGGAAGCTCCCCATACAAATTCTTCTACAAATTATATCAGCAGAGTATACAAAAACACGCCTATTATTAGTAAGTACATACTTAACCTTAGCTGTCTTAGGTTAGTTCGTTTAAACGAAGACGCAGTATTTCTCTCTTTAGCCTTTAATCGCACATTCTAAATTTCCAATGAAAACGCTGAAATATTTCTACTATTCAATTGCTAAATATTTATTCAAATCACATTCAAACATCTGCTAAAACCATTATGGCGATTTAATGGTGGCTCTCTTCCTTGGAGGGATGAGCGCGGATGTATTCGATGGCCTTGAGGATGGCCTCTGGTACTGGTGGGGGAGTGGGCAACAAGTTGCTGGTGGGTTGGTAACCATTCTCATCGGCAACATAGTCTACCTTAACATGTTCACCTTCGGGGGAAACGTATTCGTATGAGCCATGGATGTTGCCATGTTCATCACCGGAGGCTTGTTGGTGGATATCATTGGTGGTGCCCAAAACGTAGTTGAAACCATCGGCACGGACGTCCGAAACGTATTCCTTAACTTCAGCATGGACATCATCACCAACGGCGGCGACGCAAGCAACCAGAGCGGCGAAAAGAGCGATCTTTATTTACAAATTAAAAGAGAAAATTATGACTTAGAAATTTAATTCAAAACTTTTTCCCCAACTACCAACTCACGTATTTGAACATTTTGGGTTGTTTTGTTGAAGATTCCCGACAAGACACTGTAACGATTTCCAAATATTATAGGGTCTTTTATATTCAATTATTGTCTTTTGCAGTTTCTAGGCTGGTAGGAAACTGGATTTATGTGTGTTTTTTTCTTTGGTTGCAAATTTGTTTAATGTCATTTAGCTGGTTTGCAATTATCATTCTTAATTGCTAAATAGATCTTTTTTTGTAGGGAAAAATATGGATTATATTTCAGAATGATAAATGCAAATTTCATTAACAACTCATAAAGAATAAATAAATAAATCGGTTGGCGTTTTGGGTAACTGCTACCATGAGGGTGTTGGGTGCAAAGTTTTCGAGCCGGTTTAATTCATAATTTCATGTAGATCGAATAAATCGAACCAACATCGTTTGTATGTTTCGATGTTCCACAATTAAGGTGGCCATGTTTCATGCAAATGCTTCAAGTGAATCAGGATATTATTCACATTTACACCCATAGATTAATACTTATAGTAGATCTACTAGTTCTCCCACCAAATTTATGACATTTGGCCTGGTGTGATATTTACGTTTGATGTTGAAAAGAATTGCTTTACTAATACCAGATATAGGCAATGGTTCAAAACAACGAACAAAATAACAACAACGGCATTTCGTTTTGTGTGTTAAAATTATTGTGTTAAATACAACACAAATGTATGCTAACAATAACAGTCAATAAAAAAGTTTAAAACACATTTAAATTTCACAGTTTTTCACCAAAATGGCATGAAAAATTAAAGCAAGAAGTTATTGTAATTCCACCTGGTGTATATCACTTTTCGTCAAACATCTCTCTTTCACACCGACCGCATCACGAAGAGTCTGGGATTACTCTATGGCGGTAACAATCAAATTGGGACCACAACAATTTTACAAACTTATCACCATTGTTTGTATCTGGTATTCTGGCAAGAAGGTGACAACGAAAAATTCACCTCGTAACAAATCATTCACCTCACAATAACAGGTGGTCAAAAGCAGGGACAACAAAACAAAAACATATGGTTTTCTGCACAAAATGAACGCGGCAAAAAAGGAAAAGTAAGTATTTAATATTTTTATATTTTATTGAATTAAAATTAATACATTATTATTTAGGGAATTTGAGCGCACCGCAAAGGCACAGCTGGAATGCTATATTGCATTCTTCCTCAAGGAACATCCAGAGATACTCAGCGGAAAGAATACACCTGCGCATCCGCGCCATATAGAAGAAGAAATTTACTTTAGCTCCAACTCTCTGATCTATATCAAAATTTCACCACCGATAAAAGCTTCTGCGCTGAGTTCAAAAAGTTTTTTTTACCCCGTGGTCGGCCCATCTTCTTGAGATATAGGCCTTTAAAGCTTGAGCATATAATCGGTCGTATCTCCGGTATTTATTATCCGATCTGGTGGAAATGGTTATTATTACAAAGGTCTGTCTAAGCTCTATAAATCAGTTCATAAATATATTTAATTTTATTAACCCATTGGGGAGCTAATTAAAAAAAACAATTGTTAACCTCACTCTTCTGCTCAAAATTTATTTTTTTTTAAAAAAAAATCCCTATTATTCTTATTTTTCGGCAGGTTCCGATAATAGATAAGACCTTAGCCTTTTTTTCAAGGTATATTACTCACCAATATCCCTTCAAAGACTTCGCGCTTTTTCAATCTTTCTAATACAAAAGCAAGTTCTTTCTTCTTTCTGCTCCATTTCCATAGCACAAAGTAACAAATGTCCTTCCTCCCTTTAATTATGCCCTCTTGTCGTTTTGGTACAAAATATATTATTAATTTTCCCGTATACGGTTTTATTGTTTACATGTAGAATTTATAACATGTTTTTGTACCAACTTTCCGGCAAATAAAACAGATGTCACGCGCTGTTACCTCCTCTTTGGCCGGTAGTGACTTTTGTAACCCTGCCAGAATAGGGCTGTTATTGGCAATTTTACCACCTCATGTGGTGAAATGCGTATTCCCCGATCTCTAACGACAGCTTTCCTTCGTGTTCTTGACAAAATAAAGTTAATTTGGGTTCATTTCAAGTCGAATGAAAATATGTCGGGATTTTCAATAAGAGTGCTACAAAAGTTTTTTAAATAAAACAATACCGGTGAACCAATGAAATTCTTTATTCCTGTGAAAGTACGTTCGATGCCATTATGTATGGAACGCGATTTCTTTTGCATGGCCACCGCGGGCACGCTTGCAGAAGTCCAGACGCTGAACCCAATTTTCGACGGTTTTCAAGCATAAATCGGCCGATACTGCTGCAATTTCACAGGAAATAATCTAACGGCGTCAAATCGCACGACCGAGACGGCCAATCGACTGGGCCATTTCGTGAGATAACACGTTCACCAAACTTGGTTTCCAATAAATTGATTGTGACATTCGCTGTGTGGCTTGTGGCGCCGTCCTGTTGGAACCACATGTCCTCGAAGTCCATATTATCCAATTGGGGCCCAAAATATTCGGTTATCATTGAACGGTAGCGATTCGCATTCACAGTAATGTGCCGGTCTTGATCATCACGGAAGAAGTACGGCCCAATGACGCCGCCGGCCCATAAACCGCACCAAACCGTAATTTTTCGGGATGCAATGATGACTCATGGATTACGTGTGGATTGCTGTCTGACCAGTAATGCATATTTTGCTTATTGACGAAGCCATTCAGCCAGAAATAAGCCGACCATAAATTGGACGTAGCGCTCTTAAAGTTGAGGCCACTGACTCGAAATTTTAATAATTTCGACTCGTTGTTGGCTCGTATATCCTTCCATGATGAAATGGCAAGCCTTACTGAAGAGAAATGTCAAAAGAGCGGGAAAAAATATGGCGTCGTTTGCTGTCCCTATCGATTTACTTTTGTAGCGTTTCTGTTGAAAAACCCTTTACAATTTATCAAAACTTTTCAGTACAAATTTGTGTACCTATATTTCGAATCTGCTGCGAAATGTCGACTTGGAGGGACCCAATTTAAGTCGAACGTGTTTTCGCTTAACTTTTTGTTCGAGTTCGGGGAACAGACCATTAATTAATCAAACATATTAAAAGTTAGTTGTATGCATAGTTGACCTTTGTATATGTAGTGGTTTTTATTTGTTTCGGCTTAAGGTTATATGAATAAAACGAAAACTGTGCAAGTATTTGTTTTTGTTTAAAATTTTATTAATATTTTCCAATATTTCGACTAATTTCATTTCGTTGATCATTTTTTGTCCGACTTATGTACTTATGTACATATAGATGTTCTAGTCTTCAATTTGTTCATTGTAGTACCCACCTATACTTTCTGCCATATGTTGGACTTGTCACCATTACATGGAATTTTGTACACAACGTTTGGATTGTAATTTTTGTCAATAATAGACTTTGTCCTGGTAAATAAACTATTCTCGGTTAAATTCGATTTCAACGCCAATTCATATTTTTCGTTGTCAATGTTAACGTTGTCATATGTTTCAATATTTCAGAAAAACCCGAAACATACGTTGTGGTTTTATACACTCTGTCAGATTCAGTAGGGCGTTCTGTCGGCTAGCTGGTCTCTGCAGGTGATATCAAATTGTCAACAATTTTCCTGGGGAAAGTATTCAATTTAAGTATTTCCAACATTCTCCCATTATTCATCTTGTGGAATTCAGCGTCACTTATCTTCACAACTCTATTAATGAAGTTACTCGCAGTGTTAATAATTGTCCTGGGGTTTTTGGAATGATAATTTATCAATCGTCCTGACGCTGTAGGTTTTTGGTACCAGTCCATTTTGAGAGCATTTCCTTGTCTGATAACCAAAGTGTCCGAATATGGTAGCCTATTGTCCCTTTCCTCTTCGAGCATGAATTGTAGTTGTCCATTAAAAGAATACAATACTGTCATCATGGTACCCGCTTCCGTTCTTCCGATAACAACAAACAAATCGTCTACATATTTCGTCAAGATTTTCGGCTTCTCCCCCAATGTGCCGAGTACTGTACCCAATAATACGTCCATAATGAGGTCCAATATAATTGGTGATGCTGGGGAACCCATGGGCATGCCCTTCCTCTGTTCGTAGAATCTATATTCATACTGGAAATAGCGTGTGTCCTTAATGTAAATGTCAAAATTTCCATGAAATCTTTAAGTGATGTATTCGTGTACGGTGCAATTTCGTCCCAGTTTATCCTCTATAATCCTTAGAGCTAGATTAATTGGTATGCTGGGGAATAATTTGACCACGTCAAATAAAGCTATTATTTCATCCTCATCAGTAGAACAGAAGACAGCACCCGCAGCCTACTGTACTTTAACCAGACACAAAACTAACTTTGACGATGTGGAAATTCTGGCTGAAGAGAAAAATTACTCGCGACGTCTCTTCCAGGAAATGCTGCATATAATTGACGATCCATCGGAGAAAAGGCATAAGTCCAACCGAGTTACAGATCAATGTACACAAGTGTATAGGCACATAATTGACAAATTCAAGAGAAGAACAAATCAGTTGACATAAGCCTGCGGAAAAACTTGGACGCGCTCTGTCTTATCTCAAAATGTAATTAAAATTAATCGTTCTAATATATTTCTTTTATGTTGCTTCTTGTCTGAACTCTTCACTAATGTCTATGAATACATAGTGTTTATTCTTGTTTTATTAGATCCTTGAAATATTGGAAAATATTAATAAAATTCTAACAAAAACAAGAAGAAATATTTGCAGGGTTTCCTTTTGAAACGAATTAAACAAGTTTTTTTGTAACACTATTATGCTACAACCCAGTATTATCAACTATATTGGGTAATTTTGCTTTGGTTTGTGTCTACATTAACATATGTTGGGAAATTTCTTGTTTAAAGGGAAGTTTTCCAGGTGGAGCCTGCAACCAATATTTGGTATATGGGCTATCCACCTTTTGTCACATCACGTCACCCTCGTAAATTGCTTATTTTTTAAACCTAGTTAGTAAGATTGTTTTCTCATCTGTTATTAAATATTCAGCTTATTACATTCTGTATTTAGTACAAGAATAGAAAACAATCGAACTTCATGGTCCTAAAATATAAAAAATTTACGACGGTGACGTGATGCGACATAGGGTGGCACTGTCTGCGGAAATGCCCATATATTGTAGTTTTGAACCCAATAAACAGTAAATTTAGAAAAGCCATAGTGATAGATGTTTAAAAAGAAAACTTTTCTTATATAAGTGCATTTTCTTAAATAAAGTAAATTTTCTCAAAAAAAAAAATACCCATTCATATTCTTAAACAAAGTACCTTTTCTTAAAAAAATACCTTATCCTAAAGAAGTATCTTTGCTTAAAAACAGTAAATTTTCTTAAAAAAGTAAATTTTCTTAAAAAAAAGTAATTTTCTTTTAAATAAGTACCTTTACTTAAAAAAGTATATTTTCATACAACAAACTGCATTTTCTAAAAAATCTACCTTTTCGTTAAAGATTACCTTTTTAGTGAAACAAAATAACTTTTCTGGAGATAAGTACCTACTCTTAAAAAGTTACCTAGCCCTGAAAAAAGGACCAATTCTAAAAAAATTTCCATTTCCTATAAAAAAACATTTACTCCAAAAAAAAAATACCTTCCCGTAAAAAAAAATGCATTTACTTACAAAAATTCCTTTTCTTAAAAGTACATTTTCTCAAAAATAAAAGAAATCGGGTTTCCCCAGGATTTGTCGTAATGTGAATATCCAGTCGGAAGCTGACTTTCCAGGTGTAAAGCCACACTGATAAGGTCCGATCAGGTCTGCAACAAACTGCAGTAGTCTTTTGCGCATTACACTTGATAGTATAGTTACACGATAGTATGTACATATACTCGTGTCGCCTTTTTTGAAAACAGGACACAGTATGCGAAGACTCCAATCGTCGGGCATGTATTCGTCTAGCCAGATTTTGCATATGAGCTGATGCATGCACCTTTCCAACCCATAGCCGCCAGCCTTAAACAGCTCAGCCGGTATTCCATGAGCACCAGTGGCTTTGAATTCCTTAAGCCGGGAAATTCATGTTCTAACTTCGTCTATATTGAAGTCTCCTGGGACAAGTGAAGCAGAGAAGTGATATCTCCATATTCCCAATATATTCTACATATCTGTGACAAGATTCCCGTCCTTATCTCTACAAAAGGGATGCCCTTATCCATTTCCGTTTGGTAGTATATACGGGCGTCATTCTACCTTCTGAATGCTTCATTTTTCTCACTCTCCCACTCCCCAACCATTGGTAGCCTCGATTTCCATCGACCAAAATCCAAACTCTTTCTACTAGGTTTCTACAGTTTTAAGTTCTGGAAAATAATGATTGTAGGAAAAGAGTCAAGGATAATATGGAGATTTTAAAATTAAAAATCAAATAATTGGGCATATTTTAGAAAGTATTCCAAAGTTGAGTACTTTCCTTATTTTTCGATTTTAAAGAAAATGAAAAATCTTACTTTTTTCTTTCTGTGTTTTTAAAACTTATTTGTTTATTTCATTGTGAGTACAAAAAATTAATTTGTTTTTCGTATTATAGATATTGGCTTTCTTCGGATATTGAAAATCGAAAAAAAATTTATTTATTTTTTCAACTTGATTGAACTGTATCTCATGCAGTTTTTGAGATATTGCACTCAGATTTCCTTCAATAGAAAGGGAAGTTTCTTGGCTTTAACTCAAAAAAGTTTAGTTTATAGTTAATATAATTTGGCATATTAATCGAATTACTCATAGGCCGTACTGAAATTCACCACAGAGCAAATATTGGAATTATTATAATGTTTTTATACCTGCGTATCAATAAAATTCACTCAATTTTTATATATATTCAGATATAAAAATTTTATAATAATGCTAATGTCTGCTCATTGATGAATTTCCTGAATGCAATTCACCCGCAGGAATTCAATTATATGCTCAATGGTGTATTATAAGGGATCCCAGCAAGTCATACGAGTCAGAAGAGTCATTTATGATGGTTCTTTTGGGCTATAAAAGAGCTCCTAATTTTTGTCAGAAAAGAGGCTTTTACGATGGAGATTGAAGAGCTGTTAATTTTTTTGTCAGAAAAGAGTCTTTTGTGATGGTTTGCTGGGGTCTTGAAGAGCTCTTCATTTTTGTCAGAAAAGAGTCTTTTACGATGTTTTTTTGGGCTCTGAAAATGTTCTTAATTTTTGTCAGAAAAGAGTCTTTTTTGATGGTTTTCTGGACTTTGAATGAGCTCTTAATTTTTGTTAGAAAAGAGTGTTTTACGATATCTTTTTGTGCTGTGAAAGAGGTCTTAATTTTTGGTACTTCTAACAATATTGTTTGGGTCATGGGACTGTCCTGGGAGGTGGAAGGTTTCTGATAGCCATTCACTTGTGAGTGGTCAGAAATGATTCCTTCATTGGGCAGTCCAAGAAGCTCACTACTTCCACGCAGTATGTCCTAAAGTGAGAAGGCGAAACGAATGAGCAGCCTGAATGGTAATGCGATCACTGATACGTGTCAGGATTATTAGGTGACCGTGTCACTGAAGCTTTTCGAAGTAGTGGACATATTATTCTGTCCTTTGAAGGCGAATGAGGCAATACCCCTGGCCAACGGCGGATCAAAATTGAAGAAACCAAAATCCAGTTTTTCATTCTGGTCAGCGTCTGATCCATAATGGGCGGCTGAAACATAATCATCCTGGCAGTAGGTATAATACAAACCACTGTGGGCTGGGTTTGCCTCCCGCCACCGTTATATTGGCAATGAAAATACACGTAGAAAATAATGAACAAAGAAACCCCCCAACTGTTGACGACCCTTCGCAAACGTTATAAGGACCACGATTTACCTGGAATGTGCGAACCTTTCCAACTGGCTGAAGTCCTTGGAAAGTATAAAGCTGACATCACAGCGATCCAGGAAATGCGATGGGCAGGATATGGTTGCACCAGAAAGAAAAACTGCGATATTTACTACAGCTGCCATGAGCGAAAGCACGAATTCGGATGCGGATTTATAGTTGGCAAGAGACTGCGACACCTAGTTTCAAGGTTCAACCCAGTGAGTGACCGCAAAGCCACAATTCGCATCAAAACAAAATGTTACAACAGTCGTGTTTTGGTTACAAGCAAGCGATTATCGCTTGCTAAGTTGCAAAGACAACGACTTTTAAGCGATAAGTAATTTTACTGAAAAATATGAAAAAGGGGTGAAAACGGTAAAAGATGTCAGATTAATATTTTTTTAAACTTCGCTAAGTCTTCGCTAAGTGCTTCATACAAAACAAGCGATTATATAAGCAAGCGGTGTAACCAAAACACGCTTAACATCTCGTTAATTTGTGTGCACGCGCCGACAAAGAATAAAGACGATGATGTCAAAGAATCATTTTATGAGCATCTGGAGGAGGTCTACGAATTACACTTACACTGGCTGCGAACGTTCGCTCGAGATTGAGCAGGGCGAAAAACGTATGGAGCCGAACACAGGAAAAGCTGGATATTGATAAGCTACAAATACCGGAGATATCAATGTCCTATCGACAGAAACTCTCTCTCCTGCTGGAGCAGAATACCCCCCTCCCGAAGACCCAGATGCGCAATGGAAGCACATCTCCCATTCTTTGAAAATCGCTGCAATGACTGAACTTGGCTATCAAAAACCGCAGAAAGATAAGCCATGGTACGACGAAGAATTTCGCCTTGCAACTGATGAAAAAGACGCTGCACGTATGGCAACATAACAGTCAGTTACAACGCGTGCTGCGAGTGAGCGGTACAGGAGGCTGAGAAGGGAGGAAAACCAACTATTTAGGCGAAAAAAATGGCAGTGGGAGCAGAGAGAGAGAGTGAAAGAACCGAAATGTGCAGGATGAATGGTGAATCCCGTAAGTTTTTCCAAAGGGTAAGAAGATCGACCAACGGGCCTAATAATGGGCTGCCCTCCTGCCGGGACGAGATGATAGTGGAAGATAGTATAGATTGTGGTTTTAGACCAGGCAAGTCCACAACTGTCCAAATATTCACGCTACGAAATTTGCGAGAGGTTACTGGAGTATTTTCAAGAATCGAAAAGGAATCAGCAAAGGTGGGTCTTGCTGTTAATGAGGGCAAGACAAAATTGATGGTGTCAACGACTAGAGAAACCTCTCGACTTGGTCCGCACTTGAACGTTGACAACCGATTTAATTTTGAAGTGGTAGATGAATTTGTCTACCTTGGATCCGCCGTGAACAAGGACAACAACGTCAGCCTGGAGATAGATAGGAGAATTGTGCTTGCAAATAGATGTTATTTTGGGCTCAGCAAGCAGTTTAGGAACAAATCCCTCTCTCGACGGACAATAGTCCAGCTATATCAGACACTCATTTTACCTGTCTTGACATATGGCTCCGAAACTTGGGTCATATCGCAAGCGGATGAAAAACACCTGGGAGTTTTCGAGAGAAAAATTCTCCGTCAAATATGTGGTCCTGCTAGAGAAAATGGCGGGTACCGACGTCGCTGGAACCAAGGGCTATATAATTTATATTCTGACGTGGACATCTCTAGGCGAATCAAATTAGGCTAGTTGCGGTGGCTAGGCGATGTTATTGGAATGCATGAAGATGAAATGATAAAGATATTTTTTGGCCTTTGTGTTATCTTCTTTAGATTGTTTTAGCATTTTTCTATCTTCAAGCTAGTTTTTGTTGCTCCTCAAAAGTTGGCAACACTGCAAACAAGCAAATCCGAATCATAGAGTAAATACATATATCTAAAGAGAAATTTTCTCTCATCTTATGTTTAATTTCACACTCGTCGTGGTGAGGTCGATGTGATGGAAAGATGTTCGATGAAAATTTATGGTTTTCTTACACCTGGTGTAAGTCGAACATCTCCTTATCACACCACGTAGAGTGTGAAATGAAACGTCAGATGAGATGAATGTTGACTCTAGATGTATTTACTCAATGATCCGAATGTTAAATCAGGGGGTATCCATGGCACAGATGATCGACTACTGGAACAGCTGATCGAAATTGATAAAAAAAAGAAAAGTAGATAGGCGAGCGAGCGATAAGCAATCAGAAGCAAACTAAGTTTAAATACTGTTTTATTGATACTAATAACAGCTAAATTATGTTTCATGTTGGTTGCATCGAACGAATATACGCATTGCCTTTTATTTCTGTTGGTTTTATGTGCAACCAAAGAATAACATGCAGAAGCTATTCAAACTTGATGAAATGACCTCATCACCGAGAGAACATAAAGAGAGGGATGGCGACTCAAATCTATTTATTTATTTATCACCTACGGAAATGTATTTGAGTAATGTAATCTTTATCTAATCTATCGTTGTGGCGAATTTCAATCAGATTCGAAATGGTTGCACCATTTGGTCGGGTTAAAACTTGTTTAGAATGGCATTTTAAAAACTGTAGCCATTTAAAAGAAAAACTTCAAAATATTTATAATTAAAAAAAACTATTTACAATTTATTTCTATTAACAGCCGGTCATCAATTACTGTGTCTTAACGATGAGCAGCATCCTTGGGAGCATGACTTCGGAGGTGTTCGAGACAATCCTTTACAATGCCCTGTGGCACAGCAGGAGGAGTGGGTAAAACAGCGCTATCGGAATGGTAACCCCATGTTTGTTGGCAACATAGTTGACCTTAATGTGGTCACCTTCGGGGAAGACATAGTCGTAAGAGCTTTGTCTAGGATATACGAGTAGTAGAAACGTTTCCCTTAACCTCAGAGTGAGCATCATTGAGACCACTTGCGGCAGTAAAGGCAAAAACGGCCAAGGACCAATAGGACCAAAAAACAATTCAAGGGGATATTTAGTAGTCCTTGGTTTGCGAGAATTTGAACATCTTGAGGTGATTTGTGTGAAGTTCTAAATAACTATTCAAGGGGATATTTTGTAGTCCTTGACTTGCGAGAATTTGAACATCTCGAGTTGATTGGTGTGACGGTCCAATTAAAAGAAACTGTTCTCCCACGTATTTCTTCTTTAAATACAAGTTTAAGTCATTGAATACTTTGCGGAGAAATTCAATTAAATTATTCGCTTTTGAAATTAATAATTAATCTACATAATTAGTTTACCGTTGTGTTTAATATTTATTAACGGTTTACGTTTTTGTTTGACGCTGTTTCCATTTGCATTGTTGATCTAGTTTTTTATTGTTTTGGTTTAAATTTTTATTAATTTTTAACAGTGGTCTTAAGCGTTTAAAGCCGGTTTGAATACAGCTTAAATTCTGCAATTTCATGGATCAATTAAGTTTATGGGCTATATGGAAATCACCTAATATTTCTCTACGTATGGATTTAATCGGATACACTTATGTAGAAACAAACCTGAAGTCATGCTTGTGTTTGGATTTTTTCAATATTCGTCTTTGTTCAAGGCGGCTAAGTTAGACTATTAGATAAAACGTTGGATATGTCACAATTTTCAAATGGTGAAAGCGAATGGAATAGTGTAAACTTGAGAGAAAGATTTTCACAAAGAATTTTGATAAATCTGTTAGATTTCTCTAATTGTTTTGATTTTCCTCAAAAATTATGGGATCATGTCATAGAGAAAGATGTAAAGAGTGTACATGTGTGTTTCAATTCCACCAGTTTCAATTCTCGTCGAAACTCACTACGCTAACGACAGTTTTGATACGCGTTTTTTAGCCCATTTTTTGTGTCAGAATTACAATTACGTAATACAAATGAAAATTGACGAAAATTTCTGTGTTCTTCAAATCAAAAAGCTTGTTTTTGTATACCCTGATAAACAAATTTTTCGACGACTTTGTAAGGGGAGTCGCTTAAAATCGCTGAATGTCGCTTAGCTCCCCATACAAAGTGGTCGAAAAATTAGTTTAGCAGGAAATAAAAAAACAGGCTCAAAATTAGTTTCAAGTTGTATCTATTACAGGTGGGAGCGTTAGAACACCTGATTTACATTTATTCTTGTCGTTATGGTCCGACCTTGACAAATGTTGTTTCTAGCAGTTTCCAAGATGCATCTAGTACAGATCGAAGCGTTAGAGCAGCTGATTTAATCTGTACTTGTCCTCGTGGTTGTTGCTGACAATTACAACAATGCCTCCCGATATAATCTGAAATAATTCGATTGCATATTTCGATCAGCTGGGTTTGACAAGGTCGACCCTTGATATAAAAACAAAATGCCTGCAATTCCTATTGCTTCTACCATGATTGTATATAAAGTTATTTTAAAAGTCATTAGTGCCAATAAAATCAAATTTCAAGTCAGTTGTTTTAATTCGCCTATCGCTCATTCGCTTTGAAATTCTATCCTGTATCAAATTTGCAGCTAGGAGGTCGATCAGCTGTGTCATCGAAACCCCCAGAATCGGGTTTGCATTTTGGAATGAAATGGACCGAAAGCAATGAAAATGACAATACAACCGTAGACTAATACACACATAGATACTTTTATTCTCTCAATAAATTAAACGTCATAGCTACGGTGGAAAGTAAACATTGGATGGTGGAAAACATGGGTTCAATAATACCAGATAGAGGCAATAGTACACAACGTCCAACAAAGCAACACCAACCGCATTTCGTGTTTTTGTGGCAAACTAGTTGTGTTAAATACAACGATAAAAGTCAACAAAAAAGTGCAAAATACATTTCAATTTTTCAGTTCTAAACCAAAACGACATGAAAAAGTTAAGTGAACATATTTTGTAACTCCACCTGGTGTAAGTTAATTTTAAATTTAATTTCTGTCATTTCCACAAACCTACGACGAAGAGTGTGAAATGAAACGTCAGATGAGAGAATACAGAATACAGATGATAACAACTTTTATTTGGTCGCTTTATTTTCAAATGCTTAATTTTTGTTCACAATTTTCGTGTTTCTCTATTTCGTTTTTGTTTTCAAATAGGTGTATTTTCTCTGACACTTTGCACTCAGATGTTTTTACAATCTCAAAAACTCACAGTGTAAATTGAATGCAGAATGATCGTACAATTTCTTTCAAATTCATTATATTGTTTTCTGCATGTATCGTGCTTCGAGTGTAACGTCTAGACTTTTGCACAAGACGTCTTGAGTAGCCATTCAAGCACTTTACTTTTTTTCAAGACATGTGCTGTAGCGAATTTGCGGCAATCAAGCACTTCGGGATATTGATGACAAAGTGTTCGTTTATATATGTGTACACAAAAAAAACAATGAGTGTTCGAAGTCACGGGCGATATGTTAACACCTTTTTGTTACACGAGACCTGTTCGATTTCTATGACCACTAGTCCCATCAATAAAAATTTTTTTTGCTCAAGCTTTTTTGAAATTTTATAGGGTAAAGTATTTTTGAGAATTTTTTCAGATTTTTCGGAAGTGGTTTAGATGTCGCACAAGCCGAATTTTCCCTAAAAATCGGGTATTCCGGGCGTTTTTTGAATTTTACTTAAAACTCGGTCAATAACCACGATTTTCTTAGTTTGTAAGTCAACATTTTTGAAGCTATACGTCGAAACTTTTATTGTACTATATGCACAAACCACCAGCTTTGGCAGTGATTTTCCTCAATAAGGTACCACGTATTAAATTTGTATGTACATTTTGGGTAAATTTCGTAAATAACGCTTTATATCTTTTAAAATTCCTACGACAATTTAAAAAACTAATGAAGCACTTTGAAAGACGTATAAATTCCAGGCAATTTTGTAGAAAAAAATTTTTAATTTGCTGTTACTATTCCCGAGTTTTGCCACTTTAAAACTCTTTACACATTTTATGAACCTAATAATATTATAAACTGTTTGTCTTTTTTCAGCGGATTTGATTTAAACATTGTATTATTGAAAAAATCTACAAAAAATCCGGAAAGTCTGAAAAAACTCTCAAAAATACTTTACCCTATAAGCGTTCTAATAAAGCTTGAGCAACCATGAAAATCGAAAAAGAGAAAAAGAGAACACCCTAATGAACACATTAGTAAGTGTTAGATTGGAAAATAAAAAAAGAATAGTTTTTGTGCTGAAGGCTCTATTTGCTATTGCACTGTCTTTTTTCTTACATCTGTTTTAACATTAGATGTAATATTGTTAAAAATAAATAAAGCAATATTTAGCTCACTGAAATAAATGTTTTTGTTTTGTCATAAACCGAGCGACGACAAAACGTACTGAATAGTATAGAGAACTTATTACACTCTTTTTCCACTCTCATGTAAAGAGTCTGAGTAAAAGAGCATAAACGAGTCTTATTCTCTTTATAGAATATTTCAATATAATTGCACCATTTCGACAATGTTATTACATAAAACAATACAAAAAGCGTAAATGTTTCAATAGGAATCAATGTTTCACATTAAAATTAAGAATTGACCAAGTTATGACAAAAAGAAAGTAATACGTTTTGAATCATTCGCCAGATGTCGCCAGTTCTTTTGAGTCATACAATTCGTTTCATGAGTTCTCTATACTATTCAATACTCTTTGGCGACAACGACCTGGTTGTTTGTTCGCTGCCTCTACATTAATACCATCATATTTATTTTCAGGTAAAGGCTATTGTTGTACAAGAACCCAGTATGTGTATTGTTTGCATGTGTTCACTTTGATAGATTGCCCTACCCGTACCTATAGATGTTAAACACAATACGATGTGAAGCGAAGTAGAAGTAGTAGTACCCAATAAGCAGAAAGTCGGATCCGATTTGAGTCCGAATCGTCGGATTACCCCTTCCTTCAGTTATGGTTTCCGTTAAAATATCCCTTCTCGGGTTGCGATGTGAGTACGCTACCGAAGGGGTACACTGATCTATATCATCAGGATGAGTAGATTGTGTCATAAAGAATTTACGCCATCGCTCCACCATCATTAGCAGTTAACGATGCAGCACTCATGATGTTGTTGCCGATCAGCTTTTTATTGAAGAGTACACAATATGGAAATTGCCTGTATTTGCAGAGTTTTCGGCTTCCTCCGCAATATTGTTCAGATAATTGTCGGAATCTGCACGGAACATGTGTCCCACTCTACACACTGAAAAAAATGGCCCCTGCAACATATTGCAGAAAATATGTTCATGTTGGCAAGCATTGTTTTCATAAATTGAAGATCTGGTGCTTCTTTGTTGCTTTGTGGACTGTCTCGTTTTTGTTATTAGGGGGTTTTAACAAACAAAACGTCATTTGAGTCTCAAAAACATATACTATAAGCTATTAATCATTGTGTCTCCAACATGTAATATTGAATAGTAAACACAACGTGTTTGGACTCAAGTATAGTAAATTTGCGACAAACTACAAACACGTTATATTTGCAACCAAACAGCAAAAAAGACAGATTTTTTCAGCGTAGACATGATGATTGCCAATGGTCTCATTTTAATTTGAGTTCCGATAGAGTCTTCCGTCGTATATGCATATTCTTCAGACGTTCACGTTACCGAATTTCGGCCCAAGATTCTGCATTAATTAAAGGTTTATTCACACATCTGTTCTCACCAAGGACCTACATGGCTGGTTTCTGCAGCGTGTTAATAATGCCTGACCACGTATTTTGACTGTCCTGTGTCAAATCGGAGCGTAGAGTTTGATCGTACATCATGGATATGGATGGGTTGTGAAGACGGTGTGTATTGTATTTCACGAGTTTGACTCTTATACCGCTGACAGCCGCTGGACGAAGGCAGGAGGCTATCAATGTCAGCACCACGTCTAGCTTTGACATACAGCAAGGAACACAAATACCTGTTGCTGACAGTATATGGTCAATTTTATTGAGGGTTTGACCATCAGGCGTTTCCTATGTATACTTGGAAATATTTCTATGGGAGAATTTCGTTGCGCCGATAAACACTTGATGGCGAGTACAGAAATCTTTGAGAAATCTATGAACCCGAAAACATTAATTCGGCATCGTTCTCAACAAATTCAAATTTCACGAAGCACTACGCTGCGAAATTTGCCAAAACACCTCCATCTTCATGCGTACAAAATTCAGCTTACTCAGGAGCTCAAACCAGCAGACCATGGAAACCACCAGCAATTCGTTCAATGGGTAATGGAGCAATGTGAAGTCAATGTCAATTTTTCAACAAAAAAAATCATCTTCTCCGATCGAGCGCATTTCCATCTGAATGGCTTCATGAATACACAATACTGTCGAATTTGGGGCTAAAAAAATCCTCATTCAATCCACGAGAAAGAAATGCACCCACAATGAGCAACTGTCTGCTGCGGATATTGGTCAGGCTGAGTGATTCGGCATTACTTTTTTGAAGATGAGGCCGAAATTGCAGTGACTGTGAACGGCATTCGTTACAGGAACATGATAACGGAGTTCTTGTGGCCTCAACTGGGCGGCATGGATACGGACGGCATGTGGTTTCTCCCAGACGACCCCATCTGCCACACCGCGCATGAAATAATCGATTTATTGCAGCAACGATTTCCCGAACAAATTATCTCCAGAAATTCTGATGCGAACTGAGATCTTAAGTCGAAACACCAACTGATATTGGAGGCTTTGGTCGGTTACACGAAAGATACGAGTGAATCCGACCGAATACCCTAGATAAGAATTAAGGCGAATTGTGTGCCTTTAACGCCAACTAGAGACACCTGGCAGGGTGGGACCCTGGCACACACACCAAATGGGACTCTCTGCTACACGGATGACTCAAAGCTAGGGGAAAGAACGGGTCTAGGATTTCATTGAAAATCCGGCAACCGAATCCCATCACGCCTCCCGGATCATAATACAAACTTTCACGTGGAAGTTCGGGCGATTGCGGAGTGTCAAATCGCTCGGCGATAATACAAACCCAGCCCAGGCAAATATCTTCACGGAAAGCCAAATGGCAATCAGGGCAAGATCATCTCAAATTGTCAAATCTAGAATGATCCTTGACTGTAAGACGGTGATTAATGATTATTCTGTGTACTGTAGACTCAACGAGCGAACCTCTTGGCAACGAAAGCCAAGATACTCCAAACGGTGAGCCTAGAAGGAGGCGAAAAATTTTGGGGTGACGAAGTCTGAGTTGGATAAATGGGCGGAGTCCATTGAAACCAGAAAATAGTAGGCGGGATGATTAAGATTCTGATCACTACCTTGTAGCAGCAAAGGTCCGCACAATATTAAGTAGAGCGAAAATCGTACGAAAGCAGACGCAGAGGAAGCTGGACATCGGAAAACTGCAATTACCAGAGGTAGCCACAGCCTACTCAAGGAAGCTCTCGCAACTTTTGGCACGGAACCCAACCCCTCCCGATGACGAGTGCAGTGGAAGCCCATTTCCGACTCTATAAAAACTGCCGCAACAAACGTACTTCGTTTTGAAAAACTGCTTCGCAACAAACCTTGGTACGATGAAGAGTGTCACATTGCAAATGATGAAAAGAACGCTGCACGTATGGCAATGCTGCAGCCAATTGCAACGCGAGCTGCGACTGAGCGGTATAGGGAAAAAAGGTGGTAAACCGTCTCTTTAGGCGTAAGAAACGGCAGTGAAGAAAGCGCGAGAGTGAGAAAATTGAGTCATACAGAAGGAAGAACGAAGGACTAAAATTCTACCAAAAAGTCGAAAACAGGACTAATCGACATGGTTCAGGGGCCCCCTTCTGTACAGACAAGGACGGAAATCTCACCGCAGATATGGAAAGCATTTTGGGAATATGGAGAGATCATTTCTCCGAGCTACTAGTACCTGAGATATCCAATGACGATGAGACAATCGATCACAACGAAAAACGAATCGACACCTATTATATATTTGTCGATTATAAGGCGGCCTTCGATAGTAAGATACGGGCGAATCTCTATGAAGCAATGACTGAGCTTGGAAGTCCTACAAAACTCATACGCCTTTGCAGTATGACCTTGACGAACACCAAATCCGTAGTGAAAGTTGGTAAGGATCTTACCGAACCTTTTGAAACTAAGCGAGGCCTCAGGCGAGGCGATACCCTATCATGCGATCTCTTTAACATCTTAATGGAGATCATCATGTTGTCATCTGCTCGTGTATGCTGATGATATTGATATCATTGGGCGGACAATTAGAGAAATTACTGCGGTGTTTTCGAGAATTGAGAAGGAGATACTAAAAGTGGGTAATGATTAGTTAGACCAAAGCGTGAACGTTGATAACCGTTATAATTTCGAGGTAGTGGACGAATTTGTATACCTCGGATATGCCGTAAACAAAAACAACAACGTCAACCTTGAGATCAAGCGGAGAATTGTGCTTGCGAATAGATGTTATTTTGGGCTAAGCAAGCACTTTGGCGATAAAGCCTTCTCTCGAATGACGAAAATCCAGCTATACCAGACTCTCGTACAACCTGTCTTGCGTTATGGCGCAGAATCCTGGGTCTTATCACAAGCAGGCGAAAAATCTGTGGGAGTCTTCGAGAGAAAAATACTCCGGAAGATTTATGGCCCTATAGTGCACAACGGCGAGTATCGGCGACTCATATTCCATAATCTGTATGAGCTTTATCCCGACATTGACATAGTTAAGCGGCCATGTTAGTAGAATGGATGAAGACGAATCAGCACGAAGGGTTTTCGAAACCGACTTCGATCGAACTGGTTGGCGAAATATATTATCTTCGTTTTATATGGTCCCTGAACCCCCCGGGTTGTTGGAGACGGGATATGTAAGTAAGTATGATAAAGAACCTATGGGGAGATCCAGATGGATCGAGGACAAAAGGTTTGCTGAAACGAGCAAGATGATGGGAGTCTTAACGGGACATTCGGGATTACGGACCCATCTGTACCATGTTGCACTAGTGGCGAATAGTGAGTGCAGGACATGCACGGAGGACGATAAGACGAAGGTGCATTTCCTATGACACTGTCCGGCGTTTACACAAGGACAGTATAATACCGGGCATGACCAAACTTGTGGGAATGGACGGGAATAATTTAAGGAATTTCGTGAATACCACCGAAATCCTATGAGGGGTATAGTGAATTAGTAGGCTAAATTGAGACCGAACAACAGGCTTAATCAGCAAATTAGGTGTATGTCTACTGACATGAGAAGGATTAGGGTGCTTCCTTTTCGAACCCCCCGCATTTCACTCCTCTTTTCAAACTAACTAACTAAGGTGGTCAGAGCAGGGATCGAACCCGCGTTCTCGCGCAAAAAAAGCCACGCACACTAGCCATTGCACCACCGACGACCACATTTAAATGTTAATAAGCAGAACTGTAGGTTTTGGGTACTGAAAATCAAGGAGCCATTCATCAACGCCAATTGCACCCCATGAAATATGTTATGGAAAAAATGAGTTCGAAGCTGAAAACGTGACATTATTTTCCATACTTAGTGTAAAAAATTTTAATTTTTCAAAAATATATAAACGAAAAAGATATTAACTTTGTAAACCCCATGGTGACTTTTGGCTCACCCTGTATAAGGAAGCTTGTAATCATGTTATAACTATGTGCAGCTAATTTCAAAAATGTTATGTTTCTACGTGTGGTCAGCATGATAATGGATGTAGTTATGAATCTAGAGGGAGTAGTCGGCAGCATGGTGTACCAAAGTTGGTACTTTTTTTTTTGTTGGGGGGTCACACAGTCAGCCTGCCTTTAATATGCCCACTTGCAGGGCAAGCATTTGCGTCAGAGTCGCCTGTTTATTTTTGCCTTGTGCGATTAAAGTTATTTTCAAATTCAAATCGAATTTGCTTTGCATTCATAAATCAGAAAAATTATTATTGGTAAAGCTAATTGCTCCTAACTGCAGTGTGCAGTTTGGCGAAATCATTTCATCAGTCACTAAAACCGGATTCATTAATCCTATAATTCACAGCTAACGCTATTTATAGGTGAATTCGAAACAAAATATAAAAATAAAAAAAAACACAATTATTAAACGATATCATACGTAGAATAAATGAATTCTGTCATCATACTCGTACCGTGATCTCTAAAATGCATAACGGTATCGTAAAAATAGTATTAATAGGCGAAATTTAGCCTACACCTTTACAGTCTCTCTTGAAGAACTATCAACAAAAGAATTCAAAATGTTCAAATACGTAAGTCAAGAAATTTATTGATTCTCTGAATGTAAAATTAACAATTAAATTATCCTTTTCTTATTACACCAAAGGTCCTTTTCGCCGCCTTTGTTGCCGCTGTCACCGCTGGCACAGTTATGGATGCTGATGCCGAAGTTAAGACATACGATTCCGATGTTCGTGCCGATGGTTTCAACTATATGTTGGCCACATCCAACGATATCGTTCAAACTGCCTCCGGTGACGAACACGGCAACATCAAAGGCTCTTACGAATACGATTCCCCCGAAGGTGAACACATTAAAGTCGAGTACATTGCCGATGAAAATGGTTACCAACCCAGCAGCAACTTGTTGCCCACTCCCCCACCAGTACCAGAGTACATCCTCAAGGCTATCGAATACATCCGTGCTCATCCCTCCAAGGAATAATATAAAGTTGAATTTAGCAGAAATATACATTAAAAATACTGAGTTATTTCAGTAAACATTGAATAAAACGCATTTAAAATTTTAAAAAAAAATTTTGATTTGACTGTGATATATTAAGCCTGTTTTTGACGTAAAATACGTCTTACCTTACGGTATGAGGAGTCATGTCAGGTTTTTATTGTTGTAATCTTTATTTCATTGAATTTGAGGAAACGGCTAGATGAATTTTTTTAAAATTTTTTTTGTTGGTAAATGAAGATGTTGTCTTTCGTTTGATATACATTTCATATTGGTTGATATATTTCTAGTATTTTAATTTCTCAAATGAAAATTGTTTAAACACATACACTCAAACATATGTGTGGTATGTGGTGTTTGGTTGAGTGTTTTTGGTTGCTCAACATTGCTTAGGAACATGTATCTAGTAAAAAGTGAAACGAACAGCAAGCTAATGTTGCTTGGCAACATGTATCTAGTAAAAAGTGAAACAAACAGTAAGCTAACGTAATAAAGCTTTTTTGCGAAAGCTTCAATAAAGCTGTTGTAACATTAATTTTGAATTGTAAAGCGTAAAGCTTTCACACAACGCTCGAATGCTAATGCGAAGACTTGATAAGGTAAACCTTTTTAAATATTAGGGCGGCCCTCTCAACATTCGCAGAACTTATTACAATAAAAATATTAATACATAAATTAAATTAAGTTTAAAAAAATTTAACATAATATATTTTTTTTTAAACGGACTTGAATCAAATGCCGTTGGTAAATATAAAAATTACAGCAGACAGTTGTCCGAGGCCTTCGGCCACGGACTGTCCCTGCAGGCTGTGTCAGAGACACGGCCATTAAGTTTAACGTAGAATACGCCATCCGATAGGACAGAAAACATATATAACAATAAATGATAAATAATATAAGCAAATGAATTTATTGTTATATATGTTTTCTGTCTTATCGGATGGCGTATTCTACGTTAAACTTAATGGCCGTGTCTCTGACACAGCCTGCAGGGGCAGTCCGTGGCCGAGGGCCTCGGACAACTGTCTGCTGTAATTGTTTTTCCTTGCTAAATACATTTTTCGACGACTTTGTATGGGGTGACGCTTAAAATCGCTCAGTTCCCCATACAAAGTCGTCGAAAACAGGCTAATTATCATAAAAATAAATAAATTTGTACATTTTTGCTTACAATTTTCCGTTATTGAAACCATTAAGAGCAGACTAGTAGGGTAACAAACACAAGTTTAAACACTCGAGAAGTGCTGACGCATGTTGTGATGAAGCTAATATTAACGCTGATGAAACTGAAATTAGAGGGCGGTTCTTAAACAAGCCGACCTGACGTATAGATGGTGCCAGTATTTTGAAAAGCATTGGTTTGGTGAAAAGTGGCAACCTTATAAATCATATGTTTCAAGCTTCAAGGCGCCACGTTGTTTAGAATTTTTATTTGAGCCAACAAAAGTAATCAAAAGCTAATATTAACGCCGTTGAAGCTGAAATTAGAGTGCGGTCCCTAAACAAGCCGACCTGACGTATAGATGGTGGCAGTAATTTGGAAAAAAAATATTTTGGTGACAAGTGGCAACCATTATGAAAGATATGTTTTAAGCATCAAGGCGGCACGTTGTTTAGCATTTTTATTTGAGCCAACAAAAGTAATCAAAAGCTAATATTAACGCCGATGAAGCTGAAATTAGAGGGCGGTCCCTAAACAAGCCGACCTGACGTATAGATGGTGCCAATAATTTGAACAAAAATATTTTGGTGAAAAGTGGCAACCTTATGAAACATATGTTTTAAGCTTCAAGGCGCCACGTTGTTTAGAATTTTTATTTGAAACAACAAAAGCTAATATTAACGCTGATGAAGCTGAAATTCGAGGGCGGTTCTTAAACAAGCCGACCTGACGTATAGATGGGGGCAGTAGTTTGAAAAGCAATGGTTTGGTGAAAAGTGGCAACCTTATAAATCATATGTTTCAAGCTTCAAGGCGCCACGTTGTTTAGAATTTTTATTTGAGCCAACAAAAGTAATCAAAAGCTAATATTAACGCCGTTGAAGCTGAAATTAGAGTGCGGTCCCTAAACAAGCCGACCTGACGTATAGATGGTGGCAGTAATTTGGAAAAAAAATATTTTGGTGACAAGTGGCAACCATTATGAAAGATATGTTTTAAGCATCAAGGCGGCACGTTGTTTAGCATTTTTATTTGAGCCATCAAAAGTAATCAAAAGCTAATATTAACGCTGATGAAACTAAAATTAGAGGTCGGTCCCAAAACAAGCCGACCTGACGTATAGATGGTGCCAATAATTTGAACAAAAATATTTTGGTGAAAAGTGGCAACCTTATGAAACATATGTTTTAAGCTTCAAGGCGCCACGTTGTTTAGAATTTTTATTTGAAACAACAAAAGCTAATATTAACGCTGATGAAGCTGAAATTAGAGGGCGGTTCTTAAACAAGCCGACCTGACGTATAGATGGTGCCAGTAATTTGAAAAGCAATGTTTTGGTGAAAAGTGGCAACCTTATAAATCATATGTTTCAAGCTTCAAGGCGCCACGTTGTTTAGAATTTTTATTTGAGCCAACAAAAGTAATCAAAAGCTAATATTAACGCCGATGAAGCTGAAATTAGAGGGCGGTCCCTAAACAAGCCGACCTGACGTATAGATGGTGGCAGTAATTTGGATAAAAAATATTTTGGTGAAAAGTGGCAACCATTATGAAAGATATGTTTTAAGCATCAAGGCGCCACGTAGTTTAGAATTTGTAATTGAGCTATCAAAAGTAAACGATCTCATTGAATTTGTAAACATGGAAAATATTGGCCACAGTTATGTAATTCAATATTTCCATTTGAAAGGTCTCAGTCCAAGCAAAATTAAAGCCGAGCTACTCTAGGGGAGACTGCTCCTTTGTTTACGACTATAAAGTATTGCTCAGCAGAGCTTGAACGAGGCCGTACGAGCTGCCAAGACGAACACCGTACTGGTCGACTAATTGAGGTGTCCACGTCAGACACGGTTAAGAAAATCCACAAAATTGTATTGTATGATCGTTGGCTGAACATAGGAAAGTTAGCTGAAATTATAGGCACTTCAAAAAGTGATATACATCGAATACGAGTATTGCCCGAAGATTTGAAGATGAGAAAGCTGTGCGGAAGATGGGTGTCGCGCTTGCTTTCAATAGACCAAGAACAGAGTCGTGAAGATGTTTTGTAGAGTGTTTGTCAATGTTTCACCGCAATAAAGCCGAATTTTTGCGTAGAGTTATAACTATGGATGAGATATGGGTCCACCACTTCGCACCTAATACAAAGGACCAGTCAAAGCAATGGACTGGAATGGGAGAATGAAAGCGAAGACGGTTCCCTCTCTAAGCCAGGTCATGGCGTCTGTTTTTTAGGATGCGCATAAAATAATAAAGTTTGACAGTTCTTACTATAAACAGGGTATCGAAGGTATTGACTATCGCGGGAAAAAGTGTATCGAGCTAAATGGAGATTATGTTGAAAATAAACAAAATTTTTCCCAACCTAAATTTGTAAAAAGAGTGAAATTATAAAGTGAGTGAAGTTATAAACGTTTATAACTAGCAAAGACACCAACCATTTAGCTTATTGCGAATGGTTAGGAACAAACTAATTTGAAACCTGTTGAGAAAATTCCAACCTTGTTGTTTTACAGATATGTCCACTCATTCGCTCCAGAATTTTCCATATGAAAACTGATTTCTTTTACTACGGATACGCCCACTCTGAAATCGAATCTAAAAAACTGGGGACAAGGTTCGATACCAGGGCTCCCAGACTACTTTTGGTATCCACATTAGCGAAGCCATCCCTGTCCTCTTCAGAAACTGAATTATTTCATTATGGATACGCTTAATCTGAAATCGAATCTGAAATAAGTGGGGATAAGGTTGGATACCGAGGCTCCCAGACTACTTATGATATCCCCGTGATCAATGCCATCCCTGTCGTTTTTCAGACATGTCCACTCATCCTCCAGAATTTTCTACTTGGAAACTTCAGTTTCCAAATGTGGAGACGCCCACTCAGAAATCGAATCTGAAAAAAGGGGGTCAGGGTTGGATACCTGGGCTTCTACTCTATTTATAGAATCCCCATGATCGATGCCACGTTTATAACCATACATGGGCAAATTAATTATATGTGACGCGCAAAATAGAAAGGGACCTAAGGGTAAAAACCGGTTTTGTTCAGGAGAGCCATTTTAAAGATTTAAATACGTGTACCTTTGGTGTACCATCACTGAGCGTAAACGCCATATCTCTGGGAGGGAACACATTTAGGGCATGGAAGTTGTCCACATCAAAAAAAAAGTGCAAATTGATTTTTTTACCCTTAGGTCCCTTTCTCTATGCGCTGTCACATATGACAATTATAGTTTGTAGTTTAATTTGAATTACATTTCGAAATGAAAATCAAAAAAAATTGTAATACCATTGGCAATTGTATTTATTTTCAACGCATTGCCCTCATATTGGCAATTGTGGTTTTCAAATATGTCATACAGTACAGATTTATGACTTTGAAAGTGCTATGAGGCAATACCTATCAACGCCACATATAAAATACTTTAAAAACAGAATTGCCAGCAGTCAAACTATTAAAATCATTCCCATATTTCATTACAATTGGCATCTGATTCCATAACCTGCATTTGCATTGCCTGAGCAAATGCAAATTAAAAATTTTTTAATTGCCATTGTGAACAATGGTAATTCTTTTGCATTTGCATTAGATAAAGTAATGCAAATTCAAATCCAATGCAAATTAAAAAAAAACATGTATTTTTATATCGGGAAACGTTACTTGAAACGTTTATAACTAGCTCAGACAAGAACCATTATCCTTATAGTGAATGGTTGTACATAAATTATATGAAGGGACATCCGGAAAAACTTAATTTTCTTGGAAAGTATTCAATGAAATTGGGAAAAATTCACATCACCAATTAAATAGCACCCGATCTACCCAGAAATATCAAACTTTTGCAAATACGTGTGTTTAGGAACTTGTAGTCAAGATGTAAATGTTAGTGAGACTGAATGTGTCAGTCAATGGCTTTAATTTGATACTAGTCCAAATCACTAAACTTTTTCCTGGTGGCCACCATGGACGCATCTTGTCCGTCCGAAACAGCAATTTCTTAAATTCTTCGTCGAATTTGATATTCTGGAGGTTTTTTCGGAAATGAGGGTATTAAATAATGAAAATAGATCTCAATAGCTTTAATTTGATACTAGTCCCAATCACTAAACTTTTCCCTGGTGGCCACCATGGACGCATCTTGTCCGTCCGAAACACCAATTTCTTAAATTCTTCGTCGAATTTGATATTCTGGAGGTTTTTTCGGAAATGAGGGTGTTAAATAATGAAAATAGATGTCAATAGCTTTAATTTGATACCAGTCCCAATCACTAAACTCTTCCCAGTTAGGCGCTATGGCCCCAAAATCTTCCCAAGATTTTCTATGTAAGAAACCCTCATATTTTTCACACTGGCAAAGAATAACTTTGTTTGAAGTCCTGATATGTCCTTTAATAAGTCTTTGCTATAAAATGTATAACTTTTTGGTTATATATATTTGTCTAATCGCGTGAAAATCGGTAA
Organism: Phaonia tiefii; assembly: GCA_963931995.1. NCBI lineage: Eukaryota > Metazoa > Arthropoda > Insecta > Diptera > Muscidae > Phaonia > Phaonia tiefii. The sequence goes on from OZ008371.1 coordinate 42,851,554, forward strand.
TTTCTATAACCATAATTGGTTTGTGTCTCTGCTAGTTAAATTCGAATTTATCTTCACACACATAATCCATTTAAGGGTTAATTTCCTACTTATTCCGAGTTGGCGCTAAAATCTTCCACAAAACTGCATTTTTGGGAGATGGTGTGTGTGTATTGAAAAAATATTCTATGTAAAATTTCACTATAAGTCACCGCTAAAAAAGAAAGCTGTAGCTGTAGATTAAGTTTTAAAAATTATAAATAAAACAGTTACATGTTTTTTCAAAACTTTTTTTTTGTTTAAGGTCTTACATATGTTGAATTAAATTTTACCTGTTTTATCCTGAATACCTAGCATATGTTAATATATATAATTCTACTGCACGTGTGTTTGTGACTGAAGTCCTCCTAAATTTCTGGACAGATTTGAATAAATTTTTTTTGTATGCGTTTGGGTGGCGCACAGTGGGATTTCTTCATACAAGCCGCGGCAAAAATTAGAAGGAATCGAGCTAGGGCTTTGAAATTTCGCACACATCTCTCATATTGCTAAATTAAAAAAAAACAAGTTTTTGTTCAAATCCGCCCACAACCACGCCTACCTCCCAGATAACGTAAAATAAAAAATCGTTGTATTTTCCTCATTTTCATATCTATGTCAATAAAAATTACTGCCAGTGCTTGCATTTGAGTCCCCAATTATATTAAAAACTTAAGTGCCACGCCCAACGCCCATATACAAATTTGCATTTTTCAAAATTTTCGAAAACACAGATATAATTCTTTGTAGTTTGTGATAGATGTAAATCAGCTCTTACATCTATATAAATAACTAAAGCCTAATATGTTAGCTGAATATTTACAAAAAAATTTGGGGGCCATAGTTTACCGTTTTTTTTTAATTAACCCATCATTCCAAATAAAAGTCAAATTTGTGCTATAAAATTATCGAAATTTATTAATTTTCCAGCATTTCTCAGTGCATACTTTTAGAGATATGATATATAACACACAACCGCTGTAAAAAAAACTTTAACTAACGTTTCTATTATCGACAGCATTAAGACACATATGCCTACAAGTATACACCATTTTATATGGTGTTTTCACCCATTTTTGTAATGAAATTTCGTGGCACTTTTTTTATAAAATGTATAACTTTGTTCAACAGTATAAAATATTATGGGAATTTTATTTATGAAATCAAAAGAATACACTCCCACCTTTCCCATTTTAGCAACCAGACCACAACGATCGATAACGACCACCATTTTTTAGTTCAAGAAAAAGTAAAAACACTTAGTTTTTTGAGTGTCATCCTAAACGCATGAATATATTTTAATCTGTTATTGTTATTCAATTATTTTTTACTAAAACTTAATGTAGAAATACCATATTTTTCAAATATACATATTCCAAATCGATACGACAAAAAGAAGTTATGTTTCCAGCCCATTGAAATGCATGAAAATCTGAGGCAGGTTACTGCAGAGTTTCATTTTGTTGACTTTTCCGCCTTTTTTTTGTACAAAAACAACATTTGTTGAAAAAAACTAATGATTTATTTCTCTTAATTAAACATTTTTGATATTTGACACTCGAAAAAGGGTATTTTTGCCGGCAAAATCCCTCTGTGTGGCGCACTGGGTGGTTTACATTTACTATTCGGTCCAATTGGACAAAGGGGTGTGGTACCTCCCATACAAATCGCTTGAAATATTATATAGGGCAACGTCTGCCGGGTCAGCTAGTATATACATATACAAATTTTAATATATATTTAATATATATTCACCAAAATGGTGAAACTGCCCCATCCATGGGGTAAATTCGCCAACTTGCTCCGGAGTTTTGGGAAGAGATGTTGGTGTGACTGGAGGCTCAAACAGGACATCAGGTTCAGTTGAAATGCCGCCTTGTTGAAGTCTAGGTTCATTACCAGTGTCGGCGGTTGGATGTTCATCGTTTGGTTCGTTTACGAAGTCTGATTCAAGAAATTTTTGTCTGTTAAATGGGCTGATACCTGTCGTTTCGAATCCTTTGCATATGTTTCCAGCAAATAAGAATGCCTTCCGAAATCGGATATTTGATAGCGATGGTTTGTCGTAAACTTTAATTATTCTTCCAGGATTCGATACAAGGAAATCATTGACCGAAGTCGCTAAGTACTTTTTGAATGGACCAAATACAGATATATCCAATGGCGTATGTGGCGGAAAAGTAATCATATGATTTCCATTTTCTCTGCAAAATATGATTGCTGTTAGACTGCAGTAAGAAATGTGATTGTCCAGGAAAAGGATTATTGTTTTCTCCTTGGAAATAAGCATGGCAATATCATTTACTGTGACATATTCAAACACAAATGTGCGTGCCATTGTATAGGAGAAGCCATGCAGTAGGTTATAGAATGCTTTAAAGTCCTCGCAAATTTCATTTTCTTGACATTTTGTGAACACCTGATTTGAGGTATACTTCTTTGTACCTACAGGTATAAACCTGCAGTTTCAAAAGTAGCTAGTGGCTCTATGTAGTCAATTATTTCGTTAGCGAAAACCCTGACTAGCTACTTGAGTGGGTACAGGTAATGCTAGAGTTCGCCTTTTGATCATTATAGGTATGAAAACTAGGAAAAAACAATGCCCTGAACCGTTATGATTTGTTGATTGCTTGGTTATTTTTTTTGCGTTGGCGTCAGTTGCTATTAAACGTTCGAAGAAGTATCATCGTCATTCAGCTTCAGCAGAAAAGACAAATAAAGTCCAACTGTATAAAAAATAAATATGTATGTGTTATTTACATGGCAATTTTTACTAATAAATTTTACTTTTTGTTGAATGAAGACAATTTAATATATTTTAAGATCATTTTAAATAAATATGAATAAAATTATTCAAATATGAAATATATGCTCCAATTTATTTATGGAATGCAATTTTTATGGCCCGGCGAATTCATCAATCGGATTGTACTAGTCAAGTAGTTAGTACAATGTTGTTAGATATTTCGTCAATTCCATGTAACTAGCGATCTGCATGGTACATGGTAGTGCAGAGGGTAGCCACTGACTACCGTCAATGACATCCCCATGTTAAATTCGTCAGTGTAAATCATTGCTGGTAGTCTGGCGGGTAGTTAATGGTAATTAATAAAATAATAACTAAAAATTCGTTCGCTACGTCGACTGCAGGGATATAAATACTTTAGAAATTTATTCTGTGTTGATAGTACTAGAGCATATCAAGATTCGAAGTTATACGCATATCCCTAATTACGCTAGTGGCGAATCTATCGCTTGGAAGCCACCGCATTGGATACATATGCCAGTGGTGAATCCACCCCATGGGGTACATCTGCCGGTGGTGAATCCACCCCATGGGGCAGATTCGACGGCGAAACCACTCCACCAACGGTAAGGCGAATGAGCCCCAGGGCGAACCTCTTGCACTAATTTAAACACTTTTGTCACTTTTAATAAATTAACTAAAACAAGCACTGGCGACATTTTGTCACTAATAGCAATAGTATACATCTATTAAATATCATTTTTAAATCACGAAAACTGAAAAAGTTATAACGAAAAATATTTACAACCCAATATTTTCGCAGTAGTCCGCAAAATATAAAATCACGTCCGCCCTCTATCACATTTAAAGTGAAACTGTCAACGTGTGAGGGATGGAAGATCATCGATAAATGTATAAAATATCGATTTTCGATTATCAATAGCTTCCTTAGTGTTCTAGATAATCGGTGGTGGGAAATGTGCCCCACTGGCGAATATTCCCCCTTCTACCCTACTTCTTTTATTAAAAGCTAATGTTTTTTAAGAAAAGGTAATATTTTTAAGAAGAAGTACTTTCTGTAAGAAACAGCCATAGGAATATGAATTAGCTTTACAAAAAATACTTTTTTTAAGAACAGGTACTTTTTAAATAAGTGGTACTCTTTTTATGAAAAGATTATTTTTTTAAGAAAGTGTACTTATTTTCAGATAATTAGCTTTTCTCAAGAAAAGATATGTTATTATTTTATTTTTAAGAAAAGGTACTTTTAAGAAATTGAATTTTTGTAAGAGAAGGTATTTTTTTAAGAGAAGGTACTATTGTTTTGTAGAAAAATTTTTTTTTAAGAAATGGGAATTGTTTTTAGAATTGGTAATTTTTTCAGGAATAGCCACAGTTTTAAGAGTACGTACTTATCTCAAGGAAAGTTATTTTGTTTCACAAAAAAGGTACTCTTTAAAGAAAATTTAGGTTTTTAAGAAAAGGTAATTTGTTGTAAGAAAATTAAGTTTTTTAAAAAAATTTACTTATTTAAAAAAAATATTTTTTTTAGAAAAGGTACTTTTTGTAACAAAATTTAATATTTCTAAGCAAAGGTACTTCTTTAAGATTAGATTTTTTTAAGAAAAGGTACTTTGTTTAAGAATATGAATAGGTATTTTTTTTTTGGCAAAATTTACTTTTTTTAAGAAAATGCATTTATTTAAGAACATTTTCTTTTTTAAACTTCTTTCACTTTGTCTTTTCTAAATTTACTTTTTATTTGGGGTTCAAAACTACAGTATATACTAAATATTGGTTACAGGCTCCACCTAGCAAACTTCCCATTAAACAAGATATTTCTCAACATATGTTAGTGTAGACACAAACCAAAGCAAAAGTACCCAATTTAGTCGATAACATAGATAAAGGAATTAACTAGATATCGCACATGTCTCGGGAAATTTCTTATTCAATGGAATATTTTCTAGATTTGAGCTGAATTCAATAATTACAACGTTTGATCCCAAAAAAAATATACCTTGCAAGATGTATTTAGAACAGATGATAACAGTAGGTGTGGTAGGCAACATCACCAAGTATTTTGTTGTTGTTTGGTGGTCCGTTGCTCTCAATTTCAACACAAACAAATGCCAACAATAACAGTAAACACAGTAAACAAAAAGACAAATAGTCAAAATACATTTGTACTTGAAAGTGGGGAACACACCGACATTAAAAAAAATTAAGTTAGTTGTTCGAATAACACAACCTGGAAAATTATATTCTTTTTGTATGTATCAAATTTCATACAGTGTTGAATAAACGTCAATGAATGTTATGACAAACGTCAATGAGAGTTACAAAACGACAACACAGCACCTAGTGGTAGTGCTTGACAACGCCTGTCCGATATCTAGTTATTTCCTTTATCTATGGTTGATAATACTGGGTTATAGCATAATAGTGTTGAAATAAATTCTTTAATTGGTTTTCATTTAGCCCCCATCCCGCAATGTGCGATAAGGAACTTCGTTCCAAAAACAGCCCTATTATATGTTGAACCTTTGTCAAGTTCCTCAAAATGTCAACAATATACTGAATTCCCTTTTCGCCACCCATTTTCACCACATTCACAAAACTCGCCACATTCCTAATCAATGCAAACGAATTTTCTCGCAATTTGAAAATTACCCTTTTTGCCCCGTTTTTTACCCATATTTACAATTTTTACCACATTCTTAATCATGCCAAACTAATTTTGTGGTTATTTTAAGTTTTAATATTTAGTTGCCCCTATTTACCCACACTTACTTTTTTAACGCATTCATAAACCTTCGGTACGACTTAACTCGCATTGGAATGTCTTCCCCTTTAGCCCCTTTTATACCCTCATTGACAATTTCTAGCACCATTCCACCCTTTCAAGTAATTTTCCAGTACCATCAAAAATTCCAATTTATTGACCCTTTTTCTATTATTTCATAAATGATTGACCATTCTTCTTTGAACATGCGGCTGTCGGGCAATATCATTCAGTTAATGTGCTCTGTCCCGATATGATAATATAGTTTTGTTGTTCCTAAATTTCATGATATGGATGCGGATGGTATCGGATGTCATACATCCCGGAACTACTGAATTTCAATTCAATATTGCGTGAATTTTGAGACAATCCTTATATACTTTTTTGCGCTCAAGGAAGAGACCGATCAGCCTGCATACTATTTTACATTTATAAAAAACGGTCTTCCTTTTTTCGCAAATGTAAATTAGGACAATTTTGGGTTCAATAAAACGTCGTTCACCACAAAAGAAAAGGTTTTACAAGAAATGTATTTCATTTGGGGGAAAAGTATAAACTTTTGCGGTTAAGTATGGTCTTCTTTAAAAAAAAAATAGCTTCTCGCAACCAGTGAGCTGTCTGCTTTCTAGTTTTATACACACTGATCTTCTTTTTTTTCGTAAATATAAATTATGACAACTTTGGTTTAAATAAAACTTGGTTTACAACAACAAAAAATACGTTTACAAGAAATGTATATTGATTACGGGGAAGTATCAACTTTTGCTGTTAAGTCATGAGACGTCAGCCATGTTCAGGTATACAGAGATTTCGCAGTATTGTGGATTTGATTTCCATAAACATCAGACTTTTGTACGGCAAAACATATATTTGGTGGGTTGAAATCTCAAAAGTGTTGAAATGCCGGTATTCGTGAACGCCGCTTAAGTAGCAAACGACATCTTGTTGCGCGAAACGAACTGTTGGCATTTTTATGTTTGCGTGTGTCAATTAAACCGCTTATGTCACTATCACCCTTTCGATGTTGAGCTGGAAGCGTAATTTACACAAACAAAATATAGATATTGATTTCACTATTAATTTTTGGCTTTTGCTTCACATTTTATTTACAACTAACTCTAACTACAGTATGATGCAGCACAATATTATCACAATTTAATGCTGAACTTTGGCACTTGAGTACGGAAGTATTCAAAAGCCTGGGCGACAGTTTCTTCCATTGGCTGGGCCACGGCGGCGCTTCCGGATTGATGGATTTCTTGGGTAGTGCTTAACACAGTGTGTGTATCATCAAGAGCAGCGGCGGCAGCAAAGGCAACAATGGCGGCAAATATGACCTGAGAAGGTAAGAATAGGGCTTAAATCTTTCGGGAAATATTCCATGACGTTGACTTACGAATTTGAACATTTTGTGATGTTTTGTTGAAGATGCTGTATGATAAACTGTGAAGAGTTCTTGATAACTGCGTCTATAGACTCAATATTTAAAATTTTGATTATTATTACTATTTCCGGTTGAAAACTGGCTTGATTTTGTCAGTACTTTCATATATATTTTAAATTCCTTATCTCTGGCATAATTTGATTCATTGTCATTTATGTTGTGACGAGCATAATATTAAAATCAGGTTTCTTTGGCTAACTGAATGATAGTTTGTGAGCTTTAAATTGTAGCCTGATCAGTAAAGGAGAGTTATAGTTTATATTCAAAATAGTTATATATGCAAATATACTCATCTGGATGCTAACTCATCAGTATCCCAGCAAACAAAACGATATTGCGGCGATATCATTATCATACCGCCTGGTAGATAGATATTATTGCGGCTATAATCATTTTCGTATTGCGGAAGTTACCCGAAGGCGATACTACCAAGCAATACAGTTACACCTCTATACTGTGTATGTGGTAACAACCAAATTGTAACAACAAAATTGTTACAAAGTCGTATCTGGTATTCTGGCAACACGGTGACAACGAAAAATTCACCTCGTAACAAATAATTCACCTCACAATAACAGGTGGTCAAAAGCAGGTACAACAAAACAAAATCATATGGTTTTATGCACAAAATGAGCGCGGCAAAAAAGGAAAAGTAAGTATTTAATATATTTATATTTTATTGAATTAAAATTAATACATTATTATTTAGGGAATTTGAGCGCACCGCAAAGGCACTGCTGGAATGATATATTGCCTTCCTGAAGGAACATCCAGAGATGCTAAGCGAAAAGAATACATCTGCGCATCCGCGCCAAATAGAAGAAGAAATTTACTTTAGCTCCAACTCTCTGATCTACATCCAAATTTTACCACCGACAAAAGCTTCTGCGCTGAGTTTGAAAAGTGGTTTCTTGAGACTTAGGCCTTTAAAGCTTGAGTATATAATCGTTCGCATCTCCGGTATTTATTACCCCCATCTGGTTGCAATGGGTATCATTACAAAGGTCCTTCTAAGCTCTATAAGTCAGTGCATAAACACAATTTATTTTTATTAACACATTGGGGAGATAATTAAAAAACCTTTTTTAACTTCACTTTTTTGCTAAAAATTTATTTTGTTTTCAAAAAGATTCCCCATTATACCTAGTTTTTGGCAGGTTCCGATAATAGACAAGACCTTAGCCTTTTTTTAAAGGTATATTACTCACCAATATCCCTTCAAAGACCGGAGATGATTACGTTAAAAATTTTGTAATATATTTCGCACTTTTTCAATCTTTCTAACACAAAAGCAAGTTCTTTCTTCCTTCTGCTCCATTTCCATGGCCCAAAGTATTATACCCATTTAATTATGCCCTCTTGTCGTTTTGGTACAAAATATATTATTAATTTTTCCCGTATACAGTTTTATTGTTTACTTGCAGACTGTATAAAATAAAACAGCTGTCATGCGCTGTTAGCTCCTCTGTGGCAGGTAACAGTTTTTGTTACTTTTGTCACCAAAACAATGTGTCCAAATACCGATTTGTGACAATTGTCACATTACTGTCAAATAGTAACCATGGTGACTTTTGTAACCCTGCCAGAATAGGGCAGGAAAATGCCGGAAAATCGGTAGAGCGATAAAAATAAGATATCGTCGAAGTGTTTATAGGAAGAAACCAGGAAGGTATTGCCAGATAGTCTCCTTGAAGATCATAAGAAGATAATTTCGCAATATTGCCGGATAATCGGTAGAGAGATAAAAAGAAGATATCGTCGAAGTGTCTAGAGGAAGATATTGCTAGATAATCTCCATGCAGATAAACATGTTCCTTTTATTAAATTTTAAAGAATACAACAGTTTATTGAAGCATTTAATTTAAATATTAAAAGGAGCCACAGATTGGAAGACTTCTGTTCTCAATCATGTGCCTATGACCTTTTTCCTCCATATGGTGGTTCCCGGGCAATGGTAGAATATTTATTTTTCTAGCGGCTGAAGTCATTGCTTTCCGATGAACAGCCTGATTGGCTATACCGACCACTGATACGTCTCACTTTTAGTAGGTGACGGATGTCAATGAAGCTCATCAAGCTATCGGGAATATTATTTTGTCCTTAGAAGGTGGATGAGCCAAACATATGGGCCAATGGCGGCAAGCATCTGAAACATAATGGACGGCTGTAATCGGATATTCTGGTAAAATGCAAAAACCCGGTGGTTTGGGATTGGCTGCCGCCGCTGTTCATAATGGCATTGAATATACAAGAACGAACAAGAAAGCATAATCAATCCGTATTCGTTGACGACCCCAGCAAATATTATAAGGGCCATGATTAACGGATATGCACTTGGAATGTAAGAACTCTATATATGTAGATCCTGTGCAAGTATCCAACTGGCAGATGTCCTCGAAAGTTATATGGCTGACATTACCGCTATCCAGGAAATTCAATGGACAGGACATGGCTGTACAAGGAAAAGAAACTTCGATATATACTTCACTTGCCATGAGAAAAAACATGAATTTGGTTGTGGATTTGTAGTTGGCAAACGACTGCGACTACTAGTCTCTAGGTTCAATCCTGTGAGTGAATGAATAGCCACAATCCGCATAAAAGCGAAATATTTTTATATTTCCCTAATTTGTGTGCATGCCCCGACAGAAGAGAAAGATGATGATGCCGAAGACATATTCTATGAGCTCCTAGAGGAAACGTATGACCGCTGCCCTGGCCATGACATTAAGATTGTACTAGGAGATTTTAATGCTGAAGTAGGAAGGGAGAATGTTTTTCATCCAACTATTGGCAATTTCAGTCTACATGCTCGTTATTTGTACAACGACATCCAGCCTAAAAACATCCACAAGGCTACTTGGGTATCTCCTGATCAAAGAGCGAAGAACCAAATTTATAACGTGGTAAATGACACTAATTTATAACGTGGTAAATGACACACGCGGCTCTTGTACATGAGAACGTGGGTTCGATTCCTGCTCAGACCACCTTAAATTTCTTTCGACGGCGGTCATCTCGCTTAGTGATGGCGACACTATCGAGTACTTAGTCATGAAAATGCTTCTCAAAATACCGTTCGGAACCGGGGTAAGACTATAGGTCCCAATCAGTGAGCGTAAAACTAGAAATACATGCCGCAACAACCGAAGATGGTTTTGAAAAAACACTTCGCAACAGACCATGGTGCGATGAAGAGTGTCGCATAGCAAATGATGAAAAGCACTCTGCACGTATGGCAATGCTTCAGTCAATTGTAACGTGAGCTACGACAGAGCGGTATAGGGCAAAAATAAAAGATGTAAACCGTCTCTTTGGGCGTAAAGAAAACGAGTGAAGCGTCTTGTTTCTCTGGCCTCTCTCATACTCTCTTCGTTGAATATTTCAATACACGAGTAGTTTTTTGATGATGTTATTGTGTCTAACTCATAGAGACGAATTTAGTATACGAGGCGGATCAATAAGTCGGTGACTTTTCGAACTTCCCTCGTAGTTATATGAAATGCAACACTGCTCCCATCAAGGACCACCAATTAGTAGACTACCGTCAAATTTTGAGCAAGTTCCGTCATTTACTTTGTGTTTAATATCTGTTCAAAACATTAAACCTCGTGCATTTTTTTAAAAATGGTAAAACTGAATTTCGAATGCTCATTAAACACTATTTTTTGCGAAAAGAAACCGTCAATCAAACCAAGGAAAAGCTTGATAAATACTGTGGGGACTCTGCACCATCGATTCAAGGGTAAAAAAGTGGTTTACTGACTTTCGTTGTGGCCGCACAAGTACTAATGACGCTGAAGGTTCGAAAAAATCCACGATATGTTGATACCGTGAGATTGTTGATGCCATAGGAATTTCATATGGCAGTGTGGTTTCGATTTTAAATGATCAGTTGGGTTTATGAAAGCTGTCTGCAAGATGGGTGCCGCGTTTGCTCAAAACGCACGGGTGCACACGTGTGTAGTCTCAATGGCAAAATTCCATGAATTGGGCTACGAACTGGCACCTCATCCGCCATATTCTCCGGATTTAGCCCCCAGTGACTATCACAGTCTACATGATACCACCTCCGATAATGGAATAAGACTGATAGACTTCGCCGCTGCAAAGAACATGGTAGTTAGTAGCACACGATTCCAGCATAAGGACATTCATAAGGAGACCTGGATATCTCCTGATCAACGGACGAAGAACCAGATTGATCACTTGGTAATAGATGGCAGGCACTCTTCTAGTGTAATGGATGTACGTGTGATTCGAGGTGCCAATATCGACTCGGATCATTACCTGGTGGCAGCGAAAGTTCGCACGAGATTGAGCAGGGCGAAAAACGTACGGAGCCGAATACAGGAAAAGTTGGATACTGACAAGCTACAAATACCGGAGATATCAATGTCCTATCGACAGAAACTCTCTCTTCTGCTGGAGCAGAATACCCCCCTCCCGAAGACCCAGATGCGCAGTGGAAGCACATCTCCCATTCTTTGGAAATCGCTGTAATGACTGAACTTGGCTATCAAAAACCGCAGAAGGATAAGCCATGGTACGACGAAAAATGTCGCATTGCAACTGGTGAAAAAGACGCTGCACGTATGGCAACGAAACAGTCAGTTACAACGCGTGCTGCGAGTGAGCGGTACAAGAGGCTGAGAAGGGAGGAAAACCAATTATTTAGGCGAAAAAATGGCAGTGGGAGCAGAGCGAGAGTGAAAGAACCGAAATGTTCAGGATGAATGGTGAATCGCGAAAGTTTTTCCAGAGGGTAAGAAGATCGACCAAGGACGAGATTGGAAATCTCAAAATGTGGAGAGACCACTTTTCAGCACTACTCCGCTCAGATTCTTCCACTGAAGATCAGGAGGTAATGATAGTGGAAGATAGTATAGATTGTAGCCCCCCCCCCAACCATGACGAGATTAGAACGGCGATCTCCCGTCTGAAGAATAATAAAGCCGCGGGTGCGGATGGCCTACCCGCTGAACTTTTTAAGGCAGGTGGCGAAGGACTGATAGCCCACATGCATCAACTGATATGCGGTATATGGCTGGGGGAATCTATGCCCGACGACTGGAGTCTCAGTGTATTATGTCCTGTATTCAAAAAGGGTGATCCGTGTGTCTGTTCCAACCATAGCGGTATCAGTCTTTTATCCATCGCGTATAAGGTCTTGTCGAGCGTATTATGTGAAAGACTAAAGTCAATTATTGAAAACCTGATTGGACCTTATCAGTGTGGTTTTAGACCAGGCAAGTCCACAACTGACCAAATATTCACGCTACGCCAAATCCTGGAAAAGACCCACGAAAAGCAAATCGATACATACCACCTTTTTGTCGATTACAAAGCTGCTTTCGATAGCCCCATACGGGGAAACCTGTATGTCTGAACTTGGTATTCCGGCAAAACTGATCCGCCTCTGTAGAATGACGCTGACCAACACCAAATCAGCAGTGAAAGTGGGGAAAGACCTCACTGAACCATTCTGTACCAAGCGAGGACTTAGACAAGGCAACACACTTTCGTGCAATCTCTTCAACATCTTAATGGAGATAATAATGAAAAAGGCTGCAGTAAATACGGACAAGACCATTAACACGAAAAGCCATATGTTGCTGGCGTATGCTGACGACATAAACATCATTGGGCGCAATTTGCGAGAGGTTACTGCAGTATTTTCAAGAATCGAAAAGGAATCAGCAAAGGTGGGTCTTGCTGTTAATGAGGGCAAGACAAAGTTGATGGTGTCAACGACTAGAGAAACCTCTCGACTTGGTCCGCACTTGAACGTTGACAACCGATTTAATTTTGAAGTGGTAGATGAATTTGTCTACCTTGGATCCGCCGTGAACAAGGACAACAACGTCAGCCCCTGCAGATAGATAGGAGAATTGCGCTTGCAAATAGATGTTATTTTGGGCTCAGCAAGCAGTTTAGGAACAAAGCCCTCTCTCGACGGACAAAAGTCCAGCTATATCAGACTCTCATTTTACCTGTCTTGACATATGGTTCCGAAACTTGGGTCATATCGCAAGCGGATGAAAAACACCTGGGAGTTTTCGAGAGAAAAATTCTCCGTAAAATATATGGTCCTGTTAGGGAAAACGGCGAGTACCGACGTCGCTGGAACGCAGACCTATATAATTTCTATTCTGACGTGGACATAGCTAGATGAATCAAAGTGGGCCAATTGCGTTGGCTAGGCCATGTTATCAGAATGGATGAAGATGAGCCAGCGCGAAAGATTTTTGATAACGTACCCGATGGAAGCAGGAAAAGAGGACGACCAAGACTCCGCTGGAAAGACCAAGCAGAAGAATCCCTCCGTATCCTTGGTGTTACCAACTGGCGAGAAAAGGCGAAGGATAGAGCCAGTTGGAAGAATATATTGAAATTTGTTTAATTTGTTTGTTTAATTAATATGTGTAAGACGTCTGACCTCATGAGGTTGTAATATAGTCAATAAAAAATAAAAAAAAAAGACTATTTCATATTTCCAAACCTAAATAAATGGCGCGGTGGAAAGAGATTTAGCTGCAACGATGAAATTATTGTTCAAATAAATGCCTATTTTATGGACCTCGAAAAATCCTATTTTTTGGAAGAGATACAAAAATTGGAGAAACGTTGGACTAACTGTATTGAGCTAAAAGGAGATTATGTTGTAAAATAACTTTTTTTTCAAAAAAAAAACTGTGTTTTATTTAAAAAGTCACGGACTTATTGATCCGCCCTCTATACACATTAATTGCAAGTGCACATTGGATGGGGGAAAGCATGGGTTCAATAATACCAGATAGAGGCAATAATACACAACCTCCAACAAAGGAACAACAACCGTATTTCGTGTTTTTGTGGCAAAATAGTTGTATACCAAAGATAAAAATCAACAAAAAGGCGGAAAATACATTTAAATTTCACAGTTCTATACGAAAAAGAAATGAAAAAATTAAGTGAACAGCTAAGTAAACAGTTATTATAACTCCACCTGCTGTAAGTTAATTTTCGTCTAATTTCTCTCATTTTCACAAACCTACGACGAAGAGTATGACAAGAAATGTCAGATGAGAGAATTAATTCGTCTATATTAAATTCGTCTATGGTCTAACTATAGAAATTCCAACCATGTTTAAATAAAATTACATAAAGTATGTAAAAAATATGAAATAATCAAGGTATGACGCGAGAGAGAAATGCCTTGGAGTGAATTTCTAGCACGTTTCGGTTCTCCTTTACTAGGTTTGCCAAATTGCGCACATCTTCTGGTCGTCTAATTATAGATCATCTTTGTTTTTGGTTCTCTTTACGAGGGTTGCCAAATTGCGCACTTTTTTCATCTCTAGAATAGGGCTGTAAGTGTAATTTAAAACAAAAAACGAGAAAAATCCGTTTCACGTATTATTGAAAATATTAAATTTAAAAATCGAAAACCGTTTTCATGAAGACCCGATTTTCCCAACAAAGCAAAACAATAAAAGTGAACAAAAACGTGCAAAAACAAAATGTATTTGAGTTTGACAGTTCTGGGTCGGAACAAAATCATATATATCAAAATACCTGATGAACTATTTTACAAATATGTATGATATCGTACGACCCCCAATTTCTACGCCAGTGGTTCATAACATTTTATAAATTAGTTAAACAAAAGCTTTACACAATCTAATGAAACTTTCTTTATTACTTCCTATGAAGCTGTCCACAAAAACGCGATGAAACGCTTCATCAATTTTTTTTAGCTCCAAATATATAACAAGTTTCATTCTTTTAATGTACTTTTCTTCAATTCGAAGAAGGTTGGTATTTTTCTGAATGTGAACATTTTTTAACCAACCCGGTTCAACGGAGTGCGAGCGTGTTTTTCGATTTTAGTACCACTCTGACACTTTTGGTGAATTTCGTCATAAAAATTCTAATTTGTAGGACAATTAAGTTAATGTTTTTAAGGAAATTTCCAGTTAGCAACAACGAAATTACAAAACATTCCTACACATTTGAGTGGATCTATGTAGGTCTCTTCTAAAATATTAATATAACCATAAATTCTGTCGAATTCAAGCACTCGACATTTATGACGCCAGAAAACCTGAAGTAGAATCGATGGATAATTATTCGGTTAATATTCAAAACAGTCCACTGGTCGTTCAATCAATGAGAAAGGAATCAATGTTCTTTCGTAAATGCATTTCCAATGTCATTGAAATCCGACCAATTGCCACTTTTGAGCATCTTTTCTTTTGGAAAATTTAGGAACCATTATCGTATATTTACATTACAAATAGGCAGAATTTCGGATGTAGACAAACCCGTACGTACAATTTACGACAACAATCCAGTCGACTGTATGTGATAGAATGACAAGACCCCTGGAGTGGTTTTATTATACCGGATATCGTACACATTTTGATCTAATAAAATTCAAGCATTTAATTTTTGTGTGTTAATTGCCAAGAACCAAATACTCAACCCAATACTGTAATTAGAGAAATCCTGTTTAGTCAGTTAGGAGCTAAACGAAATTGAATCACAGACAATTTTGTATTTATAGCCCCTAAATTGTCAGATATCAGCACAGTTTCTCACTTAGAACTTCCAACAACACAACAATCCAAAATGTTCAAACTCGTAAGTCAGAATTGAGGTCTACCATTCCGGGCAAGGATTAACGTTAGCTCTAATATATTTCAGGTTGTTTTAGCTGCATTCGTTGCTTGCGTTGCTGCCGTCGGTGAAGAAGCTCATGCCGAGATTAAGGAATTGAAGTCTGATGTTCGTGCCGATGGTTTCGACTATGTCCTAGACACCACCAACAATATCCATCAAGCTGCCTCGGGTGACGAACACGGTAATATCCATGGCTCTTACGAATATATCTCGCCCGAAGGTGAACACGTTAAGGTAGACTATGTTGCTGATGAGCATGGTTATCAACCCACCAGCAACTTGTTGCCCACTCCACCACCAGTGCCAGAGGCCATTCTCAAGTCAATTGAATACCTACGTACTCATGCCAAGGAAGAAGTTCATCATTAGAAATAAATGATCAGGGACGATTATGTGTCAATAAATACAAAGCATTCGATAAAATAACGTAACGTTGATTTTTACTCAAGGGGCGTAACAAAAATAGTTGGGTAATTGATGGGGGATGGAAAAAATTAACAAAATTAAAATACATATTTCGATTTATTTTGAGCCATATACGCTGAAAAATAACGGCCTCTCTAACATATTCTGCAGGAACCATGTATATGTTTGAAACACACTTCAAACATTAATAAGTTTGCAAGTCCCAAACTCTCTTGTGTTTAAATGTAACCAGCATCATGTTAACTGGCAAACATGTATGCTTTTACGTGGAACATATGCGTATGTTTCCTTTCTTTGTTGTCTCTCACGCTTTTATTTTCGGAAGGTTTCAGCTATGCGTTGGTACGCAAAGAATATATTTATAAACAAATCTAGTTCGTGCAAGCCAAGGGTTTATTTCACAAATGGTCCGCCGTTCCGTTTTTCTCCGTAAAGGCTCGGAGAGAAAAAGGGCTTCACGTTGTTGCCCTTTCCAGTTTCTTTCCTCAAAATCCTTTCTCACTTTCAGTCGAGAGAGCATAGACAGTGCAACAACCACAGCTGTTTTTGTATCACAAACATAAATATATGTGGGTCGCAAACACATATATTCTAACATATTAATCATTGTGTCTCAAATGTGTAATATAAAATAGCAAACACAATATGTTTGGACACAATTATATTATATTTGTGACAAGCTCCAAACACACTTTATATTTGCATCCAAACAGCAAAAAAATACAAATTTTTCAGCGTGTTGAGATCAATGGGTTGTTTCTTGCGAACAAGACAGTCACTGTTCAAGAACGCTAAAGTGCCGATCCATGTACATGTTTGCAAGCATTGTTTTCGTAAATTGAAGATCAGGCTTTTTGTTTCTTTATTGTCTGTCACGTTATAGTTTTCAGCAGTTTTCAACAAACAAAGCCGTAGTTGGGTCACAAAAACATATATTATTAGCTATAAATCTATGTGTCCCAAACATGCTATATTGGATAGCAATCACAATGTGTTTGAGCACAAGTATACTATATTTGCGACGAGCTAGAAACACGTTACATTTGCATCAAAACAACAAAATACGACGAATTTTTCAGCGTGGAGAGCCATAAACTTCAACACGATTGCGGGTCAATGTGAGTTCAAACTCTGGTTCCGGCTGTTTCAATGTTTCCTAACTGTGAGGAAAAAGAACCTTCCTGATCTGTATAGCACAAATGAAATCGAAAATAGTATTCTTCTAAAAATGATTTCAATCGAATCATATATAATGCTCATAAATATCATGGCGGGGTCACAGCAACCCTAGAAGAACTGACTGGTTGAAATTTCAGAAACTAGACAGTAGGTTGGAGGGATTGGGTATCAATCCCTGCACCACATAGGACGAATGTTAATAGAAAAGTTTGCAAAGTCACGGATCTTCTCTATAAATGTTTTATTGATACACGCTGAAAAAAAACGATCCCAGCCACATATTGCTCGAACCATGTGAATGTTTGCAAGCACTGCTTTCATCAATTGAAGATCCGATGCTTTTATGTGTCTTGGTTGTCTGTCACGTTTTTGTTTTTAGTAGTTTTCAACAATCAAAACCATATTTGGGTTACAAACACATATGTTAGTTTAGGTTGAAAGGGAAGTGCGTAATTTGAGTTAGAAACAAATAACGATTTCACCCGAGGCCGTAATTTCGGTCGATTGTGGTTGCCTTATAAAGAATTGAAAGGAGAAAAGAATAGTTGTAGAGAAGAGGAAAAATATAGGAGAGAGGGTAAGTTAAAGGAGAAAGACTAGCGCAAACGTGTTTCTCAGTTGTCCTCTTGTGCTCTGCTGAACCAGTGAGATTTTTCTATGAATTTGGCGAAGGGTTTAATTGGAGCGTCTGCTAAGCCATTGAAGTTTTCGAAGACCCTGCTTCCCAGGAGGCTAAACGATACTCTTCCAGTGTTCTACATGAACAAAGCAAGTGCTGCACTGACTTCTCCTCTTCTTCATCTAAACAACTTCTGGAGAAGTCTTCATATGGAAGCTTATCACGCAATGTCCAGTTATGACTCCTGTGATAGTGGTGAGTGTGTTCTTCCCAGGGGAGAGCAGCCATTTGGTACGTGTTCCATCAATGTCCGGCCAAAGAGATCGAGCTATCCATCAGTTCTGTACCGACTCCCATCTCGACTTGTTTAACGCTACTCCCAGTTCTTCGTCTTGGTTAATCAGTTCCACGAACGGAATATGCACGTCCAGGGTCGCAGCATCTTCCCGCATACATATGTTATAACCTATTAATCATTGAGTCTCCAGCATGTAATATTGGGAAGCAAACACAATTTGGTTGGACACAAGTAGACTATATTTACGACAAGTTACAAACACGATATATGTATTTGCATCCAAACAACAAAGAAGGCGTTAGCGTTTATATGCTCTCTTTCCTTCCCGGGTAAGAGGAGCCAGCCTGGGTGGTAGAGACTGGAGTTGAGTTCTCTGCGAAAAACCACCTGGAGATTTTTCGATAAGGCTAATAAATCGAAAAGGGAATCTGATCGGACTGTGTACAAGAACAGTTTTAATCAGTTTAAAAGCGATATCAAAAAGGCTAAACGGGCTGACTGGATCAGTTTCTGTGTGTCCATAAACCAGGTTAATGACGGTGCAAGAATTCGTCGCAAGCTCTCCAAGGACCCAAAAGTTCTTTGTGACATTAGGAGATCTGAGAGCTGAGAAACTTGAGCTTCTAATAGAGACTCAGTTTCCAAACTCTGAGAATATAGGTTCTGTGGAGGGGGAGGTGACAAACTTGAGCTTCTAATAGAGACTCATTTTCCAAACTGTGAGAATATTGGTTCTGTGGAGGGGTATGACGCAGCTATGTCGCCTTCGCGGCCTTCTCGGCGGGAAATCTTTGTCTACAATGAGCGACCTCATGCAGGACGTCCTGTGTGAGCTGTCGGACTGGGCTAGGCACTGTGGCTACAGAGTGTTAATCCGGCGAAGACGGAGCTGGTCCTCTTCGCACGTTGTCGTTCTTGTTGGCAGGAAATCGTTGCCTACGATGAGCGACCTCATGCAGGACGTCCTGTGTGAGCTGTCCGACTGAGCTAGGCGCTGTTGCTTGGGATTTAAGCCGGCGAAGACGGAGCTGGTCCTCTTCGCGCGTAGTCGAAAGATTGGAGAATTAAGAAGACCAAGGATAGAGGGTGTTGACTTATCTCTATGTCCTGAGCCGAAACAATTTGGTATAGTTCTTTATCAGAAACTAAACTTGAAGCGACATCCTACACAGTGAATGAGGAAGAGATTGAACGTGCCCCACGCCTATCGGTATGCGATCGGTAAAACTTGGGGATTGTTTTCGAAGAGCGTTTTTTGGTTGTATTCGGATATTGTGCGCCCAATTGTTATTTATGGCTGTTAGGTCCGGTGGAACGCATTGGGGAATAACTAGCAGTTGAAAAAGCTTACTAAAGTTCAACCCACTGCGTCGATGTGCATCAGTGGGGCGAGGAGAAGTACTCCGCAAGAGGCGTTTGACAACATCATGGATTTTACTCCCCTGATGCTTACACGAGACGATGTGCTGCTAGAAGCGCACTTCGTTTGAGAGAATTGGGTATCTGGAAATATGCCCCTAGGGGGCATGCCAACATACTCCATGAGTTGATCGATAATCACCACGGCGATTATTTGAGTCAGGTAACTGATTATATGCTGTCGAGGGTTGACTTTGGACTGTGCTCAAGGATAAGGATGCTAGATATAAATAATTGGGTGGGTGATATACCTATCTCACTTCCTGGTTATCTTATCTTTATGAACAATCAAATCATCACACCGCGCCTGTGAATCATCTCCGGTTAAGATTAGTGAAATAAATAAAAAGAACGGCAACGATATTTTGCGTCGAATTCGCACTATGACATCGGATAATGTACTGGAGATGTCAGATGAAATGTGCAAAGAAGCTTTGGTTTTGATCGGGGATAACTGTCAGCTCATGAGTGGCAATATGTTGTGAAAATTGGAAACGCCACCATCAAATCGTTCAATGCATGACGCATTTAATCGAGAATTAAAGCGAGCAATGGAGTCAAGTAACGGGTCTCTCAACAGAGACGCTACAAAAGTACATCGATAGGGACAGCAAACGACGTCATATTTTTTCCCGCTCTTTTGGCATTTCTCTTCAGTAAGGTTTGCCATTTCACCATGGAAAGATATACGACCCAACAACGAGTCGAAATTATTAAAATTTACTACCGAAATTTGGAGGCAGTAGCCTCAACTTTAAGAGCGCTACGTCCAATTTATAGTCTTCATAATCGTCCTACCAGATCAACAATTGCGCGTCTAGTGGAAAAATTTGAATCCACAGGCACAGTACAAAATGTTCCCGTGCCAGTGAGACAAAGAAGTACCCGTAGTGTCGAGAATATTACTGCCGCTGAGGCTTCAGTTCAAGAAAGCCCAAATGTGTCTCTCACACGTCGTTCTCAAGCGTTGGGCATCTCTGTGACGTCGTAGTGGCGAATTTTGCGAAAAGATCTTGACCTACATCCTTACAAGATCAAATTGACGCAAAAACTGAAGCCGCTTGACCACCATGAGCGTCGTAAGTTCGTGAATTGGGCTGAGCAACAACTTGAAAATGATTCGGATTTTCATCGGAAAATCATCTTCAGCGATGAGGCTCATTTCTGGCTGAATGGCTTCGTCAATAAGCAAAATATGCGTAATTGTTCAGACAGAAGTCCACACGTAATCCATGAGTCATCATTGCATCCCGAACAAATTACGGTTTGGTGCGGTTTATGGGTCGGCGGCGTCATTGGGCCGTACTTCTTCCGTGATGATCAAGACCGGCACATTACTGTGAATGCGAATCGCTACCGTTCAATGATATCCGAATATTTTTGGCCCCAATTGGATAACAGGACGGCGCCACAAGCCACCCAGCGCATGCCACAATCAATTTATTGGAAACCAAAATTGGTGAACGTGTTATCTCACGAAATGGCCCAGTCGATTGGCCGTCTCGGTAGTGCGATTTGACGCCGTTAGATTATTTCCTGTGGGGCTACGTCGAGTCTATGGTCTATGTCAACAAGCCAGCGACGATTGATGAACTTCGTACGAATATCGAACGTGAAATTGCAGCAGTATCGGCGTCTGGACTTATACAAGCGTGCCCGTGGTGGCCATGCAAAAGAAATCGAGTTCCATACATAATGGCATCGAACGTACTTTCACAGGAAAATAGAAAGAAATTTCATTGGTATCTAAAACCGGTTTTGTTTTATTTAAAAAAAACTTTTGTAGCGCTCTTATTGAAAAAGCCGTTAGTTCGCACATATGTGTCACTGTTGAATTCAAATCAAAATCAAGTGTACGATGAATTGCTGCAAGCAGTCGATAACGGAAATGGTGGCATTACTTCCTCCAGGCATAACTTCCTGATTTCACTGACTTTGGCTAAAATTCGTTCGAGATCTGAAATTGCTTTGGTACTCGATTCTTCTGAGATAACGGCTACGTTGTTGGAACAGCTGATTCTAGATATAATTTTCCATTGAAACTGCAAGTGGATAAAGAACCTACATGGAACATTTCAAAGAACTTTGCGATGGCGAAAGTATTGCAGCAATGTATGATTATCATTTGGAACCACTGAACAATGACTCACAAACAGGCATTGGAAGCTCCTAATCGCATATTAAAAAACTTACGAAATGATAATCGACATTTTGGGGGCGTAATGGATTTGCTGTGTTGTGGCCGTCGGTGGTGCAATGGCTAGTGTGCGCGCCTCTTTGTACATGAGATCCTGTGTTCGAACCCTGCTCTGACCATCTTAAAAAAAATTTATTTCGGCGGCGGTCACCTCGCATAGTGATGGCGACACTATCGAGTATATAGGCATGAAAAAAAAAGCTTCTCAAAATACCGTTCGGAATCGGTGTAAAACTGTAGTTCCCAATCAATGAGTGAAAACTGGAAAGCGCACAGCTCAGTGATTGTGAGAAGCTCTCCCCTGTCCCTCCATGGGATGTAACGGGAAACCATTTAATGGATTTGCTGTCAGGCGATTTTCGTCAAATGCTGGCTGTTATTAAAAGATTAACACCGGCAGATGAATTGAGCGTTTATCTGAAGGCTCGGCTTTATGGAAATACGTGAAGAAATTACAATTGAAAACGAACACGTGAGTTGATTTCCGCTGAGGTGTTGTCCAGGCAACTGCTGGCGATGGGCAATGGCGGGATTCCAGTCGACTTAGTCACTGGCCTCATTGAATCTCCACAGAATTTTTGCCACATTTCACTAACGCCGGAAGAGCTCATCACGAATGTTTTCCTGAATGTCGCTCAGAATTGTGTTGGCCATGATTAACTGACTGCACTAGCAATTTTGGCTGCGAAAATCAAGGATGTTGATCATTGGAATTTCGCCATTCCAAATCAAATCGACACCCGTGCCATCGCACAAATTCTGTCTGATTTATACTCCAGAGCAATGGGAAATTTGACGCCGCTAAACGGCGGCGGTTATTCCAATCTTTGTCATATTACACACAAAATGTCATTGATGTACCGTTCAAATAAAATACAACATTCGTTATTATCTCACAGGCAAGTTCTTTCATTCGATTTTATCATCTACCTGACCTTATTGGACAACCTTGTACTTGCAATGCATGGCGAATTTAACATGGGAATGTCCCAGGATGCACACCTTCCTGCATTACTATTACACAGTTACGTGGCTAGTAGAGGGTGACCTCTTAGAACAATTAAATAGTTCGAAAGTTTCAAATAAACAGCTATAGCCAAAATACTAATTACCTAGCCAACCTAACCAGTTACCACATTTGGGACAATCATTTCCAATTCAACACTAGTTTGTTGGAATTTTAATTAAAAATACAAATCATTTCAAAACCAGTGGCAGTTTTCTTATCAATATAACGTTTGTATCCGCAACGCTACTGTGCGACGGAGTTATATTGGGTGATTTTTTTGATATTTGGTTTTTTGAAAATTGAAGTGAATGAGATATTTATTTGGGTCGCTAAATCAATGCCCGCCTTTTACTTTTTAAAGATTATTTCATACAAATGTTGCCCACTGCTACGCTCCACGTGGTCCATTCTTAAGGTCCAATTTGGCACACTTTTTCTAACATTTCGGCCGGTATCTCACTAATGGCACGTGTCAGTTGTCTTCCAAGGCAGTAATTGTTGTTGGCGCGAGAGAATTCATGTGTCTCCACAACAAATAGTTTAGTGGGGACAAATGGCACGATCGAGGCGGTCAATTGACAGCGCCACAACGTGAGATTAATTGCTCGTCTCGTCTCTCAAATGCCCAGCGGCGGAAGTCGCAAGGCCTTCCACAAATAAGGCATGCGGAATGGTTATTTTGTAATGCTTTCCTAAAATAAGGCCTGCGGAATGCATGAAATTGTTCATCAGTTATAGCCAAAAAGAAGATTTTTACAATTTTGAGAAATTTCTTTTCCGATTCTTTTGAACCCTAATTTAATTGGAAAATTTCATACAAATTTTAAAATTATATTGATTATTTAATATTTTTCAATTTGAAGTTGGGCGTGGTACAACTTTCTAAGATAGATACATACATACTTATAAATAAATATGTAGAAATGGATAAAATAAATTATTTTAACTTTATTTTTGTTTAACAAAAATAAATTGAAGTAAATGCCTTCTAAGGCCTTCCTCTTTGCATTCCTTCTAAGGCCTTCTTTAGACACGGCATGGTCTCCCAATCTCGCGCAATGTTAAAAAGAAAGGATGAGGTAATGTGTAGGGAAGGCCTTCCGTATTTTAAAGAAGACCTGTTTGGTCATGATTTCAGGCCTTCCAGGTCATGATTTCCGCCGCTGGGTGGTTCATGGTATCGCGTTGGGTGTGGCATGTAGCACCATTCTGTTGAAGCCACATGCCAACCAAATCAATTTCTTCCGTTTTGAGAAAAAAAAAGTCAGTGATCATCGAATGGTACCTTGCTCCATTTACGGTAACCTTGCGGCCATCATCGTATTTGATGAAGCTAAGCCCAATGATGCCGCCGGCCAATAAACAGCACCAAACTGTGCATTGGTAGCTCTTGAATAGACTCTGGGTGCTCTTCGGCCCAATTCGACAATTTTTTTTATTGACGTACCCGTTGAGCCAAGCCTCAGCCCTGTCCCTGAAGACAATTTTTCGATAAAAAAAGGTAATCTCTTTCCAGCTTCACTAACGTCCATTCATCGAAAAGACGATGCTGTGGTAGGTCGCCCTGCTGCAGCTCCTGCGCCAGCTGTATTTTGTATGGCTTTATAGCGAGGTTCTTACGAAAAATTTTCCAGATGACCGAATAACAAACATATTGCTGCTATCGTCGACGGACGGACATATCGGGGTCTTCGTTAACAGTGGCGGATAAATAAATAAATAAATATTTTGCCCATTACATCCCATGAATGGATAGGGGAGAGCTTTTCACAATCACGGAGCTGTGCGCTTTCCAGTTTTCACTCACTGATTGGGATCTACAGTTTCACACCGGTTCCGAACGGTTGTTTTGAGAAGCTACGATATTTCATGGTCTAATACTCGATAGTGTCGCCGTCATTAAGCGAGGTCAGAGCAGGGATCGAACCCCATCGCACAACAGCCGTGCACACTAACCGTGCACCACCGACCGTGCATATTTTTCACAGAGTACGAATTTTGATAATAAAACTCAATGATTTGCAAGCGTTGATCGTTTGCAAGACAAACTGAACATTTGTGACGTCGTCACGTGTCACGTGTTTCGCGTGCACTGTCAAACACGTAACACTGAAAAACCAAATAACAAAAAAATCACCCTTTCTATCGGTTATGTCAGAATAATTTGTTACCGGAATGGATTATGAAAAAGGTATTAAGAGTTAACTGCATTTTAAAATTTGGTTGTGTATTTGTTCTCTCTTTTCCTTAAATAGTCCAATGAGTTAAACGAGTTTTTTCTATGGATGCCAGTTACGTTATAATCAAAACCAATTTCCGTACTTCAAAAAATCTTCATCAGTCTTTTCAATACAAATAACTACAAAATCAAATTTCATTGGTTTTCTTGATTTGTTTTCATTTCCGAAAATACATAACTGTTTATTCTATTTTGTACACTTGTTTTAGTCAGGGGGGTTCTATGCAACAGCTGATCAACCTTAGAGTAACAAAGAGAAATAGCGATAGATGACTGGAATTATGTAAGTTTTTCTCACATTTGGCTTTGTGCATTGAAACAAAAGTACAAACCTCAAAAACTGAGAATTATCTTTGTTTCTGTGATAATTAAATAGAGGAAAAAAAGGATAACAAGTGAAATAAAGCAAAATGTAATTAAGTGTTAGAGTAAAACTGTTTATAGAGATTACAATTGAAACACAAATTTATATAAAAAAAGATTTTTCTCATTCTGTGTGGGTTGCCAAGTTTGTATAAAGCTGTACTCCAACTTTACCAGTGACTTTTCTTGGTTTCCAGTCCAAGAAAAACAGCTGTTGAAAACTCTTAGTATATTACTCTAGTACATAAGACTAGCAATAATTTGTCGACTAACCACCATTATATGGATTTTTAAAATTTGAATTGTACATTAGCTTTAACCAGACATTGTGATAATGACCCTACACACCCCTATTCTGTGTATGTGGTAACAATCAAATTGTAACCACAAAATTGTTACAAAGTTGTCACCATTGTTTGTATCTGGTATTCTGGCTACACAAGCTTTGTTCCTTTACTTTACAGCGGGATCCCGCGGGAACCCAAATTTACCCAAACTTACCCAAAAGCGCTCCCGTACGCAAAAAGTGGGTAAATGAGAAGAGCGACTTTTTGTTTCTCTTAACGTCAAAATGCGTTTCTCTTTTTACCGAACTTACCCAGACTTTTTCTTCGGGTAAGTTTGGGCAAAGTGTCAAACAATCAGCTGTTCGAAACGTGAACATAAAAACATATGTATTATTTGTGAAAAAAATAGCGCAAGTGAAAAAAATTATTAAATTTACAATTTTATTAACTTGAAAAGGGATTGCTTTGAGAGTGCGTATTTAAAGAAGATGGGAAGTGTGCAAATGAACAGTGAAAATTAACATGATATGCAAGATATGTTGTCACGCATATGTTTTCTGTTTTGACATTTGTTTTCGGGTAAGAAAAGCGGTTTTTTGCCTTCCTTTACTTTTGGGTAAATTTGAGTATTTGACAGTGAATTTTGCTTTTACTCTCATTTACCCGAACTTTACCCGAAAAGTAAAGGAACAAAGATACAGTGACAACAAAAAATTCATCTCGTAACAAATAATTCACCTCACAATAACAAGTTGTCAAAAGCAGTGACAAAAATACAAAAACATATGGTTTTCTGCACAAAACGAACGAGGTAAAAAAAGGAAGAGTAGGTATTTAATATATTTATGTTTTATTGAATTAAAATTAATGCAATATTATGTAGGGAATTTGAGCGCACCGCAAAGGCACAGCTGGAATGCTGTATTGCCTTCCTCAAGCAACATCCAGAGATGCTAAGCGGAAAGAATACTCCTGCACATCCGCGCCATATAGAAGAAGAAATTTACATTACTCTCTGATCTACATACATCAAAATTTCACCACCGACAAAAGCTTCCGCGCTGAGTTCAAAAAGTTGTTTTTCCCTCCGCGGTCGGTCCAAATTCTTGAGATATCGTATCTCCGTATCTCCGGGATTTATAATCCGATCTGGTTAAAATGGGAATCATTACAAAGGTCTTTCTAAGCTCTATAAATCAGTCCATAAACATATTTATTTTTATTCGCCCATAGGGAAGGTAGTTTAAGAAATGTGTGTGAAGATAAATTCCGAATTTAACTATCCAAGACACAAACCAGTTCGTTTACAGAATTCTGTTGTGGAGTTAGCAGAGCAATGTTAATGTATGAAATACGATGAGTAGGTATAAAAAACGGACTTTTGGACGGTCTGTGAGCACAAAGGCAGCGAAATTTATAAAATAAACAGAAAACAGTTTGAGTTTAATATATTTGAAAAAACTAATGCCAACAACTTTCGAGATACACATAGGGCGTCAATAAAAAAAATGGTATTTCTTTCTAAACACATATAGCTGATATACATAAATATAACTTTCCTCGTCAGCTAAATCTATGTCATTATCCAAGGCCCGACATTAACTTTCCATATTTAATATCAATTTTACTCAAAACACCTTTAGGTAAATAAATTATCCACTTTCTGTTTTTAATAAACTACGCAATAATGTATATCCCACTATATCCAAACGAAGAAAACCTCGTCAATGAGACTTATGTCCAGACTTAGCCCTTGCTTAGTAGATTTAAACTGGCTACTCATTTTCAGGATAGACACCTTCGGAATATGAAACTTTTCAATTTCAAATATTTTCCTATTTTAACAATTTCGCCCACTGTGTCCAAACGAAGAAAACCTCGTCAATGAGACTTATGTCCAGACGTAGCCCTTGCTTAGTAGATTTAAACTGGCTACTCATTTTCAGGATAGACACCTTCGGAATATGAAATTTTTCAATTTCAAATATTTTCCTATTTTAACATTTTCGCCCACTGTGTCCAAACGAAGAAAACCTCGTCAATGAGACTTATGTCCAGACGTAGCCCTTGCTTAGTAGATTTAAACTGGCTACTCATTTTGAGGACAGACACCTTCGGAATATGAAATTTTTCAATTTCAAATATTTTCCTATTTTAACATTTTCGCCCACTGTGTCCAAACGAAGAAAACCTCGTCAATGAGACTTATGTCCAGACGTAGCCCTTGCTTAGTAGATTTAAACTGGCTACTCATTTTCAGGATAGACACCTTCGGCATATGAAATTTTTCAATTTCATATATTTTCCTATTTTAACATTTTCGCCCACTGTGTCCAAACGAAGAAAACCTCGTCAATGAGACTTATGTCCAGACGTAGCCCTTGCTTAGTAGATTTAAACTGGCTACTCATTTTGAGGACAGACACCTTCGGAATATGAAATTTTTCAATTTCAAATATTTTCCTATTTTAACATTTTCGCCCACTGTGTCCAAACGAAGAAAACCTCGTCAATGAGACTTATGTCCAGACGTAGCCCTTGCTTAGTAGATTTAAACTGGCTACTCATTTTCAGGATAGACACCTTCGGAATATGAAATTTGTCAATTTCAAATATTTTCCTATTTTAACATTTTCGCCCACTGTGTCCAAACGAAGAAAACCTCGTCAATGAGACTTATGTCCAGACGTAGCCCTTGCTTAGTAGATTTAAACTGGCTACTCATTTTCAGGATAGACACCTTCGGAATATGAAATTTGTCAATTTCAAATATTTTCCTATTTTAACATTTTCGCCCACTGTGTCCAAACGAAGAAAACCTCGTCAATGAGACTTATGTCCAGACGTAGCCCTTGCTTAGTAGATTTAAACTGGCTACTCATTTTCAGGATAGACACCTTCGGAATATGAAATTTTTCAATTTCACATATTTTCCTATTTTAACATTTTCGCCCACTGTGTCCAAACGAAGAAAACCTCGTCAATGAGACTTATGTCCAGACGTAGCCCTTGCTTAGTAGATTTAAACTGGCTACTCATTTTCAGGATAGACACCTTCGGAATATGAAATTTTTCAATTTCAAATATTTTCCTATTTTAACATTTTCGCCCACTGTGTCCAAACGAAGAAAACCTCGTCAATGAGACTTATCTCCAGACGTAGCCCTTGCTTAGTAGATTTAAACTGGCTACTCATTTTCAGGATAGACACCTTCGGAATATGAAATTTTTCAATTTCAAATATTTTCCTATTTTAACATTTTCACCCACTGTGTCCAAACGAAGAAAACCTCGTCAATGAGACTTATGTCCAGACGTAGCCCTTGCTTAGTAGATTTAAACTGGCTACTCATTTTGAGGACAGACACCTTCGGAATGTGAAATTTTTCAATTTCAAATATTTTCCTATTTGAACATTTTCGCCCACTGTGTCCAAACGAAGAAAACCTCGTCAATGAGACTTATGTCCAGACGTAGCCCTTGCTTAGTAGATTTAAACTGGCTACTCATTTTCAGGATAGACACCTTCGGCATATGAAATTTTTCAATTTCATATATTTTCCTATTTTAACATTTTCGCCCACTGTGTCCAAACGAAGAAAACCTCGTCAATGAGACTTATGTCCAGACGTAGCCCTTGCTTAGTAGATTTAAACTGACTACTCATTTTGAGGACAGACACCTTCGGAATATGAAATTTTTCAATTTCAAATATTTTCCTATTTTAACATTTTCGCCCACTGTGTCCAAACGAAGAAAACCTCGTCAATGAGACTTATGTCCAGACGTAGCCCTTGCTTAGTAGATTTAAACTGGCTACTCATTTTCAGGATAGACACCTTCGGAATATGAAATTTTTCAATTTCAAATAT
The DNA here is from genome assembly GCA_963931995.1 of Phaonia tiefii. NCBI lineage: Eukaryota > Metazoa > Arthropoda > Insecta > Diptera > Muscidae > Phaonia > Phaonia tiefii. The sequence goes on from OZ008371.1 coordinate 42,881,119, forward strand.
TTTCCTATTTTAACATTTTCGCCCACTGTGTCCAAACGAAGAAAACCTCGTCAATGAGACTTATGTCCAGACGTAGCCCTTGCTTAGTAGATTTAAACTGGCTACTCATTTTCAGGATAGACACCTTCGGCATATGAAATTTTTCAATTTCATATATTTTCCTATTTTAACATTTTCGCCCACTGTGTCCAAACGAAGAAAACCTCGTCAATGAGACTTATGTCCAGACGTAGCCCTTGCTTAGTAGATTTAAACTGGCTACTCATTTTCAGGATAGACACCTTCGGCATATGAAATTTTTCAATTTCATATATTTTCCTATTTTAACATTTTCGCCCACTGTGTCCAAACGAAGAAAACCTCGTCAATGAGACTTATGTCCAGACGTAGCCCTTGCTTAGTAGATTTAAACTGGCTACTCATTTTCAGGATAGACACCTTCGGCATATGAAATTTTTCAATTTCATATATTTTCCTATTTTAACATTTTCGCCCACTGTGTCCAAACGAAGAAAACCTCGTCAATGAGACTTATGTCCAGACGTAGCCCTTGCTTAGTAGATTTAAACTGGCTACTCATTTTCAGGATAGACACCTTCGGCATATGAAATTTTTCAATTTCATATATTTTCCTATTTTAACATTTTCGCCCACTGTGTCCAAACGAAGAAAACCTCGTCAATGAGACTTATGTCCAGACGTAGCCCTTGCTTAGTAGATTTAAACTGGCTACTCATTTTGAGGACAGACACCTTCGGAATGTGAAATTTTTCAATTTCAAATATTTTCCTATTTTAACATTTTCGCCCACTGTGTCCAAACGAAGAAAACCTCGTCAATGAGACTTATGTCCAGACGTAGCCCTTGCTTAGTAGATTTAAACTGGCTACTCATTTTCAGGATAGACACCTTCGGCATATGAAATTTTTCAATTTCATATATTTTCCTATTTTAACATTTTCGCCCACTGTGTCCAAACGAAGAAAACCTCGTCAATGAGACTTATGTCCAGACGTAGCCCTTGCTTAGTAGATTTAAACTGACTACTCATTTTGAGGACAGACACCTTCGGAATATGAAATTTTTCAATTTCAAATATTTTCCTATTTTAACATTTTCGCCCACTGTGTCCAAACGAAGAAAACCTCGTCAATGAGACTTATGTCCAGACGTAGCCCTTGCTTAGTAGATTTAAACTGGCTATTCATTTTCAGGATAGACACCTTCGGAATATGAAATTTTTCAATTTCAAATATTTTCCTATTTTAACATTTTCGCCCACTGTGTCCAAACGAAGAAAACCTCGTCAATGAGACTTATGTCCAGACGTAGCCCTTGCTTAGTAGATTTAAACTGGCTACTCATTTTCAGGATAGACACCTTCGGCATATGAAATTTTTCAATTTCATATATTTTCCTATTTTAACATTTTCGCCCACTGTGTCCAAACGAAGAAAACCTCGTCAATGAGACTTATGTCCAGACGTAGCCCTTGCTTAGTAGATTTAAACTGGCTACTCATTTTCAGGATAGACACCTTCGGCATATGAAATTTTTCAATTTCATATATTTTCCTATTTTAACATTTTCGCCCACTGTGTCCAAACGAAGAAAACCTCGTCAATGAGACTTATGTCCAGACGTAGCCCTTGCTTAGTAGATTTAAACTGGCTACTCATTTTCAGGATAGACACCTTCGGCATATGAAATTTTTCAATTTCATATATTTTCCTATTTTAACATTTTCGCCCACTGTGTCCAAACGAAGAAAACCTCGTCAATGAGACTTATGTCCAGACGTAGCCCTTGCTTAGTAGATTTAAACTGGCTACTCATTTTCAGGATAGACACCTTCGGAATATGAAATTTTTCAATTTCATATATTTTCCTATTTTAACATTTTCGCCCACTGTGTCCAAACGAAGAAAACCTCGTCAATGAGACTTATGTCCAGACGTAGCCCTTGCTTAGTAGATTTAAACTGGCTACTCATTTTCAGGATAGACACCTTCGGCATATGAAATTTTTCAATTTCATATATTTTCCTATTTTAACATTTTCGCCCACTGTGTCCAAACGAAGAAAACCTCGTCAATGAGACTTATGTCCAGACGTAGCCCTTGCTTAGTAGATTTAAACTGGCTACTCATTTTCAGGATAGACACCTTCGGCATATGAAATTTTTCAATTTCATATATTTTCCTATTTTAACATTTTCGCCCACTGTGTCCAAACGAAGAAAACCTCGTCAATGAGACTTATGTCCAGACGTAGCCCTTGCTTAGTAGATTTAAACTGGCTACTCATTTTCAGGATAGACACGTTCGGAATATGAAATTTTTCAATTTCATATATTTTCCTATTTTAACATTTTCGCCCACTGTGTCCAAACGAAGAAAACCTCGTCAATGAGACTTATGTCCAGACGTAGCCCTTGCTTAGTAGATTTAAACTGGCTACTCATTTTCAGGATAGACACCTTCGGCATATGAAATTTTTCAATTTCATATATTTTCCTATTTTAACATTTTCGCCCACTGTGTCCAAACGAAGAAAACCTCGTCAATGAGACTTATGCTGCCCACACACGCATAAAATTGTTTGCAAACAAATCCAAAATAAATTTTCAAAAGTTTTTGAAAATTTGAAATAAGTTTGCAAACAATGCCACACACGCTAAATTTTTACTTAAATTTAAATTTGTTTGCAAACAAATTTATGCGTGTGTGGGCAGCATTACGCGCAGACGTAGCCCTTGCTTAGTAGGATTGCTTAGAACGATTGACTCTCTCTTTTGAAAATTTTCAGTAGAATCGCAATATTTTTTTAGCAAAAAAGAGAGCGGCATTTGAGCACAAATATATTTTTTTTAGAGTAATACGCGGAAGTGAATACGCAACATATACATAGCACATGTATACATACATATATGTGTACACATAGTGAGTGGTATCACTCAAATTTAGTGTTTTTGGCAGTTATTTCACCGTTATGTCTCTGGTTATGTTTCTCTCTGAAATAATTTAGTAGTGATCATACAAATGGGAATCAGCGTTTACAATTGGTAAATATTTGGTATCTCTGGACGCGTTATGATCTATAGTTTGTTATTCTATGAATATAGTGCCTAAATATATTGCACTAATACTTGAATTAAACACTTATTTATATAAATCAAAAAACAAACAACTTTGTCCGAAATAACATAGAATAACGACAATGGAAACCAATTTATTATATTGTTAATAATTCTGGACAATGTTAAAATAATCAGAACCACGTTGGCAAGGCAAATATTCTTAATTATTTCCACTAGTAAAACTCCGAATGTACTATTAATGAATAGGAATGTGGCTATTATGACCTTATTTAATAACTGCGGCACTTGGTACAATTTAAAGAAAAGGACATGGCCGAAATGCGGATATGCCAAATACCATCAATGATCAACATTTGCTCAAACGAAAAATTAAATAAGGTAGCCCTGGTCAAGATTTGCTCAAATCAAAGTACCGCTAATTTTTGGAGAATAAAAATTGAGCTCTGATTAGATCAATCAATTGGGTCACAATTTATTTATTGTGGGACAGTCTGTAAAGAAAGTGAGAAAGTTTAAAATTCGCAAAGCATTTTTAATTTTAATATGGAGAAAGAAAAGGGAGTTTTATTAATTCATTTCGGAAAAATTTTTTTTGTTTCCCTAAAAGATCACGACGGTCTTTCCATTAACGATTTTCGAAAATGGAAAAATAACAATAATTACATAAAGTATTTTGAAAATGTAAATAAGTGTATGTTTAGCCATCCAAATGGAATTGGTGATAATGTGATTAGAAGGAGAAGAGCGTTTGATACATTTAATTTCACAGTAAGTGCCTTTTTATGTTTGATAACTACAACTTTGATCACAATGTAATTAATATAAGCATGCATATGAGTAAACACTTATTGAAATAGAAAACTGTATTTTCCTTCGCCATATATTTTGAGTGTTGGATCATAAGAAACAATGGGTATTTGTTTCAAGAACACCATTAACAAAAATATTCAACATTATCTTAAATTTTGATTTTATTTCATACATTAGGAGAAGAATTGTTCATCCCTGGAAGTTATTTTGGAAAATGCGTACGGATACTCAGTAAAAAAAAATTTGATACATTATTTTAACGATATATTGCATGTTCTGGGAATAAATAATACATTCTGTTTAAACAATCCAGTACCAACAAAATTGTATTCAGAAGTAACGGCAACGAATTTTATTAATTCAAGTCCTAACATCAATACTGCAACCAGTCACAATTGCATTGCAGTAACGCCAGTGTCCCCTCCTGCCATCAAAATTGGTTCAGAAGCAACTGCAACGGACTGTAACCATTTAAGTTCTAAAGATGATACTGTAGTAACCAGCCACAATAGTCTTGCAGTAACTCCTGTGTATGTTTCGCCTCCCTCCAACAAGCAATCATACATTGAAGTGTTACTATTGGAAACACCAATTATCATGCACGATATAACGGATGCATCTGGTAATGCAAATATTAATATTTTAAACTTAAATTCTTCAAGTTTAGAAAACGTAGATCTAAATTATGGAGAACAAAAATATACTACAAATTCAATTAACAACTCTACATTTACTACTTTGTTCAACGAAAATATTGAGCTATGTTCAACAAAAACCAGTGTAGATCAATTTGATTTTTACAACGCTACCACAGATTATGATACTCGTTTAGAGGAATATTGTCCTATAATTAAAAAAATTAAAATAAACAAATCCCCAAATAAAGTACTTGAACGGAAACCACCATTAAAAGATAGTTATCACATCGATGAAAGAAATCCGTATAAAAAACATCTGTACTGTATAAAGTTCGATGAAGCCGAAGAACTGTTTATTAGAAATTTGCTGAAGGATGGGGACTATAAGATTATAGTTAAATATTTGGGTGACCTAATTAAAAGAAAATTTAAGTTATTTAACAATGTCTGCCCGCTAAATATTACCAGCCACGGTTTTAATAAAAAATTAACAATTTTCCGGTTGTATGCCAGATGTTTGTATTTCAATCAAGGATGCGGAAGATTCAAATTTGTGCTGCTGTTGGAAGGGTGCCCATTAAAAATAGATGTTTTGTCATCTGTATCTTATATATCCCACCCGCAAACAAAGTCAAAACATCAACTAAGAAGCATTAGCAGGGCTGTGGAGAAAAAAGACATCAAACACATAAAGGCGTTTAAATATAGGAACAAGAAACTGTGTGCACATTCTAAAAAATTAAAACGAGTTGGAAATAATCAGCAAATGCTAAGCCGAGATGCTGCACGGAAGCTAAAAGCCGAAGCTATGCGCATCCTAGACAAAGATAGAGACATGCACATCGATTTGTGTAAGATGTCAACAAGCGACAACTATAGGGCTTTTATTCAAAATGGACTATCAAAAGAGATTTATTTGTTCTCAAAAGATCAGTTGATGATTCTACAAACTCACCAAAAGCTTGTACTAAAATTGAGTAGGAATACACTGTTTTTTGACGCAACGGGGAGCATAATACGAAAATTTTATAAAGATTCGAAACGTATATTTTTATATAGTATGGTTGCCCATGTACGAAGCAACAAAACTGAAACTGGCATATTGCTTCCAGTGGCCGAAGCCTTTCTTTCTAGCCATTATTCGTGCGATGTTGCCCTTTTTTTGGCGTATTTACAAAATTTTTGCTTAAAAAATTCAATTTGTTGGCCAATAGCAAAAAGAATATGTACAGATTGGAGTTATGTACTTATTAACGCCATTCTGAAAGTTTTTAATGATAACAACAAAGGGAACACGTTAGACAGCTACATTGCAGAAAGTTATTTATTGAGCTCCACAAACACAAAACCGCAAATGGTAGTTATTCAGATATGTTGTTCGCATTTTACTAAAATAGTGGAAAAAGACGTCAAAGCGCTGGGAAAAGATGAAGATGTTTCCAATTTCTTCAAATGGCAATTATTCTGGGCAATCAATATTAGTACATTCGACGACTTTTTCAGCTGGTTCAAATCATTTTTTATGGTTTTGTTAAACCCCCATAAAAATGTAGAGGTTTGCAAAGCTTTAAATAATTTGGATAATTCAAATAGATTTGAAAATGAAACTTTCAGCATTATAAATGGTCCCGAAGACAATGACGAATTAAAACCTATGTACAAAAAAAGCCCATTTTACATCACCGCTGCAAACATATTTGACAGCATACTGGTAAGCCAAGCCAAAACAAAGCAAAATGATGCCGTGGATAATGTTTATTTCTGTAAAGAATTTGCAGACACTGTATTAAGAAAGTATGTTGCATTTGCTCCATTATGGACAAACTTAATGGGGTGTTACGTCGATAAGTCCAACTCCAGAGTTTCCAACAGTCCGGCGGAGTCGTATTTCAAAACTGTGAAATATGACATCCTTAATGAACGAAATATAAGACCGGGCGAATATGTCCGTCTATCAAAAGAATTTATAAAGGCAAAAATAATTGAAATAGAAGACAAATATTTGAATGAAAGCAGCTTTGAAGTTTCAAACGAAATAGCCAATATAAAAATGGACGAGGAAATGTGGAAAAAAACTCCAAAGAAAGCTAAGTCAAAAATTGGAAAAAATATGATATTTAAAAATAGGCTAAATCGTATTAAATCATCCGTATATTCCAAACGAAAATACGTCCTTTTGAGATTTCAAAATATTTTTGATCATGTGCCCCACCGAAATGTTGATGAACCGTATATAACGTTTGAGGAATTCACCCATTTGGGAAAGAGACAATTATTATTTTCAAATCTTATTGAAACTTTTATTTCTATTAAAGTTTATTCTACGGGCAAGAACGCATATTCGACACTATGTGAAGATGGGAATAATTACTTTATTACTAAGACTACGACCGACATTAACCTCTCTCTGGAATTATACAAACACATTTTTATCCCAATATACGAACCAAACCACTTCACGTTAGTGTACTTAAACACAGAGGAAAAAATTTTTGTTTATTTAAATCCTACAGGCGAAAGCTTGGCAGATATTGAAAAAAAATTTAATATTTTCAAAAAGAACTGCAATGTTGATCAGTGGTATTTTAAACAAGTAGAGCATTCCATACAAAAAGACCAATATAACTGCGGAGTGTATGTCTGTCAATTTGTGGATGGTTTGCTCAGTGGCAAAAATCTAACTGGAATGGGTAATCCAGATTTATATAGAGAAACAATAAAAACAACGATGTTTGAATACGCAGATGATGTTGAAGATGTATGCGTTCATTGTGGATACTTGTCAAAGTCGCACGGACACATATGCCAAAAGTGTGATCGGCCGGTATGTGAAGGGTGTCTTAAAGACGACATATACGACACCATACCTAAAAACTCGCAATTCAAATGCATATTTTGCCAAGAAGTATAGAACCTTCATTCTGATTGCTTTGCTATTTGTTCTGAATTGAAGAGAAACATTTTGATTAACGCGTAAGGGCAAGTCAGAGTTTAAAATTACATATTATTATCATCTAGTTTCATCGATTGTTCTATCAAATTAATCTAATTTACGTTTTGGAGCTCTGTCGAATACACGAGCAGAAAAACAAAAGTAGTTTTCTACAATTTGATTAAAACTTTATAAATTTAAAAAAAAACTTTTGTCCTAAAATATATCAATATAAAACATATTATTTTCCTTTACTTTCACTTACCGATGAAACTAGATTACCATAACTTGGAATTTTAAACTTTAACATACATATTTACTCTCGGTAAATTGTGAAAAGCATTAGAAAATATGCTCACACTAACATTTGTGAGCGTTTTGGTACAAGATTTAGCACTACTGTGGAACTCAATTTATATCATTTTATTTACAAATTTACAAAACTTTTTTCCTTGCACCTAAAAATGGCTAAGCATGTCTTTTGTTCTTCATTCTGTTATTTTTTGCAACCAATCAAAAACTAATTAAGCTACCTCGTTGTTTATGTTCAAACAGTGTATGCCGTGTAAATTCAAGAAAATACAACCTCATAAAGGAACATACATACACATGTAAATTTTTCCACCATTGATTCATGTAAATCGACAAGAATGTAGATTAGCGCATGACTATATTTTACGAAAATTTAGCATCCCGTAATTTTTCTACAATTTACATTAAATAACAATTAATTTTAAATACACACTCTTTATTTTCAATTTAAAAACAAAACTACATCGAGTTTTTTAATTAAATCTTCCATCTTGGCAACAAAGTCATATTTTAAACAATTGAATGAATTCACTACACATATTTAATATTATTAATTAATATTCAACCATAATAAATATAGCTATCCATACTCCTCTTAATAATTATTAAATTAAATATGTCTTTCAAATATTTTTCTAGTCATGAATTAATTTATAAAAATGTATATAAAGTTTTTCGAAAGTAAATGTGTATTTTCCTGAAATGAAATAAAAGAATTAAAATATCGAAAAGAAAATTGTTTCTCAATCTAATCTTTTTAAACGCACTTTCTCTTGGCACAGAACTGGGCAATATTTGGTTGGTATGGACGCAGTAGAACAAAATTTTTAGCCAAAAGTTGGAATTAATAAATTAATTAAGTATGGTTATTAAACTAAAAACTACTTTTATGAGATAAACTTAAAAATGTACGAGGTTTTCTTCGTTTGGACACATTGATAGGTGAAGTTAATATAAAGAATTTAAAGAGAGTATTCATAAACAATTGTTTTAGTTTTAACAACACTGTTTTTGGACCAAAATATGGAATAATTCAACGAAATAACTTTTAAACTATTTGTTTCAAATTTATTTTCTAATTTTTGTTTAGAATTCCATTTTTATAAAAGTATTTCAGATCAAACTCGTGTTTTATTTGAATTCTTCAAACAAATACACATTACTCTAAAAAAAATATATTTGTGCTCAAATGCCGCTCTCTTTTTTGCAAAAAAAATATTGCGATTCTACTGAAAATTTTCAAAAGAGAGAGTCAATCGTTCTAAGCAATCCTACTAAGCAAGGGCTACGTCTGCGCGTAATGCTCCCCACACACGCATAAATTTGTTTGCAAACAAATTTAAATTTAAGTAAAAATTTAGCGTGTGTGGCATTGTTTGCAAACTTATTTCAAATTTTCAAAAACTTTTGAAAATTTATTTTGGATTTGTTTGCAAACAATTTTATGCGTGTGTGGGCAGCATAAGTCTCATTGACGAGGTTTTCTTCGTTTGGACACAGTGGGCGAAAATGTTAAAATAGGAAAATATTTGAAATTGACAAATTTCATATTCCGAAGGTGTCTATCCTGAAAATGAGTAGCCAGTTTAAATCTACTAAGCAAGGGCTACGTCTGGACATAAGTCTCATTGACGAGGTTTTCTTCGTTTGGACACAGTGGGCGAAAATGTTAAAATAGGAAAATATTTGAAATTGACAAATTTCATATTCCGAAGGTGTCTATCCTGAAAATGAGTAGCCAGTTTAAATCTACTAAGCAAGGGCTACGTCTGGACATAAGTCTCATTGACGAGGTTTTCTTCGTTTGGACACAGTGGGCGAAAATGTTAAAATAGGAAAATATTTGAAATTGACAAATTTCATATTCCGAAGGTGTCTATCCTGAAAATGAGTAGCCAGTTTAAATCTACTAAGCAAGGGCTACGTCTGGACATAAGTCTCATTGACGAGGTTTTCTTCGTTTGGACACAGTGGGCGAAAATGTTAAAATAGGAAAATATTTGAAATTGAAAAATTTCATATTCCGAAGGTGTCTGTCCTCAAAATGAGTAGTCAGTTTAAATCTACTAAGCAAGGGCTACGTCTGGACATAAGTCTCATTGACGAGGTTTTCTTCGTTTGGACACAGTGGGCGAAAATGTTAAAATAGGAAAATATATGAAATTGAAAAATTTCATATGCCGAAGGTGTCTATCCTGAAAATGAGTAGCCAGTTTAAATCTACTAAGCAAGGGCTACGTCTGGACATAAGTCTCATTGACGAGGTTTTCTTCGTTTGGAAACAGTGGGCGAAAATGTTAAAATAGGAAAATATTTGAAATTGAAAAATTTCATATTCCGAAGGTGTCTATCCTGAAAATGAGTAGCCAGTTTAAATCTACTAAGCAAGGGCTACGTCTGGACATAAGTCTCATTGACGAGGTTTTCTTCGTTTGGACACAGTGGGCGAAAATGTTAAAATAGGAAAATATTTGAAATTGAAAAATTTCATATTCCGAAGGTGTCTATCCTGAAAATGAGTAGCCAGTTTAAATCTACTAAGCAAGGGCTACGTCTGGACATAAGTCTCATTGACGAGGTTTTCTTCGTTTGGACACAGTGGGCGAAAATGTTAAAATAGGAAAATATTTGAAATTGAAAAATTTCATATTCCGAAGGTGTCTATCCTGAAAATGAGTAGCCAGTTTAAATCTACTAAGCAAGGGCTACGTCTGGACATAAGTCTCATTGACGAGGTTTTCTTCGTTTGGACACAGTGGGCGAAAATGTTAAAATAGGAAAATATTTGAAATTGAAAAATTTCATATTCCGAAGGTGTCTATCCTGAAAATGAGTAGCCAGTTTAAATCTACTAAGCAAGGGCTACGTCTGGACATAAGTCTCATTGACGAGGTTTTCTTCGTTTGGACACAGTGGGCGAAAATGTTAAAATAGGAAAATATTTGAAATTGAAAAATTTCATATTCCGAAGGTGTCTATCCTGAAAATGAGTAGCCAGTTTAAATCTACTAAGCAAGGGCTACGTCTGGACATAAGTCTCATTGACGAGGTTTTCTTCGTTTGGACACAGTGGGCGAAAATGTTAAAATAGGAAAATATATGAAATTGAAAAATTTCATATTCCGAAGGTGTCTATCCTGAAAATGAGTAGCCAGTTTAAATCTACTAAGCAAGGGCTACGTCTGGACATAAGTCTCATTGACGAGGTTTTCTTCGTTTGGAAACAGTGGGCGAAAATGTTAAAATAGGAAAATATTTGAAATTGAAAAATTTCATATTCCGAAGGTGTCTATCCTGAAAATGAGTAGCCAGTTTAAATCTACTAAGCAAGGGCTACGTCTGGACATAAGTCTCATTGACGAGGTTTTCTTCGTTTGGACACAGTGGGCGAAAATGTTAAAATAGGAAAATATTTGAAATTGAAAAATTTCATATTCCGAAGGTGTCTATCCTGAAAATGAGTAGCCAGTTTAAATCTACTAAGCAAGGGCTACGTCTGGACATAAGTCTCATTGACGAGGTTTTCTTCGTTTGGACACAGTGGGCGAAAATGTTAAAATAGGAAAATATTTGAAATTGAAAAATTTCATATTCCGAAGGTGTCTATCCTGAAAATGAGTAGCCAGTTTAAATCTACTAAGCAAGGGCTACGTCTGGACATAAGTCTCATTGACGAGGTTTTCTTCGTTTGGACACAGTGGGCGAAAATGTTAAAATAGGAAAATATTTGAAATTGAAAAATTTCATATTCCGAAGGTGTCTATCCTGAAAATGAGTAGCCAGTTTAAATCTACTAAGCAAGGGCTACGTCTGGACATAAGTTTCACTCACGAGGTTTTCTTCGTTTGGACACAGTGGGCGAAAATGTTAAAATAGGAAAATATATGAAATTGAAAAATTTCATATGCCGAAGGTGTCTATCCTGAAAATGAGTAGCCAGTTTAAATCTACTAAGCAAGGGCTACGTCTGGACATAAGTCTCATTGACGAGGTTTTCTTCGTTTGGACACAGTGGGCGAAAATGTTAAAATAGGAAAATATTTGAAATTGAAAAATTTCATATTCCGAAGGTGGCTGTCCTCAAAATGAGTAGCCAGTTTAAATCTACTAAGCAAGGGCTACGTCTGGACATAAGTCTCATTGACGACGTTTTCTTCGTTTGGATATAGTGGGATATACATTATTGCGTAGGTTATTAAAAACAGAAAGTGGATAATTTATTTACCTAAAGGTGTATCGAGTAAAATTGATATTAAATATGGAAAGTTAGTGTCGGGCCTTGGATAATGAACTAGATTTAGCTGACGAGGAAAGTTATATTTATGTATATCAGCTATATATGTTTAGAAAGAAATACCATTTTTTTTATTGACGCCCTATGTGCATCTCGAAAGTTGTTGGCATTAGTTTTTTCAAATATTTTACACTCAAACTGTTTTCTGTTTATTTTATAAATTTCGCTGCCTTTGTGCTCACAGACCGTCCAAAAGTCCGTTTTTTATACCTACTCATCGTAGGCTAACTCCACAACAGAATTCTGTAAACGAACTGGTTTGTGTCTTGGATAGTTAAATTCGGAATTTATCTTCACACACATGTTTAAGAAACGTTTTTTAACCCCACTTTTCTGCTAAAAATTTATATTTTTTTTCAAAAATATACCCTATTTTACTTATTTTTTGGCAGGTTTCGATAATACACAAGACCTTAGCCTTTTTTAAAGTTTTATTACTCAATATCCCTTGAACGACCGGAGATATTTACGTTAAAAGTTTAGTAATACTCTTTCTAACACAAAATCAAGTTCTTTCTGCTCCATTTCCATAGGACAAAGTAACAAAAGTCCTTCCCTCGTTTAATTATGCCCTCTTGTCGTTTTGGTACAAAATATATTATAATTTTTTCCCGTGTACAGTTTTATTGTTTACTTGCAGAATTTATAAAATGATTTTGTATCAACTTACCGGCAAATAAAACAGCTGTCACGCGCTGTTACCTCCTCTTTGACAGGTAACAATTTTTGTTACTTTTGTCACCAAACAAATGTGTCAGAATACCGATATGTCACAATTGTCACATTGCTGTCAAATAGTAACCGTGGTGACTTTTGTAACCCTGCCAGAATAGGGCTGTAAATGTTTTTTTAACTAAACGAGAATATAAAAAAATCGCTAGACAGGCCCCTAGTTTCTTTTTAATTCCCTTATTACTGACAATATATGTAACGGTGGCCGTCGGTGGTGCAATGGGTAGTGTGCGCGCCTCTTGTACTTGAGATCCTGGGTTCGATCCCCGCTCTGACCACCTTAAAATTTCTTTCGACGGCGGTCACCTCGCATAGTGACGGCGACACTATCGAGTATTTAGCCATGAAAATGCTTCTCAAAAATACCGTTCGGAACCGGTGTAAAACTGTAGGTCCCTACCAGTGAGTATAAAACTAGAAAGCGCACAGCTTACTGGTTTGTGAGAAGCTGTCCCCGATTCCTTCATGGGATGTAATGGGTAACCATTTTTTTTTTTTTTATATGTAACGGCTTATAGGTACTAGTTCTGTAAGTAACCCCTTTGTGGTACAGGGTGATTTTTTATGTTTCTGGCCGAAGTTTTTTTTTACTTTTTCGTTATAAGGACCACGATTTATGGATATGCAATTTATGCACTTGGAATGTAAGAACTCTATATAGATTCGGTACAAGTATCCAATTGGCAGATGTCCAAGAAAGTTATAAGGCTGACATTACCGCTATCCAGGAAATGCGATGGACAGCACACGAAAAATAAACTGCGTCATGTACTACAGTTGCCAGGAGAAAAAACTGGAATTTGGTTGCGTATTTGTAGTTGGCAAAAGACTGCGACATCTAGTCTCTAGGTTCAATCCTGTGAGTGAACGTATAGCCACAATCCGCATAAAAGCGAAATATTTTTATATTTCCCTAATTTGTGTGCATGCCCCGACAGAAGAGAAAGATGATGATGCCAAAGACTTATACTATGAGCGCCTAGAGGAAACGTATGACCGCTGCCCTGTCCATGACATTAAGATTGTACTAGGAAATTTTAATGCTAAAGTACCAGGGAGAATGTGTTTCATCCAACACACAAGATTTCACAAGATTAAGTAGAGCGAAAATCGTTGGAAACCAGACAAAACGAAAGCCAGACATCGGAAAGCTGCAATTAGCAGAGGTTACCATAACCTACTCAAGGAAGCACAGAACCCACTCCCTCCAGATGAACCCACTCAAACCCATTTCCAACTCTATAAAAACTGCCGCAACAACTGTACTTGGTTTGGAAACACCGCTTCGCAACGAACCATGGTACGATGAGTGTCGCATTGCAAATGATGAAAAGAACGCTGCACGTATGGCAATGCTTCAGTCAATTGCAATGCGAGTTGCGACTGAGCGGTATAGGGAGAAAATAAAGGATGTAAATTGTCTCTTTAGGCGAAAGAAACGGCAGTGGAGAAAGCACGACAGGGAGAAAATTGAGACATACAGAAGGAAGACATACAGAAGGAAATTTGTTCTACAGGAATTATCGCCATAAAATTTCACTATATGTGTCCGAACACTCCAAAACACAAATCTTACCCCAAGTGCTAGATAAAAGATGAAATATGATAAAATTCATTATATTATGTGGACTATTTTTAATGGAAACAGCAAAATGACAAAATTCATTATTAACCCTTAGAAGGCAGTTAGTTTTTGCTTATTATCTAGCACTTGGGCTAAGATTTGTGTTTTGAAGTGTTCAGACACATATAGTGAAATTTTATGGCGGTAATTTTTGTAGAACACGCCTCCCGTCATTTTGGAGCAGTTTTTCCGAGCTTTCAAAAAAAAAAAAGGAAAAATAATGGTTATACGTGACAGCTAGAGGGTTTATTTTCTATAAAACTTCTGAACATAGTTTGTACCTCAGAAGTAACGAACACACAATTTTGCATGCCGATATGTTGCAGGAAAGTTCCGAGGAGCGGAAACTTTGACCCGTCCTAAAAAAAATTCTGATCAGATCTGGCAAATCGCCGATACACGTATATTTTTTTTAGACTTTTCTACCAGAATCCGTTGACAGAACCCTATCATTTTTTTTGGTGTCGCACAGTGTTATCGCCGATCTGATTGGAACATGCTACGAGTATTGTGGCTTTACGCCTGGAAAATCGACAACTGACCAGATTTTCACGCTATGCGAAATTCTGGAGAAGACACACGGAAATCAAGTCGGCACCTATCATCTATTTGTTGATTATAAGGCGGTCTTCGATAGCCCGATACGAGAGAAACTCTGCGAAGCAATGTCTGAGCTTGGTATTCGTGCAAAACTCAAACGGCTTTGCAGGATAACCTTGACGAACACCAAATCCGCAGTGAAAGTTGGTCAGAATCTTACCGAACCTTTTGAAATTAAACGAGGCCTCAGGCAAGGCGACATCCTATCATGCGATATCGTTAACATCTTAATGGAGATCATTAAGAGAAAAACTGCAGTCAACAGGAATAAAACCATCAGAAGCAAAAGTCACACGCTGCTCGCGTATGCTGATGATATAGATATCATTGGGTGCACAACTAGAGAAGTTACTGCGGTGTTTTTGAGAATTGAGTAGGAGTGAGCAAAAGTGGGTCTCAAAGTAAATGAGGACAAGACAAAATTAATGGTTTCAATGAACAGGGCCTCCATGCGATTAAACCTAAGCGGGAAAGTTGATAACCGTTATAATTTCGAGGTGTTGGATGAATTTATATACGTCGGATCTGCCCAAAACAAACACAACAACGTCAGTCTTGAGATCAAGCGGAGAATTGTGCGTGTATGACCGCATACTGCACAACGGCGATTATCGGCGATGCATGAACCATGAGCTGAATGAGCTCTATCCCGATATTGACATAGTTAAGCGGATCAAGGTAACGCGATTGCGCTGGCTAGGCCATGTCAGTAGAATGGATGAAGATGAACCAGCAGAAAGGGTTTTCGGAACCGAACTCGAAGGAAGACGAAAAATAGGAAGACTAAGAATCCGCTGGAGGGATCCGGTTGACGAATCCATGCGTACACTTGGTATTACCAACTGGAGAGATAAGGCAAAAGATCGAAGTGGTTGGCGAAATATGTTATCTTTGTTTTGTAATTTTCTTGACCCCCGGGGGTTCTTCGAGACCGGATAAGTAAGTAAGTAAGTAAAAGTTTCAAAATTCTTTACAATACGCTGAATTGTTGACTTGCTGGGCACATTATTTAAATCAAAAAAATTCCCCAAAATGTTTCGCGTTGTTACAATTGAACGATTATTTAGATAAAATATTTTAATAACTTCAACACGTTGTTGGTACGTTAGATGCTCCACAATAAATTGTTATCGACTGCACTGCACAACTATCAAATACAGTCTCACAAATGTCAAAAACATCGACCTGGAAAATAAAAAACACCCTCTACCTATTTATATTTTTTGGAACTGATTACTTCTTGTACTAGTTATAGATCTAGAAACCATGCGTTTGTTACAATATCATCGAAAAGGGGACTAAAAAGAAAATATGTAGATGCTTTCACTACAAATTATGTATCTACATAGTTATTTCGTGGACTTTAACGCATACAAAATTGGCGGGATCTTGGACTTAGTAAAACTAAACTTTGGTATAATATTGGGTGATTACATGGGAATATAAGTAGCGACATATTTCAATACCCAACTAAGCCATTTAAACAGCTCCCGTCTCTGCATGTATTTGTCGCATTTTGTCATACCTCATATGTATAAGCAAATCTCAACTTATTGAGAATTGTTTCAAACATTTGCTAATAGACAACCGCTAAAAACAGAGCCAACAAAATGAAAAAGTTACTTCATTTACACTGGAAGGTAAGAAAAAATTTAACAGTTTTAGGGAATATTTTAAAGAAATATAAATAATTTTATTTAAAATTTACCAAACTCTTGTTTCCTCGCAAATGTAAATTAAAGCTTGAATTTTATATGAAAAATTTTGAATCAGCTATATAGTTTGAACTTTTTATAATTTGTTTAACCCTTTCAAGACCCCAGGCAAGTATGTTTGTCCTAGGGATTTTGGCACCTATCATTTTTCAGGTAGAAGATAAAGCAAATGTATCCATGGGTGATTTATAAAAAAGAGTATGAGCAACAATGTGTAGTAAGCGTCAACTCTCTGGTCCCGATGAGCCAACAAAGTGGGTCAAAAAGTTGTCTTAGTTCAAAGGGATGCAACGGTTCGAAAAATGGGGTGCATGTTGGGAAACCGTCAAGTACGTTTAGAATCCATACCTCACTCTTTAAATAATTTAATTTGTAATATCATTGTTCTTATATGGACCGACCAAATGTTTGGCGGGTATCTTCGTCATTTAGCCTTCCGAAACAAATGTATCAAAAAAAATGCTGGTGCAATTTTTTGTAGCGTAGCTATTATTGGATCTTAGATCACGAATATAAACAAATTAAATTGCTTCTGCTGAAACTGTATGGTCGTTAATGCTTAGGCATTGTATTTTTCTTTATTTTTTCTAAACTTTTATAAAGAAGACTTGGGGAATTTAATATTGAATACTACACTTTCGAACAATGTGCCTAAATCGTTGAAGATTAATTTTCAAATCAATGAATCATTTTGTTGACACAGCGTACATATTGTTCAAATTTTCAAGTGCGGATTGCAGCCACAGCATACAGTGAACACTGGTCAAAATATTGTAAATATAACGTGTGTTTGGAGCTTGTGTCAAATATAGTATACTTGTGTCCAAACACATTGTTTTTGCTATTAAATATTACATGTTTGAGACACAATGATTAGTAGGATATAATAAATGATTTTTCAATCCAAATGTGGCTAATGAGGCGACATTTAAAAAACTTTGCCATCGCCCCAGCAAAATTGTGCCTTTTTAGGGCAGAAACGAACATAGAAATGTTGCATTGACTCACAACTGTATGCTTTTAAACATGTCTTTATTACCTCGCTTAACTAACTTTTACGACCAGTGTATATATAAATAGACAGTTAAGCGGTATAACGGAATTTTAAGCGACTCTTTGTGCAGACTGGTCGTTTGTCTACTAATACAAGTGGTACTTTTGGTTATCCCCGCTTAATTATAAATTCTACCATATTGTTTGAGATGATAAGCGAATTTAATTAAAACCGCTTAAAATATCCTTGCGCTCCCTACCAAAGGTAGAAAAATTAGCTTAGCGAGGACAAATAATACAAACAAAATGACAGAAAGTGGGCCATTTAATAGGGTAACATTCTGTGCCGTGACTAGCAGGGAGGGGAGAAAATTCAACATTTTAGCACTTTTTGAATGAAACATTCTCAGAAACGAACACAAAACCTTCAAGTGGGGTTGCACTTTTTTCACAAACGAACACAAAAAGGCGCTTTTAGGGTAAAGGGCAGAAAAAATTTTGAACTGAATTTGAAGTTCTCAGAAACGGAATCGCCATTAGTTTGTTGAAAACAGCTGAAAACAGTTTAGGGACGAAGTTATGTGAGGTATTTCACGGTCGATCCTCACTAACTACATATGCACATCCCTGCGGTTTTCCAAGTTCGGGTCTTCAAAGGTTTTTGGTAAAAAAAAAACAAGAGTTAAAGGATTTCATTTGCAGTTACTATTTATTTAAATAATGTTCAAATGCTCTCCATCACAAATCTTGTTAGATTTAATGGTGGCTTTCTTCCTTGGGCGGATGAGCATGGATGTATTCGATAGCCTTGAGGATGGCCTCTGGCACTGGTGGGGGAGTAGGCAACAAGTTGCTGGTGGGTTGGTAACCGTGTTCATCAGCAATATAGTCTACTTTAACATGTTCACCTTCGGGGGAAATGTATTCGTAAGAGCCATGGATGTTGCCATGTTCATCACCATCGGCTTGTTGGTGAATGGAATTGGTGGTATCCAAAAGGTAGTTGAAACCATCAGGACGGACATCGGATTTCAATTCCTTAACTTCGGCATGAACGTCATCTGCGCTGGGTGCGTTGCCAGCAGCAGCAACGAAAGCAACAAAGGCAGCGAATACGACCTAAGTACCGAGACGAAATTGCAGACAATATAATATTCCTTTTCTTTATTTTGTTTTTCTTTTTTTGTTTATTCCAACTTACGAATTTGAACATTTTGATATAATTTGAAGCAGTAAATTTCTAAACTGTACCGATCTGTATTCATCCATGCTTTTTATACCCTATAAGAAAAAAGCTTTTTGTGTCTGAAAGTTTTACTGTAAAAGTTTTTGGTTTAGTCGAAGTTCCTAAATATCAGGTTTGGTTTAATCTTAATACCCTTAGCACATATTTCATTTAAAAAAAATTCATTAGAATTCCAAAAAAATTATTAGGATTTTAAGTGTAATTTCGAAATTTCTTGAATCCCAATTTGAACTCTAATGGTATATTGGCATAAATCAATTACCAGTTTCCGAAGACTTGTCTATCTTCTTCCACTAAAGACAATTTTGTTTGCTTTTGCTGTTTATTTTTATTTTATTGTTGCCAACAAAATAACTCGGCCATATATTCGGTTTGATAATTAGCAACCTAATGCTATAAATTTCTTCAAATTGTGTCATTTCTTTGTTCTTTGTAGAGAAATGACCGAATAATAACAAATTTCTTAACGCCTAGCTAATGCTCGTGTTTCGAAACACTCTATAAAACTTCATACAAACAATTTAGCCAGTGACTGTCACACTGAATGAATTTAATTGTAGCTCGAAACTGAGTTTGATACTGAATATAAATTACGAAAAAACTAACCTAATATCTATCAATAGTGGAACGAAAAGCTCTTTAGACTTTTAGCCTAACCAACATTAGACACAACGAAAATCTACGGTATCACAAAGCAGCATTCGAAATTACATTCGAAATATTGACGAACATTTTATGTTGCAGCTTGATTGTCTAACAGTTTGAAGCCTAAAAATATGCGGTTGGTGTAAGTTGTAAAGCTGCCACATATTAATTCACCACGAATGTTTGATGATATCACCAAAAAATTGCTGGGCAAGAATCTTCGAAATAACTATGTGCCAAAGTGTAGTTGATTTAAATAGCCGATTGGCGGCGCTTGTCGAGTCAGCCTGATTTCAAACTCCCAAAAGTATACCTCGTCGAGTAATAGTTGTATTGAGTAAATACTTATTGTAAATTCTTAAGTTGTGTCCTGTACACACAAAAAACTAATATTGTCACTAAAACAGAGCTAGGAATTTAGTAAATTCCCAACATTATATTTAAATTTAAATGATAAACCCGTCTGAATTTTTATGGATCTATTATGGGCATCCTTATTGTCTCTCATTTTCCAAGCGTGCAATGCTTTCCCCATGTCGGGTTATTTGTTACAATGGAACCTGCTTACTCGTTTAGATGACTAAACATGGTTTGATCCCTGTTCTGACCACCTTACATTTCTTTCGACGGCGGTCACCTCGCATAGTGACGGCGACACTATCGAGTATATAGCCATGAGAAAGCTTCTCAAAATACCGTTCGGAATCGGTGTAAAACTGTAGGTCCCAATCAGTGAGTGAAAACTGGAAAGCGGGATGTAATGGGAAACCATTTATTTTTTTTTTAAGGATGAGATAATTCGGCACATTAACGACATTGAACCTCAATTATGTCTCAGAGTTATTAAAAATATTGACCTTCGGATAGAGGTATGCCATAATTGTCATAGATAAAAAATAGTAAGATAATTCTCTGAAAAATTGTTACAACTAGCTGGTCCGGCAAACGTAGTTTTGCCTTCAAATTGTATTTACACTGAAAGTCTGGATCCGTTGCAAAGTCATGGTGGATTGATATTTCGAAGAAGAATTTTCAATTCAAATCAGCGTGAACTGTCACGGCATTATATGAAATTCATTGGAATGACAGTGGCTTCGTCTGTCGAAAATTGGTCGTACCAACTCAGAAACCTTCGTGGGCTCATGCACAACAACTTTGCTAAAGATCATCACATGATCAAATGCATACTTTACAATTCTATAAACGACATACAGGCAAACATTCATTTTTATATACAGGGCGGCTGATGAAAGCCGCTACCAAAAAAAAATTAATAACTTTTTTCTAGTTAATGAATCTAGTTATTTTTTTTATTTTGCAGATTGATTTTTAGATTTAACAAAAATGGATGACTGGGACGCTGAAACAAAAATTTGGATTGGCCGCCGTTATCACGCACTGGAGTCCGTAAAGAGAGTATAGCAGATGGACCATAATGAGACTTGTTAACAATTTTGCCGAGCATGGGAAAGTCAACAGAAGACCTTACCATCGAAACCCTTCAGTTCGGACGGAGGAAACAATTGCTGCTGTAACTGCTGCCATACAAAACAATCCAAGAGTTTCGACAAAATGGGTATAAGCAGACAGCCATTGCAGTCAATTATGTACAAAGATTTGGACTTATTCCCATATAAAATTCAAATGGCTAACAAACTGAACGCAGCAGACTTCCTGATTTGTTTGGAATTTTGCCAGAAGATGCTTCAAATGGTGGAAGAGAACAGAAACATGTTGAACTGTCTTTTCATGTCTGACGAGGCCCATTTCGATTTAAATGGCAACATAAACAAACAAAATTGTCGAATATGGAGTACCTACTTCCAACTCACAGATACCCCATGAGACGGAATTGGATCCACTTGATGTCACAGTGTGGTGTGCAGTTTCATCACGCTGCATTGTCGGGCCCTACTTCTTCGAAGAAAACGGTCACTCCGTTACGGTTACTGGGGACCGCTACTTGAGCATGTTGAGGGAGTTTTTCTATCCAGAATTATGCCGAATGAGAATTTCTTTCAACTCTGTGTGGATTCAGCAAGATGGTGCAACTCTTCACATAGCCTGGCCTGTTATGACAGAATTGCGACGAAAATTTCCCAATAAGCTGATATCCACAAACTTCCACATTCCGTTGGCCTCCCACGTCACCTGACCTTACTACACCTGACTTTTTCTTGTGGGGTTATTGCAAACAAGAAGTCTACAAAGCAAAACCAACAAATTTGAATGAACTAAAGGAATCCATTCGAGAAACAATTGCTTCTATTTCTGTCCCAACTCTCCAAGCAGTAATGAACCACTTTTTAGTAAGATGCCGCACATGCATCAACGAGCAGGGGCGGCATTTAAATTCCATTGTTTTTAAAACTATTAAGGCTACATTTAATAAAATTGAATGAGCTTTAAAATGAATAAAATAAAAATGAATTCCATACACTGAAAAAAAACATATTTGAGTTTCTTAATATAGCAATATTCATCAGCCACCCTGTATATAGATTAACATCGTGCCTTTTGGTTGGACCACCCTTTATAATATAACAACGAAATAGTATAATAAACTTATGCATATCTAGACTGTACTTGGCTATCAAAAACCACAAAAGGATAAACCACTCATTGCATCTGATGAAAAAGACGCTGCACGTATGGCAACGCAACAGTCAGTTGCAACGTGTGCTGCGAATGAAGAGGAGAATCGAGGAAACCCAGTGAGTAAGAAGTTCGAATAACGGGCCGAATAATGGGAAAGAATGAATGGAGAATGGGAATCTGGTGACAGATAAGCACTGTTTGCTCACAATGTGAAGAGACCACATTTCTGCACTACTCCACAAGTCGCAAGGCGTTAAATCGCACGATCTTGGTGACCATTCGACATCAGAATTTCTTGAGATAATTTGTTCTGGAAATCGTGGCTACAACAAATCAATTGTTTCATGCCCGGTGTGGCAAATGGCGCCGTCTTGCAGAAACTACATGTCGTCCAGATCCATGCCGTCAAGTTGATGCCACAAGAACTCCTTTATCATGTTCCTGTAACGAACGCCGTTCACAGTCACTCCAATTTCGCCCTCATCTTCAAAAAAGTTAGGCCCAATCACGCCGCGTGACCAAAAATCCGCACCAGATAGTTGCTCGTTGTGGGTGCATTGGGTTCTCATAGATTTCACGAGGATTTTTGGAGCCCAAAATTCGACAATTTTGTGTATTCACGAAGCCATTAAGATGGAAATGCGCTTCATCGCAGAAGATAACTTATTTTTGTTGAAAAATTGGCATTGACTTCACGTCGCTCCATTACCCATTGAACGAATTGCGGGTGCTTTCCATGGTCTGCTGGTTTGAGCCCCTGAGTAAGCTGAATTTTTGTACGTATGAAGGTGGAGGGCCTTTGTCAGAATTCGGTGCGTAGTGCTTCGTGAAATTTGAAGTTGTTGAGGATGATGACAAATTAATGTTTTCGGGTTTTCTGCGACACTATCGTTTACAGCAGTAATGTTTCCAAGAGACCGACCGGTACGTTGATGCACAGGAGTCTTACTGTCCATAACGGACCCAGTTTCTTACAATTTTTTGACCGCTGTTCGAATGGTTGACACATTAGGTGCACTTTCTCGACTGAAAATTATTCGAAGTTTGCGACCGGTCTCAGCATAACTTTCCAAATTTTTGTAATAAGTTTTCACAATTGTAACTCGTTGTTATTTCGTAAAGCGCTCCATTTTTAATAATCGGAATAATCGTATGTGACAGCTGCCATATTTCAGAGTTGCCACTTGCAAACAAAAACGACACTGAATTTAATAACTGCAATCTAATAACGCATTTAGACCGCCGTTTATCGCGACCAGGTTAGCGATAACCATGTTCTCTAATCTTTGCCGCTTACACCACCCAATTTGAGATTAAATGGAGATTTTAGTTGGCATTTTCGTGCTTAGACAAACTACGCGCCAAGACAAAATTATCGAAGACGTGGGCTCAATAGAAAACTTAAGTTGGCGACTATTGGTTTTGCCAGTTTGATACACATTTGGGATGTTTTTGAAATAACTGAACCTTTAAATTGAATCATTGGGTCAAATCGACCCAGTCGATAAAATCTGCTCAGAGTTTAAACCAATATGAGCCATTTATATCGGCGGCGGCGTGAGCTTCGAAAAAGTTTTGGTGGCGGCGACGCGTCGGAAAATGTCGGATCGGCTTCCATCTGTCAAACAGTTGATTTATTGTGTATGTATGGTTGCATATTTTTAGTAACGAACAGTGTTGCATCAAAATGCACACCAGTTTATAATGAAGTTGAAATTTAAACTTCAGTTTCTATAGATTAAAATTGTACGAGTAATCTTCTGGTTTAGCGCCGGTTAACGGAGCTAACCTACGAAATGCGTTAATCTTGATTGATTTAAATGCGGTATTACTGAGACACCCTTATCAAAAATGAGACGAACTTACACTGCCGGAATTTTTTCGGGAGTTTGAAGCGAACCACATACTTGTCGTCCCTGAGCATGAACATCAGCTATCGTTGATGTTGGTTGTCAGTTTACCGGCCTTCTTGATACCGGATAAGAATTTAATCGAAGTTGTTCGCATCACAATCATATTCACAACATTTTTTGGTAAAATGTTTTCAAATTCATCAGTCAGATAAAAATTTATCAACCAAGCTTATGCTCATGAACGACAAGTCTGTGGGTCGTTTGACACAGACAAATCGGATATTATGATTAAAAAAGATGATTTATCATATGTATGTTTACAAAATTTAAATTTATTCAAATTATATCCCTATGACTTTATGACATCAATTTAGTGATGAGATTTGATGTTTTCTTCCTTGGAAGGATGAGCACGAATGTATTCCAAAGACTTCAAGATGGCAGCTGGAATTGGTGGAGGTACGGGCAATACAGCGCTATCGGGTTGGTAACCATTCTCGTCGGCCACATATGTAACTTTAATGTGTTCACCTTCGGGGGAGACATATTCATAAGAGCCATGGATGTTGCCATGTACATCACCAGAGGCAACTGTATGAATATCGTTGGAGGTAGCCAAAACATAGTCGAAACCATCAGCACGGACATCAGAATTCAATTCCTTTATTTCAGCATGGGCTTCATCACCGGAAGGATGGGGAGCAGCAGCAGTAACGCAGGCAACCAAGGCTGCGAATAGAACCTATGTAAGAAAATTCAAAATATTTTGTTTTGAAATCTGGCATTAATTTTATTGTTCCCGTGTCAATTCGACTTACGAATTTGAACATATTGAGTTGATTTGGTTTTGAAACGGTTCAGTTGGTTTTCTAAACTGTGATTGACTCTAGATTACACTGTGTATTTATACAAAGAACGTCTTTGTTGAATATGAGTATTCCCTTAGAGAGGTAAACTGGATTAATGACTAACTGGTATGCATTGTTATACGAATTTTATTACTCATTGTTTCCTATTGAGTTATGGGAAGTATAAAAAATTACCTACATATAAAGAGTTTCAAGTTGCAATAGACGCGACCACATTGGTCGGTTGTGTTTAATGCAATAATTCTTTTTTTTTATATGGGGTAATTCCAAAATGTTTTAGGCCATAACATCCATTTGTTGCATGTCATCTACTGATATGACTGCTTCGAATTTAGTAAAATTTTAATACAAAAGAGAAAAGGTCAGTTGCCTTTCTACATATCAGGTTCCACGGAATTGAGACATCATTAAACCATTGATTCAGACATCACTCAACTGCCTGTAGGCAGAAGAGCAGGTGTTGGTGTACGATATGTAGGAAAACATTTTTAAGCAGAGTCGTTATGGTCCTTAAGAGAATTAAACCTGATACTTTCATGAGAACATAAATATGCTCTGCTGCATTATCCACAGGATAATATTGAAAATAATGCATTTTCCATTGCGAATTACTCGATAGTGTCGCCGTCACCACGCGAGGTGATCATCGCCAAAAGAAATGTAAGGTGGTCTCATGTAACCATTGTACCACCGAAGTCCACACACAGCGATCGATTGAGCTATATTACAAAGTGATTGCAAAGAGGGGAGAAGTCTGGCCTAAACGCCAGCATCCACCAAATACAGTGAGAAATCTGACACACGCCTAATAAGAGCCAGTAACCATAACCTGCAATCTGCCAATTGGAAGGTTGGAATATTTCCAAAGTACGCTAAAGGACTATGGCGATAAGTAATGCTTGTCATCAACACCGAACCAGATCTTTACGCCGCCGAGCCACGCCGCTGCCATTTGTTGAGCTTGTTGCCGCGCCGCCGCCTGATTACGAAAAAGTCGGCGGCGGCGGCGTATAACATTTTGTTTAATCTTTCATATGATCGATCAATTAATGACATTGTCCTGATTTACAACACACATTGCAACCACAACAATCAAAAAACTACAGACGACCACAATCAGAATATTTCCTAATAACAGCCTGCTTAATTTCCCAAGTATTAACTTGTGGAATTAAACGACCCTTTGAATTTTGCATAACAACAGCCAGGTGAAATTCCTCATGCTATAACACCAACATCCAGTCCCATTCCCTAACAGGTTATAGCACATATTACAACTAGAACAACATCAGGTAAAATTGCCTAAGAATTGTACCCTGCACACCAGCAGCCGGATCAATTTCCTAATAATGAGGAATGATCGACCAAGCCGCCACAGCCAGTTTTCCCAGGAACTATCGCCGTAAACCTCTACACCGAATTAATTCCGTGTCACAGAAAAACTTAAGGCGTAATTTCTTATGGTTTTGCTTAGATTCAATTTAGGGTAATGAGAGCCACCATCAAGCCAACCCTGACACCATATCCGCCGAAGTTACACCGGCATTTTTCGAAGAAGAATGGTCCGATCGTTCCTCCTGCCCAAAATATATACCAAACTCGGACACGTTGATTCTCAACAATCACTCGTGTGATTTCTGAACCAAACCGAATATTTTGCAGGGTAGTGTTTTGGACTGTTATAAGTTGCAAACAATAAGACCCAAGATTCGCAAAATATAAATACAAATTCCACGCACTGCAATATAACTACATACTTTGATATTATTGGACACCCATTCCAGGATATTTTTAATTGGATTATATTGATGTCGTATTCATGAACAGCAGCATCAACTTCACTAGAGTTGATTGCTCTCGTTCTATTATTGCGGGTCTTTTGAAATTCCTTGGCATATAAATAAAAGCAATATGCCACATATGTACGGGGTGGTCCAAATACAAGTATATATTTAAAAGTTTAACAAAATGAACTAAACATATGCTCAGTTTCATAGTTGAAAATTCTTCATTTAAATCATACATGGGGCAAATTAACTATGCCAATTATAAAAATAAATAAATGGTTTCCCATTACATCCCATGAAGGGACCAGGGAGAACTTCTCACAATCACTGAGCTGTGCGCTTTCCAGTTTTCACTCACTGATTGGGACCTACAGTTTTACACCGATTCCGAACGGTATTTTGAGAAGCTTTTTCATGGCTATATACTCGATAGTGTCGCCGTCACTAAGCGAGGTGACCGTCGTCGAAAGAAATTTTAAGGTGGTTGGAGCAGGGATCGAACCCAGGATCTCCTGTACAAGAGGCGCGCACACTACCCATTGCACCACCGACAGTCATGCCAATTATAATTTGTTGTTTAATTTGAATTTCCTGTCCAAATGAAAATTCAAAAAACTTTCAATACCATTGGCAATTTTACTTATTTCCAAAGCATTTCCTACATATCTGGCAATTTTGGTTTTCAGTTTGAATTTGAAAGTACTATGAAACCTCGAAAGCCACAAACCTCCAAATAAATAATAATTTAAAAACAGAATTGCCAGCATTCAAACAAATTCAAAAAAAATAAATGCATTCCCATATTTTATTACAATTGGCATCTGAGCAAATTGCGAACAATGGTAATTCCTTTGCATTTGCGTTAGATAGAGTAATGCAAATTAAAATTCAATGCAAATAAAAAAAAAACATGTATGATTTAAACGGAAGTTTGTCATTTAAACTTCGCTTAATATGAAAATATTCTGTGAGCTTTTCAATTAAGCTTTTAAATGACAAGTGGGAAAATTGCCCTTAATTTATTTTGAGATATTATGGCTTTATTAGAAACATACATGGGTTTTTTTTAAAGTTGCATTGGATTTTAATTTGCATTACTTTATCTAACGCAAATGCAAAAGAATTACCAATGTTCGCAATGGCTATTAAAATATTTTGAATTTGCATTTTATCGACAATACAAATGCAGGTTGTGGAATCAGATGCCAATTGTAACGAAATATGGCAATGCTTTTAATTGTTTTGAATTTGTTTGAATGCTGGCAATTCTGTTTTTAAAGTTGTATATGTAGAGGTTTGTGGCTTTGATAGGTATTGCCTCATAGTAAGGGTTTTTCAACAGAGACGCTACAAAAGTAAATCGATAGGGACAGCAAACGACGCCATATTTTTCCCCGCTCTTTTAACATTTCTCTTCAGTAAGGTTTTGCCATTTCATCATGGAAAGATATACGAGCCAACAACGAGTCGAAATTAATAAAATTTACTACCGAAATTTGGAGTCAGTGGCCTCAACTTTAAGAGGCCAATTTTAAGAGGCCTCATCAATCAGCGATGAGGCTCATTTCTGGCTGAATGACTTCGTCAATAAGCAAAATATGCGTTATTGGTCAGACAGCAATCCACACGTAATCCATGAGTCATCATTGCATCCCGAAAAAATTACGGTTTGGTGCGGTTTATGGGCCTGCGGCGTCATTGGGCCGTACTTCTTCCGTGATGATCAAGACCGGCACATTACTGTGAATGCGAATCGCTACCGTTCAATGATAAGCGAATATTTTTGGCCCCAATTGGATAATATGGACTTGGAGGACATGTGGTTCCAACAGGACGGCGCCACAAGCCACACAGCGAATGCCACAATCAATTTATTGGAAACCAAGTTTGGTGAACGTGTTATGTCACGAAATGGCCCAGTGGATTGGCCGCCTCGGTCGTGCGATTTGACGCCGTTAGATTATTTCCTGTGGGGCTACGTCAAGTCTATGGTCTATGCCAACAAGCCAGCGACGATTGATAAACTTCGTACGAATATCGAACGTGAAATTGCAGCAGTATCGGCCGATTTATGCTTGAAAACCGGCGTCTGGACTTCTGCAAGCGTGCCCGTGGTGGCCATGCAAAAGAAATCGAGTTCCATACATAATGGCATCGAACGTACTTTCACAGGAATAAAGAATTTCATTGGTATCTAAAACCGGTTTTGTTTTATTTAAAAAAACTTTTGTAGCGCTCTTATTGAGAAACCCGTTACTTTCAAATTCATAAACCTGTACTGTATAAAATATTTGAAGGTGAAAGTTTTTTGAATTTGGATTTGGACGGGAAATTCAAATTAAACAACAAATTACAATTGTCATATAATTAATTTGCCCCATGTATGATTTCACCCCATTAAAAGTCTGTAATCATGACTCTGTAACTCTCTCCGCTGACTAACATGGCGTTTCCAGCAGCACTTTGTGTCAATGATGCCACCACTCCAAAACCCACATCAAACTGTCACCCTCTGTAGATGCATGGGCTTCTCGGAGCCAATGATTTGCGGGGTTTCCGACCTCCAGATGCGGCTATTTTGTTTGTTGACATAGGCGGCTGGGTGAAAATTGATTTTTCGGCCAACTTCGATGTTCGATTAGAGCTTATTGTAAGGCCCATATTTCCCAACATTGTTCAAGCGTAATGCGACTATTTTGGACCGCGGAGGTATGACACTGTCTGATGGTCAATACTTGAAACAGAAAAAATATATCAGTGATAAAATAACAACCTCCATTCCTATCAATAACTGCGGAAATAGAAGCTATGGTACGACGAACAACGAACGCTACAACGAAACAGGCAGTTACAACGCGTGCTGAGAATGAGTGGAACAAAAGGCTGAAGTAGAAGAAAACCAACTGTTTAGGCGGAAAAAGTGGCAGTGGGAGCAGAGAGAGAGTGAAAAGACCGAAATGTGCAAGATAAATAATGAATCTCGGCAATTTTTCGAGAGAATGAGAAGATCGGCCAACGTACCGAAGAATGGGCTGCCCTTCAACAAGGACGAGGATGGGGAACTGGTGAGAGATAGGCAGTGTGTGCTTCAAATGTGGAGAGAACACTGTAACGTGGTTTTATCGAGGGCAATTGTATTAGCTACGCCATGTTATCAGAATGGATGAACACGAATCAGCGCGAAAGGTTTTCGCTGACGTGCTCGATGGATGATGGAAAAGAGGGCGACCAAGACTACGCTGGAAAGGCCAGATCGAAAAATCCTTCCGTATCTTTGATGTTACCAATGGGCGAAGGATACAGGCTGAAAACTCTGTCTATTTTTGAAATAACGCGTGTAAATATAACGCGTTTGTAGCTTGTCACAAATTTAGTATACTTGTGTCCAAACACAATGTGTTTGCTATTCAATATCACATGTTAGAGACACAATGATCTATGTGTAATAAGATGTTTTTTGTAACCCAAATATGACTTTATTTGTTGAAAATTGCTGATAACTAAAACGTGACAAACAACAAAGATACAAAAAAGGCACAGAGCTTCAATTCATGCAAACAATTCTTGCACCTAAGTATATGTTTGTTCCGAACATATACATGGTTTCTGCATAATTTTTTTCCAGCGTTTAGAACCAGTTGGAAGAATATGTTAATATGTTTGTTTAATCAAAATAACCAATATGAGTTAAAAATGCAAACTCAAAAGAACATATGATTTAAAAAGATACCTATATTTGGACCACCCTCTATGTTCATACAATAATGTAGAAATAGACTCATACATATATTGTAATAGAAATGTCATAGTTTCAACGGTTCGGTTCAGAAAGTGATTCTCAGTGGTTTGATATAAACAATTGCATTTCTCTGCTGCCGTTCCTTTTCGTTTCCAGGCATGGCAACACGAGTGTTTGTAATTAAGATAGATGTAAGAAGTCTCTTTAGCGATCCATTGAAATAATTCCTTTAACTTGTCACTACGTCTCTACCTTAAACTTTCATAATAGCTTCAATTTTAATAATTCATAAATTTCAACTTTAATTTTATTTAACTAATTTTGAAATTAACTCATTTCATTTAATGATGATATTTGCTATTTTCCTCCTTGGGTGGATGAGTACGAATATATTCCAAAGCCTTCAAGATGGCGGCGGGAATTGGTGGAGGAGTTGGCAAAATGTTGCTGCTGGGCTGATAACCATTCTCATCGGCAACATAGTCGACCTTAATGTGCTCACCTTCAGGAGAGGTATATTCGTAAGAGCCCTTGATGTTGCCATGTTCATCGCCAGCAGCAACTTGATGTATGGAGTTGGTGGTATCCAAGACATAGTTGAAGCCATCCGCACGGACATCGGATTTCAATTCCTTGATTTCAGCATGAGCATCATCACTGGAGGAATGGGGAGCAGCGCCGGCGACGCAGGCAACTAAGGCGGCAATAACAATCTGAAATTAAGTTGCACATTAGGCAAATTCAAATTCTATCTCTATTAAGGACTTTTAAGGATTCTTATCGCAACTCACAAATTTGAACATGTTACGAATTGTTTAGTGAACTTAACTGTCTAAACTGTGATTGTTTGTTGATTTACAATAAGTATTTATACCAAGATTTCATACATTTAATTTCCAAATTGTATTTTGTCAAAAGAACTGGAATCGTTTTTTAATTTGCAGTCTCTTGTTCTATCCAAAATTCATTGAGACATCAATAATGTGGGCGGTTTTTGAAGAATATTGGATGATAATTGGACATTTGTTTGACACAAACAGAGATTGAACAACTAAATACCAGTTGCTGGATGATCAACTAGATGCATCATAGTTGCCGGCTGATGTGGTGGGTGTGTGTGTGTATATACATATATGATCATAAAACTTTATTCAAACTAGTAAATTCAAGCTTAATATATTGCCAGACATATTTATTTGTACAGTGATGTATCATCCCGTTTAAAAATTATATTAATTTACTCTGATGGTCGAGTGTTACCTTTTAAAAATTTTGCATTTTCGCCCCTTAAAATTTCGTGTTAGCACTTGCAAACATCAAATAGAACTTGATTTGCTATTTAGGATTGTTTCGTTAATACATTGTTTCGTTAATAAATTGTTTCGTTAATAATTTGTTACGAGTGCCTGAAGTTTGATTCATTGAAAATAACACTGCAGTTCAAAATTGATACACTCATAAAAATATGTTAGCAAAGCATAGCTCAGAAGACTGGGAAAGCAAACATGTTTGTTATTTCATTAAACATATACCGACGACTTATTCACAAAAAGTTGTGAGAGGTTTGAGAGACGTTTTTTGTATGATAAATAGTCTCTCAAGCCTCTTCTAAGTTTTTATGAATAAGACCGTTACTTTTTATTTTACCAGTTTGTTGGGTATTAAATCAAACGTGCAAACAGTTTGTTGTTATAGCAGTACAACTGCGGTGATTGCATCTAATGTATCTAATTAATACAGGTGGAAGCGTTGAAACAGCTGATTTGAGTTTTTTTGTCGATGTACCCCGACCTTGCCAAATTCCGACGTATCTAGTTTTTTGCACGTTTTTGTTCAGTTTTATAGTTGATATACATACATCGTCTTAAATTACAACCATTATAGAAACGTCAATAAATTCATAGCAAAACCATCCGCCCTCGATAACGATATTTGGCTTTAAACAACGGTTTATGAATGGTACCTGAAATGCAAGAACTCTCTTCGAAAAATCGAGACTCGAACAAGTTAGATGAGTTATGGAATTCTACAATGTGGACATCCTAGGCCTAAGCGAAGTGCGTTGGCTTAATATTGGCAAATCGCAATCTGGTCACTGCTTTATTTATTCCGGCCATGATACGCAACGTATAAACGGTGCCACGAAATGCTCTAATATCATCATACATGGAGCAAATTAATTATATGACAATTATAATTTGTAGTTTAATTTGAATTCCCTTTCGAAATGCAAATTCAAATAAATTGCAATATCATTGGCAATTGTACTTATTTCAAAGCATTTCCTTCATATCTGGTACTTTTGTACAGTACAGGTTTATGAATTCGAAAGTACTAAGAGGCAGTACCTATCAAAGCCACAAACCTCTACATATAAAATACTTTAAAACAGAATTGCCAACAGTCAAACAAATTCAAAACAATTAAAGGCATTGCCATATTTCATTATAATTGGCACCCGATTCCACAACCTGCAGTTGTATTGCCTAAACAAATGCAAATTCAAAACTTTTTAATTATCATTCCGAACAATGGTAATTCCTTTGCATTTGCATTAGATAAAGTAATGCAAATTAAAATCTAATGCAAATATCATACAAGGCTAGGTTTAATTCAAAATTCTGTAGTACAGGCGTATGCATCTACTGAGTATGATGAGCACTGTATAAAGGAGTTCTATAGCGAATTGGATTTTGCTGTAAGCTCCTTGTCAATTGGTGACATTAAAAAATCCTGTGATATTTCTTTCCCAAATTGGCAACGAGAATAATATACCTCACAGGAAGTGATGGGAAGACATGATCTTGGAACTGTGAAAAATGGCAATGGTGACAGGCTCTTAGATTTCTGTAGAAAAAAAAACCGTTTCCCATTACATCCCATGAATGGATTGGAGAGCTTCTCACAACCAGTGAGCTGTGTGCTTTCTAATTTTTCACTCACTGATGGGGATCTACAGTTTTATTCCGGTTCCGAACGGCATTTTAAGAATCTCTTTCAAGTACGAGATAGTGTCGGCATCACTCGTCGTCGAAGGAAATGTACGGTGATGAGAGCAGGGATCGAAACCAAATTTGCATACACAAGAGCCGCACACACTAGCCATCGCACCACCGACGGACACCTTAGATTTCTGTACTCGCCATCAACTGTACATTACACCATTTCTGTACTCGCCCAAACAGTTGATGGCGAGATTTCTGTACTCGCCACTTTTGTTATTACGAAGACGTTACTCGTCGTGGGCACTGCATCTTTGTAATTACGAAAACTTTACTCTTAGTGAGTACTGCACCTTTGTTACTGCGAAGGCTTTACTCTTCGCGTGTACTGCAACTTTGTTATTACGAAGGCTCTGCCCTTCGTGGGTACTGCATCGTTGTAATTGCGAAGGCTTTACTCTTCGCGAGTATTGGAGCTTTGTTATTACGAAGGCTATGCCCTTCGTGGGTACTGCATCGTTGTTAGAATTTACCCTCTTGGGTACTGTCTTCACTAATTTTCTTTGCTAATCCTGCTTCCATACCTCTACTAAGATTGTCTATTACATTGGAATCAGCCGAATGGCTATAACGAAATGGGAACACACTATCTAGTACGTTTATTTGAAATTATCGAACCAGTAACTTCTTATCGTCCATCCATCTTATCGTCGCTCGTTTCCATTTACTTCAAATACCGATATGCCTGTATTTAATCACTCAATAACTACGAACGCTGTGCCAGTACCCGATCCTGATCAGCGATGACCCTCAACCAGTTCACATTCATCGGCCCCGAACCAGAAACCCGAATCCGTTCACCACCGATTAAATCCGCTTACTTTAAGGCTCTCCGCATTCCATTTCACCCCGTAATACTTTCCCTTGTAGGGGTTTATTAAGTTGTAGGTATCTGCTAATAGCGCCGTCGTTTAAATTCAGCCTGGTCTATGAGCCAGAGTTATCGAAAATTTGACCTATGTGATGCTTGCCATACAGCAACGCCTCGGAGTCATTTGAACGATGTCAAATTCCAGGTGGGTTCGAACTGTGCCAGGGAAATATACGTATATCAGATGAAATGGCAATATTAGGAACTACCTTAACTGTTCCACTGGATATGGACCATGTGGGTATGCCCCATTCTTCATGCAAAGCCGTGCTTAAAACGGAAGCTCTCAGACATGGGAATGATAGGCACAAATTGCAGGTACACCAGGCAAGTATGGCTAAGTTATAACCACAATCTGATATCCATTCCTAGCCAACATATATCTATGCCAGTACAAGCTGAAAATCTGTATTTTTTTGCTGTTTGGGTGCAAATATAAAATGTTTGTAGCTTGTCTACAAATATAGTATACTTGTGTCCAAAGACATTGTGTTTGCTATTCGATATTACATGTCTGAGACACTATGATTAATATGCTATAATCTATGATCTTGTGACACAAATTTAATTTTGTTTATTGAAGACGGCTGAAAACAAGAACGTGATAGACAACAAAGAAACAATAGAGGAGCATATCTTCAATTCATGAAAATAAGGCTTGCACACATGTACATGTTTCCTGCAATCTGTAGATGGCACGGTTTTCTTTCAGTGTGTGACAACGGCTGGATTTTAAGGGATCTGCGGGAAACTACAACATAGATAAAGGAATTAACTAGATATCGCACATACCTTGGGAAATTTCTTGTTCAATGGGATATTTTCTAGATGGAGCTGGATGCAATAATTACAACGTTTGATCCCAAGCAAAATGTACCTTGCAAGATGTATTTATAACAGGTGCTAACAATAGGTATGGTAGGCAACATCAATAGGGATTTTGTTTTTGTTTTGTGGTCCGTTGCTCTGAAGTCCAACACAAACGATCACCAACAATAACAGTAAACAAAAAGATGCAATCAAAATAACAAAATTTTAACTTCAAAGTGGGGAACACAACGACGTAAAAAAAATTAATTAGTTGTTTGAATAGCACAACCTGGAAAATGATTCTATTTTTGTATTGGAAAAATGTCCCACACTGTTGAATAAACGTCAGTGAATGTTATGAGAAACGTCAATGAAAGTAACAAAACGACTACACAGCACCTAGTGACAGTACTTGACAACGCCTGTGGGATATCTACTTATTTCCTTTATCTATGACTACAATAACAGCCCACACCCCCTTCAAATTATGAGATCAACTTCTCCTCGCAACCATGACTGGATGGGAGGCATACCAGGATACAGAAGGCATTTAGGCTTCTGCACTAATGGCTCCAAACTAGATGGCAAGGTAGGGTTTGAAGTCTAATCTGAGGACCTGAGACTTAGCTTTGCAAGAACTCTACCAGCCCACTGTAGTGTTTTTCACGCAGGTGCCATGACAATCGGAGAGGTTGCCCTTTGAATGGAACGAAACGTCATCATCACCTGAGGTATAAAGATCTATTCTGACAGTCAGGCTGCTGGAAAATCTTTGTAATATGTATTTTTGCCTTCAAGAACTGCCCACAACTGCTAGCAAGACCTAAATGAGATATAAACGCAGTTCGATATTCACCTTATACCCGCTGAAACAAACCGGCCACAGCAACATATTGCACGAACCGTGTATATATTTGCAAGTATTGTCTTCATGAATTGAAGTGCTGCTGCTTTTTTGTTGTTTATCATGTTTTAGTTTTCAGCAGATTTCAACAAACACACCCATAGTTGGGTCACAAATATATATACTATAGGCTATTAATGATTGTATCTCCAACATGTAGTATTGAATAGCAAACACAATGTATTTGCACACAAACGTACTATATTTGCGGGGGGCAAAAAACACGTTATATTTGCAACCAAACAACAAGAAAATATGGACGCCGGGGTACACGAGCTTTCCAAGGTTCCATAGGCCATATGAGCTGGCAATATTAAGAACCACTTTTCCTGTTCCTCTGGATATGGAGCATGTGGATATCCCCCTTTCTGCATGCAAGCTCAAGCTTAAAACAGAAGCTGTCAGTCACGCGAATGATAGATGGTATCGTGTCACAAATTTCAGGTCCACCAAGCAAGTGCAGCCAAGTTGTGCGAATGATAGATGGTCTCGTGGCTCATATTGCAGAACCATCAGGCAAGTATGACTGAGTTATGACCTAAGTATGATATCCATTCCTAGACAAGATAGCTCTATGCTAGTAGCTGTGATCATTGAAAAAAATGGTGTCTCATAACATCCCATGAAGGGATTGAGGAGAGCTTCTCACAATCAATGAGATGTGCGCTTTCTAATGTTTACACTCACTGATTTGGGCACTGTGATCATTGGGCACTGTTTAATAGGCAGACATGCGTCTGGACTGGGAGTCTCAGCTCATGATTACAGCTAAAACTGTGGTGATGAAGAGGATGAAGAGGGCATTGAACTTTGGCCTTTGGTATATGAAAAAATATATAGGATCTTCCCTCATGTTGGATCTAGTAGGCATTCAGGAAGTTAAACTGAATGATCTTATTTTCTTTCTGCAGACTACTAGTTGGTTCGTAAGGGACTAATTAATGCACGTCTATTCTTCAGCCACATACTGGAATATTGCGATGATTACAGATTCGTCGATGGGGACGGAATATGACGTCCCGTGGTATCACACCGGTTCTCATTGGACTAAGTGTGTCAATAGTGACAGCCACTTCTACCGAACTTAACAATTGATCTCGATCGCGTGTACAAAATTTAGTCGAAACTTCTGCATAAATACATGTAGCTTAGTCCTATACAGGAACAATTTGGGAATGCAAAATGGACGAACATGTAACGAATTTTGACTGTTGTTTTTAAAGTAGATTTTTTTTTGTTACAACCGGAGCCATTCATAATTTACGAAAATACACTTCCCGCTAATTAAAAGCAGCAACGTTCCAAAATGTTTGTGTCTGCATCAAATTAAAAAAGATTTATGTTTATCCCCCAATTCTAAGTGGAGAGGCGCAACCAGATTAGGAACCCAAAGTTGTCAAGTCTGTGTTTTAGTCAATGAAAAATGTATCGCTTTCGCAATTTTCAAACATGGATTTCTAACAATTTTGACGACTTCGGCTTTTGTTTTGGGAAAATTGTACTCAGTGTTTACGATGTCCATTCTACAGCCCATCTACAGACTCTAATCAATCTTTTCGTTTAAAATTTCAAATGCGTTTTTATTCAACTATTACTCAAATACTTCCATTACACTTAATGATGACCCTTGACGCTTTCTTCCTTGGAAGGATGAGCACGAATGTATTCGATAGCCTTCAAGATGGCCTCTGGTACGGGTGGTGGAGTGGGCAACAAGTTGCTGGTGGGTTGGTAACCATTCTCATCGGCAATATAGTCGACCTTAATGTGTTCGCCTTCGGGTGAGATATATTCATAAGAGCCCTTGACATTACCGTGCTCATCACCAGCAGCAATTTGATGTATCGAGTTGGTGGTATCCAAGAGATAGTTGAAGCCATCAGGGCGAACATCGGATTTCAATTCGACGACTTCGGCATGAGCATCATCACCGGAAGGATGTGGAGCAGCGCCGGCGACGCAGGCAACCAAAGCGGCAACAACGATCTGACAAAGGACAAGTTTAACCAATAAAATTTATATTTTTTCTTTTGTTTAATACAATATTTTTGTTCTGCCGACTTACGAATTTGAACATATTGAGATTTGTTGAGTGTAGTTAGATATCTCTCCAAACTGTGATTGTTCTTTGCTTTACAACAAGTATTTATACAAAAATTAAATTCAAAATAAATTTTTAAATTTTAGGCAATATAATAACAGGATTTCTTTTGTATTGAATTTTTGTATTCAATAATTTATTTTTTCTTGAAAAACATTAACAAATGTTTGGTGGTCTTTGCAGAATATTGAATTATTTATTATGGATATCTTCATAAAGTTAAATCTCGTTTTGTCTAATGTACACATGTATTTGCAGGAATGAATAAGACAATTGTTAGATTACGAGATTTGAAACAAGTATAAGTATAATAATTTATTAACATTCATATCTAAATTCCAATACTACCATTTATGAAACAGCTGATTTGTCTAGGAATTCCTAGTGTTCATAGAAATCTATATCAAAGAATTTAAATCGTGGTGAAATATTACAACGTTTATGTCCTCAGAAAAATATTGGTACACAGTTGATTCTGTTCCTCCCACATTGAATAACGAATATAACAAAACATATAACAAACCAACGTAAACAAGTACCCAAATGTTAATCGGTTGAAGCAAGTAACACATTCCCTCACCCTGAAACTGTTCCCTATTTTAAGCGTACACGTATATACCCAGACGACGCATATATCATAAAAATTGTGTTGTATTAAAAAAATTCAAGGCACCGAGATTTGATATATAGTAGAAATCTGCACAAGACGCCTTGAATGGTAATTCAAGACATTTGCGTTCTTTCAAGACATGTCGTGTAGGGAAGGAAGTTATGTGCCCCAAAACACAATGCGATGTGAAGCGAAGAACAGCTTCACACATAGACAAAAACCTGAAGTATTTGGGTGCGTAACTTAGCGTCAATACATGTCTTGAAAAAAGCAGATATCCTGAATGGTCGTTCAAGACGTCTTGTGCAGATTCTTAGTATATAGAATGGCGAAGCCGTCTGTAGCTTCTACCATAATACACGTATCTCATCAAACTGGAATTAGATTTGAATTCAACGACGGACGTATCATATAAATTCTACTCTATTAAGAACTGCAAGGCACTGGGATTTGGTATATAGTAGACATCTGCACAAGACGTCTTGAATGGTCATTCAAGACATTTGCGTTTTGTCAAGATATGTACTTTAGGGAAGGAAGTTCTGTGCCCAAAAACACAATACGATGTGAAGCGAAGAACAGCGTCACAAATAGACAAAAACTTGAAGTATTTGGGTGCGTAACTTAGCGTCAATACATGTCTTGAAAAAAGCAGATATCTTGAATGGTCATTCAAGACGTCTTGTGCAGACGTCTAGTATATAGAATGGCTAAGCCGCGTGGAGCTTCTACCATAATACACGTATCTGATCAAGCTGGAATTAGATTTGAATACGACGACGGACGTATCATAAAAATTGTGCTCTATTAAGAACTGCAAGGCACTGGGATTTGGTATATAGTAGACATCTGCACAATACGTCTTGAATGGTCATTCAAGACATTTGCTTTTTTCAAGACATGTACTGTAGGGAAGGAAGTTGTGTGCTCAAAAACACAATACGATGTGAAGCGAAGAACAGCGTCACAAATAGACAAAAAACTGAAGTATTTGGGTGCGTAACTTAGCGTCAATACATGTCTTGAAAAAAGCAGATATCTTGAATAGTCATTCAAGACGTCTTGTGCAGACGTCTAGTATATAGAATGGCTAAGCCGTGTGGAGCATCTACACGTATCTGATCAAACTGGAATTAGATTTGAATTCAACGACGGACGTATCATAAAAATTGTGCTCTATTAAGAACTGCAAGGCACCGGGATTTGGTATATAGTAGATATCTGCACAAGACGTCTCTAATGGTCATTCAAGACATTTGCGTTTTTTCAAGACATGTACTGTAGGGAAGGAAGTTCTGTGACCAAAAAACACAATACTATGTGAAGCGAAGAAGTAGTAGTAGTATTGTCTTTTGGGTTATACAGCTTCACACATAGATAAAAAACTGAAGTATTTGGGTGCGTAACTTCGCGTCAATATATGTCTTGAAAATAGCAGATATCTTGAATGACCATTCAAGACGTCTTGTGCAGATTTCGAGTAAATAGAATGGCTAAGCCGTGTGGAGCTTCTACCATAATATACGTATCTGATCAAACTGGAATTTGAATTGAATTCAATATTTTTACACTCACAAGTGACCTATGTATTTTTTTAAATATATTTTAATGTGTGGTTTTTAATATTCAATTGAACGCCGTTGTACATAATATTTCAGAACAGTGGTCCTAGAGGACAGATCAATAAGTCCGTGACTTTTTGAATGAAACACGGAGTTTTTTTTTGCAAACAACAAAATTATTTTTAAACATAATCTCCTTTTAGCTCAATACACTTAGTCCAACGTTTCTCCAATTTTTGTATCCCTTCCAAGAAATAGGATTATTCGAGGTTCATAAAATAGGCATTTGTTTCATCAATAATTTCATCGTTGGAGCTAAATCTCTTTCCACCGAGCTATTTCTTTAGGTTTGGAAATAGGAAATAGTCACTGGGGGGCTAAATCAGGAGAATATGGCGGATGAGGTACCAATTCGTAGCCCAATTCATGGAATTTTGCCATATTTCTCAAGCTTTCCTTGGTTTGATTTACGGTTTTTTCGCAAAAAAAAAAAATAATTACATTTTTAAAAAAATGCAAGAGGTTTTATGTTTTGAACAGCTGTTAAACGCAAAGTAAATGACGGAACTTTCTCAAAATTGTACAGTAGTCTATTAACAATTAGTACTTGATGGGGCAGTGTTGCATTTCATAAAACTACGAGGGAAGTTCGAAAAGTCTCGAACTTATTGAGCCGCCTCGTATATCCGATCCCAGAGGGACTCCCGCAGAAACAACATGTTCCTGGGATGCACCAGTCTCATAAAATAAAATATAAATAAATCATACATAAAATAGTTTGAAATTATTTTTGTAACGTATTCCGGGCCTACCAGTCCATAGAGTGTATCAATTATACGTTGCTAGTTGGCAGAATTGAAAGCACTCTTCACATATATTTTGTGCTCCCTTTCCTTTTATAGCCTCTTTCGATTTCTGAGTCATCATCCGAATGGCATCTACCGTTCACCTTGCTTTTCGGAAGCCAAATTATTATGTTAGTACCTCCTCATATTATGTGATGCGTATTGGCCGTCGGTAGTGCAATTTTTAGTATGCCCGTCTCTTGTACTTGAGATTCTCGGTTCGATCCCTGCTCGGACCACCTTAAATTTCACCTCGCATAGTGACGGCGACACTATCGAGTATATAGCCATGAAAAAGCCTCTCAAAATACCGTTCGGAATCGGTGAAAAACTGTAGGTCCCAATCAGTGCGAATTAAAGAAGAAAGCGCGCAGCTCACTGGCTCACTGGTCTTCACAAGACGTCTTAAATGACAATTCCAGACATTTGTTTTTTATATACTGTAACGAAGATGTGACAACCAAGAACTTCGTATTTGTTTGTAGAGCACAATAATACAAAAATAGAGCACAAATACAAGACGTCATTTTGAGCAACCATGTGCTGTACGTTGATGTCGAAAAAACTTGTTTAACTAGTTCCATTGTAAATACGCTACATTCATGCACAATGACAAGATCGAGTAGAATGTCGCTTACTTCGTTGTCAATAATATTTGCGACATTTGTAAAGGGTTTTTCAATAAGAGCGCTACAAAAGTTTTTTTTAAATAAAACAAAACCGGTTTTAGATACCAATGAAATTCTTTATTCCTGTGAAAGTACGTTCGATGCCATTATGTATGGAACTCGATTTCTTTTGCATGGCCACCACGGGCACGCTTGCAGAAGTCCAGACGCTGAACCCAATTTTCGACGGTTTTCAAGCATAAATCGGCCGATGCTTCTGCAATTTCACGTTCGATATTCGTACGAAATTCATCAATCGTCGCTGGCTTGTTGGCATAGACCATAGACTTGACGTAGCCCCACAGGAACTAATCTAACGGCGTCAAATCGCACGACCAAGGCGGCCAATCGACTGTGAGATAACACGTTCACCAAACTTGGTTTCCAATAAATTGATTGTGGCATTCGCTGTGTGGCTTGTGGCGCCGTCCTGTTGGAACCA
The DNA here is from genome assembly GCA_963931995.1 of Phaonia tiefii. NCBI lineage: Eukaryota > Metazoa > Arthropoda > Insecta > Diptera > Muscidae > Phaonia > Phaonia tiefii. Next base: position 42,923,421 of record OZ008371.1, read on the forward strand.
CATGTCCTCCAAGTCCATATTATCCAATTGGGGCCAAAAATATTCTGTTATCATTGAACGGTAGCGATTCGCATTCACAGTAATGTGCCGGTCTTGATCATCACGGAAGAAGTACGGCCCAATGACGCCGCCGGCCCATAAACCGCACCAAACCGTAATTTTTTCGGGGTGCAATGATGACTCATGGATTACATGTGGATTTCTGTCTGACCAATAACGCATATTTTCATCGCATCATACATCATCGCTGATTGTTAGACCTCTTAAAGTTGGCCTATTGAAGTTGAGGCCACTGACTCCAAATTTCGGTAGTAAATTTTAATTATTTCGACTCGTATATCTTTCCATGTTTGCCATTTACATTACTGAAGAGAAATGTCAAAAGAGCGGGGAAAAATATGGCGTCGTTTGTTGTCCCTATCGATTTACTTTTGTAGCGTCTCTGTTGAAAACCCCGTTATGAAAATGTCTTTAACGTTTTGTTGGGAATGTCCTTATTTTGTCTTTTAAGACGTAACATGATCCTCCACGATTCTTAGATGATGTCTTAAAGACACGGCCTACTGGGTACTTCTTCTACTTCGCTTAACAGCGTATTGTGTTGTTGTGCACCACACACACATACACGAGTGATTGGTCGACAGTACCCCCGAAGTACTTGGTTATCGCAACTTCGTTGCCGTACATGCTTGATAAAAAGCAAATGTCTTGAATGACCATTCAAGACGTCTTGTGCAAATGTCTAGTACATATAAGCGACTTGATCTTGCTCCAACTTATCACTTATCTTTCTCAAGTGCCGTGTTTTACAACAAATTGCAGCTGCGCCCCTCTTGTGTTAGTAACTTTTGGGAGGCTATCATTGAGATTGGAATTATATGACGCGCTCAGCTCATTTCTGGTGTACGGGTGCTGTGTGGGATTTGGCTTCCAGTTTGCCCTCGTTCATCCTGAGATGGGTCCGACTGAAACCACGCGATGTTACATCTTCGGTTTTGCTGATAATCGGAAGTGATGCGGTGTTGATGATAATTATAAATTGTCGCCGAAGCCCATTCGAAGTCGCCAATTTTCCAACCTTCCAACTGGTAGGTGGAAGGTCATGATTGCTACCCATTATAAGGCGTATGACAGTTACCTCACAGTCGCATTGAAGGATGCCAGACATGATGTTGCTGTTTTCAAATTTTACACCTTAAACCTGTTGAAGGCTGAGGAGAGAACATTAGAGGAAAGAGTGAAAAGGTTTCGAAATACAGTTCAAATATTTGATGTTACTCTTTTTCCTGTTTATATCAGGTACAATAAGTTAACTTTTGGAAAAATACCTTTTTTGGTTACGGTTTGGAATACACTAATGTCTCCGTTTTAATTTTTAAATGCGAAACTTGTTATTTATGTTGAATAATATCAATCGAAAACGATCACAACAATGTTGACTAATTTTATGCGGACCATAAATTCAACAATATTAGGCTGCAGTTTTATTTGCAAACGAATAAAATATTAACAGTTTAATTTGAAAACATCACTGACAAAAGGTTGCCAGATTCCCAAAATTAAGGCAGATCACACAAAAATAATACAATGCCAAGATGAGTTTCCAGTTGTATAAGGTTTCATTAATTATTCTTAGATTTAAAAAAAAAGAAAATCTGTATCTCCATAAAGCCCACAACAGACTTGTCAATCATGATCATGAACATCACTTATCGTTGAAGTTTAGTGCCGGTTGACCGCCCTTCTTGATACCAAATAAGAATGTAATCGAAGTTGTTCGCATCACTATCATGTTCCCAAAATATTTTTCAAATTTATCAGTCAGATAAAAACTTATCTACTAAAATCCTGCTCATAAATGACCACAAGTCTGTGGTTCGATATAATGTAAACTTTTCTTATTGTAATTTTTGCATTAATATCACAATATTTACTTGTAGTCGTCTGTTATACAACAACCTAATGATTATATTTTGCTAAATTTGTTTCTCCCCAGAAATGCTCATTCCAAGTCGGATACAAACAATATTATTACCAATATTTTTTAATTATAATTGTTTTGTCTAAACATCTTTAGCTCAGCGGTTGGTCCCCCTATCACGTCTAACCAAACCAATTGACCGGTTTGATTGACTTTGGCATTTCATTGATTGTATTCAAATATTTATGTATATGGATCTCAATTTCACACACACTTCGTTTCGCTGCCAATAAAACTTGTGTTTTTAATTATTTAAATTAAATGTCTGTTATTTAAATATAATACTCAATATTAATTAAAATGTTATAAGACGGCAATTTAAAGTGATTTTTTGTGTTTTTCAAGATTTTATGATGCTATTTGAAGCACTATTTTTGATTGGTGCACAGTGGTACCCTGTATTGAAGATTGTGCAACAATTGACGGTTTGAATGAAAGCAGTGAGTGTTTTTCCTATAATACACCCTGGAAGTCTGTCTTTTTTGTTGTTGTTTGCATGCAAGTGTAAAGTGTTTGTAGTTTGTCGGAAATATTGTACACTTGTATCCAAACACATTGTGTTTGCTACGCAATATTACATGCTGGAAACACAATGATTAATATGTATATTATAATATATGCTGTCATGACCCAAATATGGCTATGTTTGTTGGAAACTATTTGTTTGGAAAACGTGACAGACTATAAAGAAAGAAAAAATAGCAGATCTTAAATTTATGAAAACAATTCTTGTGCCAAACATATACATACAAAAATGGTTTCCGATTATATTGGATGAAGGGCTTGGGGAGAGCTCCTCACAACCAGCGAGCTGTGCTGGTTCTAATTTTATACTGACTGATTGGGACCAACAGTTTTACACCAATGCCGAACGGTATTTTGAGAAAAATCTGTATTTTTGTCGTTGTTTGTAAGCAATTAAGGGTGGCTCAGTAAGATTGCACTGTTTAAATGTAGTGTAATTTTACTTTGTGCAAGTGGCAACTCTGATATTTGGAGGCTGTCACATATGTTCATTCCGAATATTAGTCGTGTTTTGGTTACAAGCAAGCGATTATCGCTTGCTAAGTTCCAAAGAAAAAGACTTTTAAGCGATAAGTAATTTTATTGAAAAATATGAAAAATATATATATTTAAAAATATATATAAATATTTGTTTAAACTTAGCGAAAATGATTCGCGTCGCTAAGTTCTCGTTAAGTTTTCGCTAAGTGCTTCATACAAAATAAGCCATTATATAAGCAAGCGGTGTAACCAAAACACGCTCATTAACTATGGAGCGCTTTAAAAGAGAACAACGCGCTATAACTGTGAAAACTTATTACAAAAATTTGGAATATTATGCTGAGCCCGCTCGCAAACTTTGAAGAATTTTCAGTCGATAAAGTGCAACTAATGTGTAAACCATTCGAAGAGTGGTCAAAACATTTTAAGAAACTGGTTCGGTTGTGGACAGTAAGGCCCAATTTGACTGGTTATTTAAATTGGTAATCAGTTGATTTTGATGTATGTTTGATCTGACTTTACATATGAGTTCAGTGCTTTGGAAAATAATATCACTACTATGTGGCAACAGTGGCAAATGCTACGAAAAATAACCGGTATTCATACATTTATCGGCTAATCGTTACAACACATCAAATTGACGCCATTTGCAAAACAAAAGTGAAGTGATAAAATACAAAATATTTAATGAAATTGGAGAATATTTGAGCAGAAATCAAGTTCTAACTGCACTACAAGTTAAATGATACGTTTATATTGTCATTTCAACTGGGATGGTGAGTATAATTGTTCACACTAACAACTAAAGAAACTTTGTGTTTGTTCTTCTTGTCGTTTTCTGTCAAAATCATATGCTCACTTGATCATAGTTTAAATGCCCAACTTTGGCTGTTTAAACCGCAATTAACTAGTAACCTAAAAAGTGAATTCATAGTTTAAATTAAGTTTGATTGTTGATCAAAGATGATTTTCCACTCAAAAATTAGGCTCAGACTTCAGTGCGTCAACGTACCGGTCGGTCTCTTCGAAAAACATTCTTGCTCTAACCGAAAGTGTCACCGAAAGCCCGAAAACATCAAATCGACATCGTTCTCAACAACTTCAAATTGCACGAAGCACTACGCAGCGAATTATGACAAAAAATTCAGGTTGCTCAGGAGTTCAAACCAGCAGACCATAGAAAGCGCCGGCAACTCGTTCAATGCGTAATGGAGCACAGTGAAGTCAATGCCAATTTTTCAACAAAAAAAACTCATCTTCTCCGATGAAGCGCATTTCCACCTGAATGTCTTCGTGAATACACAAAATTGTCGAATTTGGGGCTCAGAAAATCTTCTTGCAGTCCATGATAAACAAATGTACCCACAACGGCCAACTGTCTGCTACGGATTTTGGTCAGGCTGCGTGATTGCGCCTTACTTTTTTGAAGATGAAGCCGAAATTGCAGTGGCTGTGAACAGCATTCGTTACTGCAACATGATAACGGAGTTCACGCAGTCACTATGCGATGTGACCGCCGCCGGAGCAGGAATCGAACCCAGGATCTCATGTACAAGAGACGCCCACACTAACCATTGCACCACCGACACACAGTGTGAAATTTTAGCATTCTAGCGGAACTTTGTTCAAAATATCAACTTGAATTCCGTTAAAAAAAAAGCATTTACATTTTACTCCCACTATGACGGGACGCTAGTTTTCGGCTATCGTTTTAATTTTTCTACAAAACCCATTGTGCTGCAAGCGCGTAAAGTAAAGGTTAATGATGGTTGAAATCAAATATGAAATTTTCGTTATTTTTTCACATTTTGTTAAGTGTTGTAGTATTAAGAATTGTATAGTTGTAAACAAAATTTACATTTCTTTTAAAGCCACAATATTATTAGTTTTCGAATAAGCAAGTTTTTTTTTACTTTAGTCTTTAAAATCTTCTGGCATGTTTTTAATTCGGGCTAAGTAAAACAAGTTGTAAACAGAAAACTTTTTCTTTGCATAGAAATTGTAGACACATGTAGACTAGCCAAATTTTATTTTTTCTGATTCGTTGAAAGTTCCTTATCAAAAATCAAAAGTTATCTTTTGCCACTTTTTTTTCCCAATTTTTTCCAAAAAATTTTCCGATACATTTTTTTACAATTTCTCAGGGGGTACCTTCAACTGACAGGCACAAATCGAAGGAGGTTTTTCATGGAGAATAGAAGTAAAAGAGAATTGAAATGTAAACAAAATGTTGCCGGATCCTTTGTCTTACAAAAAACTACTAAATATTGTTCATCGACCTACGAAATTCATCAACCGCGGCATAATATTTTTTAATTGTCTATCGATCTGCATTTCAGTTTTGGCAAATCAACGAACACCACTTTCTCTATAAAGTCGCTTCGTTGCTGGTGCAATTTGACAACCGTTTTTTGGCATGTAAACAAGCTGATAGAACCTCTAGTATATATTGCTCTATGCAATTTCTATAAAGATGAAGAGAAGGGATGTTTTTGAACTTTGGCGACAAACTAAAAAGGATGAAAAATGTCGAAGTGTGGTGGAATTTATTGCTTCCGAAAATAATACTGGGGTTTCCAGGAGCGAGTTGGAGATGTTTGTAAGTAATTTGTTGGGAAGAATGAAAGCCAAGTGGGAAAAAAGTAAAAGATGCTACAGTAAATTCCTTCAACAAAATGCGGTCTGGTTAGGGGAAACTATTGCAATACCGTTTGACCTGCAAGCAAATGTAGCAAGTACAAGTTCAGTACGTGAGCCTTCTAGACTTGGAAGACCCATAAAGCCCTTTGAAGAGTGTACCACCAAAGTAAAAAAACGAAAACGCAAAGAACTTTTGGTAACGATGTCTCCAGAAGAATTGGCACTTGCCAATGAAATGAGCTTAAGATCTTCGGGAAAAAGAGATGCCGCAAAATTGGTGAAAGAACTATCTGTTTCTTCACCAGGTCGCGCAACGAGTTTGAAACAGGCTAAAAATATGATCCGAGATCAAAAACTTACTCCAGAAAAAGCTTTAAGTCTTATTATTGATGCGAAGCTAAGTGTTCATCAATATAATACTATTAGGCAAAGCGCTAAAGATGAAGGAAGTGATTTGTTTCCTTCTTATTATCTTTTTCAGAAAGCTAAGGAACAATGTCATCCGCCAGAAGACTCTATTTTAGTCACAGTTACAACAGCCGAAGTGAATTTGCAGGACCTTGTAGACTTAACAGCTAAAAGGCTTTGTGAATCCCAATCTGAAAAAATTGAGGACGGTAAATATAAACAATTGCGTTTGATCTACAAGTGGGGATGTGACGGAAGTTCTGCGCAGAGCAAGTATAAGCAGATATTAACGGAGGGATTTAGCGACGAACATTTGTTTTCGCTAAATTTAGTGCCAATACGACTTTTCTGCGAAAGATCTGAATCCATTGTTTGGCAGAATCCTCGTCCGAATTCTACAAGATTTTGCAGACCAGTTCGCTTCACAATGACCAAGGAAACAAAAGAAGTCAAAAGAACTGAAACTCAGAGAATGCAAAAGCAAATACAAGAACTTGTCGTTACCAATTATATGATTAAAGAATTAAATATTAAAATAAGCCACAATCTTATCATGACTATGATAGATGGGAAAGTTTGTAGTTCTCTATCACAGTACGATTCTTCTCAGAAATGCTATATATGTGGAGCAACCCCAACGGAAATGAATCGGGATTCGGTCACCATACGTAACATAGATGAAGATATGTATTCCTTTGGGATATCTCCTTTACATTCCTGGATTCGAGCTTACGAATGTTTTTTACATATATCATATAAACTGGAAATAAAAAAATGGCAAGCAAGAACAGCCGAAGAAAAAGATTCTGTAGGAAGAAGAAAGTTGGGAATTCAGGAAATGTTCCGAAAAAAAATGGGGCTACTGGTTGATATGCCAAAACAATCTGTGGGCAATACAAACGATGGCAATTCGGCAAGAAGATTCTTCAGAAATTCGGAAGTAACAGCTTCAATTACAGGCATAGATGTTAGGTTGATAGGTAGGTTTTTAGTAGTTCTTGAAGCTCTTTCATGTGATTCGGAGATAGATACAGATAAATTCAAAAACTATGCTAAAGAAACTAAATCGCTGTACCTATCCCTATATCCTTGGTATTATATGCCAGCTTCTATTCACAAAATACTTGTCCATGGAGAGCAAATAATCAAATCTTGCATTTTGCCTTTGGGTCAATTAGTCGAAGAAGCTCAAGAGGCTAATAATAAGGAATATCGGAGAAACCGCGAATATTTCACCCGAAAAACTAGCAGACAGGAAACAAATCGAGATATCCTCAACAGGTTTCTCATTGCATCTGATCCGCTTCTTTCAATTAAATCTGGATCAAGAATGAAAACAAACCATCTTCCACCAGGAACTTTATCTCTCCTCAAAACACCAAGCGCTTCTGATTCTTGTCCAATTTCTGGAATCACCGAACAGTACATAGAAAGTGACTAAAGCTGTTTGTTGTTGTACTAAACGAAAAAAAAATACAAAACCAAAAATATTTGAAAAAAATAAATAATTTTTTTTTTTAGTTATTTTCTTAACAAAAAATATTGTTCATTTAATTTATTTTTTTAAATAAGTGAAGTTTTTATCTAAATTATCATTTAAATAATAAAAAATGCTTTTGTCCATTAGAACCAAACAGAAGCAAAAAGTACCAAAACAGAAGAAAAAAGTATGTTCTATAATTAAGTTCCGCTAGAATGCTAAAATTTCACACTGTGCGACGGCCACATTTCGGCATAGTAATATGGTTTAACATAGATTCTTACTATCTATCGTACTTAGGGATTTTGTGGACGATTTTGTCCGTGTCATAAAGAAAAAAGACAGTGGAACTTGCGCTTAAATTCGTATAAACCCAAATTTATACAGAAAAAACAAAAAAAAATTCGAATCGTAGATACAAAATTATTGAGCTGTGAAGGGATATTTAAATTTCTACACGGTTGGTACAGATTGGTTATGGTTTTAGAGCAGTGATGGCATAGATTAATACTTATAGTAGATCTGATTGTTTTCCCACCAAATTTATGACATTTGGCCACTTACGTTTGATGTTGAAAATAATTGCTTTACTAATACCAGAACGAACAAAATAACAACAACGGCATTTCGTTTTGTGTGTTAAAATTATTGTGTTAAATACAACACAAATGTATGCTAACAATAACAGTCAATAGAAAAGTTTAAAACACATTTAAATTTCACAGTTTTTTGCGCTTGTGTGGGAAGCAGAATAAAATGAAGCTCAATTTTATGTATTTGTAAACAATTACGCAGGGTAACCCTTCTCTAACAAATTCTGACCAGCAACTGAGTTGATTTGCATTGAAAAAAAATCAATGAGTGTTCGAACACATGGTCGATGTGTTAACACCTTTTTATTACAGTGTACCTGTTCGATTTCTATGAACACATTAGTAAATGTTACATTGGAAAATTAAAAAAGGATAGCTTTTGTGCTGAAGGCTCTTTTGCTATTGCACTTTCTTTTTTTGACATCTGCTTTAACGTTAGATGTAATATTGTTAAAATAAATAAAGCAATATTTAGCTCACTGATATACATGTTTTTGGTTTGTCATATACAGAGCGACGATAAAAAGTGTTGAATAGTATAGAGAACTTATTGCACTCTTTTCCCACTCTCATGTAGAGAGTCTGTGTAAAAGAACATAAGCGAGTCTTGTTCTCTTTATAGAATATTTCAATATAAATGCACCATTTCGACAATGATATTACATAAAACAATACCAAAAGCATAAATGTTTCAAAAGGCATCATGACAAAAAGAGAGTAATACGTTTTTCATTCGCCAGATGTCGCCAGTGCTTATGAGTCATACAATTCGTTCCATGAGTTCTCTATACTATTCAATGCTCATTGGTAACGACGTCCTGCTTGTTTGTTCGCTGCCGCTACATCAATACCATCATACTTATTTTCAAGCAGAGACAATTGTTGTATAACAACCACGTATGTGATGCTAAGGCTGTGTGTTGTTTGCATGTGTTCACTTTGATAGATTTCCCTACCCGTGCCTATTGATGTTAACATATCAAAAACTTAAACAAAGCAAGAGCTGACTGCCCACGATCGAAATCACACAAAGGGCTTATACTATACGTGTGTCGACAGCGCAGGAACAGCATTTTGTTGTCCGGCACGCGTCATCACTGTTTTAGAGTCTAGATAACTACCATTGTCTCTTTCTCACAGATTACATGAGGACACTAGTTAACGCATTTGAATATACTACGATGTAAGTTGTTGTTTTAAGAATCAGGTTATCTTTTAATCACTTCCTTTCGGAAGCTACAAATATGGTTATAATATTGTAGTATACGATTGTAATAAAATTGAAAAATAAATTATTAATAAAATTGTCAAAATGACGAAAAATTGTTAATCGTCGGTAACTTTTCGCATCGCCCATATAAGTGATTGCTAGATTTTCGCAATAGGCAAGTGTGTATCATTTTTAACAGATTATAAAAACAGTATAGTATGCTAATTAAAACAATATAGTATACCAATTATTGTAAATTTAACAAATATAAACAAACAATTTATTAGAAGAAACAAATATTAAGCAGTACATACCTTAGGTTTGCGATCTTATGTTGTATCCACGTAATAAAACATTGTCATAGAAGGTGGCACGCCCACTAATAAAGACGCATAATACAGTGCAAGTTGAACAGATTTGGGCCATTGAATGTGATTGTTTGGTACACTTGAAGGTTTTTAAAAGAATACAATTTTCATGCAAAATAACAGTGAAACTCTATTCAGAAAACTAAAAAGCTAAGGTGTAAAATAAAATAAACTGGAAGTTTTTTTCATCTGAAATCGTACGTATGTGTAAGTAACACAGACATTACATTTTAATTTAAATCCAACTAGAACTTTCAGATTTATCCAATATTTTAAGATTTATAAAAACAATTGAAATTATAAAACATTTGCCAACATTAACAATTTAAAACAAATCACAGGAATACGATTATGATAGATTTAATGATTTAATAACGAAATTACAGTAAACATGTAATTTTTTAAAAGACAAAATATTTTTCTACTTCCGCTCATTAATAAAGTACTAATTTTGGTACAACCACTACTAATCACCACATTAGACCTTCCAACATTTAACTTTCACAAACAATCGCCCACTTGTTTTTGCATATCGTACACATATGTATGTTACTCATTCCGTTTTGATGCCCACCACCACTTAATCGTTTGTTTGTTTTATGCACATCGCGAATTTCACCACGCACGGGTACGACGATCGCTGGCCATTTATTTTCTAACACCGGCAGTTACAACTTAATTTGTACACATGTTTTTCGAGTGTTTAATACCAACTTTTGTTAGTTTTTTCAAATATTCCGAAAAATTAAACTATAAACACTAGACTTATGCAAAAATTAAAACACTTTCATCACTTTTAACGCGATTTTATTACAATTAAATTTGCCAACACCAGTTGCTCGACCGAACTGTTGACATTTTTAAGCGCGTACTGAGGTGTTAAATGTGACATAGAAAGAGGTGAAAAAGTGTTGGTGCATTAGGTGCAATAGAGGTGGAAAGTGCTATTAATTTTCAAGGTTGTGGGCTAAATGCTCACTTTGTCTCTGTGGTAAAGTTATGTTTGGTACAAATTTGGTAAATACTGGATTACATAGGTTTTTGTTTAATGTCGGTGGCAGAACTTTATATTATTTGATATATACATACATATGTATATGTATTTCTGTGTTGAAAGGCGGGTCAGTGCGATGCATCGAACTGTCTAAATATGCACTCCCCGTCAGCGGTTGGTGACTTACATAGCCCACAGAAAGACTTATAAGAGCGACCACTTTTAGTGTTAAACATTTTTTTCTGAGTACTACATCTTTCCCCTCTCTTGGCGAGATCCTAGTTTTATTGGGAGGTGATGGCGGCGCGGGCTCTATGAGTAGGCGGAATGAGTAAAAATGTACAGGTGACTTGAATTTCAGCTGAAACAATTTTTGCTGCGTTAAACTTATAAACGAATTTTTGATAAAATTTTTTATAGAAATGAAATATTGAAAATTTTTATGAAATTTTCTACTGAAATATAAAAATTTATATAAAACTTTCATGAAATTGTTTATTGAAACCATAGAATAACACACACCATAGAAGCTTTTATTCGCTCAATAAATTAAACGTCATAGGTACGATGGAAAGTAAACATTGGATGGTGGAAAATATGGGTTCAATAATACCAGATAGTGGCAATAGTATACAGCGGTCAACAAAGGAACAACAACCGAATTTCGTGTTTATGTGGCAAACTAGTTGTGTTAAATACAATACAAATGTATACCAACGAAAAAAATCAACAAAAAAGTGCAAAATATATTAAAATTTTTCAGTTCTACACCAAACCGACATGAAAAAGTTAAGTGAACATATTTTGTAACTCCACCTGGTGAAAGATAATTTTAAATTTAATTGCTCTCATTTCCACAAACCTACGATGAAGAGTGTGAAGTGCAACGTCAGATGAGAGAGTAAGTTTATCTACGTATATATTATTCTATGATTGAAACCATGTAAAATAAAAACTACTAAAGGGGTTTTCAATAAGAGCGCTAAATAACACAAAACCGGTTTTAGATACCAATGAAATTCTTTATTCCTGTGAAAGTAAGTTCGATGTCATTATGTATGGAACTCGATTTCTTTTGCATGGTCACCACGGGCACGCTTGCAGAAGTCCAGAAGCTGAACCCAATTTTCGACAGCTTTCAAGCATAAATCGGCCGATACTGCTGCAATTTCACGTTCGATATTCGTACGAAGTTTATCAATCGTCGCTGGCTTGTTGGCATAGATCATAGACTTGACGTAGCCCCGCAGGAAATAATCTAACGGCGTCAAATCGCACGACCGAGGCTGCCAATCGACTGTGCCATTTCGTGAGATAACACGTTCACCAAACTTGATTTCCAATAAATTGATTGTGGCATTTACTGTGTGGCTTATGGCGCCGTCCTGTTGGAACCACATGTCCTCCAAGCCCATATTATCCAATTGGGGCCAAAAATATTCGGTTATCATTGAACGGTAGCGATTCGCATTCACAGTAATGTGCCGGTCTTGATCATCACGGAAGAATTACGGCCCAATGACGCCGCAGGCCCATAAACCGCACCAAACCGTAATTTTTTCGGGATGCAATGATGACGTATGGATTACGTGTGGACTGCTGTCTGACCTATAACGCATATTTTGCTTATTGGCGAAGCCATTCAGCCAGAAATGACCCTCATCATAAATTGGACGTAGCGCTCTTAAAGTTGAGGCCACTGACTCCTAATTTCGGTAGTAAATTTTAATAATTTCGACTCGTATATCTTTCCATGATGAAATGGCAAACCTTACGGAAGAGAAATGTCAAAAGAGCGGGAAAAATATGGCGTCGTTTGCTGTACCTATCGATTTACTTTTGTAGCGTCTCTGTTGAAAAACCCGTTATTTACAAATTTCACACCCCATAAAATTTTCTATTGCACAATATTAAATTCAGAGTAAAGTTTCTATTAAAATATATAACATTTTAAAGAAAGTTTATATTGCTATTTAAAATTTCAATGGAATTTTTTTTTAAAAATATTAAATTTTGATGCAATTTTCTATTGAAAATATTAAATTAATTAAAAATAATACCTGATGAAAAATATTAAATTCAGATACAATATTCTACTGAAAAGGGGGAAAATATAAAACAAAAAATTGCATGAGGTGTTAGGGGGCACCCGGTTGGAACGAAGTTCATTTCGCTATATATTATGTACTTGTTAGTTTCAACAAGCCTAAGGCGCCTGATAACACTTACGGGACATTGTCTTGTAGGAAAACACGCCCTAAGATTGGGTCATAGAAACTCCACTCTATGTAGATGCTGCATGGAAGAGGACGAGAAACGACGAAACACCTTCTCTTGGATTGCCCTGCTCTGGCAGGACTTAGAAGTAGGATATTCGGAACACATTTAGTTAGCACAGTAGCCCTACAAGATATTCCCGTAGGTCTTATAGACAAATTCATTGAAAGGGCAACTAGTCAATAGTTGTTATGTATAGAGGAAACTGCATGTATCACAATGGGCATCTTTAGCCTAAGTGTGCTAGACAGCGTGGTGTCTTGCAGCCTTTTCAATCAACCAACCAACCAAGGCGCCTGATGAAAAATACGATAATTTAAATGGATCTTTAAGAAAAGATACTTTTTGTAAAATGATAAACTTTTTTTAAGATTTTTTTTTTTATAGAATGTATTTTTATTTTAAGTATATTTTTAGGTCCTTTTTGTAAGAATATGTATTATATTTTCCCGAAAAGGTCCTTTTTTAAAGAGAGGTACTTCTTTTATTAAAAGCTAATGTGTTTTTTAAGAAAACGTACTATTTTTAAAAGAAATACTTTCTGTAAGTAAAAGCGATTAGAGTATGAATTTTTTTTAGAAAGAAGTACTTTTTTTAAGAACAGGTACTTTTTAAAAAAGTGTTATTTTTTTAAGAAAATGTACTTATTTTCAGAAAGGCTGCTTATCTCAAGAAATGAAAAGAAAAGGTATTATTTTATTTTTAAGAAAAGGTACATTTAAGAAAAGGAATTTTTTTAAGAAAATGTATTTTTTAAGAGAAGGTATTTTTTGAAGAAAATGTTTTCTCTAAGAAATGGGATTTTTTTTAGAATTTGCCCTATTTTCAAGAATAGGTAAATTTTTAAGAGTAGGTACTTATTTCAAAAAAAGTTACTCTTAAAAGTAAAGGTAGTTTTTTAAGAAAAGGCAATTTGTTGTAAGAAAATGTCGTTTTTTAAGAAAAGGTACTTATTTTTAAAAAAGAAAAGGTACCTTTTGTAAGAAAATTTACTTTTGTACCTTTTCTTTAAGACAATGTATTTTTTAAGACAGGGTACTTTGTTTAAGAGTATGAATATTTATTTTTTTTGAGAAAATTTACTTTTTTAGGAAAAGGCGCTTATTTAAAAAATTGTATATTTTTAAACTTCTTTCACTTTGGCTTTTCTAAATTTACATTTAATGGGGTTCAAAACTACAATATAAGTATATACTAAATATTGGTTACAGGCTCCACCTAGAAAACTTCCCATTAAATAAGAAATTCTCCACCCTATGTGAGACATCTAGTTAATTTCTTTCTCTATGATCGAAGCCGTTAGTCTAGACACAAACCAAAGCAAAACTAAACAATATAGTTGATAATATTGGGATGTAGCATAGTAGTGTTAAAACAAAAGTTGTTTAATTTTTTTTTTCATTGAGCCCCCATCCAGCAACGTGCAATAAGGAGCTTTGCTCCAAAATTCTATAATAAAAAATATAAAATTCTGCCAAAAGTTTCTATTGAAATTATAAAGTTACTACAAAATTTTGTATTAAAAAAGAAAACAAATTTTCTTGAAAACTATAAAAGAATAATGAAATTTCCTATTGAAAAAAATATTAAATTTTAATATTCAAGCTCAAGACCATTCTATATTACTATTAATATATATATAGTTTTTTAAAAGAAGTTGTACACAATGCAGTCTCATGATTCCTGGCAAACCGTATATCTATTTCCGATCTAGCCACAGATCTTCATCAGCGGTTGTTTGGAATGATTCTTTTGAATAATTCATCAAACTGAATGCATACGAAATCTCAGTTGAATTGAGAATTCACCATTATGCAAGTTTTCGAGAAATATCGCGAGCAATACACACAAGAAACATTCGCAGAAACTTCTTTCCATCACCCGAGAACTATCGGTTCCCATGAGACATGTTTTTTTTTGTTGTTGCCCAAAAGGACAACACTACTGTAACAGCCTGTTTTTGTAACTATCTCAGGTTTTCAATTGAGTTTATTGTTGCTTTTCGCTCTTTTTCTTGGTTGTGTTCCTGTCAAAGAACAATATTACCTTCATGTTTTTATTGGCATTTCTTAAAGCTTTTTCAAACAAATATATGCTAAACGGGGGCAACCCTAGCCATCAGCTGTACAATCAACAACAACTGATTGTAGGTATTAAAAAATAAATAAACAAACGAAAATAAACACAATTGTTTGCTTTTTTTACCAATTTAAAATGATTTCCTCCGTTGCTCTCGGTTTTCCTATTAAAACTACGGAAAATGATGATAGAGAAAGTCGCCTAAGCCGTAGGATTTTGCGTGATTGAAATGAAAACACATCAATATAACCCACACGAACAATTTTTTACGATTGACTATTTTGACATTTAACATTGTACGTTGTTGACTTATGTGAACCTACATTTTGACGATAACTAAAAGCTTTTGTGTTTTCACTCCAAAAAAAGTTTACATAAACCAAAAATGAAATTCGTTTGGCTCTAGACGTGCGAAAATAACAATTGCCCGCAGTTTCGTCGTGCTCCACGTTCATCAGGGATGATTTTTATTTATTTATTCGGCCTTTTGACGTAGAATACGTCTTACCTTACGGTATGAGGAGTCATGTCAGGTTTTTATTGTTGTAATCTTTATTTCATTGAATTTGAGGAAACGGCTAGATGAATTTTTTTAAAATTTTTTTTGTAGGTAAATGAAGATGTTATCTTTCGTTTGATATACATTTCATATTGGTTGATATATTTCTAGTATTTTAATTTCTCAAATGAAAATTGTTTAAACACATACACTCAAACATATGTGTGGTGTTTGGTTGAGTGTTTTTGGTTGCTCAACATTGCTTAGGAACATGTATCTAGTAAAAAGTGAAACGAACAGCAAGCTAATGTTGCTTGGCAACATGTATCTACTAAAAAGTGAAACAAACAGTAAGCTAACGTAATAAAGCTTTTTTGCGAAAGCTTCAATAAAGCTGTTGTAACATTAATTTTGAATTGTAAAGCGTAAAGCTTTCACACAACGCTCGAATGCTAATGCGAAGACTCGATAAGGTAAACCTTTTTTAATATTAGGGCGGCCCTCTCAACATTCGCAGAACTTATTTCAATAAAAATATTAATTAAAATACATAAATTAAATTAAGTTTAAAAAAATTGAACATAATATTTTTTTTTTAAACGGACTTGAATCAAATGCCGTTGGTAAATATAAAAATTACAGCAGACAGTTGTCCGAGGCCTTCGGCCACGGACTGTCCCTGCAGGCTGTGTCAGAGGCACGGCCATTAAGTTTAACGTAGAATACGCCATCCGATAAGACAGAAAACATATATAACAATAAATGATAAATAATATAAGCAAATGAGGCCGAAGGCCTCGGACAACTGTCTGCTGTTAATTTTTTATTGGTACTTTTTAGGCAAGTGGTGAATTCTCAATTCAAATGACATTTTGTTTGCATTTAGTTTGATGAATCCTTCAAAAGCATCATTCCAAACCACCGCCGATGAAGATCTGTGGTTAGATCTGAAATTTGCCAGGAATCATAAGATTGCATTGTGCAAAACTTCTTTTAAATAACTATATTTCTATTAAATGAAATATAGAATGGTTTTGAGCTTGAATATTTAAATAAATAGTACCAATAAATTGGCCGAATAAATAAATAAAAGAAAATTAAACAACTTTTGTTTTAACACTATTATGCTACATCCCACTATTATCAACTACATTATTTACTTTTGGTTGGGTTTGTGTCTAGACTAACTAGATGTCTCACATATGTTGGAAAATTTCTTGTTTAATGGGAAGCTTTCTATGTGGAGCCTGTAACCAATATTTAGTATAAATTTATATAAAATTTTCTACGAAATCTGCAAAATTTCGATGAGATTTTTAATGTAAAATATAAAATTTCAATGAAATTTTCTGATGAAAAATATAAAAGTTCAATGAAATTTTCTATTGAAAAATATTAAATTTAGATGAAATTTTTTTGTTGAAAACTATAATATTTCGATGAATATTTCTAATGAAATATATAAATTTCTATTAAATTTTCCATTGAAAAATATTAATTTCGATGGAATTTTCTTCTGACAACTATACAATTTCGCTAAAGTTTTTTATTGAAAGATATAAACTTTCCATAAAATTTTCTATTGAAAAATATTCAATTTCGATGGAATCATCTGTTGAAAAATAAAAAATGATAATGAAATTTTCTATTGAAAAATAGAATATTTCTATAAAATTTTTTTATTTCTAATTGGGGAGAGCTTCTGGCAATCAGTAAGATATGAGCTTTCTAGTTTTATACTCACTGTTTGGAACCTACAGTTTTACACCGGTCCCGAACATTATTTTGAGAAGCTTTTTCATGGCTAAGTACTCTATGGTGTCGCCATCACTGAGTGAGGGGATCGTCATCGTAGGAAATGTGAGATGGTCTGAGCAGGGGTCGAACCCACGTTCTCAAGTACAAGAGCTGCGCACACTAACCATTGCACCACTAATGGCCACAAACATTTGCTGCAAATATAACGTGTTTGTTGTTTGTGGTAACTATAATATACTTGTGTCCAAATACATTGTGTTTGCTGTTCAATGTTACATGGTGGAGACACAATGATTAATATTTTATAATATATGTGTTGCTGACCCAAATGTGGCTTTGTTTGTTGAAAACAAAAGCATGACAAACAACAACGGAGAAAAAAAGCAGCAGATCTCAATTCATGAAAACAATTCATGCAAACATATACATGGTTCCAGTAACATATTGCTGGGGCCGCTATTTTTCAGCGTGTATATACTTATTACTTATATTTTCTACATAAATACCGAAACCAAAACAGTTAATTGTCGCAATTTTCCAAAGTTATCGCATCTACCGAGAGGGTAATAGATACGAGTATAATTTGACTAACTGTATCCTGAAAATTATGTGTTTTGTTGTTGTTTCGATACAAATATAACGTGTTTGTAACTTGTCGCAAATATAGTATACTTGTGTCCAAACACATTGTGTTTGCTATTCAGACACAATGATTAATATTTTATAATATATGCATTTGGGACCCAAATATGGCGTTGTTTGTTGAAAACTGCTGAAAACTGAAAAAAATTTGACAGACAATAAAGAAACAAACAGCAGCAGATCTTCAATTCTCGAAAATAATGCTTGCAAACATGTACATAGTTTTTTCAATATGTTGCTGGGGCCGATATATTTCAGCGAGTGTGCAGTTTGATGTTTCTGGCCATCGTTTTAAAGCTGACCCGAGCTGCACATTAAAATATGTGACTCACCGTCACCTTTAAATACCCCGGCAACTGAGTGAACGTTTATCTATTTTATATTTATGAATCTAAAAATGACAGTTAAACAATTTCGTGGTTTTTAGATTACAAATCTTTTAGTTAGTCAGCTCAAGCTCATCAATATGTAAATTAAGACAAAACACGCATCTTACAAGTTGATCTTTTGATGGGATTGATTTAAATTTTAATTATATAAATGTTATCTCTTAATATGATGTCATTAATTTTATCCAAAAAGGTGAGGCGATTGCCATAACGGTCATCATCAAAAGAGGAATTGATGACTTTTATGAACCAGATAATTAACGTCAATGACATTCAAAATGAAATATGTGGGCGTATGATAGAGGTGTTAACTCATTTACAATCCAATCAAATTAACAAGATACATTAAGGTTAATATACATATGTTAAGGTAGGACTGGCTCAAATTGTCCTATGTAGACCGTAACCATAAAATGTCGACAGGAAATAAATGGCCATAATGGGTGACAATGACCATAACAGCGACAAGAGCTACTGTTTATAGTTTAGCGGTATATTCATATATATTTGAAGTTTAACCGACAAGTTTGTGTAAACATTTTCTTAAACTGAATCATTAATCATTGTCATGTCAGCATTTAAAAGGTTAAACAACGACAAAATCTGTATTCAACAAAGCAAATTTTAAATGGAAGTCATAAATCAATGATGGTTACCAATCAAACTATGCCTTTCTTTATTAAAATCGACCTCGGTATGTGTGTAAGCTAAGACATTTCCGAGCACAAATTTTAATTAAAACAGCCCTTCATCGACCGAGCCAAATATTTCTTTTGCCTTCATGGCCAAATTTCGAATTTGATTCTAATCTCATAGAGAACATGTACAGTTTAGGGTGCACTGATGAACTCAACCCATACGAATTACGGAAATGTTGTAAACTTTTTGTTGCCAAATTTCACTAGAATTGGAAACTTAAATACTTCAATAGTAGGGGGCCTAAGGTAGCCTCACTAAACAAAATTTCATTCCCAACATCACGTAAATACAGAATATTGCAGAATGCCTTTTCACATAATTTTCATCTTCTCTTATATATATCAGTACCTCGGAGGTAAACTACACTATGTCGTTTTCGTTAACTTTTCAGTAGAGCAGTGGTCATTGACAAAAAACCTGTAAAATAGGGTTTTTGTTTTTTGTTTGTTTGCATTTGAACGATGAACATTCGGTTCTTCTGTCTTAACGGACGCAATAATAAATTGGCGCTTTGCATCATTGTCCGACAACATTAAAACTGCTCTACTGAAAAGTTAACGAAAACGACATAGTGTAGTTTACCTCCGAGGTACTGATATAATTCTATTGCACGTGTGTTGTGACTGAACTCCTCCTAAACTTCTGGACCGATTTGAATAAATTTTTTTGTATGCGTTTTGGTGGCGCCCTGGGTGGTTTAGATTTACTATTCGGTCCAAAGGGGCGTGGTACCTCCCATACAAACCACAAATTAAAAATCCATTATTTCTGCTCGCTTGAAATGGACCACGTCTGCCGGGTCAGATAGTATCTTTATAAACTGCGACACAAATCGCACCCTAACTAAAGTAAGGCATAACTCACAATTTACACATAGAGCAATTCCATATGAAAGCGATCACCTTTTGGACGACCCCTCTCCGATTTTAAAATAAATAGTCTCAATCGATTGCCCAGCAAAAAATAATGTACCTACATATTTTCTTTAGTCTTTATAGTGACTGGTTTAGTGGTGGTGTACATGACAATATTGAAGAATTCTTCAGAAGGGACCTCATTCAAAGTGGTTTTAGGGGGAACCCTAAAACGCACGGCGACTAAGGCAAGTTTGCAAAGGCCATATACGGTATTGAGACTATTTATTTTAAAATCGGAGAGGGGTCGTCCAAAAATTTGCCACTTTTGATTGTTTTCACATGGAATTGCTCCATATTCCTTTTGTTTTTAAAAATATTAACCAAGGACGATTTCAAACCACTGTAAACATTTGACTTCATTTTCTCTTCCCTCTCGTCAGGAAAATCCCTATTATTACGAATTTTCACACAATTTTTAATTTTTCAAACACAGTTTTTTGCCTATACAGAAAATGTGGAAATTTTGAGTTATGACTGTTTTGTTGCTAGGGGGCAATATCTTTGGACTATGGTTGATTGGTTGGTTGGCTGAAAAGGCTGCAAGACAGCACGCTCTCTAGCACACTTAGGCTAAAGAAGCCCATTGTGACATCTGCAGTTTCCTCTATAGCAACTATTGACTAGTCGTCTAGCCAATTTGCCCTTTCAATGCATTTGTCTATAAGACCTACAGGAATATCCTGTAGGGCTACGGTGCTAACTAAATGCGTTCCGAATATCCTACTTCTCAGTCCTGCCAGAGCACGGCAGTCCAAGAGAATTTCTTTCGTCGATTCCTTGTCCTCTTCCATGCAGCATCTACAGAGAGTGGAGTTTCTATGTCCCAATCTTAGGGCGTTTTTTCCTACAAGACAATGTCCCGTAAGTGTTCCTATCATTGTTGATAACCTGCCTCTCGGCAAGTTAAGTAGTTGCCTAGTCCTCTTCCTGTCCACCTGTGGCCGGAGGACTCTGGCTTGTTTGCAAGTTGAAGTAAGTCTCCACTTGTCCTTGAACATATTATCGCCCCACTGCCTGATCTGCAAACTAACACCTTCTTTTGCCGGAACAACCTGTCTAGTTAACCCATCAGCTACGCAATTGGCTGGAATGTCGCTGTGTGCCGGTACCCAGATGAGCCTGATGTCAAAATACTCTGCCATCACCCTAAGTGATGAGTGGCATTCTTTCACTGTCAGGGACGTAGCAAACATGGCTTCCAGGGATTTTATGGCAGCCTGGCTGTCTGTGTAGATACATATTCTCCGCAGGGTTGTTACACTACTTTTCAGTAGTTCAGCAACCTCCAGTATGGCGGTAATTTTCGCCTGAAATACACTACAGTGGTCCAGTGGTCCGGTTAAGTCCGGTGAATGGACCCCTTAGCCTACTTGCTCGTCCAACTTTGATCCATCTGTGAAAAATATGATACTACTGGTATCCCCTTCCGGTGACTTTTCCCTGGTATTCCTGTTCGGAATAGAAGCCCTTAGATTTGTCGCTGGTAGAAGGTAGGGGATAAAGTAGTCCGTTTTTAAGGGAATAGAGTTGATCCAGTGTAGCAATTCAGCGTGTCCGGAATGCACCGATATCATGACGGCACCATCTCTGATTCTCACCAGGGATGTAGCGGCTGCCGATACGGCCATGATATCAGGAGTACAGATGTTCAGGATAGCACTAAGTGCAGTACCTTACGACGTGCCCATTGCCCCACTAACGCTAATCAGTGCTGATCTTTGAATTGGCATTAAGGACTTCAGAATATATTTCTTTTGGAGGGACCTCCACCAAACTACGGTGCCATAGGGAAGTATTGGTCTAAACTATTGCCCTATAAATCCACATGGTGATCATAGGAGACAGTCTGCAGCGCTTTCCTATCGCCCCTTTACAGTAGTAAAGAGCAACAGACGCCTTTTTCACCCTCTCCAGTACAGAGGGTTCCAAGACAGTTTTCTGTCGAGTATTATTCCCAGATACTTGACCTTTTCCGTCAACTGTAATTGCAGCCCATTAACTGACGGCAGTTCAAATGCGAGTATTTTATATTTCCGAGAGAACAAGATAAGCTCGGTTTTATGTGGGTCAAGTGATAGTCCGTTGTTAGCGGTCCAGTTCGAAATCAGACTAAGTAGGCTGGTGGTACGAATGCTAGGTAAATTGAGATTTCTACCCGTACAGATGATAGCAATATCATCGGCATAGGCAAAGACCTGGCATTCGGCCTTATCCAATTCAAGAACCAGTTCGTTGACAAAAGTTAACCATAATAGTGGAGACAGAACTCCCCCTGCGGTGTCCCCCTGTTAACGTTCCTAGCAATTGTAAGACCACCCAGAAGCTTCCCAATTAGACGTGTCACTAAGCTGTCCACGCCTAGATTCTGTAACGACCTAAGATTCGCCGAAGTTTGAATGTTATTGAAGCCGTCTCAATTGGCCTGCCCTTGATATAGGCATGCTGAGACTATGGACTATGGTTCCCATTAAATTAGAAAAAATACACCAGAAATGCAAATTTATGCAGTTTCTAGGCGGCGTAAAATACCCTCGCATACCAAAGTTTGGCACTCCACTAAACATGCAAATACGAAATTTTTGAAAATGTTTGGTTTGAACCTGGTTTGGATGAAAATATAATATGTGTTTGCAGTTTCTCACAAATATGGTATACTTGTGGTCAAACACATTGTGTTTGCTATTCAATATTACATGTTCGCGAAGCTATGATTAATATGTTATAATATATGTGTTTGAGATCCAAATATAGTTTTGTTTGGCGCACTGTTTACTTAATTATTTTGTCGCTATGCTCTGACAAAAGCAAATAACAAAAGAGGGACAGAGAGAGGTTATTCTTAATTTAATGTTGTTGCAAGTGTAATTATATTGCAAGTGCACGCTGAAAAAACTGTAGTTTTTTGTTGTTTGGATGCAAATATAACACCTGTTTGGAGATTGTCGCAAATATCATATACTTGTGCCCAAACGCAATGTGTTTGCTATTCAATATTACATGTTTGGGACACAATGCTTAATATGTTATAATATATGTGTTAGCGACCCACATATATTTATCTTTGTGATACAAATACAGCTGTGTTTGTTGCACTGTCCATGCCATCTCGAGAGCAAGAGAATAAAAGAGGGACAACGAGAGAGTCTATCTTGTAAGTGTGCATCTGTATTTTTATATTATTCTCTCAGTGAGTGCTTCATATGTGTTCCTGAAAGAGCGTGATGTATTGGGTTTTATTTTCATGTATTCAGTCGTCAATGGTTCATCGGACAGAGTACATATATCAGAAGCGCTTGTTCAGTGTGAAAAAAGAATAAACGAAGGCTCGGACGGTTAAATGGTTTTGTGTTGTTGCTTTAGTTTTTGTGTATGTGTTTAGTATATGTATGTGAGCTACCAAAGTGAGAAATGATTTTGAGGAAAGAAACTGGAAAGGGCAACAAGGTGAAGCCCTTTGTCTGTCCGTGACTTTACTTAGCAAATCGGAAAGGCGGAACATTTGTGAAATAAGTATAAAAAAAAAACACAAGTAATTACTCCACGCTTGGCTTGCATGAACTAGATTTGTATATAAATATCTTGTTGGTGTACCAACGCATAGTGATAACCAACGCATAGCTGAAACCTTCTGAAAACCAAAACTTGAGAAACAACAACAGGAGACGCAAAACAATAATATAATCACATATATATTGAAATCAAAGAATAATTTGAATTAACTTGATTTGTATATTTTCCCGCTTAAATTCCTTTAGTTTTTCAACCAACCCACTATATATACACCCTGAAACATCTTTTGTTGTAGTTTGGATGCAAATATAACGTATTTGTAGCTTGTCGCAAATTTACTATACTTGTGCTCAAACACAATGTGTTTGCTATTTAATATAAAATTTTTGAGACACAATTATTAATAGGCTATAATATATGTTTTTGAGACCCAAATGTGACTTTGTTAGTTGAAAACCGCTAAACACAAAAACTAGACAGACATCAACGAATAAAAAAGGTACCAAATTTTCAATTCATGAAAGCAGTGCTTGCAAACATGTCCATTTTTCCTGAAATTTGTTGCTGGGGCAGTTATTTTTCAGCGTGTGTAGTGTAATAGACGTACGCGTGATTCGAGGAACAAACATCAATTAGGATTGCTACCTGGTTGCTGCAAAGGTTCGCACAAGGAGAAGCAGAGCGAAAGTCGTACGAAACCAGACATACAGAAAAGTGGACATTGGAAAGCTGCAATTACTAGAGACAGCCACGGCCTATGCAGAGAAGCTCATTCAAATACTGGCACATCAGGCACCTCCGCCTCATAATCCTGAAGGGCAGGGGAATTACTTTTCCCACTTTATGGCGACTGCTGCAGAGACCGTACTTGGTTATGAAAACGAGCTTAAAGACAAACCATGTTACGACGAAGAATGTCGCATGGCAAGTGATGAATCGAACGCTGAACGTATGGCAACCCCTCAGTCAGTTGCAACGCGAGCCACGACAGGGCGGTATATGGCGAAGAGGAGAGTGGGAACTTGTTTGTTAAAGAAGAAAAAACGGTTGCGGAGAAAGCACGAGAGTGAGCAAATTGAATCCTACAGAAGAAAGAATGAGACCTATAAATTTTACTGAAAAGTACAAAGTCAAAACAACGGAAATGGATCAGAGCCTCCCTTTTCCAGAAATAAGGACGGGAATCTTGTCAAAGATGTGCAGAGTGTTTTGGGAAAATAGAGCGATCACTTCTCTGCCTTACTGGTTCTAGTGGTTTAAATACAGATTAGGGTGTTGAGCACATACAGGACGAAGGCGTCGACTGCCCCCCTCCTAGCCAATACGTAGTTAGAACTGGAATTACCCGGCTGAAGAACAATAAGAACAACAGAGCCGCTGGTGCTCATGGACTACCGGCTGAGCTGTTTACGGCTGGCGGCTACGAGTTGGATAGCTGCATGCGTCAGCTCATATGCAAAATCTGGCTAGACGAATCTATGCCCGACGATTGAATTCTTAGCCTACTGTGTCCTGTTTTCAAATTTTTTTTTTAATATTTTGGATTTATATTACTTTTAGTTAAGCTAGTCTGTAAGGATTGTAATCCATAGACATAAATAAATAAATAAAAGGCAAACCCGAGTATATGTATGTACCAACTATCGTGGAATAAATATTTCATCCATCGCATACTAGGTCCTCTCGAGCATAATATATGAAAGACTAAAGCCGTTTGTTTCAGACCTGATCGGACCTTATCTGTGTGGCTTTAGACTCGGAAAATCAATTATCGCCCGAGATATCGAGATATTCATATTACGATAAATCCTGGAGAAACCCCACGAAAAATAAATCGACACCTACCACCTCTTTATAGATTCTAAGGCTGCTGATAGGGGGAAAACTGTCCGAGGTTGCTATTTATATTTCGGTTCCAGCAATAAAAAAAAACAATCATTTATCATTGGAAATGGTTTTATTGCTTTCCAAAATATTATTCGTGAAGACCAATATAATTTTGCATGGGCTCAAACCAATTTTCGAACACTTTTTCCATTCCGATTGAGACACCTCCAAAACATGGTCGAAAATCTTTGACCACGTAATTTTTTCTTGATGGGAGGGAATTAAAGAAGTCACTGGGAGCCAAATTAGGGCTATACGGCGGATGAGCCAACAATTCGACATGTTGAGTGCTCACTGTTTCAACTTATGCATTGTCCTGATGCAAAATGATCCGTCTTCTCTTGTTGTTTTTCCGTACTTCTTTGAACACTGTTGAAAAATAGATGGTAGTATACTACTCAGAATTGATCGTCCTACGTCCTCCTGAAGGCATTGTGACCACATGACCGGATATATCGAAAAAAAACGCGATCAAGTGTTTCGATGTGTTTCTTCCACGTACAACTTTTATTGGATTTAGCTCGTGTGGAAAGACCCATGCGGTCGATTGCTGTTTTGTTTCAGGCTCATATCCATTACTCGGTTGTATTTTTTCAACATTCCTTTGCTCCAATCGACACCAGCCTTCTATTGAGCATTCGTCAAATTATGTGGGATCCAATGAGAACATATCTTTTTCACGGCCAAGTGAACACACAATTCTTAGTGATGATTGTCATACTAATGCCCAAGGATGCCTCAGTCTCACGGTATGTAACATGTCGGTGTTGCTTTATCAGTTCACTCACAGCATCGATGGTTTCCGGCAAAACGACCGAAGTTGGACGACCTTCACGAAATTCATCCTGGTGCGAACGGCGTCCGAGAGTGAACTCTTGGTACCAGCGATTTAAAGTGGGTTTTGAGGGCGATTCATCACCGAAAGTCGAATCAATTGAGATACGCCGGTCTCGATAATCCACGCCGAAAATCGTAAAAATCATCGCACGAATATTTTCACGGGTTAATTCCATTTTTTGACCGAGATGCATTTTTCAACACACTGTAAAATTTAAAAACCGGTTCTGTCGATTCCGGTTCCGAGAAGAACCGCGTATTTGGACCGGTTCCGGTTCTCACCAAATTGCTGTCCCAAAGAGGCTTAAGTGAAATATCGTATTATAAGAATATAAATAAAAAAAAATAAATGCTTTCCCATTACATCCCATAAAGGGACAGGGGAGAGCTTCTCACAATCTCTGAGCTGTGCGCTTTCAAGTTTTCACTCACTGATTGGGACCTACAGTTTTACACCGATTCCGAACGGTATTTTGAGAAGCTTTTTCATGGCTAAATACTCGATAGTGTCGCCGTCACAATTTGATAAAAGGATACATTTTCGAACCCTCACCCAAAGGTTAACACCTCTGGTTCCTTTGAAAACGAGTCCCCGTATACAGGAACCGTTTTTTACGGGACTTTTCTACATGTTTTTCAGTTGCTGTAGAATCCTTTTCGGTCTCTTAGGAAACGTTTACAATATGTTTTTGAACCCGTTTTTCGATCCTTAAAGAACCCTTTTGGTTCATTTGGACGCGTCGTCCGGTTCTTGTAAGACCCGGACAGGCCGGTGCCTCTAAAGAACCGGTTTCTCAATTCTTTGCATCACTAGTCGTAAGTGAAAACGTTGTTTGTATGTGTATGCTTAAAAGTATCAAACTTTCCAATGGAAGTTCCAGTTTGCATCTGGCAACACTAGTATTGCCAGAACTCGAAATATAAATGACAACTTCGTATCGAGCTATGTCGGAGCTTGGAATTCCTGCCAAGCTGACACGACTTTGTAGAATGACACCCACCGACCTGAAATCCTCAGCAATGGAAGTTCCAGTTTGCAACTGGCAACACTAGTATTGCCAGGGCCCGAAATATAAATGGTAACTTCGTATCACGCTATGTCGGAGCTTGGAATTCCAACTAAGCTGACACGACTTTGTAGAATGACACTCACCGACATGAAATACCCTGCAAAGATTGGTAACGACCCCTCAGGCAAGGCGACACCCTATCGTACGATCTCTTTAACATCGTAATGGAGATCATTATGAGAAAAGCTGCAGTCAACAGGAATAAAACCATCAGCAGCAAAAGTCACATGCTGCTCGCGTATGCTGATGATATAGATATCATTGGGCGCACAATTAGAGAAGTTACTGCGGTTTTTTCGAGAATTGAGAAGGAGTCAGCAAAAGTGGGTCTGACGGTAAATGAGGACAAGACAAAATTAATGGTTTCAACGGACAGGGCCTCCACGCGATTAGACCAAAGCGTGAACGTTGACAACCGTTATAACTTCGAGGTAGTGGACGAATTTATATACCTCGGATCTGCCGTGAACGAAAACAACAACGTCAGCCTTGAAATCAAGCGGAGAATTGTGCTTGCGAATAGATGTTATTTTGGGCTAAGCAAGCACTTTAGAGGTAAAGCCCTCTCTCGAGTAACAAAAGTCCAGCTGTACCAGACTCTCATTCAACCTGTCTTGCTTTATGGCGCAGAATCCTGGGTCCTATCGCAAGCAGACGAAACATCTGTAGGAGTCTTCGAGAGAAAAATACTCCGAAAAATGTATGGCCCTATAGTGCACAGCGGTGAGTATCGGCGACGCATGAATCATGAGCTGTATGAGCTTTATCCTGACATTAAGCGGATCAGGATAACGCGATTGCGCTGGCTAGGCCATGTCAGTAGAATGGATGAAGACGAACCAGCACGAAGGGTTTTCGAAACCGAACTCGAAGGAAGACGAAAAATAGGAAGACCAAGACTCCGCTG
Source organism: Phaonia tiefii (assembly GCA_963931995.1). Lineage (NCBI taxonomy): Eukaryota > Metazoa > Arthropoda > Insecta > Diptera > Muscidae > Phaonia > Phaonia tiefii. The sequence continues at coordinate 42,951,571 of OZ008371.1, forward strand.
GAGGGATCAGGTTGACGAATCCCTGCGTACACTTGGTACTGCCAACTGGAGAAATAAAGCAAAAGATCGAACTGGTTGGCGAAATATGTTATCTTCATTTTGTAAGGTCCCTGACCCCCCGGGGTTGTCCGAGACCGGATAAGTAAAGTAAAGTAAGTATTCTATATTAATTATTGTGCCCACAACATGTTATATTGACTAACAAACACATTGTGTTTGGATACAAGTATTTGTGCTTTCCAACAGCAACAAAAATTCAGTTTCTTCAGCGAGTAGCAACATGTTTGGAATATGATTACGATTGTATGATACTAATAACACAGTGGTACAATTTGGGACGAGATGAAAAATAGCGAGACTTGTCAGCAATAGGGTGAAATAGGTTGGTGTATAAATCGAGGTAGGTTTTGCATACACGCTGAAAAATTTGTCTTTTTTTCTTGTTTGTATGTAAATATAACGTATTTGTAGCTTGTCGCAAATATAGTATACTTGTGTCCAAACACATTGTGTTTGCTATTCAGTATAACATGTTTGGGATACAATGATTAATAGGTGATATTATATGTAGTTGTGACCCAAATGTGACTTTTTTTGTTGAAAACTTCTGACAATCCTCAATTCACGAAAACAATGATTGCAAACATGTACAGGGTTCCTGCAATATGTTGCTGGGGCTGATATTTTTCAGCGTGTAGCTAGCGACCCAGTGAATTTAAATTCGTTATGAAGTTTTATAAAGCACTGATTATAGGCATCATCACTCTTTGCTGTTTAACTTGTTAACGGTTGTTGATACTTTCTTACCACTTGAAACAAACTTCTTAAACAAATAAATAGTTTCCCATGACGTTCCATGAAGGGATTGGAACAAACGTCTTAAAACTTAAAATAAACAAAAATACGTAAAGAAACTATGTCGGAAGAATTTACTCTAATGCCAGTTTCTGTACAATCGGTGTGGGAATAATTAAAATAATACTGGCTTTGGCCCATAAACTCGACAACGAAAGGTGTTAACTTCTCACTATCAACAGAAAACTTGTAAGCAAGAGCAAAACAAATAAAACTTGTTAATCAAAAACAGCAGACGGATTTACTCTAATACCAGTTCCTGTACAATCATTGGAAAGCAGTTTTGAAATAATAAACTTTTTGGCCAACAACACGGCAATGAGATGTGATAGCTTCTCACTATCAACAGCAAACTTGTAGACAAAAGCAATATAAACAAATCTTTTGAATAAACTATATCGGAAAGATTTATTCTAGTACCAGTTTCGGTGCAATCTTTGAAATAAATTAAAAGAATACACTTGCCAACAACTCGTCAACGAAAGGTGATAGAAAACTTCTAGGGAAGACCAAAAAAAAATCCAACTGTTGTGAAAAGTGAGAAATAAACAAAATTTAAAAAAAACTATTTATAAATCTCTAATATATCATTAGAGAGGTGTGGACTATTACTGATTTATCACACAATTCACATCATTCACTTCACTTGCCATTTTATAGCGATTTCGATTCTGAAAAAAAATTCAAAATTTTTCTGCCCTTTGCTCAAAAAGTGCATTTTTGTGTTCGTTTGTGAAAAAAGTGCAACCCCACTTGCAGGTTTTGTGTTCGTTTCTGAGAATGTTGCACTCAAAAAGTACAACAATGTTTAATTTTCTGCCCTCTCAGCGAGTCATGGTGGAGAATGTTGGCCGATAAATGGCAATTTTTTTGTAATTTTGCTTGTGTTATTTGTCCTCGCTAAGCTGATTTTTCAACCTTTTTTATTTTGTAAAAACCGAAATGTGCAGGATGAATGGTGAATCCCGAAAGTTTTTCCAAAGATCAGGAGGTAATGATAGTGGAAGATAGTGTAGATAGCACACACCACCCCCCCCCCCAAGACGAGATTAGAACGATGATCACCCACCTTAAGAATGGTAAAGCCGCTGGTGCGGATGGCCTACCCGCTGACTTATATCTTAACTTATATCTCGAATTAATTTATGCGCGACGATTGGAGTCTTAGTGTATTATGTCCTATATTCAAAAACAGTGATCCGTGTGTCTGTTCCAACTATCAAAGTATCAGTCTTTTATCCATCGCGTGTAAGATCTTGTCGAGCATATTATATGAAAGACTAAAGCCAATTATTGAAAACCTGATTGGACCGTATCAGTGTGGTTTTGGACCAGACAAGCCCATAACTAACCAAATATTCACGCTACGTCAAATCCGGGAAAAGACCCACGAAAAGCAAATCGATACATACCTCCTTTTTGTCTATTACAAAGCTGCTTTCGATAGCCCCATAAGGGGGAAAAATGTACGAAGCTATGTCTGAACTTGGGATTCCGGCAAAACTGACCCGCCTCTGTAGAATGACGCTGACCAAAACCAAATCAGCAGTGATAGTGGGGAAAGACCTCAGTGAACCATTCTATACCAAGTGAGGATTGAGACAAGGCGACAATCCTTCGTGCAATCTCTTCAACATCTTAATGGAGATAATAATGAGAAAAGCTGCAGTAAATACGAACAAGACCCTTATCACGAAAAGTCATATGTTGCTGGCGTATGCTGACGACATTGACATAATTGGACAAAATTTGTGAGAGGTTACTGGAGTATTTTCAAGAATCGTAAAAGAAGCAGCGAAAGTGGGTCTTGCTGTTAATGAGGGCAAGACCAAATTGATGGTGTCAACGGCTAGAGAAACCTCTTGACTCGGTTCGCACTTGAACGTCGACAACTGCTTAAATTTTCAAGTGGTAGATGAATTTGTCTACCTTGGATTCGCCGTGAACAAGGACAACAACGTCAGGCTGGAGATAAATAGGAGAATTGTGCTTGCGAATGGATGCTATTTTGGGCTCAGCAAGCAGTTTAGGAACAGAGCCCTCTCTCGACAGACAAAAGACCAGCTATACCAGGCTCTCATTTTACCTGTCTTGACATATGGCTCCGAAACTTGGGTCATTTCGCAAGCGGATGAAAAACACCTGGGGGTATTCGAGAAAATTCGGGAAAACGGCGAGTACCGAAGTCGCTGGAACCAAGAGCTATATAACCTGTATTACGTTGGCTAGGACATGTTAACAGAATGGACGAAGATAGCCAGTGCGAAAGTCTTTCGATAACGTACCCGATGGAAGCAGGAAAAGAGAACGACCAAGACTCCGCTGGAAAGGCCAGGCAGAAGAATCCCTCCGTATCCTTGGAGTGCATAAGGCGAAGGATAGAACCAATTGGAGGAATATGTTGTAATTTGTTTAATTTGTTTGCAGTCACAGTACTCGCCCGACTTGGTTCCCTGTTACTTCTTTCTATTCACCAACATGGACGCTATGTTTCACACAGCATTATTACAAATAATTTAACATGCAAGGCCGGAGATGATGGAGATATCTTCAAATGTTTCAAAATGTGTATATTCAAAATTTTTACCACATGTGCGGGTTTTCTTCAGGATTTCCTGCAATGTGAATATCTGGTGCATTGTTGGTTTTCCAGCTCTAAACCCACACTCCGATCAGATCCAAATAGGTCTGCAACAAACATGTATGTATGTGATGGATAAAAGATCTCTTCCACGATAGTTGGTACATACTCTCGGATCGCCTCTTTTGGAAATTGGATTCAATATGCCAAGGTTCACATCGTCGGGCATGCATTCATCAAGCCATATATTGCATATCTGATGAATGCCTTAACCAGCGCAACCGGTAGTCCATCAGCTCCAGCGGAGTTGTTGTTCTTAAGCCGGGAAATTGCAGTTCTAACTTTGGCTTTATACTTTTCGCTGGAATTTACGTGTCTCATTCTTCCTTCTGTGAGATTTAATTTTCTTATTCTCGCATTTTCTCCAAAACCGTTTTTTCTTCCTACACAAACGGGTTATCGCTCTATCCTGGCTCACGTTGCAATTGACTGAAGCGTTGCCATTATTGCAGCGTTGCCATACAATGCATGCTTGGAAACATATATAAACATAGTTCCTGCAATACGTTGGCGGGGCCGTGTTTTTTAGCGTGCATGACAAATATGTGTATCCAAAATAACGAAAATTTTGCCCACTATGGGTGTTACTCAGTTCTTTGCGAAAAGTTCGTGAAGAAGATAAGTTACAGGGTTGTTATGACAAAGATATTTTGTACGGAAATAATTTGTCTGATAATTGCTTGGCAGCCAAATTTTGATATTCGATTATTTAGACGAGCAAAAGTAACACGACATTAGTAAAAATAAAAATTGGAGTACCAAGAGCAAATATTCTTCAAATGTTTGCAACTTAAATAGAAATATGGCAACTCTATCCAAGTACAATTTTCGTGCGGCGATAAATGACAGCATTTCTTACGAAAATTTTGCATGAGCTGAATATGCGTTGACAACCATTCTCTCTGGAATAATTGTGTTACTGATAGTCCTGGAGAAATGAATCAGCCTTTGACTTCAACGGTCGGAAATGAAATTTAAATTTAATTGTCAAAAATAAAAATTCGAAATAAATTAAAAATTATAAAAGGAGGACTGAAAGTCTATCGAATTGGTGAATTTAATTGTCTATCTCCATGAGTATTGAGAGGAGCGATAGCTGGACGGATTATTTATGACTTAAGCAATGAAGTCAACGAAAAAAAAGTGAAAGCGTCTGCCAGCAAGACCCCTAGTGTCTCTAGCTGGGAAGAAGGTATAAGCTACACTGGCGATCCTGGGATCGCTGTTTATGTGAGTAAAATGTTGGAGGCTTACGCTGAGAGGGAAGCTTGTGACGCCAGTTGTGAAGGCAAAAAGAAAAGGGAGGACATGGATTCCCCTGTTACCAAACCCAAGTTATTGCCCGTCCAGGTGGCTAGTGCTGCTGCTTCGGGAACTGCAACGCCAACTGCAGGTGCCTCTGGTGTCGCTACCCAGTAGAAAGAAGAAGGTTAAAGAATTGCCCCTTGAAGAACTGATAGACAGTCTACAGCAGACGATCCACGAACTGACGTTCGAAAATTAAAACCTTGGCAAAATTAGTAAGGTAGAAGCAGTAGGAATTGAAGGCATTTTGTTTTTATTTCAGGGGCCGACCTTGTCAAATTCAGTTGATCGAAATTGTCATGATGTATTTATTTCAGGTTATAGCAGGAGGAATTTACGGCAACAACCACAAGGACAAGAACAAATTTTGTCTGCTGTTTTAACGCTACCACCTGTACTAGATACATCTTGGAATTGGTATAAACAACATTTGACAAGGTCGGGCCAACATTTAAATCAGCTGCTCTAACGCTTCCACCTGTCATAGATACATCTTGATTAAAACCTAAAAAAGAATGTGGAATTCAGGTTGGCAGCCTTGGAGGGCGTGGAGGTCAGGCTGCGTGATAAAGAAAAACTTTTGAACGAGAGGGAGCAAATTCTTTATGGTGCGTTATGCGGCATTAATGAAGATGAAGAAATTAATGATGTCGATATGTCCAGCCAAGTGCCATGTTAAACGTTGGATGCCTCAATGGCGAAGGTTTCCCAAGGACGGGTGCCGTCAATAGCTAAGAAGGTGGCGCCAGTGTCGTCAACAAAAGCGGCCAAAGGGGCATTTAACTGCAAAATGGCCCCCCAGGTGCATAAAATGCGCTGAAGCCCATGCTTCGGGCGATTGTGGCATTCCTACCAGAGACAAGAACACTGAGGAGATTGTTCTGACTTACCAGGTCACAGGTAGTACCACCGTTGAAATTGGGCGCACGGTTAAGTGCGCGAATTGCAATGCTAAGGGCCACACTGCCGGCGCTAAAGATTGTCCCCAGCTCTCTTACAACAGCTGATATTTCCTACGCTAGTGTGGCGGGACGTGGTCCTGCTGGAAATAATTCTTCGGGCCCAATTCCGGCTCCAAGCAACGAGGGGTTTGGGTCCAATTTTGTTGATGTGTAGGCGGATTGCCACCGCTTTTTGGGCAAGGGTTTCTTGCTCTCTTGGAAAAAGCTGCCGCATTTAGTGAGGCAGTTAGGAAATGATGGTGAGAAGAAACGGGCCCTTGCCAGTTTTTTCAGGTCCTTTGGGTGGAACTAGGTTTTTAAAAAAATTTAACTTTGTAAATTTCACAATCAAAATCCAAAGTCCTCTCTTCTAGTTAACGCCTCAAGTTTTATTGTATTGAAAATTAATAAACTGAATTATTTTGTATCTGAGTTTTAAGTTCTACCTTAGTTATAAATTTAGTTTTTTAAGTTATTTTGAAAATCATAGATTCAATGAAAATCATAGATGCGCTATATTTGCAAATTTTTTAGCTCAATTTCGAGAGTTCCGGGATGGCGCCCAGCGCTCCGTAAGATTATTTGCAGTTTAATGATGAATATATTTATTTATTGCATACCTGTGTTAAATTGCCTGTTTCGGAAAATATCAATAAACCACAAATAACTGAAATTTCTGTAGACTATGGTCGTAGTATTTTAATACTGACACACAAAACCCCAAACTAAAATCTCTTTAAAAGAATCATATCATTTAAAACGAACACGGTTTCTTCTATTTTAATACTAATTTATTAATTAAAATTACACACGCCTGCCACTGCGTTGACGTACTTCTATAGCGGGATGAGTGCGTATATATTCCAAGGACTTCAGGATGGCTTCTGGAATTGGGTGTGGCGTAGGCAAAACATCGCCACTGGGTTGATAACCATTTTCATCGGCAACATATTGGATTGCAACTGGAACACCTTCGGGAGATACCCAACTGAAATCACCGCGGGCAGTTCCAGAGGCATCACCAGAGGCAGAAGCAGCAATGCCATTGGTAGTATCGTAGGCATATTGGAAACCATCCGCACGGACGTCGGATGTGAATGAGTTTACTTCAGCATGGACATCATCAGATGTGGCAGCTCTGACGGTTTGACGGTGACCACCGAAACCTGATGCACCGAATTTATTTACGGCCGTGGCAGTAACAACGAGGGCACATAGGACGATCTGAAATATCAAATTTTGTTAGAAAATCAATATTCATTTGAATTCCTATTGATTTTTATTGTTAACATACGAATTTGAACATTTTGTTTGTTTGTTTTGAATCTGCTTGACACTTGAAAACTGATGCCGTCTGTGCGGATGTCTAGAGTTTTTATATGATGACTTGCATTTGTCTAGCACGGCTACTATTTCAATGCTTTAAAACATGATTTGTGTGCATTGTTAGTGGAAGTTATCGAAAATGAAACAATTAAACTGACAGTTTGTGATAAATCGTATGGAAATTGGAACAAAGTTATAAATTGTTCTAATCACTATATCGTTAGCTAAACAGCAAAAAGGGGTAACTAACCAAAAATTCAAAATCGAGAGTTTGATTGATTGTTATGGATGCCATAAAACTACATGTCTTGAAAAAATGTTACACTTCTGCGATCAAAAGTCTGCCTGTGAGCTTCAAGTGAAATTAGAAAAAACTTTGTTAAAAATATTTATAGTTTTCATTTTACAAAGTTGTTTGCTTCTCCTTTAAAATTATATTTTTGTTAGTTACGCCTTTTTGCATTTTAGCTAGCCATATATAATATGGCATTTACACCGACCAAGTTTATCGCATTTCGAAGGTTAACTCGCTTAACCCAGATGTCTCATACAATTTCAATCGGTAAAAGCAGAACTTTAATTTTTAAACTCATTTTAATCTGGTTTACAGTTTGATACAATACTTTTAAGTACAACAAAATGCAACCATAATCAAAACATAAACAAAAAATCAACTGTTTGACAGACGGAACCCGATCGAAAATTTTCCGACGCGTCGCCGCCCCCTAAAAATGTTGACGAATGTTATTGTCTCTCATCAGTTTAAAATGTGAGCAACTGGCCAATTTTAAAAGTTCACTTATTTCCAAAACATTCCAACTTTTCACAAAACTAGCAAACCTAAGTGCCGCCGATTTAATTTTCCCGTTGTACCGCAGTCTTCGATAATTTGGTCTCGGCACGGAATTGCTGTATATTAGTCTAATCTCAAAGTTGCCACCTGAAAGGCCAATTTAATCTCAAATGGAGTGGTGTAAACGGCAAAGATTATATAACAACTTTATAGCTATCCGGCGATAAACTCCGGGCTAAATGCGACAGAACACTAATAATAAAGGGTGTCTCAGCAAGATTTCACTTTTTAAATTCAGTGTAATATTGTTTTTATGCAAGTGGCAACTCTGACCTTTGGCAGCTGTCACATATGTTTATTCCGATCATAGAATAATACATACCATAGAAGCTTTTATTCGCTCAATAAATTAAACGTCATAGGTACGATGGAAAGTAAATATTGGATGGTGGAAAATATGGGTTCAATAATACCAGATGGTGGCAATAGAATACAGCGATCTACAAAGGAACAACAACCGAATGTCGTGTTTTTGTGACAAACTAGTTGTGTTAAATACAATACAAATGTATACCAACGATAAAAGTCAACAAAAAAGTGCAAAATATATTTAAATTTTTCAGTTCTACACCAGTTCAGTTCTAACTCCACCTGGTGTAAGATAATTTTAAATTAATTGCTCTCATTTTCACAAACCTACGATGAAGAGTGTGAAATGAAACGTCAGATGAGAGAATAAGTTTATCTATATATGTATTATTCTATGATTCCGATTATTAAGAATGGAGCGCTATATGACAGAATAACACGTTGTAATTGTGAAAACTAATTTCAAAAAGTTAAAAAGTTATGCTGAGACCTCTCACCAACTTCGAAGAATTTTCAGTTGAGAGAAGAATTTTCAGATTCCATCTGAATGGCTTCGTTAATACAAAATATTGTCCTATCTGGGGCTCAGAAAATCCTCCTGCAATCCATGAGAAACAAATCCACCCACAACGGGCATCTGTCTGGTGCGGATTTTGGTCAGGCGACGTGATGGGAAGTTACGTTTTTGAAGATTATGGCGAAATTGCAGTGACTGTGATCGGCCTTCGTTTCAGGAACATGATAAATTAGTTCTTGTTTCCTCAACTGGATTGAATGGATCTGGACGACATGTGGTTTCAGCAAGACACCACCTACCACACCGCGCATAAAACCATCGATTTATTGCAGCAACAATTTCCAGAACAAATGTCTCAGTAAGAATGCATTTTTTTATTTTAAAATAAAAACACGTATTTTTTAAAATAATTGTGATTTTTTTATTGGATTGTAAAGAAGACATGTTCCGATTAAGTACGGAATTAAATACCCGTCAAATGACCCACCACGGCTCTGATGGCAGGCTATTACTCTTTTAATGAAATTTTCCATGACTTTTTCACAGAGATGTGGCTGTATATCACCGATGACGCGTTGTATCTCGGATTTGAGCTCAGGAGTTGGTTTTGGTTTATTCGCATAAACCCGAGATTTCACAAAACCCCAAAGAAAGAAATCGCACGGCGTTGAATCGCATGGTCTTGGTGTCCAGTTGACATCAGAATTTCTTGAGATAATTTGTTCTGGAAATCGTTGCTGTAATAAAACGATTGTTGCATGCGCGGGATGACAGGTGGCGCCGTGTTGCTAAAACCACATGCCCTCCAGATACATGGAGGCCACAAGAACTTAGTACTGTACAAATGCCATTCACAGTCTTTGGAATTTCAGCCTGTTCTTCAAAAAAAAAAGTAAGTCCCAATCACGCCGCCTGACCAAAACTCGCTCCAAACAGTTTCTCGTGTGGTTGCATCATAGATAAAGGAATTAAATAGATATCGCACATGCCGTGGGAAATTTCTTGTTCAATGGGATATTTTCTAGATGGAGCTGAATGCAATAATTACAACGTTTGATCCCAAACAAAATATACCTTGCAAGATGTATCTAGAATAGGTGGTAACAATACGTGTGGTAGGCAACATTAACAGAGATATTGTTTTTGTTTTGTGGTCCGTTGATCTCAAATTCAACACAAACGAACACCAACACTGTTATTGTGACAAAAAGACACATAATGAAAATAACAAAATTTGGACTTGAAATTAAGTTAGTTCTTCGAATAGCACAACCTGGAAAATTATACTATTTTGTATGGATCAAATTTCCCACAGTGTTGAATAAACGTCAATGATACTTACGAGAAACTTCAATGAGAGTTACAAAACGACAACACATCACCTAGTGGTAGTACTTGACAACGCCTGTGCGATATCTACTTATTTCCTTTGTCTATGGTTGCATTTGTTTGTCATGGATTGCATGAGGATTTCCTAAGCCCCAAATTCGACAATTTTGTGTATTGCGGAAGCCATTGTGATGGAAATGCGCTTCATCGGAGAAGATGACTTTTTGGAAAATTGGAATTGATTTCACATTGCACCATTACCCATTGAACGAATTGCGGGCGCTTTCCATGGTCTGCTGATAAACTGAATTTTGGACGTGACATTTGAAGTTATTGAGACCGATGACGAATTTATGTTTTCGGGATTTCGGCGATACTCTCGTTTACAGCGGCAATGTTTTCAAGAGACCGACAGGTACGATGTCGCACAGGAGCCTTACTGTCCATAACCGACCCAGTTTCTTCAAATTGGTTGATCACTCTTCGAATGGTTGACACATTAGATGCACTTTCTCCACTTGAAATTCTTCGAAGTTTGCGAGCGGTCTCAGTATATCTTTCCAAAGTTTTGTAATAAGTTTTCACAATTATGGCGCGTTGTTCTTTCGTAAAGCTCTCCATTCATGGCAAAATAAGTAAGGTAGAAGTAGTAGGAATTGAAGGCATTTTGTTTTTATTTCAGGAGCCGACCTTCTCAAATTCAGCCGATCAAATTGTCAAGATGTATTTATTTCAGGTTATATCAGGAGATATTGTTGTAATTTTCGACAACAGCCACAAAGACAAGAAAAAATGTAATCTGTTGTTTTAATGCTACCACCTGTACTAGATACATTTTGGAATTGGCTTAAACAACATTTGACAAGGTCGGACCACAATGACAAGAAAAAATTTAAATCAGCTGTTCTAACGCTTCCACCTGTAATAGATATGTACATCTTGGCTCCATTTTTAAAAAACATATGTGACAGCTGCCAAATTTCAGAGTTGCCACTTGCTCAAAAAAATACAAAATTTAAAAAGTGCAGTCTTACTGCGACTCCCTTTATATAGAATGAAGTCGTTGTGACTGAATTGAAAACGAATTCGGTTTTACCTACAGAATTCATGAGAAAGTCGGTGGTTGATACTGTCCTAATAACAAAATCGGTAAGTGCTACCAAATTGATACGACATTCGATTGATGTCATATTCGGTTGTTGCAATTGAATTTGGTACCCATTGCGGTTGTTTTATACGAATTTATTAAAAATTCGTTTGTTGCAACCAAAATTGTTGAAAATTTAGTTGACAGAATGAATGCAATTGAAGATGCAGTTGTCACAATCGAATCAATTATGGAACGAGATTGCTGTAACCGAATTTAAGTTGTGGGGACTAAATTTGATCGTGGTAAACCTCAATAATTCTCGACAGAAAACTCTCTTGGAAACCGACTGTGGTGGAGAGGGTGAAAAAGGCGTCTGTTGCTCTTTACTCCAATAAATGGGCGATATTAAATCGCTGGGGACTGTCTCCTAAGATCACCATGTGAATTTATATGGCAAAAGTCAGACCAATACTTCTCTATGGCACCGTAGTTTAGTGGAGGTCCCTCCAAAAGAAATATATTTAGAATTACTTGATGAAAATTCATAGATCAGCACTGATTAGCGTTAGCGGGGCAATGGGCACGACGTCAGGTACTGCACTTAGTGCTATCCTGAACATCTGTACTCCTGATCTCATGGCGGAATCGGCAGCCGCTACATCCCTGGTGAGAATCAGAGATTGTGGCGTTTTGATATCGGGGCATTCCAGACACGCTGAATTACTACACCGGATCAACTCTATTCGCGTAAAAACGGACTACTGTATCCCCTACCTTCTGCCAGCGTCAAATTTAAGGACTTCTATTCCGAACAGGAATACCAGGGAAAAGTCACTGGAAGGGGACACCAGTAGTATCAGATTTTTCACGGATGGATCAAAGTTGGACGAGCAAGTAGGCTATAGGGACCTAAATGTAAATATCTCCTTCAAGCAGCCTGATCACTGTAGAGTATTTCAGACAGAAATTACTGCCATACTGGAGGTTGCTGAACTACTGAAAAGTAGTGTGACAACCCTCCGGAGAATATGTATCTACACAGACAGCCAGGCTGCCATAAAACCCATGGAAGCCATGTTTGCTACGTCCCTGACTGTGTAAGAATGCCACTCATCACTTAGGGTGTTGGCAGAGTATTTTGACATCAGCCTCATCTGGATACCGGGACACAGCGACATTCCAGGCAATTGCGTAGTGGATGCGTTAGCTAGACAGGGTACTACGGCACAGGTTCTTACGGCAAAAGAAGGTGTTAGTATGCCGTTTGCAGATCAGGCAGTGGGCCGATAATATGTCCAAGGACAAGTGGAGACTTACTTCAACTTGCAGACAAGCCAGGGTACAATGACTACAGGTGGACATAAAGAGGACTAGGCAACTACTTAACTTGCCGAGAGGCAGGTTCTCCACAATGATAGGAACACTTATGGGACATTGTCTTGTAGGAAAACACGCCCTAAGATTGGGACATTGAAACTCCACTCTCTGTAGATGCTGCATGGAAGAGGACGAGGAATCGACGAAACACCTTCTCTTGCATTGGCCTGCTCGGGCAGGACTGAGAAGTAGGATATTCGGAACACATTTAGTTAACACCGTAGCCCTACAGGATATTCCTCTAGGTCTTACAGACAAATTCATTGAAAGGGCAAATTGGCTAGACGACTAGTCAATAGTTGCTATAGAGGAAACTGCAGGTATCACAATGGGCTTCTTTAGCCTAAGTGTGCTAGATAGCGTGCTGTCTTGCAGCCTTTTCAACCAACCAACCAAGCAAACCCCAATTCGATTGTGGCAACCGCAGTTTATGAATGTACGATTGCTACAACCTCTTTTCAAACAATTACATCTCTGAGTGTAGTCTACAAGAAAGTAACAACCCTAGATTAGACCTCAAACACTATCTGATCAATAATTTGCGGATCATCCATAAAATATACCCCATAACCCCCCTGATCGTTTAGTTTCGAGCCATTTGCGTAGAATTTCACCTATACCATCATTTGTTCCCCAAAACTGTTTGAGAGTGTAGAATTTAACATCGAATATTTGCATCAGTTTCGTGTAGTGTTCTCTGCAAGCTTTGCCTATAGAATTTTGAGAAATAATAATCGATCGCGTAAAAAAATTAACCCATTGAAGTCTGGAATTACTTTTCAGAAAGTAACCTGTTTTCTTCATACAGCAGCAGAGAGCATAGTAGATTATCACTTTTCTGCTTTAAAAAAATATATAATAAATTATGCATCTAAATCATGCTTGATAGCATCCGGTAAGACGTGCTAATCGCATAAACACAGCATATAAAAACTCAAGCCATCTCCACAAACAGCATCAGTTGTCTATTATCACCCAGATCTTAAACAATCGAACAAAATGTTCAAATTCGTAAGTTAAGATTAAACAACCATAAGAATTGAAAGGAGCATTGATCTTCTAACAAAATTGGATATTTCAGGTTGTTCTCTGTGCCTTAGTTGCTGCTGCTTCGGCTCTCAGCAAATCCTCGTTATCCTCTCTGTATGGTGGTGGTCATCAAGCCGCCTCATCTGATGATGCCCATGCTGAAGTAAAGTCATTCAGCTCCGACGTACGTGCTGATGGTTTCGAATATGCCTACGATACTACCAATGGCATTGCTGCTTCTGCCTCTGGTGATGCCGCTGGCAATGCCCATGGTGATTTCGGTTGGGTATCTCCCGAAGGTGTTTCAGTTGCAATCCAATATGTTGCCGATGAAAATGGCTACCAACCCAGCGGTGATCTTTTGCCCCAACCCCATCCCATTCCAGAAGCCATCCTGAAGTCGTTGGAATACATCCGCACTCATCCCCCCCATGAAGAACGTCAAAGCAATGGCAGACATTTCTAAGTTAAAAAATTTATTTTATTTTTAGAAATATTTGTTGGCGAAAGGACTTTTGTTCCTGAATAAATGATTTAGAGTAGAAGTTGACTTGTTGTATATTCTTCGAGGTTTTTGATGTCCAATGGCAGGTTATCACAGTGTGTCACTGAATATCAACTGAATTTTGCATTATAAGTAATCGAGTAACTAAATTGGACCAAGTTTTCAAACGCTTAGACTTCGCGTTAATCTTTTCGACAATCAATTTCACCGGGAAACACATATTGCACACCAATCAACACAATTCCCACCAAAACTACTCAGTAAAGTGCAGTGAAAATGTGGGTTCAACACCAATAATTTTTACATTGAAGTACTTCCAATTTTATACCGTTTCAATACAATTTCAGCATAGGTAGCATATGAGAACTGATGGCATTTACGGCATTGAATCCCTCTAGAGTTCAACTTTCAAAAGATAAGAGGTGTGTCCTTTTTTGTGGAAAAAAATTTTGTTTGTTTTTTTTTTCTTTTTATTAAATTTAAAAAAATCTTTATCATTCGTGTGAAAAATATTAGTTTGGGATTCATGTAAATGCACAAGATCTTCGACACTTGAAAACTTGCACAGCAAACGTCGAAACAAACAGAGTTCTCCTACAAAACGACTTGCACAAATGTAGAAAAATTTCAAGTCACTTTAGCCGAGCAAACCTCGAAAACGAAACGTCGGACATGAGTGTAAATCGTTTAAAGAAAAATTATATGCGGTGTCAGGGGACACCCGGTTGGAACGAAGTCCCTTTCGCTATATAAAGGGTTTTTCAATAAGAGCGCTACAAAAGTTTTTTTAAATAAAACAAAACCGGTTTTAGATACCAATGAAATTCTTTATTCCTGTGAAAGTACGTTCGATGCCATTATGTATGGAACTCGATTTCTTTTGCATGGCCACCACGGGCACGCTTGTAGAAGTCCAGACGCTGAACCTAATTTTCGACGGTTTTCAAGCATAAATCGGCCGATACTGCTGCAATATCACGTTCGATATTCGTACGAAGTTCATCAATCATCGCTGGCTTGTTGGCATAGACCATAGACTTGACGTAGCCCCACAGGAAATAATCTAACGGCGTCAAATCGCACGGCCGAGGCGGCCAATCGACTGGGCCATTTCGTGAGATAACACGTTCACCAAACTTGGTTTCCAATAAATTGATTGTGGCATTCGATGTGTGGCTTGTGGCGCCGTCCTGTTGGAACCACATGTCCTCCAAGTCCATATTATCCAATTGGGGCCAAAAATATTCGGTTATCATTGAACGGTAGCGATTCGCATTCACAGTAATGTGCCGGTCTTGATCATCACGGAAGAAGTACGGCCCAATGACGCCGCCGGCCCCTAAACCGCACCAAACCGTAATTTTTTCGGGATGCAATGATGACTCATGGATTACGTGTGGATTGCTGTCTGACCAATAACGCATATTTTGCTTATTGACGAAGCCATTCAGCCAGAAATGAGCCTCATCGCTGAAGATGATTTTCCGATGAAAATCCGAATCATTTTCAAGTTGTTGCTCAGCCCAATTCCCGAACATACGACGCTTATGGTGGTCAAGCGGCTTCAGTTCTTGCGTCAATTTGATCTTGTAAGGATGTAGGCCCAGATCTTTTCGCAAAATTCGCCACAACGACGTCACAGAGATGCCCAACGCTTGAGAACGACGTGTGAGAGACACATTTGGGCTTTCTTGAACTGAAGCCTCAGCGGCAGCAATATTCTCGACACTACGGGCACTTCTTTGTCTCACTGGCACGGGAACATTTTGTACTGTGCCTGTGGATTCCAATTTTTCCACTAGACGCTCAATTGTTGATCTGGTAGGACGATTATGACGACCATAAATTGGACGTAGCGCTCTTAAAGTTGAGGCCACTGACTCCAAATTTCGGTAGTAAATTTTAATAATTTCGACTCGTCGTTGGCTCGAATAAGAATATACTTCAAAAAAAAAATAGATTCTATAAAAAAAAATTTCTTAAAACAAGTTTTTCATTTTACAAAAAGTGTGTTTTCTTAAAATCCAATTAAATTATCGTATTTCTCGACGGGCGCCTTATGCGTGTTGGAACAAACTAGTACATAATAAAGGGTTTTTCAACAGAGACGCTACAAAAGTAAATCGATAGGGACAGCAAACGGCGTCATATTTTTTCCCGCTCTTTTGACATTTCTCTTCAGTAAGGTTTGCCATTTCATCATGGAAAGATATACGAGCCAACAACGAGTCGAAATTATTAAAATTTACTACCGAAATCTGGAGTCAGTGGCCTCAACTTTAAGAGCGGAAAATCATTGGAAATCATCTTCAGCGATGAGGCTGATTTCTGGCTGAATGGCTTCGTCAATAAACAAAATATGCGTTATTGGTCAGACAGCAATCCACACGTAATCCATGAGTCATCATTTCATCCCGAAAAAATTACGGTTTGGTGCGGTTTAGGGGCCGGCGGCGTCATTGGGCCGTACTTCTTCCGTGATGATCAAGACCGGCACATTACTGTGGATGCGAATCGCTACCGTTCAATGATAACCGAATATTTTTGGCCCCAATTGGATAATATGGACTTGGAGGACATGTGGTTCCAACAGGACGGCACCACAAGCCACACAGCGAATGCCACAATCAATTTATTGGAAACCAAGTTTGGTGAACGTGTTATCTCACGAAATGGCCCTGTGGAAGGGCCGCCTCGGTCGTGCGATTTGACGCCGTTAGATTATTTCCTGTGGGGCTACGTCAAGTCTATGGTCTATGCCAACAAGCCAGCGACGATTGATGAACTTCGTACGAATATCGAACGTGAAATTGCAGCAGTATCGACCGATTTATGCTTGAAAACCGTCGAAAATTGGGTTGGGAAAATTGGGTTCAAGCGTGCCCGTGGTGGTCATGCAAAAGAAATCGAGTTCCATACATAATGGCATCGAACGTACTTTCGCAGGAATAAAGAATTTCATTGGTATCTAAAACCGGTTTTGTTTTATTTAAAAAACTTTTGTAGCGCTCTTATTGAAAACCCCGTTATCAAACGGCCCTGCTCTCCTATGGTGGAATAAGAGCCTATCGTTAACAAAAAGCATCCCCTCCCTATCCAGGGTAGCGAGGCTGACCGGTGCCCGGTAATTATCTCCTGACAGTCTACCCAGATCCCCGTCATGGTCCAAACAGTGCCTAACTAATACATTATCCAGCGAGGCCGCCCTCTCCAGATATTCCAGCGCCCACCCTCCCCTTACAAGGAACACGTCAATCCTACCGAAATCCACCATCCCGTATATCTCAGCACAGGATGGGAAAATATACGAGTCATCGTCAGCTCTTTGCGTCCGCAAGCCCAAACAGCTCATAAGGATGCGTCTCTCCATTTTCCTAAGTTTCTTCGTCTGATTGGAAGAGATTCCAAACCAGACTGGGAAAGCATAGGCTAAAATGGGCCTGATGATCTGTTTGTAGACCAACAAGCGAACCTCTGTCGAGAGGCCTCCACGGCAGCGAAGCACATGGAGGTATGCGTGAAATATTCTCTTCGCCTTGACCAAAATGTGGTCAATATGGCGATTGAATACAAAGTTCGAAGTGATCACTACACCCAGGTATTTAAGCCTGTCGGTGAAAACAATGGGTATGTCCCCAAATCCGAAGGTTGGGTTCAAAAGCCCTAGCCTTCCGGGGAGTTGGTCACCCTAGTCCACGGAATAAATAAATAAAAATAAATGGTTTCCCATTACATCCCATGAAGGGACCGGGGAGAACTTCTCACAATCACTGAGCTGTGCGCTTTCCAGTTTTCACTCACTGATTGGGACCTACAGTTTTACACCGATTCCGAACGGTATTTTGAGAAGCTTTTTCATGGGTATATACTCGATAGTGTCGCCGTCACTATGCGAGGTGACCGCTGCCGAAAGAAATTTGAAGGTGGTCAGAGCAGGGTTCGAACCCAGGATCTCATGTACAAGAGCCGCGCACACTAATATATCATCAGCATAAACCAGTAGCAGCCCGCCCTCCGGCGGTTCTGGTAAATCGCTGACGAAAATGTTGTCGACTACAGGACCCAAGAGCGAACCCTGGGGTACTCCTGCTACAACATCTCTAACACTCGAGAGTGCGTTTCCGACCTTGGTACGAAATTTCCGAACCTCGAGAAAACTGGCCACCATCATACAGGTGGCAGTGTCGGATCCACGTCCGGTCATTTTATGAAGGATTCCATCTTGCCAGACAGAATCAAATGCCCCGGAGATATCGAGGGCCACCGCAATGGTGGCTTGCCTCGCGTTCAACCCTCGCGTCACATAATCACTCAAAACCATGAGCGCATGTGACGTAGAGTGCCCTCGCCGAAAACCAGACTGGTTGTCTTGAGGACTCTTTTATCCTCCGCTGTGTCGACAATCCTAGTCAAGACAAAATGCTCCAAAAGTTTGCCAATGGGCGACAGCATCGAAATCGGTCTGTAGCTACCACTCCTACTTGTTTCAGCGCCCGGCTTAGGGATAGGAATCGTTGTATGTTTTGGGTGAATTCATCACAAATATATATCCAGAAACACTCATCATATTAATGAGAATTCCTTTATACATACGTTCGAAAAATACCAAGCACTAACATTGGAACACTTTAATGCACAACTCTTTTTATCACTTCGAAAAACCATTGGTTTTAAACAGACATGATTTGTTTTTGTTTTGTCGTTACAAAACAACAAAAAGTAGGGTTGCCATCGACAATTTAGAATAGGTAAAATTTTACGAGTAGGTACTTATCTCAAGAAAACAAAGACGATTTACAATAAGACGACCAGAAGATGTGCGCAACTTGGCAACCCTGGTAAAAGAGAACCAAAAAGTGATAGGAGTTCACTCAAACGCATTTCTCTCTCTCGTCATATCTTGCTAATTTCATACTTTTTGCATAGTTTATGTAATTTTACTTCAACATGGGTGGAATTTGTATAGTTATATACAATAACACTATCAAAAAGCTGCTCGTCTATTGAAATATTCAATGCACAGAGTAAGAAAGAGAACAGAGAATGACTAGGGTTTCACTCGTTGTGTTTGTTGGCATTTGAGTGAAGAGAAATTTTGACTGTCTACTTATACATCGTTTTTGAAGAAAAGTTATTTTGTTTCAAAAAAAGGTACTCTTTAAAGAAAAGGCAGTTTTTTAAGAAAATGCAATTTGTTGTAAGAAATTTTACTTTTTTAACAAAAGGTACTTATTTAAAAAATACTGTTTTTTAAGAAAAACTAGTTGTGAGTTTTTTTTTAAGAAATTGACTTTTTTTTAAGAAAAATCACTTATTTAAGAAAATAATTTTTTTAAACTTCTTTCACTTTGGCTTTTCTAAATTTACTTTGTATTGAGCTCAAAACTACAATATACAGGGTGTCCGCCGTGAAGGTATACTACTTTTTTTTGCTGCCATTTTGGTAAACATTAGCCTTGACAGTTCATATCAGTCGTGAAGTAGAGACGTAGCAAATTTATTATGGAAAAATATTCGATAAACCAACGTGTTTTAATCGTTAAAACATTTTATCAAAATCAATCATTGATTACAGTGACGATGAGAAAGTTACGTGAAATTTTTGGGAGAAACAACGTGCCAACAAAACCCACTATTTATCGTGTTGTAAATGATTTCGAAGAAAGAGGGTCTGTAGGTTATAGGACCAAACATGGGCCACAACGTACTGCAAGATCGGCTGAAAACATTACTGCTGCCCAAGAAAGTGTTCAAAACAATCCATCAACCTCAATTCGACGCCGTGCTCAGGAGCTTGGTCTTCAAAGCACAGCTTTGGCCGCAATTTTGCACAAGGATTTGCATTTGTTGCCACTTAAGATTCAGTTGACACAAGAGCTTCTTCCACAAGACCATTTACGCCGCCATACATATGTCAATAGGATGTTACAGCTCGCCCATGACAACGCCGAATTTCATGAAAAAATCATAATGAGTGACGAGGCACATTTTCATTTGATTGGATATGTGAATAAATAGAATAGTCGGTTCTGGGCAATGGAAAACCCTCAAAACCATTGCATCCATTAAAAGTGACAGTCTGGTGTGCAATTTGGTCAGGAGGTATCATTGGACGTTACTTCGTTGAAAATGAAAACGGCGTAACGGTAACTGTCAATGGGAAGCGATATCGTGATATGATTGAAAACTTTTTAACGCCACAACTGCATGCTTTGGACCTGATTAACATGTGGTATCAACAAGACTGTGCTACATCGCATACAGCCAGGATTACAATGGAATTACTGTGAGACCTCTTTCCACAACAAGTTATTTCAAGAAATGGTGATGTTGATTGGCCTCCACGGTCGCCTGATTTGAATGCTGCGGACTTCTTTTTGTGGGTATATCTGAAAAGCAAGGTTTATGCAAACAAACCAGAAACACTTGAGCAACTCAAACAAAATATTCGTAATGATGATTCGATATGTTTTTCATTTGTCTTCAAGTTCTTGAAATATTGCTCTTTTACAGGTCTTCCTTTGCAGTCCTCTTATGAAGCGTTCCATTAGCAGGTCTACCAGAAGGCCTCAAATAGAAGGCTTCCTATGAGGCCTTTCCTCTGCAGACCAGCTACCAGGCCTGACCAGAGAAGGGAAATGTGCAGACCTCCCTTTTCTATGGCGCCCTATGATAATTTGAAATGAGGATTGCATTTGTAGGGTAGGCCCTCTGACTGCCTTTATAGGCCTGCTAGCAGGCATGCACGCCATCTCTTTTTGCTGCAGGGCTATCACTTCATAATTAACAAATTGGACAGCTGTTTCGAGAAAACAGGGGTTCAAATTATACATGGCCCACCCATTATAAGACAAGACGTGTTAAACTAGATCTAAAACTGCTTGAGAGGAAAGTCAAAACATTAAATCATACTTTGTAAATTTATAATATTTGTAAAACAAACAAAAAATATTTTTTTGTGCACATTATATACAATTGTAGCAAACCAAATCAAAAAGGAAAAATACAAACCAAAAACTAAAATGTTTGGTTTCTAATAATAAAAAAAAAATAAATAAAAAAAATCTAAGTAGTCAACAGATTCTATAAAGCACCCCACTGTGCGATTTTCCATAGTGATGTGTTACAATAAGCTCTGACTTCGTACCTATAATCGGGATTTTAAAGAACTCAAAAATGTCTACTTGCTCAAAAGTTATAGACTTTTGACCGATGAAAATCGTTGTTGAACCACTGTGCGATGGTCCGGTCATTTCATAAAATAATAAGTCATTAGTAAGTGTGAACTTCGTGGTAGATGAGGAAACCCGGAAATTGCTTATCGATTTCTAACATTGTGAGTTAGTTTTTCGGATGTAGTTCAAAGATGTTTATTAGTTCAAATTGGTTTAAACTGAGAATGCTGGTTTTGGTATCTGGCGTAATTAGTTATAATTCATGTTAGTTTAACAAAATTGGGCAATTAAATTTAAGTTAATATTTAACTAACAGACCATTAAAATAATGGCAATTTAGTTTCTACAAAATAATGTTGCCCTTGTATGAGGCATCATTTAAAAGATGTTGCCATCACCCCTTCAAAGATGTACTTTTTTTGGGGTGAGAAAGTACATACAAATGTTACATTTTAGGCCGTTTATTAGGCCGTCGGTGGTGCAATTGTTAGTCTGCGCGGCTCTTGTACATGAGAACGTGGGTTCGATCCCTGCTCAGACCACCTTACCGACAAGAGTCACCTCGCTTCGTGATGGCGACACTATCGAGTACTTAGCCAAGAAAAAGCTTCTCAAAATACTGATCGCAACCGATGTAAAACTGTAGGTCCCAATCAGTGAATGTAAAACTAGAAAGCGCACATGTCACAGATTGTGAGAAGCTGTTCCCAATCCCTACAAGGGATGTTATGGGACATCATTTTTTTATTTGGCCCGCTAATTTAAAATTTCGACCAGTTTATATGCAGCAATAAGCGATAATCTTCATACATACTGGCCGACCATGTACCAATCCAATTGTAATTTTTGGTTATTGCCGCTATACCAATATTTTGACCACTTCGTTTGGGAAATTAAGCGATTTTAACTGAAGCGCTTTAATACCCTACATAAAAGGTAGAAAAATTAGCTTAGCAAGGACAAGAAAAAGTACCAAATCATTGAACGCCAGCATTCGCCACCGTAACTCTCTGAGAGGTTAGAAATTCAATATTTTGCACTTTAATGTCCTTTTTAACTCCAAAAAATAATGTTGTTTTGTATGAGGCAACATTTAAAAAATTTTGCAATCGCCCCTTGAAAGTTGTGCCTTTGTTTTGGTGAGAACAGAAAAAAAAAATATGGCATTTACACACAACATCATTCTTCCGTTTGCCTTTTTAGCTTGTTTCACTTCGCTTATCAAGGATTCGACCAGTATATCTGGAGACCTAAGCAATATTAACTCATTTTAAGCGACTCTTCATACATACAAACTGGTCGATCATTACCAAAAAATTTATTTTTTTTTTCAGTCCCGCTATTCAAAAATTCGACCAGTTTGTTTGAGATGGTAAACGAAATTGTCTGAAGATACTTAAATTAGCATAGCACCCCACATGAAAGGTAGAAAAATTAGATTTGCAAGGACAAAGAACAAATAACGGGGTTTTCAATAAGAGCGCTACAAAAGTTTTTTTAAATAAAACAAAACCGGTTTTAGATACCAATGAAATTCTTTATTCCTGTGAAAGTACGTTCGATGCCATTATTTATGGAACTCGATTTCTTTTGCATGGTCACCACGGGCACGCTTGCAGAAGTCCAGACGCTGAACCCAATTTTCGACGGCTTTCAAGCATAAATCGGCCGATACTGCTGCAATTTCATGTTCGATATTCGTACGAAGTTCATCAATCGTCGCTGGCTTGTTGGCATAGACCATAGACTTGGCGTAGCCCCACAGGAAATAATCTAATGGCGTCAAATCGCACCACCGAGGCGGCCAATCGACTGGGCCATTTCGTGAGATAACACGTTCATCAAACTTGGTTTCCAATAAATTGATTGTGGCATTCGCTGTGTGGCTTGTGGCGCCGTCCTGTTGGAACCACATGTCCTCCAAGTCCATATTATCCAATTGGGGCCAAAAATATTCGGTTATCATTGAACGGTAGCGCTTCGCATTCACAGTAATGTGCCGGTCTTGATCATTACGGAAGAAGTACGGCCCAATGACGCCGCCGGCCCATAAACCGCACCAAACCGTAATTTTTTCGGGATGCAATGATGACTCATGGATTACGTGTGGATTGCTGTCTGACCAATAACGCATATTTTGCTTATTGACGAAGCCATTCAGCCAGAAATGAGCCTCATCATAAATTGGACGTAGCGCTCTTAAAGTTGAGGCCACTGACTCCAAATTTCGGTAGTAAATTTTAATAATTTCGACTCGTTGTTGGCTCGTATATCTTTCCATGGTGAAATGGCAAACCTTACAGAAGAGAAATGTCAAAAGAGCGGGAAAAAATATGGTGTCGTTTGCTGTCCCTATCGATTTACGTTTTGTAGTGTCTTTGTTGAAAAACCCTTTACAAAAATACAGAATGTTTGCAATTTTATCGGGTAACATTTTTTGAGTGCAACATTAATGGCGATATTGATTCTGAAAAAAAATTCAAAATTTTTTCTGGCCTTTGTCCTAAAAGTTCCTTTTTGTGTTCATTTGTGAAAAAAGTCCAAGTCCATTTGAAGGTTTTGTGTTCGTTCCTGAGAATGTGGCACTCAAAAAATGCAAAAAGTTTGCATTTTCTGCCATCTCAGTGAGTTATGCGGGAGGATTTTGCCCGATGAAATAGGAAAACATTCTTCCAATTTGTTTTTTGAGATTTGTCCACGCTAAGCTAATTTTTCTACCTTAGTATCGGGCTCAAGGTAAATTTAAACGGCTTCAGTTAAATTCGCTAAAATTTTCAAGCAAAGTGTTCGCATTTTTTGAAAGTCGGATAACGACAGAAATCAACTGTATTGGTACCCTTTCGACCAATTTGTATGTATATAGAGTCGCCTAAAATTGCTGAATATATACTGGTCGAAACATGTAGTTAAGGGAGGTAATAAAGATTTGATAAAAAAAGAATACAGTTGTGAGGAAATACTGCTAAACTAATGTGTCGACAACTTTGTATGGGGAGCTGCTTAATAGCGCTTAGCACAAAGTGGTCGAAAAATTATTTCAGCAGGAATAAAAAACAGCCCTATTCTCAGAAACGAACCAAAAAAACTTGAGCATTACACTGCACTTTTCCAGAAACAAACAGGCACTTGTAGGGCAAAGGACAAAGGTAAGTTTACCCCACAATTATAGAATGCAATTCATTTAAGGGGAGGCGTGGCGGCGGGGATATTCCCGGGTATTTCGTTAATTTTTAATTCCAGCTCTCCCGGGAACTTTATACCTGAATCCCGGGAAATTTCCACAAGTACACAGTGGATATTTTAGCAAAAAAGTGTAATCTACCAAACTCTTTCTTCAGTAGGATGCTCTTCATTTGTTTTAAATGTTTGTATTTTCGTAAAATATTAGTTCGATTGTTCGTGGGCATGCGATATTTTTGTTAGTTGGTGTATTTCGCTACAATGAAAAGATTCGTACTCCCAACGAATGCAATAAAACATGTTCTACAAGATCGTTGCGTTACTCCGCCAACTCAATTTCAACGACTACATCAATTTTGAATTATGGCGAAGAAACAATTGTTTGTGGAAAAAGTACAACCCTACATCAAGGATTTGTGATCGTTTCTGAGAATGTTGAAAATTTTGAATTTTCTGTCACTCATTGGGTCGCGGTGGAGAATGTTTTGTATGCGTTCTTTGTCCTTCCTAAGCTACTTTTACTACCTTTTGTGTGGGGCCCTACACTAATATAAGCGGTTTCAGTTAAATTCGGTTACCTTCTGAAATAAAGTGGTCGGATTTTAGTTTAGCGGGAAAGGTACGCCGGCTTCAATAACTTGGTCTCGGCACGGAGCTGCTCTAAATTGGTCCATCCACAAAGTTCCCACGGAAGTGTCAATTTAACATGAACAGGAAAGATTAGAGAACAAGGTTATCGTTAACCTGGCCACAATAAACTGCGGTCTACATGCGATATAAGCATACATGGGGCAAATTAATTATATGACAATTATAATTTGTTGCTTAATTTGAATTTCCTGTCCAAATGCAAATTCAAAACACTATCAATAAATACCATTGGCAATTGTACTTATTTTCGAAGCATTTCTTTCATATCAGGCAATTTTGAGTTTCAAGTATTTTATACAGTACAGGTTTATGAATTTGATAGTACTACGAGGCAATACCTATCGAAATCACAAACCTCTTCATATAAAATATATTAAAGCAGAATTGCCAGCAGTTAATCAAATTCAAAATAATTAAAAGCATTTCCATATTTCAATACAATTGGCATCTGATTCCAAAACCTGCATTTGTTATGTCGATAAAATGCAAATTCAAAATTTTTTAATAGCCATTGCGAACAATGGTAATTCTTTTGCATTTGCATTAGATAAAGTAATGCAAATTAATATCCAATGCAAATTAAAAAATCCCATGTATGGATATAAGGCAAATTGGAAACCGTCGCACAGAGGGATTTTGCCGGCAAAAATACCCTTTTTCGAGTGTCAAATATCAAAAATGTAATGATGCAGTTTTGTAGAGAATTGTTTAATTAAGAGAAATAAATCATTAGTTTTTTTCAAAAAATTTTGTTTTTGTACAAAAAAACGCGGCAAAGTCAACAAAATGAAACTCTGCAGTAACCTGCCTCAGATTTTCATGCATTTCAATCGGCTGGAAACATAACTTATTTTTCTCGTATCGATTTGGAATATGTATATTTGAAAAATATGGTATTTCTACATTAAGTTTTAAGAAAAAATAATTGAATAACAATAACAGATTAAAATATATTCAAGCTTTTATGATGACACTCAAAAAACTAAGTGTTTTTAGTTTTTCTTGGACTAAAAAAAGGTGGTCGTTATCGATCGTAGTGGTCTGGTTGCTAAAATGTGAAAGGTGGGAGTGTATTCTTTTGATTTCATAAATAAAATTCCCATAATATTTTATACTGTTGAACAAAGTTATAAATTTTATTAAAAAAAGTGCCACGAAATTTCATTACAAAAATGGATGAAAACACCATATAAAATGGTGTATACTTTTAGGCATTTGTGTTTTAATGCTGTCGATAATAGAAACGTTAGTTAAAGTTTTTTATACAGCTGTGATATGCAGCTGTAAAAAAAACTTTAAAAGTATGCACTGAGAAATGCTGAAAAATTAATAAATTTCGATAATTTTACAGTACAAATTTGACTTTTATTTGGAATGATTGGTTAATTTAAAAAAAAAGGTAAACTATGGCCCCCTAATTTTTTTGCAAATATTCAGCTAACATATTTGGCTTTAGTTATTTATATAGATGTAAGTGCTGATTTACATCTATCACAAACTACAAAGAATTATATCTGTGTTTTCGAAAATTTTGAAAAATGAAAATTTGTATATGGGCGTTGGGCGTGGCACTTAAATTTTTAATATAATTGAGGACTCAAATGCAAGCACTGGCAGTAATTTTTATTGACATAGATATGAAAATGAGGAAAATACAACGATGTTTTATTTTACGTTAAATGGGAGGTAGGCGTGGTTGTTGGCGGATTTGAATAAAAACTTCTAATTTAGCAATATGAGAGATGTGTGCGAAATTTCAAAGCCCTAGCTCGATTCCTTCTAATTTTTGCCGTGGCTTGTATGAAGAAATCCCACTGTGCGTCGCCGCGAACTGATTGATTACCCTTCAGCATGATATTATCAGGAGTGGGTGGCAGCACTGGACATTTGACGATGGCCGCCGAAACTTGAACCACCGAATTTATTGACAGCCGAATCAGCAGCAACGAGAATACATAGTGCAACCTACAGGTTTAAAAATATGGTGTTTCTTTGACTTCTTTACTTACGTATTTAAACATGATTTGTTGTGATAGTCTTTGACTGTTGATAACTGGTACAACTCTGCATTGATTGTGGTGAGTTTGTATATACATATGTATGTGCATATAAATTTTGATTTGCATTTAAAATTAATATTGCCATACACGGATTTTATGAATAATTTGACAGTAAATCAATGCAGTTTGTGTAAACTTTTATGATAAAATATCTTATCGTTTTAGTGCTTCTTTGGTATAAAAAGAGGATAGTGCAGTTCTGCGACAGCTATTTAAGAGTTAAAACAAGTTTTTAAACATTTTTTTTTGAAAACCCCCAACATCATTTGAAAGTTGTTTTATTGGAATTTAAAAATTGATATAGATAAATTATTCCAAATATTGAGTGACAATATGTCACATAATATTGTTATAATTTAAAAATCATTAGCAACTGCCATCTTCGTTAGGTATGAGGGCGTTACCCTCATCAGCGGGATATGATCTATGCATGACAATATTTTTACATCTACAGTATTGAGGCTACACAATTACAGTTATTCATCAAAGATTTGAAAAAATATGGGGTTTACAAACAGGAACTAAATAATTGTTTCAACGCAGCTTTTTTTTTTGCTAAATAATTTCTGTTCAACTATTTTCAAATTATATGATTTGGAAAGGTCGTCAAAATACCAACTTCCCGCCGTCCTATGTGCAATTTTTAGAAATACATGTCTGCATTTGAGGAATTAATGCAAATATCGTTCGGTACACACGATTTAAATGAGAATATCCATCGTTGGTGACAGCACGCGGGAATTTTGTAGCATGGTACACGAACGTCTTCGATATAAATGGATGTTATTTGAAGGCAGGGGACTAAATGAAATTGCAATCTTTTTCGGTGTGACAACATGTAGATGTGAGTAAACTACGGGCATGTTCTGCCTCAAATGCAGTGTGTAACATAGTCATTGGTGACAAATCATGGATACATACATATATAGCCGGAAACAAAATAGCAATCGAGCGTGTGGGTCTTTCAAGGCGAGCTAAAGTCAACAAAAGTTGTTTCGTGGAAGAAGCACAGCGAAGCAAATGGTCGCCTGTTTCTTCGGCCGAATGGGATATGTGGCCACTGATCCGCTTGAACAACGTAGGACGGTCAAGTCTGAGTGGTACATGACCATTTGTTTGTCAGAAGTATTCGGAGAAATTCGTAAAACCAACCACCAAAGACGAATCATTCTCCATCATGACAATGCGAGCTCTCATACATCTCGTCAAACAGATAAATTTTTGAGCAGTCAAAACATTGAATTGATGGATGACCCATTTGGCACCCAGTGACTTATTCCCGAATATCAAAGGTAAACTGCGTGGTCAACGATTTTAAAGCGCCGTAGGAGCACTTGAAGCGTTCAAACCCCATAATTTGGAGGTGTCTCAAGAGGAATGGAAAAACTGCTATGACAATTGGTTTAAACGAATGCAAAAGTGTATTGAACATCAACAGGAATATTTTGAAAAACAATAAAGACATTTTCATTTAAAAATTTATGTTATTATTTGTTATTCCCGAAATATAAACAGCAGCCTTTTTTTGCTACGAAAATTTAATTTTTTTAAATTTTACATGTAGCTTAACTAACATCAGAATCAACGAGAATCTGCAATATCTCAAAGTGGCATTCGAAGTAACATTCGAAAATTCAACGAACAGTTTGTGGTGTATTAAGTATTTCCAATATAATGTCTAACAGTTTCAAACCTAATGTTAATTACGCCTAAAAATATGCCGTGGGTCTAAGTTTAAAATATACAACTTACCAACTCACCACACCTCTGATAATATTTGCAAGCTGGCCGCGAGAAGGATCAGTAAACTTCAAAATGACGTTATAACAAAGTGCAACTGATATAAATTGCAATTGAATTGAATTGAATTGAATTGAACTGAACTGAATTGAATTGAATTGAATTGAAGTGAAGTGAAGTGAAGTGAAGTGAATTGAATTGAATTGAATTGAATTGAATTGAATTTAATTGAATTGAATTGAATTGAATTGAATTGAATTGAATTGAATTGAATTGAATTGAATTGAATTGAATTGAATTGAATTGAATTGAATTGAATTGAATTGAATTGAATTGAATTGAGTTGAATTGAATTGAATTAAATAGAATTGAATTGAATTGAATTGAATTGAATTGAATTGAATTGAATTGAATTGAATTGAATTGTATTGAATTGAATTGAATTGCATTGAATTGAATTGAATTGCATTGAATTGAATTGAATTGCATTGAATTGAATTGAATTGAATTGAATTGAATTGATTTGAATTGAATTGAATTGAATTGAATTAATTGAGTTGAATTGAATTGAATTGAACTGAATTGAATTGAATTGAATTGAATTGAAATGAATTGAATTCAATTGAATTGAATTGAATTGAATTGAATTGAATTGAACTGCACTGAACTGAATTGAATTGAATTGAATTGAATTGAATTGAAATGAATTGAATTGAATTGAATTGAATTGAATTGAATTGAATTCAATTGAATTGAATTGAATTGAATTGAACTGAATTGAATTGAATTGAATTGAATTGAATTGAATTGAATTGAATTGAATTGAATTGAATTGAATTGAATTGAATTGAATTGAATTGAATTGAATTGAATTGAATTGAATTGAATTGAATTGAATTGAATTGAATTGAATTGAATTGAATTGAATTGAATTGAATTGAATTAAATTGAATTGAGTTGAATTGAATTGATTGAATTGAATTGAATTGAATTGAGTTGAATTGAATTGAATTGAATTGAATTGAATTGAATTGAATTGAATTGAATTGAATTGAATTGACTTGAATTGAACTGAATTGAATTGAATTGAATTGAATTGAATTGAATTGAATTGAATTGAATTGAATTGAATTGCATTGAATTGAATTGAATTGAATTGAATTGAATTGAGTTGAACTGAACTGAACTGAACTGAACTGAACTGAACTGAATTGAAGTGAAGTGAATTGAATTGAATTGAATAGAATTGAATTGAATTGAATTGAATTGAATTGAATTGAATTGAATTGAATTGAATTGAATTGAATTGAATTGAATTGAATTGAATTCAATTCAATTGAGTTAAATTAAAATGAATTGAATGAAGTTGAACTATATTGAATGCAATATTCTTATTCGTGTTTAAATATTAAAATTTCTAACTTTTTAAATTTTTGTTAGGATCTTGTTAGGAATAAAACCCGGTTAACCGACGTCAAATAACCTGTTTTTGCTTCATTCGAAAATTAGCTGTTTTTAAAACCGGCACTCGATTAATTGCAAAATACCGGCTATCTCGTGTCTATTGCCTGTTAAATAGGGTGTATTGAAACCATTTTTTTTTAGTTTCAAGAATTGGAGAGCTGATTACGAGAAGGCCAAAGTTTTTTTTATACGGGGGTACATATAGTCCTCTACCGACCGCTGATTCCTAGCGTATTTTGGTAAACAACAAAATTATTTCTTTTTCCATGTTGGCGATCATAAATAGAAAAATATATTTTCAAAATTTTGACAGGGTAATTTTTTTCAGCGCAGCATTTTTTAAACAACTATTGTTGTGGTTTGTATAGTTGTATCGAGGAAAGTGATGGCAGTCGGTGTTGGAATTATTGTTAGTGTGTGCGACTCTTGCACATGTGAAGGTGGATTCGATCAGTGTTCTGACAGCTTTACTTTTTTTTCGACGACAGTCGCATTGCTTGGTGATAAATATATTGGCGTGTAATTGATCATTAACCAGCTTCTCAACCAACTTTCCGGAACCGGTGTAAAGCTGTAGGTCCCCGTCAGTGAGTGTAAAACTAGAAGGCGCACATCTCACTGATTGTGGGAAGCCTTCCTTTGACCCTTCATGTGATGCTATAGGAAAATATGTATATTTTTCTTAACCGCCATAACCTTTGACTTCGTGCTTCGTCCCTTCTATCAAAAAAAAATCATACAAAATTTCAGCTCCTTCAAAATTTGTCGATTTTTGAATGCCTTTTCACGAATTGATCCACTGTGTAAGGCATGGTAACCGATACTTGTGGTTAGAAGTTGAGAGCATGTACGTGACATAATTGACTAATTGACATAATTATAGTGGAGATTCGTAACTATTAAATGGTCGTTCGTACACCAGTAATTTTATTTGTAGAGAAAAGAATTAGAAATATTATGAATAGACTTGTTAGCTCAAATAATTCGGAGTCGGTGGCTTAGTGACTCATTTGTCAGTCATAAAATATATTGTTTAGTTGGCACTGCTTGCAGAAAGATCTTCCTAAACTGTTGCTAGGATGTAATAAAAAATATTTATTATCAATAATAAAATACCGGTTCTGGCTTGCAAAATATAAGATATAAATCACTTAAGAAGATGATTTCTTCCGCAACACACAATATGTCTAATGTTCGCTATCCCGTCTTTTGATTAATTTCGTTTCATTCAATTTATGTCGCCATAATAAATCTCTTTACTTATGACACTCCCTGAACGCGTAAACATCATTTCACACTGAATGTCAAGTTCATGGTTAAGAACGACTACTGAATCGTTAAATTTCGCAAAATCTCATATTTCACTAATATCGTACTCTACTTTTACTTTCTATTCACAACTTTTCTATAAATTCGTATCAATTAATTCGTTGACATTTTCCCATCCAATTTCTGGATGTCTCAAACCAATTTGTCACTAAGTTTATGAATGAACTGGTGTAGTAGAGTCTGTGCATGTATCAGCTTGATTAGACTAAGCAGAGAGTTATCTAAACTAACTATCGGACGAGTTCGAATTTCGACCAGTTTTAAGTTTATTGCAGGTATTTGCTTTTATTAGGCAAATAAATTTAGAGCGATTGAAGCTGCCAGCATCATCGCACCAAGCGCAAAATAAAATATACATAAATTGTTTTTTTTATGGGTGGGTTGTGACACATTGCTTCGCTTGTTTGAACACATTTAGACAATAATTTATAATGTGAATTTGTTTAAACCAAATCGAGCATTAACTATGCCAAGAAATACATAGATAATAATTGTTTCATAAATGTCAGAATGTGGCATTTCATCTCTTTCGACCAGATCATGATTTCGAATTGCGGTAACAAAAAATCATATAAAAACACATACGATTAACTTGAATATCATTAGTGTTCGGGTCTTAAGCACAACCGCAACAAAACACAGCAACGAAAAAATGTTCAAATTCGTAAGTACACAGATCCCAAGAACGTCAAGGAATACCTGGGATATTTTAAGGCTTCAACTCTATTTATGATTTCCGCCCTTGCTCTTAGGTCGTACTCTGCGCCTTGGTTGCTGCTGCCTCAGCTGTCAACAAATTCGGTGGTTCCGGTTACAACAGTTTTGGTGGACACCAACAACAAAAAACCTACAGTGCTGCCAGTAGTGATGATGCCCATGCTGAAGTGAAATCCTCGACCTCCGATGTCCGTCCCGATGGCTTCAACTACGCTTATGACACTACCAACGGCATTGCTGCTGCTGCCTCCGGTGATGCCTACGGCAATGTTCATGGTGATTTCGGCTGGGTATCTCCCGAAGGTGTCCATGTTGCTCTTCAATATGTTGCTGATGAAAACGGTTACCAACCCAGCGGTGATGTTTTGCCCACCCCACACCCAATTCCAGCTGCCATCTTGAGGTCTTTGGAATACATCCGCACTCATCCACCAAAGGAAGAATACTCCAACCACTACGGCAGACACTAGGTTAAGACGCAGCAGTCAGTATTTTAAAGTCCTTTCAATGTGAATTGGTTGAAAGGAATTTTTTGAAATAAATGTTTTATTTGAAATATTAGGTTTAAAAACTAAATCAAGCCTTTTATATTTTTGTGTAACGACACACCCTGTGATTAATAAGAGTCTGTAAAAAATATTAAAGATCCTGCAAACCTTTTAAAAACTTATAAAATTTAGCGTTTTTGACCAAAAACGATGTATAAGTAGACAGTCAAAATTTCTCTTCAATCAAATGCCAACAAACACAACGAGTGACACCCTAGTCATTCTCTGTTCTCTCTCTTACTCTCTTCATTAAATATTTCAATACACGAGCAGATTTTTGATAGTGTTATTGTGTATAACTATACAAATTCCAACCATGTTGGAGTAAAATTACATAAACTATGCAAAAAGTATGAAATTAGCAAGATATGACGCGATAGAGAAATGCGTTTTTGTGAACTCCTAGCACTTTTTGGTTCCCTTTTACCAGGGTTGCCAAGTTGCGCACATCTTCTGGTTGTCTAATTGTAAATCGTCTTTGAGTAAAATTACATAAACTATGCAAATAGTATGAAATAATCAAGAAATGACGCGTCAGAGAAATGCCTTTGAGTGAATTTCTAGCACTTTTTGTTTCTCTTTTACCAGCGTTGCCAAATTGCGCACATCTTCTGGTCGTCTAATTCTACATCGTCTTTGTTTTGACTTTGAAGTTGCCACCTTGCAATAATTGTCCGCACACAGCAAATTGTGTATACAGGGTGGTTCAAATACAAGTATCTTTTAAAAAATGAAACAAAATTAACTAAAATTATAACGCTTTTTCCCCGCCGTTTATCTCAGCAAGGTTAAAGATAACCTTGTTCTCAATAATTGCCGTTTACACCACTAAATTTGAGATTAAATTGATATTTGAGTTGGCAACTCCATGCTTAGACAAACTGCGCGCCGAGACAAAATTATCGAAGACGGCGGCACAACAGCAAAATTGTTATAAATTAAATTGGCGGCTATTGGTTTTGCCAGTTTTGTACATATTTGGGATGTGTTTGAAATAACTGAACCTTTAAAATTGGATCAGGGAGTCAAATCAGCCAGTCGATAAAATCGGCTCATATTTTAAACCAATAAAGTGTGAATTATATCGGCAGCGGCGTGAGCTTCAAAGAATTTTTGGTGGCGGCAACGCGTCGGAAAATT
Source organism: Phaonia tiefii (assembly GCA_963931995.1). Classification (NCBI taxonomy): domain Eukaryota; kingdom Metazoa; phylum Arthropoda; class Insecta; order Diptera; family Muscidae; genus Phaonia; species Phaonia tiefii. Next base: position 42,985,652 of record OZ008371.1, read on the forward strand.
TTCCATCGGCTACCATCTATCAAACAGTTGATTTTTTGTGTATGTTCTCATTGAAGTATGCTAGGCAGGTGCATATCCTCGAAATATGGGATCCGTGGCCCTTATCACGGAAGAGGTTTGGATAGTACCTCACTCTTTACCAAGGAGGAGTAGCTCATGTACAGAGAGTTGCTCAATTGGTAGCCGGTGGACGGAAGAAAGAAGTCGCGCTGGCGGATATGCGAATACGGGGAGTTTGTTCTCCCACGTAATCGTGTACAGGAATACTTCGCATAGTACGGTTAATCGGGTCCACCATTTTGCCGTACTATACGAAACCGGACTAATCGAGGCACTCGGGCCCTAGGCGCCTATTTACAGGCCCTATTCCCCTATGAAGGAGGTTAGAGGACATAATGATGATAATCGAGTCAAAAAACGATAATTTGTTACATATAATTTGTTTTTCATTCAATACCGAAAATTGTATGTTTTCATAATAAAGTGAAAATACCAAAACTTTTATTTAAAAATTAAAAAAAAAAAATTATTTTGAAAATTTAATTTTATTATTTTTTTTAGAACAATTTTTTTGAAAATTTCTAAACCGTACTATAGAGAAACCGTACTGATCGAAGCAGTACTATACGAGGTATTCCTGTATACCAATGGTGTAAGGCTTCGTATTCCTGATCTCTTGGCTGCCCCTCTATGCGGGGTAGCACGGATATCTCACGGGCGGCGCTAACAGTCGTATCAAACATGTTCTTGGTGGGGCGGTGCTCACCTGTGGTTAAGGACTTCACGTCGAGAACCACATTAAATCACGCGGACTCTGTATGTTCTTATTATGGTTGCATTTTTTCGTAACTATAAAATTTGCATCGAAATGATGTACACCAGTTTAAAATGAGGTTAAAAATTAAGCTTCAATTTCTTCAGATTAAAATTGTATGAGTAATCTTCTGGGTTAGCGCGGGTCAACGGAGTTAACCTTCGAAAACCGCTAATCTTGGTCGGTGTAAATGCCGTATTATACTCAGTTGCACAGTTGAAAATTCTCCATTTAAATTGACTTTAAATGCTGCATATTTGTCATTTCAATGCCATTTAATATGGAAATGTTCCTTCATGGACGACTAGGAAACTCGCCCTTAATGTACTTTGGTATATTTTGGCTTTATCAGAAATGGCAAATATTCCCAATATTTATGGAACAAGATTTCATTAATGCTGCTGTCGCGGCTGGCTACGCAGTTGCTCAGCTTCTCAGTCCAATGTTGCAAGACTTTATTGACAGTTTCTGGTTGGTTCTTATTTGAAGTGGTTAGATTCAAAAGGTTTTTCTCAAAATTACGAAAAATGCTTAGAAACTGTCAAGAAACTTTTAACTTATACCATTTCACACGAAGAAACTTTAGTTATGGAAAGCAGCAACATTTAAACGAAATGTTTTATTACGCCCAGTAGGAAATATGACCATGAATGCAGTTTTTTATAGAAACGTAGACAACTTTGAAGGGGCGATGCCAACATTTTTTAAATGTCGCCTCATACAAGGGCAACATTATTTTTTAGAAACGAAATCACCATTAATGTTATACATTTTACATCTTCAATTAAACTTTTCGTGAAAACAGAACTACTTTGTTTTAATTTTTAACAAATGGTAGGCAATTCATATTATGTATGACACCTTGTATTTAGAAAAATTTCAATAAAATGACAATAAAATTGTATACAAATATTTAGAAAATTTCTTTCAAATTTCCGATATGAAATTTTTTCTAGAAATATTTGCAAAATTTCAATGAGATTTTCCATGGAACTTTATGGATTTTAATGAAATTTTACTATAAAAATGTTTAACAAATGTAAATGAATTTATGGAAAATATTCAACAAATTTCTATAAAATTAATTCTAAATTTTCAGTGAAGTTTCTATAACAATGTTTAGAAAATTAGAGTGCAATACTATTCTAACGGGATTTTCAATAAGAGCGCTACAATTTTTTTTTTTTAAATTAAACAAAACCGGTTTTAGATACCAATGAAATTCTTTATTCCTGTGAAAGTACGTTCGATAACATTATGTAGGGAACTCAATTTCTTCTGCATGGCCACCACGGGCACGCTTGCAGAAGTCCAGACGCTGAACCCAAATTTCGACGAGTTTCAAGCATAAATCGGCCGATACTGCTGCAATTTCATGTTCGATATTCGAACGCAGTTCATCAATCGTCGCTGGCTTGAAGGCATAGACCATAAACTTGACGTAGCCCCACAGGAAATAATCTAACGGCGTCAAATCGCACGACCGAGGCGGCCAATCGACTGGGCCATTTCGTGAGATAACACGTTCACCAAACTTGGTTTCCCATAAATTGATTGTGGCAGTCGCTGTGTGACTTGTGGCGCCGTCCTGTTGGAACCACATGTCCTCCAAGTCCATATTATCCAACTGGGGCCAAAAATATTCGGATATCATTGAACGGTAGCGATTCGCATTCACAGTAATGTGCCGGCCTTGATCATCACGGAAGAAGTACGGCCCAATGACGCCGCCGGCCCATAAACCGCACCAAACCGTAATTTTTTCGGGATGCAATGATGAATCATAGATTACGTGTGGATTGCTGTCTGACCAATAACGCATATTTTGCTTATTGACGAAGCCATTCAGCCAGAAATGAGCCTCATCGCTGAGGATGATTTTCCGATGAAAATCCGAATCATTTTCAAGTTGTTGCTCAGCCCAATTCACGAACATACGATGCTTATGGTGGTCAAGCGGCTTCATTTCTTGCGTCAATTTGGTCTTGTAAGGATGTAGGCCAAGATCTTTTCGCAAACTACGCCACAACGACGTCACAGAGATGCCCAACGCTTGAGAACGACGTGTGAGAGACACATTTGGGCTTTCTTGAACTGAAGCCTCAGCGGCAGTAATATTCTCGACACTACGGGCACTTCTTTGTCTCACTGGCACGGGAACATTTTGTACTGTGCCTGTGGATTCAAATTTTTCCACTAGACGCTCACTTGTTGATCTGGTAGGACGATTATGACGACCATAAATTGGACATAGCGCTCTTAAAGCCACTGACTCCAAATTTCGGTAGTAAATTTTAAAAATTTCGACTCGTATATCTTTCCATGATGAAATGGCAAGAGCAATGCCAAAAGAGCGGGAAAAAATATGGCGTCGTTTGCTGTCCCTATCGATTTACTTTTGTAGCGTCTTTGTTGTATAAGTAAAGTATATACCAATTTCTTGATATTGTTACGAATAAGTAAAAGCTTTTGCGTGCTGTTAATGACTCTACTAACAGTATGTAAATAACAGGCGGTTAGTGCTGCGCCTGAAAGTATGCATTGTAACAACGTACCAGCTCGCTAAACCAGTAGCATGAATTCACCTCAGTAAAGATAACTCTCCGCCATTCGAGATTGTTCTACAAAGATAAGCAACAACAACAATGTCTAGAAGGTTCTTGAATTCGATAATTCTACCTTCATTTGAGTATGGCGAGTTGGTATAAATAGCGGAGGTCTTTGGAATGGAGAGTTCAGTTTGTGATTAAATAAATAAATGGTTGCCCATTACATCCCATAAAGGGACTGGGGAGAACTTCTCACAATCACTGAGCTGTGCGCTTTCCAGTTTTCACTCACTGATCAGTTTGTGATTAAACCCCGTAAAGTAAGCAACGCGAATTGATAGTAAAATATAAAACTTGTTAAAATATAAAGTAAACTGTTGTACTATATAAGTAAAATAAAAGGAAGTTAGACCGTTGTAATTATCGTAATTTAAAACGAACCTTGTTTTATTATTGGGAATAAAACAACGCAAAAAAGACGAATAAGGAAATTCGTAACAATATATATAGTTATATAAATTTATTATAGAAAATATTCAATAAAATGTTCTGTAGAAAGTTGTTGAAAATATTTAGTGAAATTTGCTTTAGGAATGTTTTGAAAGTTTCAGCGAAATTTTCTAGAGAAATTTAGAAAATATTAAATGAAATTTTTTATACCAATATTTGGGAAATTTTAGTGCAATTTCAATACAAAGTTTTCAATGAAATTTTCCATACAAATGTTTTGAAAATTCCAGATAACAGTTAGAACCTTAAATAGAAATTTTTTGAAATTTGCAAAAAAAAAAAGTTTTCCATAGAAATATTTATAGAAATATAATTTTTTTTTTTAATTTTTTTTGCTGTTATTTTACTGTAAATTTATTTTTTTTAGATCCGCTTGGCTTTCGTCAATTTTGCAAAAATTTCAAAGAAATTTTTATTTTAAATGTTTAGGAAACTTCAATGACACTTTCTATAGAAATATTCAATGAAATTTTCAATAGAAATATTTACACAATTGCAATGATATTTTCTATAGAAATCTTTAAACAATTTCAGTGCATGTTTTTTTTAGAAAGCTCCCACGAAATTTTCTGTAGAAATATTTAAAAATGTAAATGAAATTTTCTATAGAAATGCTTTGGAAATTTCAATGAAATTTTCTATAGAAATGCATAGAAAATTTCAATGAAATAATTCATAGAAATTTTAAGAAAATTATAGAAAATACTCAATAAATTGTTCTATAGAAATTTATAGAAAATATTTAATGGAATTTGTTATAGATATGTTTAACAATGTCAAGGAATCTTTTAATGACTATAAATGGACTAGATTGGAATGACTAGAAAATAGTCATAGAAATAAAAAATCTGTAGTTTAATTCACAAACAGTGCGTTTTCTACTTTTACACTCCCTGTTTGGGGCCAACAGTTTTACACCGTTTCCGAAAAGTATTTTGAAAAGCTTTTCATGGTTAAGTACTCGATAGTGTCGCCGTCACTAAGTCAGGAGAGACGTTCTCATGCATAAGAGTCGCGCAGGCTAACCATTGCACCGCCACTGACGGCCACTATATTATTAGGAAAATTTCATTGAATTTGAATTAAAGTTTTGTTGAAATATATGATCAACTTCTCTTATTGAAACATTTCAAAAGTGTTACGGTAAATTCTTAACATGTTGAATTTGAGCTACACAGAGGCTACTTAATCTAACTCCACAACACAAATAGTGGGAAAATTTAAAAAGTTATTTGGGACTCTGTCTTGTCTCAGATAAAAAAATGATTCACGCTCGCTCCTTACTTTTATCGATGTCAAGGGGTTTTAAATATTACAAGTGGAACACACACTGAAAAACGTCACCAGCAACATATTGCAGGCAACATGTACATATTTGCAAGCATTGTTTTTATGAATTGAAGACCTGGTGCTTTTTTGTTTCTTTCTTGTCTGCCTCGATTTTGGTCTCAAAAATAGATGTTATAACATAAAAAAATAAATGGTTTCCCATTACACCCCATGAAGGAATTGGGGAGAGCTTCTCACAACCAGTGAGCTGTGCGCTTTCTAGTTCTAATAGTTGAGACTTGCAAGTTTTACACCGATTCCGAACGGTATTTTAAGAAGCTTTTTCATGGCTAAATACTCGAGTGTGTCAACGTGACTATGTGAAGTGACCGCCACCGAAAGAAATATAAGGTAGTCAGAGCAGGGATCGAACCCAGGATCTCATGCACAAGAGTCGCGTACACTCCCATTGCTGGCCACAATAACATACCAATCATTATGCGTCCAACATATATAATATAGAATAGCAAATACAATTTGTTTGGACACCAGTATAGTATATTTGTGACAAGCTACAAACACGTTATATTTGCATCCAAATAACAAAAATAGCCAGATGTTTCAGCGTGTTTGTTTCAGTTGTAATAGCATTGAAATCTCAAAATGTGTAAGATGTGAAGTTAGAAAAATTGGCATCTGAATAACTCATGTATATCAAACTACCCTGCAGCAAATACGATTAGTTTTTACGTACATAGTTCAACAGTGGATCCCAACAGAAAGGAGACTGTCTCCGTTTCCTAGACTTTGACATATCAAATAATATATCTTTTAACTCACGGATGTCCTAGGAAGTGGCAGTTGTCGTCGCTGCATTACCGTTGTACTGGTTCTATACTGGTTGCTGATAGTAGAAATACTGAAATGTTCAGTAGTACTTCTACAGATCTAGTTCTGATCTAAAGAATATGGCAATAATTGATTCTAAAATTTGCATTCACATTAATTTGAATAAACATGCACGATTGGAATAAGTTATAATTTTCCTCAAGACGAATGCACATAAATTTGAACTCCAATTCTCCATGGGCAACTTTTTTCTCCACTCGAAGTCGTTAGGTCCTAAAAACAAAAAATTTGCATATCGTACAACGCACAGAGGGATTTTGCCGGCAAAAATACCCTTTTTCAAGTGTCAAATATCAAAAATGTAATGATGCAGTTTTGTAGATAATTGTTTAATTAAGAGAAATAAATCATTAGTTTTTTTTCAACAAATTTTGTTTTTGTACAAAAAAAACGCGGCAAAGTCAACAAAACGAAACTCTACAGTAACCTGCCTCAGATTTTCATGCATTTCAATGGGCTGGAAACATAACTTCTTTTTGTCGTATCGATTTGGAATATGTATATTTGAAAAATATGGTATTTCTACATTAAGTTTTAAGAAAAAATAATTGCATAACAATAACTAACAGATTAAAATATATTCATGCTTTTATGATGACACTCAAAAAACTAAGTGTTTTTAGTTTTTGTTGGACTAAAAAAAGGTGGTCGTTATCGATCGTTGTAGTCTGGTTGCTAAAATGTGAAAGGTGGGAGTGTATTCTTTTGATTTCATAAATAAAATTCCCATAATATTTTATACTGTTGAACAAAGTTATAAATTTTATAAAAAAAAGTGCCACGAAATTTCATTACAAAAATGTATGAAAACACCATATAAAATGGTGTATACTTTTAGGCATATGTGTTTTAATGCTGTCGATAATAGAAACGTTAGTTAAAGTTTTTTTTACAGCGGTTGTGTTTTATATATCATATCCCTAAAAGTATTAACTGAGAAATGCTGAAAAATTAATAAATTTCGATAATTTTATAGTACAAATTTGATTTTTATTTGGAATGGTTGGTTAATTAAAAAAAAGGTAAACTATGGCCCCCTAATTTTTTTGCAAATATTCAGCTAACATATTTGGCTTTAGTTATTTATATAGATGTAAGTGCTGATTTACATCTATCACAAACTACAAAGAATTATATCTGTGTTTTCGAAAATTTTGAAAAGTGAAAATTTGTATATGGGCGTTGGGCGTGGCACCTCAATTTTTAATATAATTGAGGACTCAAATGAAAGCACTGGCAGTAATTTTTATTGACATACATAGATATTAAAATGAGGAAAATACAACGATTTTTTATTTTACGTTATATGGGAGGTAGGCGTGGTTGTGGGCGGATTTGAACAAAAACTTCTAACTTCTAACTTGCTTCTAATTTAGCAATATGAGGGATGTGTGCGAAATTTCAAAGCCCTAGCTCGATTCGTTCTAATTTTTGCCGCGGCTTGTATGAAGAAATCCCACTGTGCAACGTGCGTCTTACCACATTAAAATGTCAGTCACCAATCTGAGCACTTTTACAAAGAAATTACTAAACCTCAAAAGTGTGCAACGTTACAAATAAAAAAAAAATACGTCGAGTCGCCGTCAGAGAAGGGTTCTAAGAGGGTTGCCAAATTGCCCACATTTTTCTTCTCTACCTGTACCTTCTCTGGGAAAATCGAGAAGATATGGTAACTCAGTACCAACCTTTAAAACTGCGCCAAAAATTACACACAATTCGAAAAAATACTCCAAATTACTATTTCAATTTCATGTTGATGTATACAATTTTCGATAAATCTATTTCCAACTGGTACACCTTTACGCTGGAATATTATAAACATTTGGTTTGAAACTTTTGCTCTTGACTTTATTCTACGAAATGTTAAATTTCATCGTTAAAAACTGAATTTCTTTACGAAATTTTAGCTACATGTGTAAAAATGTTTATTATGCCAAAAAGTTGAAAGGGGAATGCATTCATTTATATGTATCTGTGCTCGAACTTATAATAGCTAATAATTGTTATAATTTGTTACGATAGAAACTGCTTTAAATTTTATGGTTAACTAACATTTGAGTCCACAGTATGTAAAAATGACAAGCAGATTAGTAACATTTAATGTCCGTAAGTGGCCACTTTAAGTTAAAAGCTATCATCCATAATCCCACCACAAACGGTTGATGAATTCGCCAAGAACCCTATGGTATATTTGAGAATAGATGGCGCTGATATGCGATCACGCGGCTAACGAGTAAGTCTCCGCGGAGTTCTGTGGAATAATGGGGAAAATATGGCGTTATTATGCAATCTCACCACTCACGATTAAGTCGCTGCGGATTTCCTTGGAACAATCGATAACAGATGGTATTAAGGAAATAGGGATATATAGCCACAGGGTGGTGGTTGTGGGTGCTGCATTTTTTCTAACACTTGGGAAGCACAGGCTTGAAACTACGGGGCATACCCACCGGATGCGGATATGGGAAGTACCTGTTACAGTACAGTTGCCCCTGGGCGGCGTGGACTCAAAGGGGAGGGGGGAGTGCAGAGTCTTGATATGAGTATATCAGTTGATCATGTCCTACAAAAATGTCGGCTGCCAATTAAGCTTCCCTGACATGGCGAGTGCGACGGGCGCCATTACACTTGTACGGTCAAGGTGGTTGGTAGCAGTGCCGAGGACCTGAATTGCCAGTTACTGGTAAAATAAAGTGCTAATTGGTGACACCTCTGTTAGATAAACTAAGCTTACCTGCATAGATTTAGTAGTGGTTCTACTCAAAATTCGCCTGCGTTAATTACGGAGTGTGGTGTGACACGTAAATTGGTTTCCCACTACATCCTATAAAGGGATTGGAGACAGCTTCTCACAACCAGTGAGCTGTGTGCTTTCTAGTTTTATGCTCACTGATTGGGATCTACAGCTTTACACCGGCTCCGAACGGTACCGGTCCATGGCTAAGTACACGATTGTATTGCAATCTTTAAGCCAGGTGACTGTCGTCGAAATAAATATAAGGTGGGCAGTGCAGGAATCGAACCCGCGTTATCATGTACAAGAGCCACTCAGACTAACCAATGCACCACTGACGACCACATGTAAGACTGTGTAACACAGCGACAGATGCTCATCGGCATTATCATTTAGTAGTCAGGGGTTTCCGCAGACTGTGTTCTAACGGCGGCCTTTGCTGTCACCTGGTCGTCTCAGCAACGACTCAATCCTTGTCACGTTTTGGGAGGCAATTACGTGATCCACCTTTTTACACGCCGCACTCCTGAGACGAAAATGAACAAAAACGAACAAACTACAAAATCGAAAACTTAGTAACGCATAGTAACGGTACCAAGAGTATAATGAAAACCACGACGACAACTACGGACACGCATGGATGGAGACCTATATCTGACAATAGGCTGGAGAATCAAAATTCGTGCAATGCAGTTGCACTACCTAGTACTTCGGTTCCTGATCCTAAAACAAACAAGTTTTTGTTCAAATCCACCCACAACCACGCCTACCTCCCATATAACGTAAAATAAAAAATCGTTGTATTTTCTCATTGGGCCATAGTTTACCGTTTTTTTTTAATTAACCAATCATTCCAAATAAAAGTCAAATTTGTACTATAAAATTATCGAAATTTATTAATTTTTCAGCATTTCTCAGTGCATACTTTTAGGGATATGATATACAGCTGTAAAAAACTTTAACTAACGTTAACATATGCCTAAAAGTATACCCCATTTTATTAGGTGTTTTCATCCATTTTTGTAATGAAATTTCCTGGCACTTTTTTTTATAAAATTTATAACTTTGTTCAACAGTATAAAATATTATGGGAATTTTATTTATGAAATCAAAAGAATACACTCCCACCTTTTACATTTTAGCAACCAGACAACCACAACGATCGATAACGACCACCTTTTTTAGTCCAAGAAAAACTAAAAACACTTAGTTTTTTGAGTGTCATCATAAAAGCATGAATATATTTTAATCTGTTATTGTTATTCAATTATTTTTTCTTAAAACTTAATGTAGAAATACCATATTTTTCAAATATACATATTCCAAATCGATACGACAAAAAGAAGTTATGTTTCCAGCCCATTGAAATGCATGAAAATCTGAGGGAGGTTACTGCAGAGTTTCATTTTGTTGATTTTGCCGCGTTTTTTTGTACAAAAACAAAATTTGTTGAAAAAAACTAATGATTTATTTCTCTTACTTAAACAATTCTCTACAAAACTGCATCATTACATTTTAGATATTTGACACTCGAAAAAGGGTATTTTTGCCGGCAAAATCCCTCTGTGCGACGTAGGCTGGCATCAAGGCCGCATAAAATTAATGTGCTTCAACTATGAGCGCTTTGCTGGGTGCTATCGCTGCGCTTTGAGGAAATAGAAAACCCTGGCCGGGTGCGACACTGGGTGTTGGAAAAACGATGAGTTCCTGTCTCGTCTCACGGCGCATGCTCGGATTCCAACCAAAAACTGTAGGGTCGGTCCAAAAACTAGGGGTACGGTCGATTATATGATGTAGATGGGGATCGCAGTCAAGCACTTCCAAAAAATCATCCTGATGCAAGAAAGGACCCATCAGGACCCAAGGTTCCCTGCATGCAGCTTTATTTGAATCCCGAAAAATTGACTAAAATGAATTAATTTTGAAAAGTAATTTATAAATTTATCGCTGGAGCTAGAGCACGTATCATATTACACTAAATATGACATTTTATCCTTCCGTTCAAACTATTTCACTCACACTAGTACAGAATTCGAATATCAACCTCCAGGGGAAATCTTTTTGGTTTAAATAAATAAAGGACTTATAAAATACCCGGATTTGTCGTTGAGCCTTCAATGCAGCACTAAATTAAAATAAATTTGGGAAAAATCGAAACATATATTTATTTTAAAATCAAACAAGAGAACCTGCCATTACATAGGAATATAATAAGAATAAATTTAGAACTGATGTGATACGGGTAAATATTCTTGGAGTACGCGATTCAAAAGCTACATTCAAGTGTGCATTGTATTGTAAAAGAAACGAATGTAGATTTTGTTTTATCTAAATATTTATATTTTGCAACCCTTTCAATTCTTTTCATTTCTCTCCTTAAGTCTTATTAAAATTCCATTTTCCGACTTTAATGTAACTCTAATATTTAAAATTGGATCGTATTCACTTTGCGGCTCACAATCTTTGTGTGAATGATCATTGATACCCGATGATAAACCATCTCTTGCTGGTAGGATTTCAAAATGGCGTACAATACGGGAGAGTAGAGACTTCAACTCACACAGAGCAAATTTTTCAGCTGAGAATGAAATAGGATAGAGAAGAAAATCTAAATATTTAAGAATTTTTTGGAAAAATAAATCATGATTGCCCATTGAAATCCCATACCTATGCATTTTCTGGGTCCAGCACTGAAGGGAACACTTTTGAATGCTTCAATCCCAGGATTTGTTTCAGTAGCGGTGGTTTTGTTTTCAAATCTTTCCGGCTTGAATTCACAGGGATTTTCAAAGTATTTCTCATTGTAGCCCATCGCAATTAGACACATTATGACAGTGGTTCTTTTGGCGATTTTTGTGCCATCTAAAAAAAAATAAAAATGTAAAATATTTAACTGGGAAATTTAAATTACACTAGACCTATATTTATATTCCCCCTAGACTAATTTTTCCACAACTTTGTAGGGAGAGCTAAGGAATTTTAAGCGGGTAATAAAACATAAACGTGTTTTTTTATTTCCACGGGGAAATACAACTTCTCTATGGATTTGTATGGGGAGCCGCTTAAACTCGATTAACTTTCCATAGAAAGTGGTGGACACAATAATTTAGCAGGGATTACAAAACCGCCCAAAACACTCTCACTGCTAAAATATCAGTTCGACGAATTTGTATTGGGAGGTGCCTAAAATTGCTTAATATTACTTATGGCAAAATCGTTTCTGAGAAAAAATTCAAAATTTTTTCTGCCCTTTGTCCTAAAAGTGTAATTTTATGGACGTTTGTGAAAAAAGTGCGACCCCACTTGAAGGTTTTGTGTTCGATTCTGAGAATGTTCCACTCAAAAATAGTAAAAAGGTGCACTTTCGCCACTCTCAACGAGTCATGGGGGAGAATGTTGGCCGATAAAATGGCAAAGCCTCTGTCATTTTATTGTGTTATTTGTCCTTGCTAAGCTAATTTTTCCACCTTTTGTGAGGAACGGAAGGGTAATTTAAGCGGCTTCTGTTATTGCGCGAATATTTGGTTAAGTGGCAATAACCACAAATATATATTTTCAAGATGGAGCTGAAAGCAATAATTATAACATTTGATCCCAAATAAAATATACCTTGCGAGATGTATTTAGAACAGCTGATAGCAGTAGGTGTTGTAGGCAACATCAACAGGCATTTTGTTTTGTTTAGTGCGCCATCTTGCTGGAACCATTTGCCATCAACACAAACGGATACCAACAATAACACAACACCAAAAAAGCACATATCCAAAATACATCTGAATTTGAAAGTGGGGAACACAACGACACGAAAAAAACTAAATAAATTGTTCGAATGTCACAACCTGGAAAATGATTCTAGTTTTGTATTGAAAAAATTTTCCACCCTGTTGAATAAAGGGCAGTGAATGTTATGAGAAACGTCAATGAGAGTTACAAAACGACAACACAGCACCTACTGGCATTACTTGACAACGCCTGTGCGATATCTACTTATTTCCTTTATCTATGGTATTGGTACATATTCGACCAGTTTTCACGCAAATTCGCTGAAAATTTCTTAATATGTGTCCATATACACTGGTCGAATTATTTCGTTTAGCGCGGTAATAAAGCCATGCAAAAGGGAGCTTAGAGCTATGTAATCATTCGACATTTCTATGTTCGTTTCACATCCTAAAAAAGGTATAACTTTGAAGGGGCGACGGCAAAATGTTTTAAATGTCGTTTCATACAAGGGCTATATTAAGCGTGTCTTTTTATTTCCCGCTAAACTAATTTTTCGATTACTTTATATGGGTAATACCATAGATAAATGAAATAAGTAGATATCCCACAGGCGTTGTCAAGTACTGCCACTAGATGCTGTGTTGTCGTTTTGTAACTTTCATTGGCGTTTCTCATAACTTTCACTGACGTTTATTCAACAGTGTGGGACATGGATAAAGGAATTAACTAGATATCGCACATGCCGTGGGAAATTTATTGTTCAATGGGATATTTTCTAGATGGAGCTGAATGCAATAATTACAACGTTTGATCCCAAACAAAATATACCTTGCTAGATGTATTTAGAACAGGTGCTAACAATAGGTGTGGTAGGCAACATCAACAGGGATTTTGTTTTTTTAGTGGGCCGATGCTGTACAGGTCAACATAAACGAATACCAACAATGACAGTACACCAAACAAGCACATAACTAAAATGCATTTGAATTAGAAAGTGGGGAACACAACGACATGGTAAAAACTAAATTAGTTGTTCGAATAGCACTACCTGGAAAATGATTCTATTTTTGTATTGAAAAAATGTCCCATACCGTTAAATAAACGTCAGTGAATGTTATGAGAAACGTCAATGAAAGTTACAAAACGACAACACAGCATCTAGTGGCAGTACTTGCCAACGCCTGTGGGATATCAACTTATTTCCTTTACCTATGGTGTGGGACATTTTTTCAATACAAAAATAGAATCATTTTCAAGGTTGTGCTATTCAAACAACTAATTTAGTTTTCTTCATGTCGTTGTGTTCCCCACTTCCAAGTTAAAATTTGGTTATTTTGATTGTATCTTTTTGTTTACTATTATTTTTGGTGTTCGTTTCTGTTGAATTTGAGAGCAACGGACCACAAAACAAAAACCAAAATCCCTGTTGATGTTGCCTACCACACCTATTGTTAGCACCTGTTCTAAATACATTTTGCAAGGTATATTTTGTTTGGGATCAAACGTTGTAATTATTGCATCCAGCTCCATCTAGAAAATATCCCATTGAACAAGAAATTTCCCAAGGCATGTGCGATATCTAGTTAATTTCTTTATCTATGGTAATACTATAAGAGTGTGCACTAGTTCCTTTTTGTACTAACGAGTTCCGTGGAAGACTTGGGAAACATATAGAGTATAGCGTATTAAAAGAAAATGTGTTTTCTTCACCTTTGTTTTGCGCTATGCTTCGCTTTTTTTGAAGATTGATTTTCAGGATTTGTGTCATGTTTCATTTACTTCCAACGAATAACCGTATTGCATCAAATTTGTTATTATATTTTGTGTTAATTTGATCACTTTTTGCCACTTTTTTAATACAATATTTCAAAAAACTACCCGAAATTAAGAACGCGCCACGGACGAAAAAATCAAAATAAAAGAGAAAACATTTTTGCTGAATTCCAGTCAGCTATCACCATTTCTTCTTCGAAAGCATATTCTCTATCTGTTCTCCCAGTCCTCAATTGAACAGCTGACTCATCGGTACCCCCGGAACTAGTGCGCACTCTTATAGTATTACTCGGTGGTTGTTGCCCTCGTTAAGCTAATTTTTCTACCATTTGCGTGGTGGGCTAAGCGAATTTAATTTTCTAACAAAGTGGTAAAATTTTGCAACTTTCCAGTTAAGCGGGATGACAATAAATACCAATTGAATGTGTATTCTTCCGACTAGTTTGTATGTAGAGTCGCTTAAAATGACCTAATATGGCTTAGGTCTCCATACACATTCGAATATTTTAGTTAAGCGAGGTAAATAAATCTTGCTAAAAAAGCAAACGGAAAATCTAGTTGTGGGAAAATTTAACATTTCCATGTTCTTTTCTCACTCCAAAAAAGGCTGAACTTTGAAATCGGTGATGGCAACATTTTTTAAATGTCGCCTCATACAAGGGAAACATTATTTTTTGGAAACGAAATCACCATTAAAGTAAGCTAATTATTTTCTTCAGCAACCCCTACTAGAATCTCTTCATCAGTATATTTGTAACACATTTTCCCCCAGGTGCTGCCAATTTCAGTTCAGTTTTCATGACCTTGTGTTAGGAAAGTATTAAAATGTTACATTTATAATAGTTAGAAATAGGATTTGCTCGTATGGGAAGGTTCCCTATTGAAATTTGTTCCTAAATAAAGTTACAGGGCATTCTTACCCACAGTCAGAGAACTAATTGTTTGAAAAGAGTTTCTCGCAACCGTAAATTCTACTGTTGCCACAGAATCGGGGTTGCCACAACCATATTGAATTTATGACGACTGAATTTAGTCCCCACAACTGAAATTCGGTTAAAGCAGTCTGGTATCATCACTGATTCGGTTGTGACAACTGAATCTTCAATAATTATCGTTATGTCAACCAAATTTTCAATAATTTCGGTTACTGCAACCGAAATTAACACCAAATTCGGTTGCAGCAACCGAATGTGGCATGTATTCAGGTACAACAACCGTATTTGGCATCAATCTGAATTTCGCAAGAACTGAATTTGGTCTTAAGTCAGTTGCGAATACCGAATTTGGCATTAATTCGGTTGATGTAACCGAGTTTCTCATGAATTCTATTTGGGCAACCGAATTCGCATTCAATTCGTTTACCACAACATAAATCTAAATATTTTAAACTTGACATTTAAAATTCTGGAATTTTATTTTAAACGAGTCAGTTGCGAATACCGCATTTGGCATTAATTCGGTTGATGTAACCGAGTTGCTCATGAATTCTATTGGGACAACCGAATTCGCATTCAATTCGTTTACCACAACATAAATCTAAATATTTTAAATTCTGGAATTTTATTTTAAACAAGCTAAAAAGAAACAACTAAGAAAATTACAACAACGATATTTCTTTTTGTGTGTTAAATACAGCAGAAATGTATGCTAACAATAACAGTCAATCATACATGGGGCAAATTAATTATATGACAATTATAATTTGTAGTTTAATTTGAATTATGTACTTTTCGAAATGCAAATTCAAAAAAATTTCAATACCATTGGCAATTGTACTTAATTTCAAAGCTTTTCCGTCATATCTGGGTATGTTTGGTTTTCAAATAGTTTATACAGTACAGGTTTATGAATTTGAAAGTCTACGAGGCAATACCTATCAAAGCCACAAACCTCTACCTATAAAATATTTTAAAAACAGAATTGCCAAACGTCAACAAATTCATAACAATTACAAGCATTGTCATATTTCATTACAATTGCAATCCGATTCCACAACCTGCATTTGCATTGCCTGAGCAAGCGTAAATTCAAAATGTTTTAATTACCATTGCCAACATTGGTAGTTCTTTTGCATTTGCAATAGATAAAGTAATGCAAATTAAAATCCAATGAAAATTAAAAAAAACATGTATGTTACCCGTAAATCTTAGTCCTTATAACGTTTGCGGGGGTCGTCAACAAATTGGGGTTGTTTATGTTTTCTCTTTCGTTTTCGTATATTCAATGCCATTACGAACGGTAGCGGGAGGCAAACCCAGTCTACCGGGTTTTTGCATTTTACCTACAGCCAGGATATTTGATTGCAGACACCCATTATGGATCAAACGCTGACCAGGATGCAATATGTCGAACCTGTATTTACTTCGTTTGGTTTCTATCCGCCATTGGCTCATACAAAACGACAAAAGAATGTGCCCGATAGCTTGATGAGCTTCAGTGACATTAGCCAGTTGCTAAACCTGAGACATACCAGTGATCACACAACCAATCCGGCTGCTTATTTGTTTCGCCGTCTCACTCTAGCTAGCTAACGGAGATTTTCGATAAATTGCCCAGGAAATACTGCGTGGAAGTAGTGAGCTGTTTGGACTGTCCACTGAAGGAATCATTTCTGGCCGCTCTCAAGTGAATGGCTATCAGAAACTTAGCACCTCCACGGAGAGTCCCATGTCGGTTGTCGCAACCGTAAATTCTACAGTTGCCACAGCATTGAGGTTGCCACAACAATATTGGGTTTGTGCCGACTAAATTTAGTCCCCACAACTGAAATTCGGTTGAAACAAACTCATATCATAACTGATTCGGTTGTGACAACTGAATCTTGAATTATAATCGTTATGTCAACTAAATTTTCAATAAATTCGGTTGCAATTGCCCATATTTATTGCCAATTTCCGTTGTTGCAATTCAGTTGCTGAAGTTATTGAAAATTTAGTTGGCAACAACCGAATTTGGCATCAATATGAATATCACATTAACTGAATTTGGCCTTAAGTCAGTTGCAAATACTGAATTTGGCGTTAGTTCGGTTGATGTACCCGAACTTGTCATGAATTCTGTTGGGAGAACCGAATTCACTTTCAGTTCGGTTACCACAAAATAATTCTATATATTTTAAACTTGGCATTTAAAAATCTGGAAGCTAATTTTTCTTTAAAGAAGCTAAAAAGAATTTACAATTGTTGCGGTCGCGGTGATATCAATTTTTTTGTGGTTATTAGGAAATGTAAGTGGAAATTTTATAATTATAGTATCTGCATTAAAACGTGCCATTTTTCAAGTTCGGTCGAAATTTTGTACCATGGTCTATTTATAGAAAGGTTTAGGACCTAAGTCGACAGACACAACTTGTTACAATTGGTGTGGTGACCTTATGACCGGGACTTCAAAAACGGTCGGAAATGAATGCGAATTGATTTTGTTACTCCAAAGATTACCCCATATATAATATTATTTCCTTATTTTATAATTATTTTTGGAAAATATATCATCACTAAATTAATAGACAAAAATTTTAAAATTCAGTTGTGACGCCATCTCAATTTGGTTGTAATAAACTCTAAATCGTTTGTGACAAACTCTAATTCGATTGTGGCAACCTCTAATGCGTCTGTGACAATGTCAAATTCAGCTGTGCAACCTTTAATTCGGTCGAGTCAACCCTTAATGCGGCTGCTATTGCCTCTAATGTTATTATGACAACCTCTAGACAACTGACCCTCTAATCCGTCTGTGACAATTTCTAATTTGGCTGTGGCAACCTTTAATTCGGTCGAGTCAACCCCTAATTCGACTGCGATGACCTCTAGTGTGGTTATGACAACCTCTAAATATGGTTGTGCACTAACTGCCCACGTTACTGCACCTACATATTTGAAAATTCTTAAATAGTGGAAGGCAGCGAAACACATAACCTCTTCTTTCCATTTTGCTTTGCTTCGCTTTAGGCATTTCATTTCGCATAAAAGTGAAACAAATTCGACATTTTAATCTCAACTTACTGATATCAATCGCTTTTCGATTTGTTCTTGCTATTAATGGAACAGCTGGATATAAACGTAATGTTTCCCTCAATACCAACTCCAGATAAGCCATCTCATTTAAATGTTCAGTTTTTACGTCAACATTTCTCAATCCACTGGCTGATTTTACGTTGAACACCTTTTGTTGTTCTTGATAGACTTTAAGCTGAATCGCAGGATGACGAGATAATGTGTACAAGGTAAAGGATAATGCAGCCGCTACAGGATCATGACCCTTTGGTTGGAAGGAATGGAAAGAAAAAAAGAGAACAATGCAAATGAATAATAATTAAATACACAAAAACAGGTGATGTAAATGAGAATGCAATTACGATTGGAAATTCTGTGTCTGTCTGTAATTGCTTGACATATAAATATTTACCGTGAATATGAACGTAGATATTTCTTCAATTATTTCACTGATTTTCAATTCTCTGCCATCCAATTTGGCATTCAAGAGGACATTTAAAAATGGTTTAAGTTCTGTCGCCGAGTTGCTGGCGGTGTTGCTGTTCAATTCATGTCTACGTTGTTCCACGATCTGGTAATAAAGAAAAGTGAAAGGAAATAAACTCAAACAAAATAAGCAGCATATTTAGGACTTTATTCTTAATTGAAATTTAAATCCCAAGTGATTTTGTTTGAAAACTCCGTAAAGAGAGAGGCAGGTACAAACTTAATAAGTAGTCTCTCAATTTTATGTTATGACCATTTACTTGCTGCCATAAATATTTTTTCGATGCCATTGTTACGAATTTACAAATTATCAGTTTTATCCTGCTAATTTAATTCCTGCTACTAAAACAAAATTCTGATTCAGCTGCACAATAGTTATCTTTATTTACGCCCAAGTAACATTCACAACTACTCTACACTAAATAACAACTTTTACTCGTCGAAATATAATTTTACGCGATTGAAATCCGACTGATTCGATAGTCGTTCCATGAATTATTACTCGACGAAGTATAATTTAAATTTGACCTTTAATTATTTAAACCATACATGGGTATTTTTAAATTGCATTGGATTTTAATTTGCACACAGACTTTTCCACTCGTTTCCAGAACCTATTTTCGCTGTTTTTTGTCTTTTCGTTGTCGTTATATCGTTGTTATCTTTTTGAACTTATAGAAAACTGCAGACGGTTTTACCTTTCTTTTTCTCGAATAGTGGAGAACTCAACCAAATTGAATCGGTATTGCAGCTTATTCACCAAACTGGTTTAACAAGCTGGTATGCTGTTGCAAAGGCATATTTTCAGGCGCAACATCAATCGCCCTATTATTTACATAATATTAATATGGGATTAAGCATAAGTAAACGATTCTCTTATTTAACCGTAACAACATTATTTAAAAAAATACAAAAAACAAAATAAATGGTATCCAATTACATCCCATGAAGGAATTGGAGAGAGCTCCTCACACCCAGTGAGCTGTGAACATTCAAGTTTTATACTCATTGATTGGTCCTACAGTTTTTAAACCGCAGAAAGAAATTTAAGGTGGTCAGATCGGTGATCGATCCCAGGACCTCCTGTAACCACACCGACGGCCACAGTGTTTAATAATGAATACATAAATATACACCAATTATATGTAAACAAACCCCGATGATACAATTACGCACGCTCCTCAATATTACAATATTGCACTCTCTTCATCTTTTTAATGATCCAGAAACTCATATGTAACTATCACGTAGCTCAAAAATGTATTATAATTTTTTCAATTGTTCATTATAGCCCACGTAACCTTACATTACAGTACATCCCATGAAGGGACTGGGGAGAGCTTCTCACAACCCGTGGGCTGTGCGTTTTCCAATTTTTCTCTCACTTATTGGGACCTAATGTTTTACACCGGTACCGAACTGTATTTTGAGAAACTTTTTCATGGCTAAGTACTCGATAGTGTCGCCATCACTAAGCACGGTGGTCGTCGTCGAAGGAAATGTAAGGTGGTCAGAGCAGGGATCGAAACCATGTTCTCATGCACAAGAGCCGTGTACACTAGCCATTGCACCACCGACGTCCACACGTGCTGATCAAAAATGGAAGCATCTAAAATAGTTGAAGTCATGGAATTATTGCAAAATAATAATTTTGTTCCGAACGTTGCAAAAAAGTTCAATGTCATATGACAATCCAGAGAACACAACGGAAGGAGGATATTAAAACTTCAACTGCTCCTGAACGCCCCAGAAAGATTGACGATCGAAATTGTCGTCATGTTACACAATTAGTGTCAAGAGGCAATGCAATTAGTCCAGTTGCGGCACTAAAAACATTAAATATTGAAGCCAGTGAGTGGACTGCTCGTCGAAATCTCAAGAGATTGGGTTTTAAGGCTGCAGAGAAGAAAAGTAAACCAATTTGATAACAAAAGAATATAAAGCTTCGAAAAGAATTTACCCAGCTCTACAAAACACTGGACTGGGGCTGACTCTAAGAAGATGGAGAATTAAATTCGACACGTTTTAAATAAAACAAAATAAAATTTCGCTTTTTGGTTAAGGTTATATGGTCTGATAAAACTAAAAATCGATTTGACTACGATGGCCGTGCTTGGTGCTGTGCAAAAGATCCAAATACTACTAACCCGAATGCAGTAACACAAATCATGAAACTTGGTGGTAGGTCCTCTGGTTAAAATAGAAGGTATTATGGGTATTGTAATTCTCCAAATACTACTAACCAGAATACTACTAACCCGAATGCAGTAACACAAACCATGAAACTTGGTGGTAGATCCATAATGACATGGGAATGTACTACTAAGAATGGAGTAGGTCCCCTGGTTAAAATAGAAGGTAGTCTAGGTATTCTAATTCTGCAAAATCAGCTACCAGCTGCTATAGAAAATACGTGTCTTGCTACTGATTGAGTGATTTTTCAGCATGACAACGAAGCAAAACATGCGGCCAAAATCGTCAAAATCTGGTTAAACACATAATAATTTATAACCATGAAATAGCCAGCGTAGTCACCGGACTTAAATTCTATCGAAAACTTTTGGAGTTACATAAAATCTCAGCTCGCCAAGTACCAAGATGCTCCAAATGGTTAAACGAATTGTGGGATAGTGTAAAATAGGCTTGGGATACGTTTCCAGCGGCCAAGAGGGCAAAATTTTGAAACTGCATGTCTCGCCGTATACAATCTCATAAAACGCCAAAGGTTACTGGAGAAAATATTGAGTCAGAAAACTAATAAATTAATATAAAACCAGAGAGCAAAATTGTAACATTTGTTTAACTTTACAATATTTACTGTTCACTTAGTATACGTCAACATAAAATTAAATATATCAACGTAGAGTTACAATAGTGCTGCCGACTGTTAAAATTTTTCCTAATTTCAGAAATATAACTCTGATCTGTTCAACTCGTAGGAAATGGATAAAAGTGTTTTTGTTTTTATTCATGATAGAACAATAAAATTATTAAATTAATTATTTTCTTATTGTTTTTAATCGAATGTTTAAAATATACAAATTTATATCCAAATTGTCAACCTTCGCTTGTCAACCCTGTTACAATTTTGCTCGTCACTGTACCTATTTTTGGACCACTTGTTATACAGTGGTTTTCAAAGCGAAACCATTGGGAATATATTGCTATGCTAATGATCCCAAGCAGTGAATCTAAATAACAGTTGTGAACAGCTCCCATTAATACTTTTATTCGATATTTCAAGTTAATTTTATTCAAAGAAAAAATTTGGTGCCAAATCTAGTTTGAGTCTCTAGCGAGACGTTATGTTCTGCAGGCATAATATAACAATTTCTAAAATGTTCTATAAATAGCGAATTGTTGAACCTTTATATTGCATGGTGAGTTCGTGATATGTGTTATATTCCTTACAGCCGAAAAGTATGCAAACATATCACTACAGTACGTTAATCAGTTACAGCGTAGATGGTGTCAGCTGTTTTTCAGCTTATATTGTCTGTGTGTGATTACCCACCGTAAAATAGAAAAAACGTCAGAGTGCTTGGCAAGAGAGTTAAAAGTGAGTGGATGTGATTTAAAGAGAGCCTATTACAGAGGCAGTCTTGGCAAATTTTGGTGGTTACGAGTATATAGTAAAGGGATTCTTTTTATCAAATATACTAGTTTATGTTAACAAATTTCATAATTATTAGTTTTATAATTCGTTGGATCCGTTGCACAGTGTTCATGCCCACGTGAACTCCGAAAAAATTTTTATTATTTTCAGAATTTTCCAACCATTATTTCTGATTATCCTGGAATATATCATGCACGAGTTCAACACATATGTACATTAGGGCGGGTCAAATCGTATGGAACGATTTTTTTTGATGAAGCGTATAGCAAAAAAGTAATCTTTAGGTGATTCTGAGAATCCAAATCGACTTAGAGCTATGGTCTCTTGAGCAAAATTTCTCAAAATATATAGATTACGTTTTTGCTATACGCTTCATCAAAAAAAAAAAATAACCCGCCCTAATGTACATCTATATTAAACCATTTTTCTTCTCCTTTCCCTACTTACCCGATTAATTTCAGTTTTCAAGGAACGCAATGCTCTTCTTTGTTTACCATAATACGGCGTTAATTGAAACAAAGTATCGAATCTCTTCACGATGCTGAATGTACGCTCTTGTATAACATCGCATAAACTGGAGCATCAAAGTGCAGCATAAAGGACGCGGTTTAACGTCACGATAGCAGCCACAGTTCAATGCGAGATGGAGGGATGTAAAAGTGGTTACGTATTTGGTAAAGTAATTGAGTCAACAATTTGCATGAAATGAGAAGGAATAAAATTATTATTTTAATTTAAATTTTAATGGACAACTATCGATGGTGGGGTTAATTGTATATTATATTGCAATTTGTTTATAGTAATTGATTTGCATACTTTCGAGTACAGTGCATATTTTTATGGGAAATAATAATTATTGTTTCTTTATTTTGAATTGACTTACTCGGTGATTGCATTGTGAATATCTGAAGGTTGATTATCGAGCGAATTGCTTGGGATGCCAGTGGCATTTTCTGTAATGAAACAAAAACAAGTGATACTTTTAATGATATTGTTGAAATTGGTATGACGTTTCACATCAGCGTTTTTGTAATAATATGTTAATCTTTTAAAATGCGAAAAAAAAACTTAAAAATGTTCATAGTTTTAATAGACGATAGTAATCTTTGAAATGGTAAAAAGAAGTACCATTAAAAATGCATCATCATTCCATTTCCGTGTACATATTTAACTTTTGACAATGCGAATTTAATCCACGCACTGACCGAAATTCCATTTCTTTCGGACACTATCACCTTGTTTTCAGATTGAATAATTAATTGTGAAAAAGCTTATCAAAAAGCATTCGGAAGCGGTGTAAAAGTTTACCCAAAATTAGTTCAAAATTTTTGAAGTGTACAAATGAAATTTCACTATAGTCAGGTGTCTTCTTGACACACTGATTTTCTTTCTTTTTTCTTAAGTTTTTGAACATATTTTTTTTTTTTTGGAAAACTTAATGAGAAATGGCAACATTGCGAAAACCATTGGGAATATGTTGCTATGCTTATGATCCCAAGTAGTGAATCTAAATAAGCAGTTGTAAACACCTCCCTTGTTCTGCAGGTATAGTTAGTATTTTCTAAAATGTTCTATAAATAGCGAATTCTTGAACCTTTTACTTGTATGGTGAATTCGTGATAGGTGTTATATTCCTTACAGCCGAAAAGTATGCAAATTTATCACTACAGAACGTTAATCAGTAACTAGTTGGCAACTAGTCCATAGATAAATAAAAAACCATAGATGGTGAAAGATTAGTGCTGGATTTGAAAGTAAAGGGAAATTTTCTAGATGGCGCCGGAGTGGTGTATACGGGCAAATTTCCATAGGTACAAAAACTATTGAAAAAACTATATAACCGTGCCTTTTTGGCTTTTGCATTGTGAAAAAAATATCAAAAGCGATATGCTTTTTTATTACTTGTATCCCATTATCAAATTTAAGTAACAGAATCGAAATACAAATTATGTTTGAGTGCATTTTCGTCGCATCTGAGTGAAAAATGATCATACGGAAACAGCGTGTGCCCTCTGGTGAAAATGGTGATTAAGCAAATGAATCATCTTTGGTTTTTATTTATCTATGACCAGTCGTAGATGGTGTCAGTTAATGCAACCATCTTTTGCGTTACCACATGGGTGCGCCCGGCCAATCAATTCTAAAAACCATTAGGAATGGGTGTAAAAGTTTACTCAAAATTAGATAAAATTTTATGCAGTGTACAAATGAAGTTTCACTACAGTCACGTGCCTTCATGACACACGGATATTCTTTCTTTATTCTTATGGTTTTTAACCAAACATTTTTTTTTGAAGAAAACTTAAGGACAAATGGCAGCAGTGATCATTTTCGTTGACATTTCTCTGGCCTTTATCTTATGTGTGGAATTTTGTTAAATTTCTCGCGAAATATTCAACTCAGGTTAATATATTTATATGCTTTATTCCTTTAAATAAAATATAAAAATATAGAAGAGTATTACAATACAAAATTTAAATAAAACCTTCACGAAGAACATAGGGCGGCAACGAATTGTCTCCATCGAGTTCTGTCTCTGGGAAGTGATTTAATTTGGTTCCATGAGAGACGAGTTAGTTTATATTCCTTTTTCAGGTACCGCAACCATATATTTGGTGGCATTTCTGGCCCTACATAACCCTCGGGTTGGGCGCCTAAGTATATGGCCGATCCAAGTCCATGTTCTTTTACATATATCCAATTTAATAGGACTCATGCATGTACGATACCAGAGTACTTCATTAGAAATTGACTTGGGCCAGTAGATACGGAGTATTTGTCTCAGACCACTTTTGACAAACCATTGGACCTTCTTCATTGTCCACTTCATCAAGCTCCAAGTAGTACAACCGTAAAACAGTACAGACTTCACAATACAATGCAGGTTTAGAAATGCTACACGGGCCTTATTTATACGATCACCTATATCCGCCGCGGAGCCACCATCCGTGGTAATGTTGCATCCTAAATAGTTGATTCAATCCACGCCTTCAATTAACGAACCATCAACTGTTAGTGGAGCATTCCGTTCTCTTCGAATACGCATTAGCTTTGTCTTCTTTACAAAGTTCGTATTTACCCCCTCTGTGTAACCCATACACATCGTCGTGGGAATGGGTAAATAAAGCTTACCCATTACCCACAAGGGTATGGGGAAAGTAATATGTAGCTACACACGAAAATATGGGATTACTCATAACGGGTACCCATTACCCACTGGGTAATGGGAAATATATTGGGAAGCTGCCCATGACACTGAGGAATTACCCATCACGATTACCCATTACACATGGGGAATTTCTAAGCCGACTTAACCCATTATCCACGGCGATGGATATTGGATTACTCAGGGTAATCTATTCCCATTATTGATCGAAAATAGGGAAAACTTAGAAAAAAGTCTATATCTCGAAATCGGAGCGTCGAATCGAAAAAATAACTGATTTTTACAGGTTTCCAAGCGATTTTCTTATTTTGGCGACTTTTTTAAGAAAAAATTATTCCATGCAAATTGGACCACTTTATGAAAAACCCTTAGAGAGCCATAACAATTAATTATTTTTCCGAATGAACGCTCCGTTTCCGAGATAAATACTATATACTTGTTTTCTAATTTTTTCATATTTTCGATCAAACATCGGGATGGGTTACCCTGGGTAACCCACTACACCCTCGCCGTGGGTAATGGTTAAGGCCGCTTGCCCATTCCCCATGAGTAGTGGGTAATCGTGATGGGTAACTCCCAATCGTCGAGGGTAACTACCCATTATTTTCGTGATGGGTAATTCGTCATTGTTGTGGGTAACTACACACTAGTTTTCCCATTGTCCTGTGGGTAATGGGTAAGTCCCCATCGTCATGGGTAACTACCCATTATTTTCCCCATTACCCTATGCGTAATGGATAATCATGATGGGTAATACCCCATTGTCGTGGGTAACTACACATTATTTTCTCCATTACCCACAAGGTAATCGTGATGGGTAATTCCCCACTGCCGTGGGTAGCTAACCATTATTTTCCGCATACCCTGTAGGTAACGGGTATATTAATTACCCCGACGGCAATAATAATAATACCCATGGTAACCCATTACCCACGAAATACGAACCCTGCTTCTTTATAATTATTGCAATCCTATTTTTTTCTCATTCGGACAGTCTGTGTAACTAGACCATGATGTCATCAAAATTTGTGGGCCATAAGATATATGTTATCTTCGTGGTCGATATCATGTAGATGTTCACACATACTCCACCGAATGCCCCACGGTGCTTATGCATTAATTGCCACCATTACCTCGTCCATAAGTATAAGAAATGATGTGGTGGACAAGACACATCCTAGTCCAACGCCCGCAGATGTGGTGAAGGTTGGCTTTCCTTCCCATTAAAACGAGCTATATAAGCTGCATCTCTAAACAGTTCAGGGATCGTGGACACCAGTGTCCGGTATCTCCTTTTTGGTCTAGGTGGACGACACAATCAAACACAATCAACCGTTTGATCGAAGTCTACGAAAAGTAGATACAGAGGAGGGTGTAATTCAACTGATTGTTCTATGATTATACCACGTGTGTTCACGTGGTCGGCACACAAACGACCAGGCCTGAAACCCCCCCTGCCCCTTCCGCACAATCTGCTCCACCACCAACGAGATGCGCTGAAGAATAAGGGTCGTCATTATCTTGCCTAGTGCATTGGGCAATGTGATATCTCACCAGTTCCTGCACAGCGTTAGACCACTCCCTCTTTCCCTTCCGTAGGGATTTTGTTGTCTATCCATGCACTTCTGATAACTGGCGTAATGCCATCTGCTAACACTGATGCCCTATATTTCAACAGTCGCACTGGAATATAATCAGGACCAGAAGATTTGTGATCCTTCATTTTACCCAGTGCCGGCTTGATCTCTGCATGCGACGGGGATTCCGTTGAAATATCCCTTCTAGGGTTGCGACTTGAGTTTGCTGCCTAAGGGTTACACTGACCTTCATCATCCGGATGTCTAGATTATGTCGTAAAGAATTCACGCGCTCGCACCACTTGATGGTCAGGTTATCATATCTTCGTGCCATCATTAGCTTTTAACGATGCAGTACTCCAGATATTGTTGCTGCTTAGTTTTTTCATTGAAGAGTAAATAATACGGAGGAGATCTTTGTTTGGCCGTCGGTGGTGTAATGGTTAGTGTGCGCGCCTGATAGACATGAGATCCTGGGTTTCATTCCTGCTCAGACTACCTGAAATTTCTTTCGGCGACGGTGCAAGCGTTCAGGATTCCGAATTTTGGTCCGGAGTTGTGAACTAATCCAAAATTTTTCTTTGATCTTTTCTCGCTAAGAACCTTCCTTAATCGTTCAAACAATCCCTGACCACATATTTTGGGTGTCCTGTGCCAAATTGGAGCGCAAAGTTTGATGGTACATCTTTGCTGTGGATGGTCTGTAGTGTATTTTACGATTTTTCCTCTAATACAGTGACAGCCGCTGGACGGAGACGGAATGTGTCCACTAAGAGTTGGTGGTCGCTATCAATATCAGCACAGCGTCTAGATTTGACGTCCAGCAAGGGACCAAGGAACATCTTGCTGACAAGAATATGATCAATTTGATTGAAGCTTTGACCATCAAACGATTCCCATATATACTTGTTTATATTTCTATAGCTGACCCGGCAGATGTTGTCCTGCATAATATTTCAAGCGATTTGTATGGGAGGTACCACGCCCCATTGTCCAATTGGACCGAATAGTAAATCAAAACCACCCAGGGCGTCACCCAAACGCATTCAAAAAAATTTATTCAAATCGGTCCAGAAGTTTAGGAGGAGTTCAGTCACAAACTCACGTTCAGTAGAATTATATATATAAAGAAAATGGGGGAATTTCATTCCGCCGACAAACAGTTGATTTCGAGTACAGACATCTATGAGCCTGTCACTATTGTCATTTCTCACAGTTCCACGGCCATGTCTTCCCATCAGTTCATGTTAGATAGTTTGTTGTCGTTGCCCACTTTGGCATTGAAATCTCCCAGAAATATTTTAATGTCACCAATTGACAAGAAGCTTACAGCAAAATCCAGTTGGTTGTAGAATTCGTCCTTAGCACTGTCCTCCTTAGCCTCAGTATGTGTATACGGCTGTACCACAGAAATCCTGCGGAATTTCGAATTACAACTCGCAATGACGTTGCAATCAGATAAAGCCTTTTATGATATTAGAGCATTTCTAGCTATAGGAGAGAGCAGAAGGCCTACTCCGTTTATATGTGCCGTATCATTACTGGGGTAGATAAAGCAGAGACCAGATGGTAATTGAGATTTGCCACTATTAAGCCAAAGCACTACGCTAAGGCCTAGGAAGTCAACATTGTAGCGTTCCAAAAGTCGTCTAACCTGTTCGAGTTTCAATTTATTGGAGAGAGTTCATTCATTCCAGGTGTTTAAAGCTAAAAGTCAGTATCGAGGGGGATGTTTTTACTCTGAATTTGAATTTATTGACGTTTCTGTAATGATTGCAATTTAAGACGAGTGATTCATTAGACTACTGCATCCAATCCTAGTTCATGGGACTGCCAACACCCTCTAGGCGGATATACACCCTATATTAGGGAGATATTTTTATCAATTAACCAGTCCAGATCCGTCGTGTTTAGTAAACCAGCAGGGGCACCACGAGCAGGATGTGGCTCTTCACCACACACTACGGTATTGGCAGGAACATTTCCAACTTTGCACTCGCCCCCCAAACTTAGTAACAGCTTCAAACTTTAAATTTCCGCAATTGGGGGATGCGGCAACCCTGTCAACAGAGAGGACATTTTATTGATTAAATCATACACATTACCAATTCAATGAGACTGGGTACAACCTACCTTATATTAAAAACAACATTTCTATTGAATCAATACAATTTTTTCCATCAATTCCTTGCACTATAACAATTAACAAAACCGTTGCATTAAGTCGATAAAATATTGTTATCCGTTCAATTAACAACTATTAATAATAAATATTCATTGAATTGATGTAACCTTTTACATTTAACATAGAGATTTGAATATCCCAATAACCATGTAAAACTCACCACACACTATATCCAATGAACATTTTTTCACCAGTTTTTGAATATCAAACATTTCACCATCCTTGGCGTGTCCCTGAAGTTTAACCACAAACTTGTTGCCCGTCTTATTCACCACTTGCATATAACCCTCTATGGCTTTGGTGTCAAAGGCAGGTAAATACAATTTTTGATGCTTCAACCATCTAGCGCCTGAACAGGTTAATAGGCCATCACCCAACCAGGGACGTAGAAAGGAATACAAATGTTCCTTATACAGCAACGATGAACTACTGAGAATATTCTAGAGGGTTGAGAGAAGAAGGTTTAAAGGTATTTTAAGGCTTCAGCTGTTAAATATTGATTACAAATAGGATACATACGACGAAATTAATCTCATTCCCTGTTGGAGAATTGTCATGTATTTATATTGTAGATATGGGTAAATTGACATACACACTTATTACAGGACGAAAACTACACACATCCATATGTACCTGTATTTCCGCTGGGTCACTTAGCATAACATGGTATTGTAAGAACACCAGGGAACGGAAACCCTGGAAATCATATTTCCGGCAGTATTGCAAAATCTTCTTGGGATATTCTATAAATAAATAGAAAATACAAGATGCCAAGTTAAATATGTGCATGTCTTCTCACATTTATCTCATTTTATTTGCCCAAAGGATGTTGAAAAGTTTCAATTTACTGGTCTTAAAGGCAAATACATAAATACGTAATTATATTCTTGATATGGAGGTGAAAATGTATAAGGATTTCCAAGGAGCAGTTGTGTGTAAATATAAGAGTTATTATTGTTTGTGTTTGTTTATGGCCCATAAATATTTGGGCTAACAAGAGCCCTCAAGTGTGTGCAAATATTTACACAGGCACAGACACGTGTGGGTAAATTAGAATGACACATTATATAATTCTTAATACAGAAAACGCAATTGTTACGTTTTTAATTTACAATCGAAATAATATTTTTACGACTATGTAAAAGCTTCTACATGCGCTTAATGAATAAAGTAACATAATGTGAATAACAGGTCGATTAATGTTCTGCCTGAAGGTGTGCCTTTGCAAAACCACTCTGGTGAATAAGTAGCAGTACTGTTGAAATTCGGTTGATGTCTCTGCTATACGAGAAAAAGATGGTAATACTGTTTTTGCTTTCTCTAAGATCGAAAGATAACAATAATGATTAACGACAATGAAAAGAAAAAAAACACCGAGAAACAGGTTCTGGAAACTGGTGGAACTATCTAGAGAAACCAGCGGCGAAAAATATAACTCGTTTATATGGCTGAGGTGTTTGGCCCTTGGAGTTAGTCTGTGATTAAACACAATATTGAACGGTTGCACATACATTCGTCGGCAATACTGATATCAACTTTAAGTAATCGTATAAAGGTTTCAATATAGATTTATTGTATAATGTTAATTTTGTACTGTGTAAGTAAAATAAAAGTACCGGTGGCATTTTTTTTTCGCGCAAGCTTTAAATTTTTTTGATAAAATCAATTTCAAACAGCCCCAAATTTACATCTAGTAAATTAAATAGAAAAACAGAACTAATACTGTCGTACTTATTGTAATTTATAAAGAACCTTGTTTTGTTAGTGGGAAATAAAACAACGCTAAAAAGGACGACTCAAAAAATTCGTAACAATATGTTCTCGTAAAAAATAGTCAGTTTCCAGCAATGTCTCGGATGGCCGTCAGTAGTACAATGGTTACGTGTTTGTAGCTTGTTGCAAATGTTGTATACTTGTGTCCAAACACATTGTGTTTGCCATTCAATATTACATGTTGGAGACACAATTGTTAATTGGTTATGATATATGTTTTGTAACCCACTGTGGCTTTGTTTGTTGAAAACTACTGAAAAGAAAAACGTGTGAGACAACAAAGGAACAAAAAAGAAGCCGAACTTCAAGTCATGAAAACAAAGCTTGCACGTAAGTATACATGGTTCCGGCAATCTGTTCAATGGACGGTTTTTCCGCGTGTGTGTACGATTCTGGTACATGAGAACGTAGATTCAATCCATGCTTTGACCAACTTACATTAGTCAAAAAGATAATGTTCGGGACGGATGTAAAACTGTATACCCCAATCTTACTTGCTTACTGACTTAGGTGCCCTTAAACAACCCATATGGGGCAAGGGCCTTACAAAATTAGCACAACGTGTTTCTCCGACCGACGCGGTCTTCAGCTTTTCCCATTCAGTTGCTATCATCAAGCTCTCGCAGGAAATATTCCACCTGGTCTTTCCACCGAAGTCTTGATCGCCACTACATTTCGCACTGGTCCATTCTGGTCCATTCTACTGGCATAGCCTTGCCAGAAAAAATGCGATATTTTGATACGCCTGACTACAGTGATGTCGGGATATAGATTATACATCTCGTGGTTGATCCGTCGTCGATAGAAACTATTATGGGAGCATATTTCGGAGCATTTTTCTCTCGAAAACGCCCAGTGATGTTTCATCAGAATGCGATTAGACCCAGGATTCTGCGCCATAAAGCAAGACATGCTGTATGAGAGTCTGATATAGTTCGATCTTCGTTTCTCGAGAGAGAGTCTTATCCCTGAAGTGCTTGCTTAGCACGAAATAGCACCTGCTTCCAATCACAATTCACCGCTTGATTTTTAGGCTGACGGTATTGCTTCTGTTCGCTCCAGATCTTAGGTATATAAATTCGTCCCCAACCTCGAAATGATAACTGTTGTCAATGTTTACCCTTTCATCCAATCGGGTGGATGTTCTGCGTGAAGAAACCATTAATTTTGTGTGTTTCGTCGTTTACTGCCATAAAGTGGATTCGTTCTCAATTCTAGAAAAAACTGCAGTGACTTCCAGCAAAATTCGACCAATGATGTCTAAATCATCCCAGAGAAAAGTGAAAACTTTTTTGCTGAATTCCAGCCAGCTATCACCATTTCTTCTTTGAAAGCATATTCTCTATCTGTTCTCCAAGTACTAAATTGAACAGCTGTCTCATCGGTACCCCCTGCCTATGACTCGCTGAGAGGGCAGAAAATGCAACAGCTGTCTCAACGGTACCCCCTGCGTAACGGGTTCGAGACGGATCCGTCTGATCGCAACTTCACTGATTCACTTGTTATGTTTTTACGGAATCGTAAAGAGTTCGAAACGGATCCGCAAAGACTCGCTAAGTCTTCGCTAAGTTATCCATACAAAACAAGCGATTATATAAGCAAACGGTGTAACCAAAACACGCTTAATAATAATTATCTTCATTTTGGAAGGTCCTGACCCCCCGGGGTTGTTCGAGACCAGATAAATAAGTAAGTGGATTTTCGAAAGAGAAAAAGTCCTTAAAACCAGTCACCATAATATATAATATTTTTCCATTAGTACAAACTCTATATCATGATTCGTATTCGTACATATAAATAAACACCTGTTGCCATAAAATAATTTGTGCATAATTGTTAACAAAATGTTTACATATAAACTGTCATAAACTGTTTGCGATAATTAAATATAAAACACACTTGTGTGCATAATTATAGCATTAAAAACATTTTGTTATCTAAGTCGCATTGGTAATAAAAAAGCTTTACGAGCATACCTCAGGGTCGCATATTTAGAGGATTAAATAGTGTGACCTTATAAGGAGACATGTTGTTTCCTTCATTCCAGTATAGGAATTTACGCCTGATAGAAATTTGTACAGTCTTTGACCAGTGACACACAATACAATATGGAGATTGCCGGTTTTAAAAATACGTACCCTTATGGCTGGTAACTATTTAACTCGACCCCACGAAATACTTCGAGCTACATTATTTTCTTCTCACTGCGGAATAGATCGGGAAAATATCATCATTGATAACAATATATGACTTTGTGCTTAAGATTATTTTGCACAAAAATCCCGTTTTTATCATTTCAATGAGATATGGGACTGACCGTGGAGGTGGAAAGTTTCAGATTGCCGGTCATTTGGGAGTGACCAGAAATGATACCTTCAAAGAGCCATCCAAGCAGCTCAATTCTCGCTGGAAGTATGTCCCGGGCAATGGCTTTATCGGAACATTCCATTAGCTAACTAGAGTGAGAAGGCGAATCGAATCGAATCGAATGAGCAGACTTATTGGTTATGCGATCACTGATGCGTCTCAGGTTAAATAGGTGACCCTATCACTGAAGCCCTTCACACTAGTGGACATATTCTTTTATCCTCTGAAAATGCATGACCCAACACTACTGGCCAATGGCGGATCAAAAGAAAATAAACAAAAAAACAGTTTCGACACACTGCATTCCGGTCAGCTTCTGATCTATTATGGACAGCTGACACATAATCATCCTGGCAGTAAGTAAAATGTAAACCCACGGTGGGCTGAACTTGCCTTCCGCCATCATCACATATTAGCAATGAAAATTCAAAATGAGAATGAGAACCATAAAATCCGTCCATTTATTGACGACCCCGCAAGCGTTATAAGGACCCCGATTTTCGGATATGCACTTGAAATGTTAGAACATTATACAGATCCGGTGCCACTATCCTACTGTCAGATGTCGTTGAGAATTATAAAGCTGACATTACTGCTATCCAGGAGATGAGATGGACTGGCTATGGCTGTACAAGGAAGAAGAATTGTGCCATGAGAAAAAACATGAAGTTGGCTGCGGATTTCTAGACTGCGACATTTGGTCTCAAGGTTCAACCTCGTGAGCGAACGTAAAGCCGCCATACGCATAAAATCGAAATACTTGAAAAATAAATAAATGGTTTCCCATTACATCCCGTGAAGGAATTGTAGAGCTTCTCACAACCAGTGAGCTGTGCGCTTTCTAGTTTTTATACTCACTGAACTACTTTAACATATCGCTAATATACGATGACACCATGCCCTTTGAGCGACTAGAGGGAACATACGGCCACTGACTATGACTATGACATTAATCTTTGTGTCTCCAACATGTAATATTGAATAGCAAACACAATGTGTTTGGACACAAGTACACTATATTTGCTGCAAGCTACAAATACGTTTATATTTGCATCCAACCAATATGAAGGGACAGATATTTCAGCGTGTTCCGATAACGGAATGAGACTGCTAGATTTTGGCGCGGCTAAAAACATGGTTGTCAGTAATACGACATTCCAACAAAAATACATCCTACCTGGCTATCTGGATATCCCCTGATCAACAGATGAATCCTCAGATTTATCATCTGGGAATTGATGGAAGGCACTGTACTAGTCTAATGGACGAACGTGTGATTCAAAGGCAAACCATGGTACAATGAATAGTGTCGCATAGGAAGTGGTGAAAAGAAGGCCGCAAGTATGGCAATGCTTTAGTCAGTTGCAACACGAGCCATGACAGAGCGGTATAAATACTAGAGGAATTTAGAAATTTAAATTTAGAACTTTAGAATTTAGAAATACTTATAAAGAACGGTTGTGGAGAAAGCGCTAGAGTGAGCAAATTGAATCTTACAGACGGAAGAATGAGACTAGGAAATTCTACCGAGAACTAAAAAGGCAAACCAAAGGAAATGGATCAGGGCCCACCCCTTTTGTAGAGATAAGGACTGGAATCTTGTCACAGATGTGCAGAGTATGCTGGGAATATGATGATATCACTTTTCTGCTTTACTTGTCCCAGGAGACTTCAATGTAGATGAGGGTGTTGATCACATAGATAACAAAACCAAGTTAAAACTGCAAGCTCCCGGCTTAGAAAGCCCCTGGTGCTGATGGACTACCGGCTGAGCCGTTTAAGGTTGGCGGCAATGAATTGGTAACGTGCATGCATCGGATCATGCGCAAAATGTGGCTAGACGAACTCTTAGCATACTGTGGCCTGTTTTCGGAAAAGGCGACCACAGTATATATACGAATTACCATGGAATAAGCCTTTTATCCACCACATACAAGGCCCTCTCGAGCGTAATATACGGAAGACTAAAGCCGTTTATTGCAGACCTGATCGGACCTTGTCAGTGAGGCATTAGGTCTGGAAATCAACAATCAACCAGATATTAACATTACGACAAATCCTGGAGAAACCCCAGCGCCCACCTCTTTGTAGATTATAAGGCTGCCTTCGAAAGCCCGGTAAGGGAAAACTGTCCAAGCTATGTCGGAGCTTGGTATTCCTGCTAAGCTTGCACGTCTTTCTAAAATGACATGACCGACACGAAGTCCTCAGTAAAGGTTGGTAAAGATGGCCGTCGGTGGTGCAATGGTTAGTGTGCGCGGCTCTTGTACATGAGATCCTGGGTTCGAACCCTGCTCCGACCACCTTAAAAAAAATTTCTTTCGGCGGCGGTCACCTCGCATAGTGACGGCGACACTATCGAGTATATAGCCATGAAAAAGCTTCTCAAAATACCGTTCGGAATCGGTGTAAAACTGTAGGTCCCAATCAGTGAGTGAAAACTGGAAAGCGCACAGCTCAGTGATTGTGAGAAGTTCTCCCCGGTCCCTTCATGGGATGTAATGGGAAACCATTTATTTATTTATTTAAAGATTACACCGAACCATTTGATACGAGGCGCGGCATCTGGCAGGGCAAAATCCTGTCATAGGATCTCTTCAACATTTTAACCGAGATCATCGTGAGAAAAGCCTCAGTCAACCGGAATAAAATGATCAGCATCAAAAGGTGCTTGCGTATGCTGCTGATTTAGACATCATTGGGCGAAATCTGCGAGAAGTTACTGCAGTATTTTCGAGAATTCAGAAGAAATCAGCTAAAGTGGATTTGGCAGTAAACGAGGACAAGGCAAAATTAAAGGTTTCGAAAAGAAGAACATCCACCCGATTGGGTGATAGGGTGAACGTTCATACCGTTATAATTTCGATGTAGTGCATGAATTCATTTACCTCGGATCTGCCGTAAACAGAAACAATAACGTTTGCCTGGAAATCAAACGGAAAATTGCGCTTGCAAACAGGTGTTATTTCGGGCTAAGCAAGCACTTCAGAGATAAGACCCTCTCTCGAAAAACGAAGATCCAACAATATCAGAGTCTCATACAACCTATTTTGCTTTATGCCGCAGAATCCTGGGTCATATCGCATACTAATGAAACATCACTGGGAGCCTTCGAGAGAAAAATGCTCCTAAAAATATATGGTCTTTTAATGGAAAGCGGCGACTACCGACGACGGATGAACCACGAGCTGTATAAACTGTATCAAAATAAGGCGTTTACGATGGTTAGCCCATGTCAGTAAAATGGATCAGAATGAACCAGTGCGAAAGATATTCGAGGGCGAAATCTAATTGTTTGCGAAGATAAGCGATTGTAACCGACGTCGCTTAACTACCCTTGCGCCACCTACAAAAGGTAGAAAAATTTGCTTAGCGAAAACAAATAACACAAATAAAATGACAAAAAATGGGTCATTTTATCGGTCAACATTCTCCACCGTGACTCGCTGAGAGGGCTGAAAATGCAACATTTTTGCAGTTCTTGATTGCAACATTCTCAGAAACGAACACAAAACCTTCAAGTGGGGTTGCACTTTTTTGACAAACGAACACAAAAAGGCACTTTTACGGCGAAGGGCAGAAACCACCATTAATTTCATCCTAAACACCCACAAGTCGTGTCTTCTTGCGAGGACGAATATCATATTTCACAATATTTCACACATTTCACCAAACTTACCATCTGGCTTCAAACCAAATTGAAAGAGATTACCCACAAACGGATATGGTGTGGGTCCCGGTATCATTTCCATAATGCCTGCTACATGATCTAGATAGTTGAAAATTTTGATGCCTTTAAAGAAAACTACGGTTATTGCCACAATGGCCACAGCCACTAAAAATAATTCCATAATTAGTTTCAAGCGAAATGCGATAAAGCTAAACGCGTTTGTTATTGTTTGAAAGTCTTCACTTGGAACGTTAACTCGTAACTGTCGGATTCTAAATAGGACGTCGATTTGAAACGATATTGCTGAGCTACTACTAGACTAGTACTGTGGAACGTATCCCCGTAACTCCAAGTTACAGTGAAGAGCAAAATTGTAACAGGGTTAACATAGTTTGGAAATATTTTAAATAATTGGTTACAAATAAACAAAAAATTAAATAACTAAAATATTATTGTTAACTAACTAAAAAATTATTGTCCTGTCGTGAATAAAAACCAAAACAATTTTACATCTATGTTGTTATATACAAAGTGAACAGTAAATATTGTAAAGTTGTACAAATGTTACAAATTTGCACTCTATTTGTATGTTAATTTATATGTTTTCTAATTCAATACTTTATTCAGTAAGTATTTTTTTTTATC
This sequence comes from Phaonia tiefii, assembly GCA_963931995.1. NCBI lineage: Eukaryota > Metazoa > Arthropoda > Insecta > Diptera > Muscidae > Phaonia > Phaonia tiefii. Next base: position 43,023,410 of record OZ008371.1, read on the forward strand.
AAACCAACACTCAGGGGATGCCCCCTTTAAATGCAGTGCATTGTGTTGGTGATGGAAAATTGAGGTAGTGGAGGGTGGAAAAGGGAGTAGGGTCTGTTGACATTTGCCTTGAATCTTTGTATGTCACAATTGGTGGGAAATACACAAGCCGGAAGTTTATTCCACATACGGACTGTACGGCTGAAGAACGAATTTTCTCGCTAAATATCCTCATGTCTGGCATAAGTTGACAGCTCGTTTACGCCATTTGGAGCATCTGGGTACATGGCGAGCTGAGATTTTATGTAACTCCAAAAGTTATCGATCGGGTTTAAGTCCGGTGACTGGGCTGGCCACTTTATAGTTGTAAATTGTGGACCGTTTAACCAGTATTCAACGATTCTGGCCGAATGTTTTGGGTTGAAGATATTGTATTTTTTTCATAATACCTTCAATTTTAACCAGAGGACCTAAGCCATTTTTCCTAATACACATATATGTGGCAAATTAATTATATGAGAATTATAATTTGTAGTTTAATTTGAATTACCTTTCGAAATGAAAAATTCAAAAAAATTCCAATACCATTTGCAATTGTACTTATTTTCAAAACATTTCCTTCATATGCAGTGTTGCCGTTTCGGTTATTTTTAACCAAAATTGGTTACTTTTTCCCCCAATGTGGAGATGTGAAGTTGTTTTTCATTTTGGTAACTTTTTTTTTTCCAATCAAAATTATATACGTTTTTTCTTTTGATAAATTTGAAGATCACGTTTATCAAAATTATTTAATAGTAAAGATTTAATAGTGTAGTTGTCTTACTAAATCATCAACTCTGGACTACCAAAATATACATTACTATTTTAATTGGCGGCATTCTATCAATGAAAAAAAAATACTCAGAAGTGCAAAAAAGTCAGCTAAACGGTCGGTGGTAAAAAACAAGTGTTAATGGTAAAAAGCAAACAAAAAACATCAAATTAAATAAAAGCACAATGGATAAATAAGTATATATGATTTTAAATGTCTTAATATTTTTGAACATCATTTAGGTTTATATTGAAAAGGATTGCAGACAGTGCAAATAATGAAACCGAAGAAGTATCATCTGAAAGTGACAATGAAAACAGATAAAAGCTCAATCGTTCAATTTTTGCATAACATCTGGCTATAACATAATATTTCCATTATAGTGAAAATAAAATCCCAAAACGAAACTTTCAGATTGCATGGATGGATGAATTTCCTTGGCTACAGAAAAAAGATGGGAGTGGATATTGTAAAGCTTGTAATCACGTAATTTATTTGAGGAAACATGCATCAATACGTATTCACATACAAAATGTGGAAAGGAAAAAAAAACAAATCAAAATAAATTCTTTTGCAAATGCTGAAAAAGAAAATCTTGTTAAACAAGCATACCAAGATGAACTAGCACTTGTAATGTTCCTAATTTACCACAATTTGCTCATTTATATTAATGGATTATTTGCCCGGCTTATTGTTGGGGTGCTGTCCTGATTCTAAGATAGCACGGAATATTAAATGCGGTAGAACAAAAGCAACACAGCTAGAAGACTCTTTGGGGAATAAAGTCAAAAATGATATTATATATAGATTGAAAACTACAAAATTTTCTTTAATTATAGACGAAACCACAGATATATCGACGAAAAAATCCCTTGTCTTAGTCGTTCGATATATGGACAATTTGCCCGAAATATTTACGACAGATTTTTAAGTCTTATAGAGGCTGTAAGCTCGGATGACAAATCGCTTTACGGCGTTATAAAAAATTTAGTTAAAGAACATAATATTCCTATAGAGAACATTATTGGGTTAGCAACTGATGGTGCCAACGTAATGGCAATATTGATATATTTTATATTAAATGTACTTGCCACTCACTGCATTTCCTGCACAAATTGAAATTCATTGTAGGAACATTTATAACTTTATTTCGCACAGTTCAAAATCTATTCTTGAATTTAAAAAATTTTAAGAGAATTGCAGTGTAGAGCCACATAAAATATTACGTGTTTCTGTAACCAGATTGCTGGCACTAGAAAACGTAATCAAACGCATTTTTATTTCTCTCATATATTCTTAATATAATAAATAACTTAAAGAAAGAATTTCAATTGGAAAAAGTGCATCTTCCATACGTCTACAGCCAATTGGAATTAAATTTGAAATTAATTTTGAGCAATTTTACCAAAAGTAATTACGTTAAAAGTTTAATTTCTTTAGAAACGGTAAATATATTTGATGAAAAGGAATTACTTAAATGTGGAAAGTATTTTTACTGGCTGTAAAGCTGAACTATGTATGCGTGAAAGTAACTTGTCCAACGTAAAAAAATATGAAATTAAAAAAAATATACAATCTTTTTATATAGAACTTTTAAAAGAAATTTCAAAATGCTTTGACTTTTCAAGAAAAGATTTAAAACATCTTGCCATAATAACACCGAATCAAGTTTTAAATAATTCAGAAATTAGTTTGGACCCTTATTGTCATCTTTCCCAAATCTCACAGGCGGTAATGAAGAACAAATTTTAAACTAATGGAAATTATTAAGATTTTCGCACATTACAGAATTAAAGACTGACATGGATATACATATGTAGTTGAATTTTGGGATGAAGTATCCAAATACAAAAATTGGAATAGATGAAAAATGTTTAAAGATCTAATTTATTTTGTTCAAAATTTGCTAAAATTACCACATAGTTCAGCTGCTGCCGAAAGAAAATTTTCATAACTTAATTTAATAAAAACCAAGTTCAGAAATAAACTTGATTTTAAAACTATTAATAATGTAATGCAATCAAAAGAATTGTGCAAAAACCAAATTGATTCCCACTATGTATGGTCTGCCAAAAAGATGTTTTAACGTTATCGAATAGAACTAATTTGTTGATCTCTATTTGTAATAAAATTACTTTTATATGTAAAAGAATTTAATTTTTTGTTAACTCTGAAGTACAAGTTTATTAATAATTAAATTTAAATATTATATATGCTAATATATTAAAATATAAAATAAAAACCTTAAAGTTTTGGTTATTTTTTTTCTCAATTGGTAACGTTTTTTAAAAATTGTGGTTACAAAAATTTTTTGGTCGTGGCAACTCTGTTCATATGTGACAGTTTCGGTTTTCAAATATTTTATACAGTACAGGTTTAAGAATTTCAAAGTACTATGAGGCAATACCTATCAAGGCCACAAACCTCTACATATAAAATACTTTAAAAACAGAATTGCCAGCAGTCAAACAAATTCAAAACAATTAAAAGCATTGCCATATTTCATTAAAATTGGCATCCGATTCCACAACCTGCATGAGCAAATGCAACTTCAAAAGTTTTTAATTGCCACTGCGAAGAATGGTAATTCTTTTGCATTTGCATTCGATAAAGTAATGTAAATTACAATCCAATGTTAATTAAAAAACCCATGTATGCTAATACATCCCCATACCATTATGGATCCATCACCACAAGGCGTAATCGATTTTTTTAAATTGTGTCGAATTTAAAACTTTTCCTTCATCCAGTCAGCCTCAGTCCAGTTTTCGTAGACCTTGACGAATTCTTTACGAAGGTTAATATTATTTTGTGTTAAAAATGGTTTATTTTTCTTCTCTGGAGCCTTAACCCCCATTATTTTAAGACTTGAACAAGCAGCCCACTCACTGGCGTCAATATTTAAGGTTTTCTTTACTACCGCAACTGGGGTAATTGTATGGTCACTTGTTACTAATTTTGCCAACTGACGACAAGAGCGGTCGTCAATCTTTCTGGGTCGTCCAGGAGCAGTTGAAGTCTTAATATTCTTCTTTCCGATTTATTCGCTGGATCGTCAAATGACTTACATTAAACTTTTTTGAAACGTTCGGAACAGAATGATTAGTTTTTAATAATTCCATGATCTCAACTACTTTAGATGGTACCATTTTCGATCAGCATGTAGACAAGAATGAGCTATTAAAAAAAAAAAAAAAACATTTATGAGCTACGTGAGTTTCTGTATCCTTAAAAGGTTGAAGAGAGTGCAATATTGTAACATTGAAGAGAGTGCGTGCGGAATTGTAACATTGGGGTTTGTTTACATAATACGCTCTTTTAAAAATATATGTACGTAATTATATAATTGTTGAATATTTAAGTGTTCATTATGAAAAAGCCCATATCAAAGTAAAATTCTAAAAACGTTTTAGTGGCAAGGTTAAACGCTGCTAAAAATCAAAGTTTTAAATTTTCATTATGGGAAACCTGTTACAATTTTGCTCGTCACTGTACATAAAATCCGATAATGTCTGAATAATGACTTATCTTTCTTCGCGGTTACCTGATAGTCGATTTAAATTGATTAAGATATTGATAAGAAATGTATTCGAGAGTGGCAGTCGATAGGTCTTACTTTTTTTTTGCTATTAATAAACATTTTATTGATATCGATTTATTTTGTGTATTCTTTTTTTGTTTGTGACAATACACCAACTGTTATTTGTCACTTCGTTTTCTAGGTGCAATCATTAGACCAAAGTCTAATGCTACGATCGTATGTTTTGATTGAGTGTAATTGCAGCTAATCCGACATTTGTGATTACAATTGAGTTATAAGACTATAATTGGAAATAACACTAATTGGATTGAGATTGCGTGGGAAAATATATTTTAAAAATCAAAGAAAATATTTATCTTTAATCTTTTATTGTTTAGAAAAGAAAAGAATGACAGACAACGGAATGCTTGAAACTAAAACACAACAGATCAGTCAACATAGGAAACACTCAATTCATTTACACAAGCATTCAGAAATATTTATGAATCGCTGGCTGAAAGAATAATGCAAAAATAGAGTTACAACAATCACTGCTTGTACGTATTTTATAATTTTCATCTCGAGAGTGCATAGCGACGAAAACATAAAGTAAACCGGGCACTAAACACAGCTGTATTTGTATCGCAAACAGAGCTGCATTCTGATCACATGTGTCAAAGATGTAATAGTGAATAGCAAACGCAATGTGTTTGGGTACAAGTATATACATACATACATTCGACAAGCGACAAGCACCAAACACACGTAATATTTGCATCGAAATAAAAAAGACATATTTCTTATCGTGTATTCGTCGCAGAGCCACCATCCCTGGTACTCTTACATCCTAAATGATTAATAGAATTCACGTCTTCAATTAACGAACCCTGTTGACGGTACGTGGAGTATTCCGTTCTACTCGAATACGTATTTTTGTCTTCTTTATATTTGTTCTCAATACTAGTCGTTTTCGATTTGAGGATATGTACCTGGAATGTGAGAACACTATACAGGACGGGTGTCACTTCCAACTGTCGGATATCCTCGAAAAATATAAAGCTGACATCACAGCGATCCAGGAAATGCGACAGACAGGATGTGGTTGCAACAGGAAGAAAAACTACGATATTTACTACAGGTGCCATGAGCGAAAGCACGAATTTGGGTGCGGATTTATAGTTGGCAAGAGATTGCAACACCTAGTTTCAAGGTTCTACCCAGTGAGTGAACGCATAGCCACAATTCGCATCAAAGCGAAATATATCAACATCTCGTTAATTTGTGAGGATAAAGACGATAGGGTTAAATAATCATTTTATGAGCGTCTGGAGGAAGTGTACGAACTCTGACCTGACCACGACATTAAGATTATCCAAGGCGATTTTAATGCCAAATTGGGAAAGGAAAGTGTCTTTCGACCAACCATCGTTATTCACTGTCTACATAAGATACCACTTCCGATAATGGAATAAGACTGATAGACTTCGCTGCTGCATAGAACATGGTAGTTAGTAGCACACGATTCCAGCATAAGAAAATACATACGGCGACCTGGATATCTCCTGATCCGAAAACGAAGAACCAGATTGATAACTTGGTAATAGATGCGATGCACTCTTCTAGTGTTCAAGTGGAAGTACGTGTGATTCGAGGTGTCAATACCGACTCGGACCATTACCTGGTAGCTGCGAAAGTTCGCACAAGATTGAGCAGGGCGAAAAACGTACGAAGCCGAACACGGGAAAAGCTAGATGTCAACAAGCTGCAAATGCCGGAGATATCAGAGTCCTATCAACGAAAGCTCACTATCCTGCTAGAGCAGAATAGTTCCCCCCCCCCCCCCCCTGGGAACCCAGAAGCGCAGTGGAAGCACATCTCCCATTCGTTGGAAACCGCTGCAAGAACTGAACTTGAGTATCAAAAACCGCAGGAGGATAAGCCATGGTACGGCGAAGAATGTCGCATTGCAACTGATGAAAAAGACGACGCACGTATGGCAACGAAACAGTCAGTTACAACACGTGCTTCGAATGAGCTATAACAAGAGGCTGAGAAGGGAGGGAATCCAACTATTTAGGAAAAAAGGGTGATCCGTGTGTATGTTCCAACTATCGCGCATGTGAAAGACAATTGTTGAAAATCTGATTGGACCCTATCAGTGTGGATTTAGACCAGGCAAGTCAACGACTGACCAAATATTCACCCTACGCCAAATCCTGGAAAAGACCCACGAAGAGCAAATCGTTACGTACCATCTTTTTGTCGATTACAAAGTTGCTTTCGATAGCCCCATACGGGGAAAATATTACGGAGCTCTGTCTGAACTTGGGATTCCGGCAAAACTGATCCGCCTCTGCGGAATGACGCTGACCAACACCAACTCAGCACTGTATTTTTTATTTTTTTTAAACGTGTCATAAAGCCTGTTAATATCTTTTTAATGATACCAAGATCATGGAAATCGGTTCAGCCGATTCTGAGTTATTGTAGTTTAAATGGAGCTCTTTTCGACCATTTTCGCGTTTTTTCGAAAACTTTCCCACTCTGCCACGCCCAAAAAATCCCAAAACAGTCATTTCTAAAAATGAGAGTTTGTTTGTATTGATCAAATTTAGCTATGAACAAAATTTCATCGATATCTGAGGTGGTCGGGTTCAAAATTTCAGTTTTATCTCGATTTTTAAATGAAATTCATCATGGGAGGAATGCTTGAAAACGCTGGATGGCAAAGAGAACCAAGAGACCTAAAATACGATATAGAACCACATGAACAAAGTATCAGTGATTATTAGGGAGAAGTACATTTTGGAAATAGTGTCAAGAACTACACCCTGAAAAATCTATCTTTTTGATTTTTGGATGCAAGCATAATATGTAGCTTGTCGCAAATATAGTATACTTGTGTCCAAACACATTGTGGTTGCTATTCAAAATCAAATGTTGGAGACACAATGATTAATAGGGGATAATATACATTTTTGTGACTCAAATGTGACATTGTTTGTTGGAAACTGATGAAAAAATAAACGTGACAGACAACAAAAAAACAAAAGAGCAGCAGATCTTCAATTCATGAACACAATGGTTGCAAACATATACATGGTGCCTGCAATATGTTGATGGGACTGTTTTCTTCAGACTGTAGGAAATTTCTTAAAGATCCCACAGATATCGTAGTCTTGCGAGCGAATAAAGACAGCGTTGAAATGGATGGAACAGATTACGTGGAACGTATATGCAGGAAGGTGAATTGTTATATATAGGTGAAATATATTACACACTTCAGAAGCGGAATAATACACTGGTCGAAGAATTATTTACAGGCTGAGTTAATAATGAAACGGAAATGAGAAGAATGAGGACGTAAACATCAACTGTTCCACGTAAATATGTAGGTCTTGCTGAAAATCCCCAGTGTTGAGTTTCCCTAAAAAGCAATTTGTTCGTCCGTTAATGCACAATCAACACAGTTATGTAAATACGTTACAAAAATCCTTGATAAACTCGACAAAAATCCTTGATAAATCCTTGATAAAACTCGAAGTACAATGTGAAAAACATGATGCAATTTACAGATGAGGTACAACGCGTGAAAATAGATGATGACAAAACCATGGTCTCGGTCGATTTAGTCTCTTTTTTCCGACTGTACCAGTTGATCTGGCTATGAATATTATTGAGGGAGAATAGGAACTACCTGGGGGTTTAGCAAGTATGACAAAGGAACTATTCTTGAAAATTTAAAAATTATATTTACAAGAGAAGAAATATTTCAGGTATGGGATAATGATATTTAAACTGAAAAGAGGAGTGTCTATGGAATCTGCAGCATCGCCAATTTGGTGACCAATTCTCTACATTTTTCGACGGAGAATGCCATCCTTCCTTCGTCAATTGACGATTCAGATACTTATTATAGGCAAAAAAAAACCTTTCGAGAGTAAGCAACTTCCACGTTCCATTGAAAACCAATAACCGTCGCCGTTGCATTGTGTGCACACCAAAATCCACACTATTCATGTGTGAGGAAAGTAACGTCGACTACACTCAGAGAAATGCTTCAAATTTTTCCAAGAATACAAGCAATCCAATCAATAATATCAATATTAAATAATTCCGTGTTAAATAAATAAATGGTTTCCCAATACATTCCATGAAGGTCTTAGGGCGAGCTTCTAACAAACTAGTGAGCTGTGCGCGTTCTAGTTTTACACTCACTGATTGGGACCTACAGTTTTACACCTGTTCCGAACGGTATTTTGTGAAGCTTTTCATGGTTAAGTATTCGATAGTCTCGCCGTTACTAAGCGAGGTGACCGCCGTCTCATGCTCAAGAGCCACGCACACTACCATTGCTCCACCGTCGGCCACATAACACATGATAATTCCATATTATCTTCCCTTAAATTCACAAATAAATACTTGAAAATAAAAAAAATACAGCTTATATTCTTAACTGTAATTACCTTGTGTTACCTGCAACTAACGGGTACTTTGTTTGCTGGGTTTTCAGTGTTAAGTTTTTGCCAGGTCTGGCGTGATTTGTGGCTTTGTCAAAGTCAAAACTATTAAATTTTCGTTGCTATTTCATCATGAATGGACTTACAAAGAACAACGTTTTAAAATTTTTGAGTTTTATTATAACAATTCTGTGGAAAATGTCTTTCACAAGTTACGTCCATTTTATGATCTTCAGCTACGAAGCTCATTTTTGGCTCAAGGGGTACGTCAATTAAAGCTGCCAGTTCAACCTGAAATACGATCCGGATTCTGGCCGCAATGATGGCCGCAACGTTACGGTTTATGGATCAATGTATCGTTCGATGCGACTTTTTTTTGCCAAAATGGAAGAATTGTGCCTGATTTACATGTGACTTCCACAGGACGGTGCCACTCTGCACGCGATTCCATGAACCAATTTAGAGGGGAGTTTGGTGGGCGATTAGTCTGATATTGTGGCGCTGTCAATTGTTCGCCTCATTCGTGCTATTTGACCCCACTAGAAAATTTTTTGTGGAGGCTCCTGAAGTCTCTCGACTATTGAATCAATCTACCACGATTGCTGCCTTGGAAGACATTACACGTGTCATTGGTCAGATACCGGCAGAAATGTTGGAAAAAGTGTGCAAAAATTTGACTTTCAAAATGGACCCCGTGAAGCGTATCCGTGGGCTACATTTACATGAAATGATCTTGAAAAAGTAAATGGCAGGCACTAATTTATCGATCCAACGAAATATTTTATTCACTTCTAAAACTTTTCTGTGTTTTCTTCAATTTGCAAAAACCAAATAGCAAGAAACTCACCCATTACCTTGAAACATTACTTGGTATGCTAGTTAATCCAACCGTTGAATTATTTTGATTCGAATGCGTTGCTGCCGATAAACCACGTATAGCAATTGCATACTTTCTTGCATACTTTCCCAAATACGTCACATATAAAATATAAATACGTAAAAAAAAATACAAACAAGATTTCCAAACACCTTGCAGTACCAGCGTGTGGTCAAATACAAGGCAATTTTCAGGGGAAAAAATTATCTCAGAAAATGACATTAAGATAAAATATTACGTTCCTGAAGTTTTTATCAGACAAATCCAACGAGTAAAATTCCGGTAATCAATGGGTTAAATATTGTCGAAGATAATTCTATATGATAATACCGATAAAGCGCTGCAATATAAATTTTTAACTGTTTGTTGCATACTTTTAGGTTGAATACAAACTCAGTCTTTTTTATAACAGGGATGATACCAATATATGTAGGTACTTCACCACACTGTGCTTTTGTATAACATGTAAACTGGTTTTGTGCACATATTATACCTCATATTTATGAGACAGCTTCTTAAGGGTTTGCATTATTTAGTAACCCAGAAGATACATATGGCACAAAAGAGTCAATATTCAAACATTTTCAGTAGAGACAAACAATTAGTTTTATTAAGTTAAACAACACAGTGCAACACGAAAAAAAATAACCATATACGGACACCACTACGTGATAAAAGACTAAAAAAAAAAAGACCCGTGTCTCCCAATTTTTCCCAAAGTCATGCACTTTGAGGCACTTTGCCTCAGAGAGTAAATCGAAATTCTGAACGGTTTGCAAGATATGAGCCTGAGAAAATGATCACATTTTACGAAAATGATACCGAGGCCCCAAATCTTTGGTGGCCCATAAAAAAAAAAGTGCATGACTTTGGGAAAAATTGGGAGACACGGGTCTTTTTTTTTTTAGTCTTTTATCACGTAGTGGTGTCCGTATATGGTTATTTTTTTTCGTGTTGCACTATTTGATTTTATATGTTCGCAATTTTTGTTCTTTATGACAAGAGCTACAACTTTACCTCAGAGAGTAAATCGAAATTCTGAACGGTTTCCAAGATATGAACCTGAGAAAATGATCACATTTTTACGAAAATGATACCGAGGCCCCAAATCTTTGGCGGCCCATAAAAAAAAGTGCATGACTTTTTGAAAAATTGGGAAACACGGGTCATTTTTTTAGTCTTTTATCACGTAGTGGTGTCCGTATATGGTTATTTAATTTTTAGGCAACAAATTAAAATCTGAAAATGTTGAGTTACGACTGTTTTCTCGTTAGGGTCGATACCTTTGGATATACAAAATGGTTTCACATTGCATCCCATGAAGGGATTAGGGAGAGCTTCACAGCACCAGTGAGCTGCGTCCTTCTAGTTGTTTCTAGCAGTTTTACACCGGTTCTGAACGGTATTTTAAGAAGCTTTTTCATGGCTAAGTACGCAATATTGTCGCCGAAGCGAGGTGACCGTCGATGAAAGAAATGTAAGGTCGTCAGACCAGGTGATCGAACCCACGTTCTCATCTACCAGAGCCGCGCACACCACCATTGAACCACCTGAATATAACACTGTTGAAAGTTCGGCGGTTTGGTGTGGGTCAGGAGATTCTATATATGAGTCTGAGGTATTAACTCGTACTAAATGGTTTGGTGAGATCTTTACCCTTCTTTACTGAGGATTTCGTGTTGATCAGAGTTATTCTATTCAGGCGTGCCAGCTTAGCAGGAATACCAAGATCCGACATTCCTTGGTACAGTTTTCCCGTATCGGGCTATCGAAGGCAACCTTATAATCTAAAGGGTCCGCCATCTAACAATTTTTTTTGTCAACTAGTGCTTATTTCGTGAATGGTAACACTTAGCTCATGTCTGATTTGACAGATAATTAGTTTTATCCTTCCGCTGAACGAATATGGTTGTGTCTACGCTTGAACAACGCTGGGAAATATGGGGAAAATGGGCCTGCGATCGACTTACAGAAGATGCCGATTTTGCCAAAAAAATCATCTTTTCAGATGAAGCTCATTTTGATCTTGGCGGGTATGTAAACAAGCAAAATTGTCGCATTTGGGGCACAGAAAACCCGCACGCATAGGCTGAAAAGCCGATGCACCCAAAACGAGTCACTGTTTGGTGCGGATTTTGGTCCAGAAGCATAATTGGACCATTTTTCTTCGAAAATGAGCAAGGAGTGGCCGTTACAGTCAATGGCGATCGTTATCGGGCCATGTTGAACGAATTTTTGTTCACAAAAATTGAAGAGGACGATATTGGCAACCTTGGGTTTCAACAGGACGGCGCTACGTGCCACACAGCCGAAGCTACACTCGATGTTTTGCGCCCTGTTTTTGAAGATCGCATTATCAGCCGCAGAGCTGATGTCGTTTGGCCACCTCGGAGCTGCGATTTGGCACCGTTGGACTATTATTTGTGGGGTGCCCTCAAAGATAAGTGTTATGCCGACAAGCCAGAGACAATTGACGCTTTAAAGGACAATATTCGTGAAGCCATTGGTGAAATACAGCTGCACACAATCGATAATATGCTTCAAAATTGGACCGATTTTGTAGGCTACTGCATGGCCAGCCGAGGCAGCCATTTGAATGAAATTATTTTCCATTATTAACCGGAAGGATTGTACTTTCAAATAAAAAAAGAAATTTGAGAAAATATTCAGTAGTATTTTTTTTATAGCATTTTCAAAAAAAAAAATCCAATGAGTGTTCGAGCTCACGGGCGATGTGTTAACACCTTTTTGCTACACGGTACCTGTTCGATTTCTATGAACACATTCGTAAATGTTACATTGGAAAATAAAAAACAGCGTTCAATCATATGATGACGTTACAGTTAAATAATATTAATACTTAAAATTATTTAAAGACCCAGTGCAAGCACAAGTGTCATTATTTTCTTGCTCAATACTTTTTGTTTTATTCCCACAAAAGTCAAAGAATGCAAAGCAACAGACACTTGTACATACATACATACATTGTTATATTCGTACGATATAACCGAAGATCAACATAAAATACTTTTTTAATATTACTCCAAATTAAAACACTTAAATCTCGGCTCGCCGATATCGGATCGCCTTAATTTTTGGAATAAACTCTTCGTGGAAACCCGCACTAGCTTTTTAATCCAAAAATTAGTAAAATCGGCTATGAATTTCTGGAGAAAATCGCGTGGGAAAATTATATGAAAATCGCCCAATAATCACTTTCAATACCGACTGCCAAGCAACGAACGAACAAACGATGATTTACTCTTACAAACCTAACACTTGCGTATGTATTAAATTTATAGTTTACTGCCCTAGAGGCGCGCGTATAGATGTTAACACATCAAAAAGTTATTTGGCGGACCCGTTACAAAGAGGTGGTAGGTGTGCATTTGTGAATATCTGTCAATGTGAATATCTGGTCGGTAGTTGACTTTCCAGGCTTCTTTTGTAATTTCGCATGGTGTAAGTCAATTTACGTTAACTAATTCTCTATCGCCCTGACCGCACCACGAAAGGTGTGTCAGCTCTTTATGACATTACTCTATGGGAACGACAACGAGAAAGATAAAGGGTCGTTCTGTGATTGTCGCTCTTTGATTGTCGCTCGCTTAGATTGTCGTTGAGGTCGTCGGAGAGGGTGCCAGTGGGGTACGATTTTGTACTAAATTGTATGTTTTCGGTCGGTTGTTAGTGGGCCACAAATCAGCTGTTTAGCGTATAGAAACAAAGCGAACGTTAAAGTTCGGAACAGGCTGAAATTCAGACATTGGCAGATATATAACTTAGAAAGCAAATACTTATTATATTGAACATTTTTATATTGAACATTTTTTTGCGTAGTTTCAACATCCTGCTAGATTTGTAGAACACTTGGAAGATTTATTAAGTTAAAAAATGTACGAAAATTCTTATTCATACGGAACAACTAAATTTGGGTCCAACAATGCTGACATTCATTCTCAAATATCTGTCTTCCTGAATCAAATGCACCAACTTGATTTGTTCATAACAAAATATTCAAAACCCGAAGTGAATGATGCCTTACTTAAACTAAAACCCTATAACGATCGAGGTTATGATCTTGTTACACCCAAATCTCTAGAATAACTTCCAAAAGGAGGCCTCTCTCTATCTCTTAACAGATATTTACAACGCCTGTCTCTGTCGTTGCTTAGTTCCACTTCTATGGAAAGTTTGGGAAATAGCAATGGTTCTCAGACCGGGAAAACCTCCCGAAAATGTATCCTCATACCACCCAACCAATTTACTACCAATACACGATAAAGTCCTGCACGCTGAGAAAAATTGCCCCTGTAACATTATGCAGGAACTATGTATATGTTTGGAACATCCATATACTTGCGCGTAAACATTGTTTTCATGAATTTAAAGACGTGCTGCTTTTTGATTTCTTCCTTGTCTGTCACTATATTGCTTTCAGCAGTTTTCAACAAACAAATTTATATTCGGGGCACAAAAACATATGTTACAACATATTATTTATTGTGTCTCCAACATACAATGTTTTTGGCCACAAGTATATTATATTTGCCGCAAGTTACAAACACGTTATATTTGCAACCAAACAACAACAAAATACACATTGGAGTCATTGTGTGGAGTCTCTCTTTCTTAACAGACTTATGTCCGTTTTAGATACGTAAAATCTATTTCCTTACCATCACAATTCGGGTTTAGAAAAACCAAGTTCACAGGCTCGTAGAAACGATTAATCAGTAGTTTGAAGAAGGATAGTACGGCATTGCAGCATATATCGATACCTCTCAAGTAGTAGTTAAATACAGGGTACAATTGATAAAGTTTAGCATGATGGCTTACTATTTCTATTAAAGAAAATGTTTCCCATAAACTATTATCTCTTTCTCAACTCATATATTGGAAATCTAGATTACTACTTATATGTCAAACAAAACAATGAATTTAGCCCAATTTATCAAACTAAAGCAGGTGTACCACAAGGCAGGGTTTTGGGCCCAACAATTTATTTACTTTTCACCTCAGATCTCCTTCTAACAGACGGAGTTGAAATTTGAACTTTTACTGACGATACAGCTGAGGCAAGTACATCTTTTCAAAAATGTGTCGATAAAATCTAATCTTGGCTAAATGATTGATAGATAAAAGTCAATACAACCAAATCATTCCAACTCAAGTTTACTCCCAGACGTGAAACTTGTCTTCCAATAACTCTAAATGAACCAGAAATTCCACAGGCAGTTCAAGTGAGATACCTCAGAATACATCTTGACACGCATGGAGGAAACACATCAAGACAAAAGTAAAGGCTCTCGACATACGATTGAATAAATTTAATTATCTCATTAACTACAGATCTCCACTTTCGCTCGATAACAAATTATTAATTTACACATGTATTATCAAGCCCATAGGGACATATGGAATTCCGCTATGGGGAACAGCCTCGGACTTTAATTTGAAAATTCTACCGCAGTTTCAATTAAAATCAAGCAAATGCTCCATGGTTTTCTACTAACAACCAGTTACATACTGATCTCAAAATTCTCACTGTTGTAGAAGAAATCCAGGATAGAAGACCAAAGATCATTTCTAGCCTTTTAAGTTTGTAGTTAACTATTGTATTACTTAACCGTAATTGAATTTTAATTGGTGGTTAACTTTACATTTTGTGGTTGTCAAAGTCATATGGTTCTGACTACAAGTTAACCAACCAACATTCCTTGGTTAAATCATTGTTAACCATTGACTGAAAAACACAATTCCATGTTTATCCACAATTTAACTAAGAAACGAAGATCACCACTGACTGAAACGCTGGTATTAATCTGAAAATTGTTTAAGATTTCTCGTTAAAAATTTTAAACGCAACGTCAAAACGTCAACGTCAAAATCTTAAACGCAAGCGGATAAGCACATGCGATTTGTTGCTGAAACGCAACAAAAATGATCCACTTTTGAAACAGATTTAGTGGATTATTTACAGATTTACAGATCCTGGTCTAGAAACGATGTCCGATTGACCATTTGGTTGTATTTTAAGGGAGTAATTAATGTTGAACTGCTTCCAAACTATAAATTCTGATGTCTATTGTAAGCAATTAAGGCACATAAACTGCAAAGACGCGGTTTACCGTCACGACAACGCTAGACCTCACACATCTTTGCAGACTCGGCAAAAAATATTGGAGCTTGGATGGGTAGTGATGGCACATCACACATCAATGTAATCAAATCAAATTATAGTCCTGCTCTGACACCTTCGGATTTTCATTTATTTCGGAGCCTGCAAAACTTTTTGAATGAAAAATCCTCCTACAAATCGAGTTGTTCGAATATATTTGTGTGCCGGGCCAGTCATTCTATGAATCTGGGACCAAAAAGTTGCGTGAACGATGGCAGAATGTCATTGAACAAAGTGACACCTAAATTGTAGATTAAAATTAATTATTTGAAGAAAATATTTGAAAATTACTTCGTGCGAAAAGAAACAGAATTACTTTCTTGCCAACCCTACATTATTCCAAAATAATAATTTTTAGTTAACCTAATTAAATAATTTCTTTGTTAATTATTTTTTACGCCAGTTTTTTAAAATATAAACGATTAAAAGTAAACTTTGTGTCAATGTTTAACCATTTGAAAAATGTAAAATATGCAGCTGCATTTCAATTTATACTAGTTGTGGTTGATCAACTTTTTTTCGTATCTATTAATTTTTTTTATTTATTCAATGGCGAGGGGCCGCATGTTGGACGTGAAATTCTCTTCGTATTATCGAGTACTGTGTTACCGACAATTTCTGGTTGTTGAACTTGTTATTAGAGCTAGTGTAGACAATAACCCGATCTTGTCATCTGCAGAGTTGTCAATTCTCAATAGCGGCTAAATCGCCAATTGGAATTTAACAACGAGAGGAGAAAACATATTAAATAGATGGTAAAATATTAGGAACAAACTAATAATACAATATAATCGTAATTTTGTATTTGGCTTGCTGCGATATCCTTATAATCTGTATTCTTGAAAATTATTAAACCAATAAAAAAAAAAGTCATAATGTCTGAGGTAATGGCAGTGCAATTTTCAATAGATAAGATAATTGAATTTGCGTATCATTATAAACTCTCATTGCACAGTGGGAGGGCCAACTGCAAAAAAAAGGTAATAATGTCAGATCTTTTAAACTATTGGGTCTGATTGTTTTAGAATGTACAAGGTATTTGTAGGAGAGGAGTTAGGCTATCAGCTATCGGGGCGACTGACCACACATCCGCCCAACATTTGTGTTGGAGGTACCATTATGAAGGTGTTAAAGTCATTTCTTTTAAAATTATAAAGTTATGGTTAACAAAATATTGGCCCGTACTCAATTTTATTAAGGTCGGTTGTATTATGCCTGAGGTATCGGGGCGACCGACTAGACATCCGCCCAACATTTTTGTATGTAATTCGCGGTTGACGAAATATATAGAGTAATACCAAATTTCATTCAGATCGATAGTATTTTATTTTAGTTCGGTTTTATTTTGGGTTTCTTTTCGGGTTTCTAGTTTTCATGGAAAACAATATGTTTAAATCTTTGTAGAAAAATTAATACAAAATCAGCACAACATTTTCTTGTTTGTTTCCAAAGCTTCAAGAGTTGTTAGTTGTAATCCAGAGCTAGTTGTAGTCCAGAGTTGCTAAAAAGTAATCCACAGCCGTTAAATCCCACGAACGAGGGGGCCAGTGAACAGTACCACTTCAAGTTGTCACCAAATTGATTTTGCATTAAATCGATTGTTAAGCGCACTGTATGACAAGTTTCGCCGTCTTGTAGGAGCCAAATGTCGTTGAGGTTTAGCTGATAAATTTTTGAAAACAAATATTCAGTCAGCATGACTGGATAGCGCTCGCCATTCACCGAAACGGCAGCTCCTTGCTCAGTTCGAAGAAATAAGGATCGATGATGCCGCCAGCATGTAGGCCGTACCAAACAATCAATTTTAATGGCTGTAATGGTGATTCGGTCACGGCTTGCTTGCAATTGCTTACTCATCAGGCCGAATATGTTGGCCGTAAAATGGACGAAGTGATCTATGAACGTCGCAAACACATTTATTTTTTGCACAGTAAATTTTCACAATTTGGAAGCGTTGCTGCAGCGTTAAACGATTCATGATGACTTTGCAAACATTACTGAACGGAAATGTCAACACATTTTGACATTCTCAGCCGTGCAACCGTAGTTATCGATATCGATGGTTCTCCTGCAGCTAAGAAAACACACGATATTTAAATTTTCCTTAAAGACCACATCAAGAACACCACACCATTCGTAAGAAGATAACAAAATTGACTTAGATCAGATTGGACTAGATTGAATTGAATTGAGTTGAATTGCATTGAATTGAATTGAAATGAAATATAAAGAAATGAAATGAAATGAATTGGATTGAATTGAACTGTATTGGATTAAATTGAAGGGAATTGTATTGTATTGAATTTAATGGAATTGTATTGAATTTAAATGAATTCAATTGAATTGAACTGAATTGACTTGATCTGAATTGAGTGGAATGGAATTGAATTGAGTTGAATTGAGATGAATTGAATTTAATAGAATTGAATTAAATAGAATTGGATTGAAGTGAATTGAATTAAATTGAACTTAATTAAATTGAATTCAGTTTAATTGAATTGAACTGAAATGAATTGTATTGGTTTGAATTGTTGTGAAATGAAAGCAAATAAAATGATTTGATTTGAATTGAATTGAATTAAACTGATTTGAACTGAAACGAGTTGAACTGAATTGCTTTGAACTGAACTGAATTGAGTTCAATTGAGTTGAATTGAGTTGAATGGAATTGAATTGAGTAGAACTAAATTGAATTGAAATAAATTGGACTGAATTAAATTGAACTGAACTGAACTGAATTGAACTGAATTGTATTTAATTGAATTCAATTGAGTTGAATTGAATTGGATTGAAATGATATTAAATGAATTGAATTGATTTGTATAGAATTGAATTGAATTAAAATGAATTGGAATTGAAATGAATTGAATTAGATTGGATTGAAATGAATTGAATTGGATTGAAATGAAATGAATTGAATTGAACTGATTTGAATATAATTGAAATAAATTCGTTTCAAATTAATTGAATTGGATTCAAATTATTGACTTGAATTAATTAAATTGAATTGAATTGAAATGAATTGAGTTGAAGTGAAATGATATGAAATGGAATTGACGTGATTTGAATAGAATAGAATTGAATTGAAATGAATTGGATTGAAATGAATTGAATTGGTTTGAATTGAATTGATATGAATTGAATTGAATTGAATTGAATTGAATTGAATTGAAATGAAATGAAATGAAATGAAATGAAATGAAATGGATGGAATTGACTTGATTGGAATAGAATTGAATTCAATTGAAATGAGGTGGATTGAAGTGAATTGAATTGGTTTGAATTGAATTGAATTGAATTGAGATGAATTGAATTGAATTGAATTGAATTGAATTGAGATGAATTGAATTGAATTGAAGCGAAATGAAATGAAATGGATGGAATTGACTTGATTTGAATAAAATTTAATTGAATTGGATTGAAATTAAATGAATTGAATTGGTTTGAATTGAATTGATTTGAATTCAATTGAAATGAATTGAATGAAATTGAATTGAATTTACTGGAATTGAATTGAAATCAATTGGATTGAATTGGTTTGAACTGAATTGAATTGAATTGAATTGAATTGAATTGAATTTAATTGAATTGAATTGAATTGAATTGAATTGAATTGAATTGAATCGAATTGAATTGAATTGAATTGAATTGAATTGAATTGAATTGAATTGAATTGAATTGAATTGAATTGAATTGAATTGAATTGAATTGAATTGAATTGAATTGAATTGAATTGAATTGAATTGAATTGAATTGAAGTGAATTGAATTGAAATAAAATGGATTAAAATGAATTGAATTGAGTTGAACTGGATTGAGTTGAATTGATTTGACTTGAATTGAAACGAATTGAAATGAAATGAATTGGATTGAAAAGAATTGAATTTAGTTCAATGGAAATGAAATGAATTGGATTTAAAATAATTTATTTTAATTGAATTGAATTGTATTTAATTTAATTGAATTGTTGTGAACTGATTTGGATTAAGTTGAATTGAATTGGAATGAATTGGATTGAAATGAATCGAACTGAATTGAATGGTCGTTTTGTGCTAATTTGCTGTCTTCGGCTGTAGGAGGTCCATCAGCTGTGTCATCGAAACACCCGGCTTTAAAATTTTGTAAGAAAAATATTGAAAAATGTTTATAAACTGTTTCATTTCAAAATATATTATTTTTTGTTATAAATAAATGGTTTTCCATTACATCGCATGAAGGGACAGGGGAGAACTTCTCACAATCACTGAGCTGTAGGCTTTCCAGGTTTCACTCACTGATTGGGACCTACAGTTTTACACCGATTCCGAACGGTATGTTGAGAAGCTTTCTCATGGCTATATACTCGATAGTGTCGCCGGCACTATGCTAGGTGACCGCCGCCGAAAGAAATTTTAAGGTGGTCAGAGCAGGGTTCGAACCCAGTATCTCATGTACAAGACCATTGCACCACCGACGGCCACATTTTTTGTTATAAGCTTCATGTAAAAATTGTTCGCACAATTATTGTTTTCTTTTAATGTTCGTTTGGAAATTAAATGTAAATTGTCTATAGAGAAAAAAATAAACCATGCAAATTATTCTCTTTTATTTTTTCCTGTGAAAAAAAATCAAACAACTAAAAGCTTTGACAAATTTCGATTAAAAATTTAACGAAAAATTAATTTATTCCATTGAAAGTCAAGCTTTTGCAACAAACTAAGTTAAAAACAAACTAAGTAAAAAACCGGTAAAAACGGCAGTAAAATGCCGGTTTGCAAAAAATCCTCGAAAATGCTAATATTCCGAAACCGGCGGTCGGTTGACGTTATTAAGACCAGTTTTTGGTATCTCTACTAATTACACATTTAACATACGCTATCACTCACACCACAAGACGAGCGGCATCAAGACGCTGACGCAAACAGAAAAAACTAAACTCTCATCGTCAAAAAGGTCAAAACCACATTTCTCAATATCACACATTCATACATTCGAACGAACATTCATATTGTCGCGTGTCTTCATGACACATAACTTTTTTGTTTGTTTGTATTGAGTTGAAATAACGAACTTAGCAAAGGTCTTAAAGAAAGAGCGAGGTGAACATAAATTTCGATGTGGTGTAATGTGCAGTTATTGACCTCGTATGTTTGTGGTATGAACTTCTCATCCATTAACATGTAAACTAACAATAATCGGTCGGTACAAAACTTTAAATTCAAGAAATATTTTTTGTTGCCCTGTGTTATCATTAACTTTGAATTTTATTCTCAGTAAAGCTGTTCTCTCTTTATGCAACAAAACTCTGAACTTACCAGGGTACAAGTGTAGTTGTCTTGTTTTAGTATCAGATTCGACGTTCGGAAGAAACAAATGATAATTCGCGGTGTTTTGTTTTAAACTGCACAAGATCAAAAGTTACATTTTGAAATAAAAGTTGATAACAAAAGGACGTTGGCTACAAATATAAACTTTACAAATAGAGTTCAACAAAATGTTGTTACTATTGTTAGTGATCATACCATTATTGCTGGTGGCATATCAGGAATACAAATATGGCAAAATGCGTAAACAAATTCAGCATACACCCGGGCCAAAGATGTTGCCATTTGTGGGAAATACCTTCCAGCTGGGCAAGACACCAAATGGTAAATTGAAATTCTGTGAAAGAAGAGTGAAATAATATGGGACACAAATGGATTAAATTGTTGCAAAATTATTAGCACCATATTAACAGTGATACAGAGTGATACGTCAATCACGCTTTTTCTTTTTTACATTTTCCGAATATTGTCAGCAGTATTCGTTCATCGTAGCTACCAACGATATCTGATATATAAGGGTGGTTTGAAAGCTTTGTAACCTTTTGAACTTCCTTTGTAGTTATTTAAGAATCAACACTGCTCCTGTCAATTTCTATCTGTTACATAGAAAACATTATTCCCCCAAAAATATCAATTAAATGCCGGTATTCATAACACGAATTTGTACAAACAAACGAATCCGCCAAAACTTAAACGTAAATAAATAGGAGTTCATAGGTCATATGGGACTGTTCAATACTGTTTCACCCTCTATTGAATTGATCTAATATTTTATAGAGTTTAAACTTGATTACAATTAAATTTTTGTTAGTGTATCATATGTTTATTTAGAACTACACAGAAAAAAATAAAAATCAATTTCAATTAAAAAATTTGTTTATTTGATTAATTTTTTAATTGATTTTGGTGTAATCACGAAAATGATAATATTAATTAAAGGTATTTTTAAATTTGTCAAAAAAAACTTCAATTAAACAATTTGTCAATTTGATTAAAACATTTATTGATTTTTTTCAAAAATATTGATTAAGTATGTAATCAAGTTAATTAAAAAAATTATTGATTTTTTTCGCGATTTTCGATTAAATTTTTAATTGAATCAATTCAAACCGTTATTGCTTTTTTCAATATGAAACCCCACCTCCGGCGACGACGCTAAAAAAAACTAAAATGTTCTATTTTTAAAGCGATTTTATTCACGGTTTCGCAGATACACATGTTATACATATATATAAAAAATTACATTTTTTAGAATTTGGATTCATAATCGGAACTAATGTTCGGTTTTCTGAAACTATTATTATATATTAACATTTACGGTCTTATTCATAAAAAGTTATGAGCTAACGTTTAAACGATTTATATTAAATACATAAAAAATAGGTACATCTGGTGATTCTGGAGAAACATTCAATTTATCTGATCCTGCCGCAGCAACAGTCACTCCATTGTCGCATTCCATCTCTTCTGCATATTGCTTTTATCCAATTTAGGGCACTCTTGTTTTACACGTTCAAAATGTCTAAGAAGGTGAGTCTTAAAGATTCTTTTTACGTGAAATTTTTGAAAACAATTTTCGTGTAAACAATTGTATGTGGCATAAGGCGGCAAATTGTGTCTTTTCAAGTGCATAAAAAATGTTTGGGGACAGTCACTTTTTCATTGCAAACAAAACACTCAAGTCATATCCAATAAAATTTATTCAAAAACACTTGGCAACTAAACATAATTACAAAAAACGCAGTTTTAATCACGAATTTAACATTATTATTCTTTAAGTTCACAAAATAAAACCTTTCAATCAACAATAAACGAATTACAAGTGTTGTATATCAAAGACTAGAGCCGTACGAAAAGTGACAACGACGGCTGGTGACTCAGCCGCCACATATATTGCCTCCCAACGGCGCTGTAAAATGCAAATTTCTGTAAAATACTTTATCTCAACAATTTTTGTCCAAAATCACATTAAGGTTTGTTAAGAACGCGTCATGCATATGTATATTAATTTAGAAAGATTCACAGCAAAAATTCGATAATGCACTCAAAAATTAAACATTTTTAGCGCCGTAGATTTGCGAATTGCCAACTCCTAGTTCTGTCGTAAACTCAAAAAATAATTGTAAATATGATTTAAAATGTAATTGATTCTATTAATTTATTAATTGAATTTTTTAAAAAAAAATCAATTATATTTTTAATTGAAATTTACAGGGCAATATTTTTTTCTGTGTATGTAAACCCACATTTATAAGGAATAAGTGACAACTATTGTCATACATTTTATCCGTGCTGTAATGGCGAGGCCTACTGGGGACCTGTCAAGGGAACTTCCGTTCTCTTTCGGATGTTGCCATCACTTTTTTATTTAACAATTCTTTGGAAATTGTAAGTATCTCTCAAGAAACTCCCATTAACTCCAGTGAGCTTACGCTCGATTCGACCCTAAGGATCGACAGAGCCTAAGTTCCAGTCAAGACCTTAGTCTTATGGTCGGTTTTTCAGTCAGTGGTGATCTTCGTCTCTTAGTTAAATTGTGGTTAAACATCGAATTGTGTTTTGTAGTCATTGTTTAACTATGATTTAACCACCCAATCTTGGTTGGTTAACTTTTAGTCAGAACCATATTATTTTGACATTCAAATTACCGGCTGTCAAAGTGAGAAATGAAGATTGTATAAAATATATGTTTCAGATTTGCGTATTTGTACACATACGTTGAGTCTAGTTCGTTAAATTGTTGCGCCTACATAGTTTTTTACACATTTTTCTTAAAATGACTTCGATTTTATGCATATCTATATTTCTTATTTTACATAATTACATTTTGTTTGTTCCCCTTTGTTGTTTTGGTATTTAACCCAAAACACACGTTCTTCCCAATAAGAATACAAGGGTTGCCATAATAGTTGGCAATATGGCGACTTACATTAACTCACCACTGAAAAACAAAATGCAAAGTTAACCTCTAATTAACTTAGAATTAAGATTAAGTAATCCGACAGTTAACTACCGACTTAAACACTGGCCATTAATGTTAAACAGGGGCAATGCTCAGAGAAATATATTAAATCAACATGTGAAGAATGAATATCCTACATAAATATCTCATTTATTTATTTATTTACTCAGCTAAAAACAGCTGGAAAAATATAATTTTACATATCTTCAGTTAAAAACAAAATACAAAATTAAAGTATAATAATTAAATTGAAAGAACAGGAACAAAATTAAACACCAAATAGTAATAAATTCCTAGAGAATGATATGAAGAGAAGCCACGAGTGTTTCAGTTCCACCAAATTCCCATTGAAAGTCACTGGGCTAACGACAAGTTTGATACGTTTTTTTTTATGCCAGTTTTTTTTCAGCCAGAATTTGGATGTAATACAAATAAAAATTAAAGAAAAGTGTTGTTTTTTTTCTAATCAAAATTATTTTATTGTATATTAAGCTATTTTTAAAGACACAAGTGCCAATATAAACAAATTTGAAGTCAGTTCCTTAAATTCGGCTATCGTTCACTCTCTTTCTCAATCTGTCCTGTATGAAATTTGCAGCTAGGATGTCGACACACTGTGTCGTCGAAACCCCCTGAATAAATTCATGCCGGAATTGGAACAGGGACATTGTATGGACGATATTAACAGAATTATTATACATAAAGACTAATTAGGGAGATAGGAATGAAATGAATGGAATATGATTGATAAAGCAGGAACAAATGAAGCTTCAACAGATGCAGCAGGATAGATAAAGCGGGAACTGCTGAAGTGTGTGGAGTAGGAATTGATGAAGCAAGAACAGATAAAGCAGGAACAGATGTAACAGGACTGAGGAAGCAGGAACTGATGAAACAGGAACATATGAAGAAAGAACAGATGACACGGAAACAGATTAAGCAGGAACAGATGTAGCAGGACTGAGAAAGCAGGAACTGATGCAGCAGGAACAGACGAAGGAGGAATAGATAAAGTAGGAACAAATGACGCAGGAACTGGTAATGCATGAGAAGCAGGAACAGGTGAAGCAAATACAGATGACACAGGAACAGATGAAGCAAGAACAAATGGAGCAGGAATAGACAAAGCAGGAACAAATGAAGCAGGAACTGTTGAAACAGGTGCAGCAGGAACTGATGAAGCAAGAACAGGTGTCATAGGAACATATGAAGCAGGAACAGATGAATAAGGACAGATGAAACAGGAACTGATGAAGCAGGAACTGTTGAAACAAGTGAAGCTGGAACAGATATAGCAAGAACAGGTGTCACAGGGACAGATGAAGCAGGAGCAGGTGCAGCAGGAAGAGAGTGAAGCAGGAGCAGATGAAGCAGGACATATGAACCAGGAACTGATGGAGTAGGTGTAGCAGGAACCGATGAAGCAAGAACAGATGATACAGACACAGTTATAGCAGGACCCGAGGGAGCAGGAACATATGTAGCAGGGGCAGATGAAGCAGGAACAGATGAAGCGAAAACAGATGACATAGAAACATATTAAGCAGGAAGAGGTGCATAAGGACAGATGAAGCAGGAACTGATGAAGCAGGAACTGTTGAAACAAGTGAAGCTGGAACAGATATAGCAAGAACAGGTGTCACAGGGACAGATGAAGCAGGAGCAGGTGCAGCAGGAAGAGAGTGAAGCAGGAGCAGATGAAGCAGGACATATGAACCAGGAACTGATGGAGTAGGTGTAGCAGGAACCGATGAAGCAAGAACAGATGATACAGACACAGTTATAGCAGGACCCGAGGGAGCAGGAACATATGTAGCAGGGGCAGATGAAGCAGGAACAGATGAAGCGAAAACAGATGACATAGAAACATATTAAGCAGGAAGAGGTGCATAAGGACAGATGAAGCAGGAACTGATGAAGCAGGAGCAGATGAAGCAGGACATATGAACCAGGAACTGATGGAGTAGGTGTAGCAGGAACCGATGAAGCAAGAACAGATGATACAGAAACAGATAAAGCAGGAACAGATGAAGCATGAACAGATACAGCAGGATGAGAATGAAGCAGGAACAGATGCAGCAGAACATATGAAACAGGAAATTTAGTTCAGCGAAAATGAACCAAAATGCATTCACATGATTTCTCGAAAGAAATCTTAAATCTTATGGTGATTTTGTTTCTAAAAAAATACTGTTGCCCTTGTATGAGGTGACATTTAAAAATGTTGCCATCGCCCCTTTAAAGTTGTGCCTTTTTTTAGGGTGAGAAACGAACATAGAAAAACATATACAAACTTGTCGAAAGGGTACCAATACAAATGGTTGTTACCGATATTCCCGCTTACCATGAGATTCGACCACTTTATTTGACAATATAAGTTTGTTTTTTTATTAATAAATGGTTTCCCATTACAACCCATGAAGGGACAGGGGAGAGCTTCTCACAATCACTGAGCTGTGCGCTTTCCAGTTTTCACTCACTGATTGGGACCTACAGTTTTACACCGATTCCGAACGGTATTTAGAGAAGTTTTTTACATGGCTATATACTCGATAGTGATACAGAAACAGAATGCGAGGTGACCGCCGCCGAAAGACATTTTAAGGTGGTCAGAGCAGGGTTCGAACCCAGGATCTCATGTACAAGAGGCGCGCACACTACCCATTGCACCTCCCTGCTAAACTAATTTGTAGACGACTTTGTATTGGGAACTAAGCGATTTTAAGCGGCACTCCATACAAAGTCGTCGAATAATTGGTTTAGCAGGAATTAAGAAAACAAGCTTAATTTCAGCGAATTTAACTGAAGCCGTTTAAATTGCCCTTGCGCTCCTACAAAAGGTAGAAAAATTAGCTTAGCGAGGACAAATAACACAAACAGAATGACAGAAAAATTGCCATTTTATCGGGCAACATTCTCCCCATGACTCATGTACACAAATATCTCTCTGCGAGAGTCTATAATTCCTGGGAGATGATGCTGTTTTCTTTGTAGGTGATGTCAGGTAAAACAAGTATACATTTGAGAAATTTCCAAGCTAACCCAAAATTTTGACTTTCGGACCTTTTGCGGTTATATGACTGTAACTTAAGTAATTATAAACCGATTTTTAGTTTCTTAATGGATTTGGAAAGGTGGAACTTAGGACTTTTGAATGATACATGTTATACCATGATACAATGAACATACACACATACTAATTGAAGAACATTTTGAAAATCGGCGTGTATTTGTCCAAGAAACACTTTTTTTTAGATTTTTCGCAATTTTTTTCAACTTTTTTTCAACAATTTTCTTTTATAAGGAAACCGTGCTTCTTGTGAAAAAGAAACCACACTTTCCTATCAATAAAACGTAACCTGGATTTTCAAAATCCGTAGCTAATTGACTGAATTATTGAAGTTTTCGTTAAAACTAAATGTTTGCACAAAATTTCAATACGAGTTTAACTCATATAAAAATATTGTTTTTGTTTACGTTCGGTTAATGACTTCGTTATCACTTTGAAACTGACTGTCAACATGAAACAACGTATGCAATTTGATAACATTCGTGGGCAATTAAAATAAAATATGCGACAAACATAATATATTTTTCTATATTTGTGAGTTATTTGCTGATATCAGTCATCGGAGTGATTTAAGAAATAGTATTAGTATGGTGCAAGTGTACAACAAGCTCTTCACTCGCTCTTATGAATAATATCAGCCGTTGGTTTTTTTCTCTGATAAATACACACAGACTTCTGAAGGGTTTCTTAAATAACGTAAATGGGCGTTTTCAAAAATTATCGACATTTTGATATATTTTTTTTTCCAAATTTTTTTTTGGATGACAATATTTTAGCATACCAAAACAGTTCGCGTTAATCATTTATTGCAAACGGCGCGAAAGTATATATATATAAGAATTATTTTTGAGGTTAGGATTTTTTTTTATCTGTAAAATTTAAAATCATGAAAATTTTTTAATGCCTATTCGGTTTTATTATCAAGCTTAAAAAAACCTTTCATTTGGTGTCAATCGCGGCGGAATCTATACATAACTGCAGATGTCACAAAGCAAAATGTGTTTGAAGAAAAATGCCGCTGTACCCGCTAAATATGGACCCAATTGAACCATATTTATAATTGATCTTTAGTTTACCGCCGCACTTCATTTCCACTACTTTACATTGATTTTAAACCACGGATTAATTAAAAAAAAACGCGAAACAAAATCATGAAATTTCGCAAAATTTTTATTTTCTTTATAAAATTTTTGCGTTTCAAAATATTTTAACGCCTTTTTGACGTTGAGGTGCCATTTACTAAGAAGTTTAGATCACGCAATACATAAACCAGTTTTAAATAATATTGCAAATGTCAGGCGCGAAAAACTATCATTTTTGACAAATTTACGCCAATTCTATAAAAGTTTGAGGTCATCGTTCTCAGCAACAAATTTTAGCAAATTACACCATCTATTATTAAATGCTGTTGACGAAATGCAATTTTCTTGAACGGCGCAAAAACGCAATAGAAAAACTGCGAAAATTGAAAAATCGGAAAATTTTGGTTTCAAAAATGAACCGCTGTACAAATTTTTTTTCCAAATAGTAGTATGGGCATAACTTTTATAGTGTAAATATCTACTAAGTCTAGTGACTTTATTTTATATCAGTGGGCTTTGGAAGTTTAAAAGTAAAAGTAGAAAAGTGATGAAATATGAAAAAACTCTTGTAAATTTCAAGCCTTTTTTTGAGTTTTTCCATATTTGAGTGCCCATAACTGAAATTTTGAATTTCCGAGTTTTCTAGTGTGCCCTACCATTCCCTTTTTACTTTTTTGGTCAATTCGAAAAACTGGAGAAATAATAAGCATCTGAACTCAGTTTCAACAAATGTTGAAAATTTTTGAAATTGCCCATATATCGTTCGAAACGTCAAAGTTACTTCTTTCCAAATCCTTTGAGAAGCTGATAACCGCAAGAGGTACAAAAAACCAGTTTTTTACCCGTAAGTCAAAATTTTGAGGGTGTTTCGGACACTTGATAAATATATTTTTATTCTACGCTACAACACCTACTAGAAAAATAGTGTTACTTGCCGGGTATTAATCATACATGGGGCAAATTAATTATATGACAATTATAATTTGTAGTTTAATTTGAATTACCTTTCGAAATGCAAATATGTATGTACCATTGGCAATTGTACTTATTTTCAAAGCATATCCTTCCTATCTGGCACTTTTGGTTTTCAAATAATTTATACAGTACATTTGAAAGTACTGTGAGGCAACACCTACCAAAGCCACAAACCTCGACATATAAAATACTTTAAAACCAGAATTGCCAGCAGTCAAACAAATTCAAAATAATTAAAAGAATTGCCATATTTCATTACAATTGGCATCCGATTTCACAACCTGCATTTGCATTGCCTGAGCAAATACAAATTCCAAATTTTGTAATTGCTTCTGCGAACAATGGTAATTCTGTTGCATTTGCATTAGATAAAGTAATGCAAATTAAAATCCAATGGAAATTAAAAAACCCCATGTATGGTATTAATACTTCTTTCTTGTTCGTATCGCTGTGTAAGTCACCCAAGTGAAATAGCAATTGGCGTCACTTTTGTTTGTTTTTTATGCATACATTTATTCCTTCAAGTACTCGAGGAACCGACGCAATTTAAAAGTAGTTGGATCGTATTTTTGTGTTTTAACAATGCCTTAATTGATATTTGGTGGATAATAGTTTGTTTTCCGGTGTGGTCAAAAGTACCACTATACAAATATTGGCTTAATTCGGCCGATATTTTCGTGACTTATCTTCACGAAACTTTTAAAGCGCATATCTCATATATTTCCCCTATAAAATAATAATTATTTCTCCTGACTAAAAAATCGGCCTACATAATGATACCTATCATTCATGAGCATGGTCTTGGGCGATGACTTTTTGTCTGACTGATGAATTTCTACAAATATTACCAACAAATGTTGTGAACATTGACAGTGATGGGAACAACATCGATTGCACTTTTATTTGGTATCAAGAAGGGCGGTAAACCGACAATATACATACATCAGCGATATGCTCATGAATGACAAGACTGTGGTTCGCTTTATTCCTGTAGAATGCCTCAGAATAGCCAAAAAAATTTAAATAAGAGTTATCGATATCTCCTTAGTCATCGAGATATTTGTGGTTGAAATTTTAAAAAATCGAAAACTTGTTTTACCGCCATAATCGACGAGAAACAGTAAATAAAAGTTATCGATAATATGTGGGTGGTTGGAGTGTTAAAAATAGATAACGATATTGAGATATTGCTTGGCTCTTTAATTAACCCATCATTCTAAATAAAAGTCAAATTTGTACTATAAAATTATCGAAAGTTATTAATTTTTCAGCATTTCTCAGTGCATACTTTTAGGGATATGATATATAAAACACAACCAAACTTTAACTAACGTTTCTATTATCGACAGCATTAAAACACAAATGCCTAAAAGTATACACCATTTATATGGTGTTTTCGTCCATTTTTGTAATGAAATTTCGTGGCACTTTTTTTTATAAAATTTATAACTTTGTTCAACAGTATAAAATATTATGGGAATTTTATTTATGAAATCAAAAGAATACACTCCCACCTTTCACATTTTAGCAACCAGACTACAACGATCGATAACTATCACCTTTTTTTAGTCCAAGAAAAACTAAAAACACTTAGTTTTTTGAGTGTCATCATAAAAGCATGAATATATTTTAATCGTTTATTGTTATTCAATTAGTTTTTCTGAAAACTTGATGTAGAAATACCATATTTTTCAAATATAGCTACATATTCCAAATCGATACGACAAAAAGAAGTTATGTTTCCAGTCCATTGAAATGCATGAAAATCTGAGGCAGGTTACTGCAGAGTTTCATTTTGTTGACTTTGACGCGTTTTTTTGTACAAAAACAAAATTTGTTGAAAAAAACTAATAATTTATTTCTCTTAATTAAACAATTCTCTACAAAACTGCATCTTTACATTTTTGATATTTGACACTCGAAAAAGTGTATTTTTGCCGGCAAAATCCCTCTGTGCGACGCTTTCTCTCAACAAACTATCAAATCTGTTCGAAATGTGTGTAAAGTTATGAAATTTGTTCGCAAATCGTTGTCATATGAGTAGGAGTGTTTCAAGACGGACAGCTTGCCATAAACACGTACTTAAATTTTATTAATCGATTAATCGCACTGATTTGTTCGAGTTAATCGTTAATCGAAAAATTAATTATTAAAATGATCGGTTAATTTTTTAACACGATTAATCGATTGACCGAATAATGATTAATTGAATGGTTACCCTAGTAAAAACAGTTTAAAAAAAACGGTAAACTATGGCCCCCTAATTTTTTTGCAAATATTCAGCTAACATATTAGGCTTTAGTTATTTATATAGATGTAGGTGCTGATTTACATCTATCACAAACTACAAAGAATTATATCTGTGTTTTAGAAAATTTTGAAAAATGAAAATTTGTATAAGGGGCGTTGGGCGTGGCACTTAAATTTTTAATATAATTGAGGACTCAAATGCAAGCACCGGCAGTAATTTTTATTGACATAGATATGAAAATGAGGAAAATACAACGATTTTTTATTTTACGTTATATGGGAGGTAGGCGTGGTTGTGGGCGGATTTGAATAAAAACTTGTTTTTTTTCTAATTTAGTAATATGAGAGATGTGTGCGAAAATTTCAAAGCCCTAGCTCATTTCATTCTAATTTTTGCCGCGGCTTGTATGAAGAAATCCCACTGTGCGTCGCACAGTGCTTTGGTTCATTACAAGAAATCAGAAAAAATGTCTCAAAATTGGTTCATTAAATTGGGTGTAATAGTTTGATAAAATTTCAATACCCACTTTCACTTTGTATGGGGGGTGCCAAACAGCCTGGTCCGATGTGCAATAAGGATAATAGTGAGAAAATTACGTTTTGCAAAATTTGGTCCAAATTAATCAATCCAATAGGATGTTATATTGTGACATAGTGATATAGTATGGGAGATATCCGAAGGCGTGGTACGTTTGGGTCCAACTAGTTTGATTCTTAGTTTTGTTTTGATTTCATAAATGTGTGTAGTACAATGTTTGACCACGGTTTTTTTTTATCTTATTCGAATAATCGATTAATCGAATTATTTATTTGTGTTTTGTTCGGTTAATTGTCAGGTTGAAATTTACGGTTACGGATTAACCAATTAATCAAAAAAGCCGATTAAATGGGTACCCTAGTACTTAGGTGGCCTCAAAAGGGCCCTAAAAATATGAATAACGTGTTTCTTCAACAGGCTGGATCTTCAGCTTTTCTCCTCCAGCAGGTAGCAATAAGCTCTCGTAGGTAATATTCCACCTTGTCTCTCCAGCGTAGTCTTGATCGTCCTATTTTTCGATGTCTTTTTCGAGTAAAATAAATAAATAAATGGTTTCCCATTACATCCCATGACGGGACGGAGGAGAACTTCTCACAATCACTGAGCTGTGCGCTTTCCAGTTTTCACTCACTGATTGGGACCTACAGTTTTACATCGATTCCGAACGGTATTTTGAGAAACTTTTTCATGGCTGTATACTCGATAGTGTCGCCGTCACTATGCGAGGTGACCGCCGCCGAAAGAAATTTTAAGGTGGTCAGAGCAGAGTTCGAAGCCACGATCTCATGTACAAGAGCCGTGCACACTAACCATTGCACCGCCGACGAGTACGTGTTCGAATACCTTTCGCTTTGGTTCATTATAATCCGTTCTACTACCATGGCCTAGCCAGCGCAAATGCGCTATTATGATACGCATAACTACGTCCATATCGGGATACACATACAGATCGTGGTTCATTCATCGTCGATACACGCCGTTTTCTATTACAGGGCCGTATACTTACTTTTCGGCGCATTTTTCTCTCGGAGAATCCCAGTGATGTTTCATCGGCATTCACCCAGGATTTTGCGCCATAAAGCAAGACACGTTGTACGAGAGTCTGGAATAGTTGAATCTTCGTTTCTCGGAGAAGGGTCTTATCTCTAAAGTGCTTTAGTCCGAAATAACACCTGTTTGCAAGCACAATTCTCCGTTTGATTTGCAGGCAGACGTTATTGCTTCTGTTTACGGCAGCTCCGAGGTAAATGAATTCGTCAACTACCTCGAAATTATAACGGTTATCAACGTTCACCCTTTCATCCAATTGGGTGGATACTTCTCGAAACCATTAATTTTGTTTTATCGTCGTTTACTGAAAAACCTACTATTGCTGATTCCTTCTGAATTCTCGAAACTACCGCTTAAATTATTGCAACCCCATAAAAGGTAGACAAATTAACTTAGCGAGGACAAATAACATAAACAAAATTACAGACAATCTGCATTTTATCGGGCAACATTCTCCCCCAGGGCTCGCTGAGATGGCAGAAATGCTACATTTTCTCAGAAACGAACACAAAACTTTCAAGTGGGGTTGAACTTTATTCAAAAACGAACACAAAAAAGCACTTTTATGGCATAGAGCAGAAAAAATGTTGTTCTATTATTTTCTCAGTAACGAAATCGCCATCAGTATACTATAGGTGTGATTTTTTGTATCCCGCTAAACTATCTTTTCGACGACTTTGTATAAGGAGCCGCTTAATATCGCTTAGCTCCCCATACAAAGTGGTCGAAATTTAGTTTAGCAGGGAATAAAAAAACAGGCCATATATTTGCGACAAGCTACAAACACATTATATTTGCATCCACACAACAAACAATGAGACATTTTTAAATTAATTTTTAATAATTTTAAATTAATATGTCAAGTGAAATAAATGCACAAATATATTGGAATATGAATTTGCAAATACAAATGTCATACTGAAATTAAAAATTTTAACACGATAGCAAAATTAAAATAATGACATAGAATTATGCAATTTAAACATGGAAAAGAATTCGACTTCTAACACCCCTATTCTGTGTATGTGGTAACAATCAAATTGTAACCACAAAATTGTTACAAAGTTGTCACCATTGTTTATACCGGGTATTCTGGCAACACAGTGACAACGAAAAATTCACCTCGTAAGAAATAATTCACCTCACAATAACAGGTTGTCAAAAGCAGGGACAAAAAACCAATAACATATGGTTTTCTGCACAAAATGATAGCGGTAAAGAAAGGAAAAGTAGGTATTTAATATATTTATGTTTTATTGAATTAAAATTAATACATTATTATTTAGGGAATTTGTGCGCACCGGAAAGGCACAGCTGGAATTCTATATTTCCTTCCCCAAGGAACATCCAGAGATGCTAAGCGGAAAGAATACAACTGCGCATCCGCGCCAAATAGAAGAAAAAATTTACTTTAGCGCCAACTCTCTGATCTACATCAAAATTTCACCACCGACAAAAGCTTCTGCGCTGAGTTCAAAAAGTTGTTTTTCCCCCCGCGGTCGGTCTAACTTCTTGAGATATAGGCCTTTAAAGCTTGAGTATATAATCATTCTTATCTCCGGGATTTATAATCCGATCTGGTTGAAATGGGAATCATTACAAAGGTCTTTCTAAACTCTATAAATTAGTGCATAAACATACATATATATTTATTTTTATTAGCCCATAGGGGAGATAATTAAAAAAACGTTTTTTAACGCCACTTTTCTGCTAAAAATTTATTTATTTTTTCAAAAAAATGCCCTATTATACTTATTTTTTGGCAGGTTCCGATAATACACAAGACCTTAGCCTTTTTTAAAGGTATATTACTCAATATCCCTTGAAAGACCGTAGATATTTATGTTAAAAGTTTTGTAATACTTTTCGCACTTTTTCAATCTTTCTAACACAAAATCAAGTTATTTCTACTTTCTGCTCCATTTCCATAGAACAAAGTAACAAAAGTCCTTCATTTAATTATGCCCTCTTGTCGTTTTGGTACAAAATATATTATTATTTTTTCCCATACACAGTTCTATTGTTTACTTGCAGAATTTATAAAATGATTTTGTATCAACTTACCGGCAAATAAAACAGCTGTCACGCGCTGTTACCTCCTCTTTGGCAGGTAACAATTTTTGTTACTTTTGCCACCAAAAACATGTGTCAGAATACCGATTTGTGACAATTGTCGCATTGCTGTCAAATAGTAACCGTGGTGACTTTTGTAACCCTGCCAGAATAGGGCTGTAAGTGTTGTGTTTTTTGTTTCTATTTTTAAAATTCGGAAGACAAAAAAAAGTTAAAAAAAATTAATCCGGGATTTAAAGTTACTTCTTCAAACAACATGGTAAATTATTTTATAAAAAATTCCCAATAGGCATGTTTGTTTATTCTCTGCTAAACTAATTTCTTGAACACTTTATACGGGGAGCTAAGCGATACGAAGCGGTTTCCCATAAAAAGTCTTCGAATAATTAGTTTAGCGGGAAGTTAAAAAAACCCTTAATGTGCACTCTAACTATGTAAGTGATATTTAAAGCATTTCAGCAGTCATGCGAACGTGGATTCTTTTATGCTGAAAATAAGCTCAGAGTATTTAATTGAAAGTACTGAAAGAAGTAATACCATTGGGAATTTATATATTGGGAATTTGTATATTGTCAGGTGGCCATTTTTACGGGATCAGCGTCTATTTGTTAAATTTATAATAAAATCATTAACTCCATTAGACAGGTACCACATACATATCTGTTTTGAATCGGCTAGTACAAATGACTTGTGTATGCAAATAGTTGTTTCATCTGATTAATATTCCTAAACTGGTTCTTATTTTTGTTTGTCATTTGATTTTGTTTATTTTTGATTTTGTTCTACTGACGGCCGTCATTATAAATGTATAACTTTTTGACAACTTGACAAGATACTTATAGGCACGTGTATACATTTCATCAGTTAAAAAAATAAAAACAAATAAAAAAAAACGAAAACAATTTAAACCCGTATTATTTAATATGACTTTTGTGCTGATAGCGCTATGTATTTGTGGGCATCAAAAAAGGTAAATACTAGAGTGTTCCGAACCGAAACCGAAGAAATCGTTAAACCAGTATTCGTGCAATTAACCGTGTGCCAGTTTTTTAAAAAAAGTAATATTCGAATGAACCTAAGACCGGTTATTAGATGTCGGTTATCCGGTTTGTACTCAATTTGTGCTAAAAGTTCTTACAAACTTTTAATAATTAAACAAAAAACTATATAATTATCATAAATTAATTACTTTTTTGAATTAAGTAACACGACACCAATTTTGAAATATAATCACACATAATAAGATTTTAAACAGTTTTTAATTTCGCAATGATTGCATCCTTCGAATAACAAATAAATAATTTAAATTAGTATTAAATTAAATTTCTTAAATTACAAAAAAATTTAATTAAATTTCTACATTTATAAGATTATCATTCAAGAAAATTGCATTCAAATTCGAACATGATTTTCAAATTTAAATTGGTTTAATGTGCTATGAGTTCATCTCGTCAATTGTACATTAAACAGGCATTGCAAATTGGAATGTACATTTCAATTTAAAAATAAAACGTTATTGCTGTGAAATTTTGAGATTGAGACACCAACAAAAATATTCAATTCATTTCAATAAAAACCAATTCAAATCAGTTCAATTCAATTAAAAAGGTAAAAAGAATTGGACTAAATTAGAATGAGTTAGATTCGATTGGATTGAATTAACTAGGGCTAAATAGCTGGAATTGAACAGAATTGAATTGAATTGAATTGAATTGAATTGATTTGAATTCAATTGAATTGAATTGAATTGAATTTAATTGAATTGAATTGAATTGAATTGAATTGAATTGAATTGAATTGAAATGAAATGAAATGAAATGAAATGAATTGAACTGAACTGAATTGAATTGAATTTAATTGAATTGAATTGAATTGAAATGAATTGAATTGAATTGAATTGAATTGAATTGAATTGAATTGGATTGAATTGAATTGAATTGAATTGAATTGAATTGAATTGAATTGAATTGAATTGAATTGAATTGAATTGAATTGAATTGAATTGAATTGAATTGAATTGAATTGAATTGAATTGAATTGAATTGAATTGAATTGAATTGAATTGAATTGAATTGAATTGAATTGAATTGAATTGAATTGAATTGAATTGAATTGAACTGAACTGAATTGAAATGAATTGAACTGAACTGAACTGAATTGAATTGAGTTGAATTGAATTGAATTGAATTGAATTGAATTTAATTGAATTGAATTGAATTAAATTGAATTGAATTGAATTGAATTGAATTGAATTGAAATAAATTGAACTGAACTGAACTGAACTGAACTGAACTGAATTGAGTTGAATTGAATTGAATTAAATTGAATTGAATTGAATTGAATTGAATTGAATTGAATTGATTTGAATTGAATTAAATTCAATTGAATTGAATCGAATTGAACTGAAATGATTTGAATTGAATTGAATTGCATTGAATTAAATTGAATTGAATTGAATTCAATTGAATTGAATTGAATTGAATTGAATTGAATTGAATTGAATTGAATTGAATTGAATTGAATTGAATTGAATTGAATTAAATTAAATTGAAATGAATTAAGTTGAACTGAACTGTATCGAGTTAACTTTAATTGAATTTAATTGAATTGTATTGAACGGAACTGAACTGAATTGAAATAAATTGAAATGAACTGAATTGAATTGGACTGAATGGAATTGAATTGTTTTTAATTTGTTTAAATTGAATTATATTGACCTGAATTCAATTGAATTAACGGAAGTATTCTTTAACTGAAAATTTAAAAATATTAAAATTTGCCAAATGCTGCTGCATTAATAGTAATGACTCTTTTTACGGGCAAACAAAACAAGACAAGAAAACCTTATATTGTGTTGATTTTTTATTAATTTCTTTTACAAAAATTTTAACATATTGTTTCACATACGAAACGAAACGAAAAACCGAAAAATATCCGCATCTAAAGCCGAAGATTAACCGGTTTTCCCCATTCGGTGAAACCAAAAACCGGGTTTCCAAAAGAACTAACACGAAAACCGGTTATTCAAAAATTCCGGTTTTTGAACACGCTACTAAATACCCAACCAAATAATCAAGCATTTTGGATGTCGCAGCCTGACTTGAATATATAATAACAAAATGATTGCATACAAAATAAATCGCTTTCATTTCTTATTTTAATTAAATACATGTATTTTTACCATTTTGAGCTTTGTGGCCCGATATTTGGTCGGAACCAGTTGTTCAGGTTAGGTATAACAGCAGTTTCCAAATGTAGATAAGCATCCATTTCTTGAAGTGGATGTGTGTTCTGGACACAGAATTACAAAAAGACTAAAATGCCAATTTTAGCATAATGGTTTCGCTAACGGCACAATTTATGAGGACCTTTGGCATAATTTTTCAGTCGGTATGTGGCAACACTGTACACCATACACGACAAACATGTGTGAACAACAATCAAAAGTATTTGAAATTTTTAAAAAAAATATGCGATCGCTTCGTCAACAACTCCATACAGGAGAAAAATAGCTTCAAGCACACACCGATCGAACTAGCATACTTGTCGTGTATGCCCTGCTTTAGTGATAAATTACAAAATTTCTTACGAAAATTTCGCAAGAACTAAAAACGGGTCTTAACCAAAAACAGCTAGTATTTGAGGAAACACAATATTTCAGTTCACCCTTGCGTGCAGCAACACCTTGAGATCCATGTTTGTATTCTAACAACAACTGTCATGCATGTGTTAACAATTAAAAAACATATTTATAACAGCTTAATGACTATAATTTATAACTGCAATTGCCAGATATTATTTATAGGATTAAATAAAAAAAAAACTATTCAATTGTGATGGGATGAGATTACGTCACTTTCGATTGTGTTGCATTTGTTTTGAATTTGGCATATATTTCCCAACAACATTTCACATTCCATAATAGGCTTGTTTTTTTAACACCCGATGTTCTATTATATTAACCAGTTAGTGTGGAGACCCGCTTAAAATTGCTTAAAATCGCTTAGCTCCCATCGAAAGTGGTCGCAAATTGAATTTAGCAGGAGATAAGAAACACCCCTAATAATTGCGTCTGAGAGTATTATAATCAAAAAGGATGTACAGTAGAGAAGAAAACCGCAATGTGGCAACCCTCGTAGAATAGAACCAAAAATTCGACGCGATTCACTCTAACCAGGAGGTATCTCAAAAAGGATGTACAAGCATGAAGCAACTATGTTATAGAGACGAAAACTTACTCATGGAGTGGAATGCCAATAAAGAAAACGAGTGAAGCGCGTCGTTTCACTGCTTTCTCTCCTACTTTCTTCGTTGAATACTACAATACACGAGCTGTTTTGTTATTGTATCTAACTATATAAATTCCAACCATATTTTAATAAAATTACATAAAGTATGTAAAACGTATGAAATAACAAGTTATGACGCGAGATAGAAATGCGTTTGAGTGAATCGCGCCGACTTTTTTAGTTCTCTTCTACTAGGGTTGCCAAATTGCGCCTGCTTTTCTTCTCTACCTGTACATCTCTTTTGGTACAAGTAGAGAAGGAAAAACCACCGCAATGTGGCAACCCTCGTAGAAGAGAACCAAACAAGTCGACGCGATTCTCTCAAACGCATTGTGATTATTTCATACTTTTTACATACTTTATTTAATTTTATACAAACATGGTTGGAATTTCTATAGTTAATACTGTAACATCATCAGAAAACTGCTCGTGTATTAAAATAATCAACGAAGAGTAAGAGACAGGGCAGAGAAACGAGGCGCTTCACTCGTTTTCTTTGTTGGTATTCCACTCCATGAGTAAACTTTCTTCTCTATTTAAAATTCAATAATCTTTGAGTTTCTATGGCACAGCTGATCGAAAAGGTACTAGAAAAATGATGTAGAATGAGAGACCGAAGAAGACATACAGATTATAAACCACGCAGCAAACTAAGTTTAAAAGTGTTTGATTGATACTAATGACAGCTAAATTATATTTTATGCTCTTTGCATCGTACGAAAATACGTATTCCCTTTTATTTCTTCCCGTATTATGTCAACCAAAGAATAAATTACCAAAGCAACTCGAACCCGATGAAAC
The DNA here is from genome assembly GCA_963931995.1 of Phaonia tiefii. Lineage (NCBI taxonomy): Eukaryota > Metazoa > Arthropoda > Insecta > Diptera > Muscidae > Phaonia > Phaonia tiefii. Next base: position 43,063,630 of record OZ008371.1, read on the forward strand.
GGCCTACTACCTCATCGCCATTAAGAGACCACGAAGAGAGGTATTGAAGCTCTTTTATATTGCTCTGTGCTTAAACCCATCTCTCTCGCGTCATAACTTGATTATTTCATACTTTTTACATGCTTTATGTAATTTTATATAAACATGGTTGGAATTTCTAGAGTTATATACTGTAACATCATCAGAAAACTTCTCATGGATTGAAATAATCAACGAAGAGAGTATGAGAGAGAGAGCAGAGAATGAGACGCTTCATTCGTTTGTTTGTTCTCTATTCTACGAGGGTTGCCACATTTCGGTGGTTTTTTCTTCTCTGCTTGTACATACTTTTTTTTTATAAAAGTGGAACAAATTACTTTTATTACCAACTGTTCAATATCCTATCAAAAACGATGTACAAGTAGACAATCAAAATTTCTCTTCACTCAAATGCCAACAAACAAAACGAGTGAAACCCTAGTACTTCTCTACTCTCTCTCTTACTCTCTTCATTAAATATTTCAATACACGAGCAGCTTTTTGATAGTGATATTGTATATAACTATACAAATTCCAACCATGCTGAAGTAAAATTACATAAACTATGGAAAAAGTATGAAATAAGCAAGATATGATGCGAGAGAGAAATGCGTTTGAGTGAACTCCTAGCACTTTTTGGTTCTCTTGTACCAGGGTTGCCAAGTTTCGCACATCTTCTGGTCGTCTAATTGTAAATCGTCTTTGATCCTATCAAAGACGATCAAGGCAAAGAGTATGGAATTTTAAATAGAGAAGAAAATTCACTCATGGAATGAAATGCCAACAAAGGAAAAGAGTGAAGCGCCTCGTTTCTGTGCTCTCTCTCTTACTCTCTTCGTTGAATATTTCATAAAGTTTTCATGATGTTTGAGTGCTTTTTCGTCGCATCCGAATGAAAAATGGTCGCACGGAAACAGCATGTGCCATCTGGTGCAAATGGTGTTTAAGCAAATGAGGCATCTATGGTTTTTTGTTTATCTATGTTTAGGATATGCTTTTTTTGAGTATGGGATTTTATGTTGACGAAATTTTTTCATTTTTTATACACGTTCTTTTTGTGGGCACGAAACTCCCATAAGAGGCATAGATAAACAAAAAATAATAGATGACTCATTTGCTTAATCACCATTTTCACCAGATGGCACATGCTGTTTCCGTGCGACCATTTTTCACTCGAATGCGACAAAAAAGCACTCAAACATCATTTATATTTCGATTCTGTTGTTTAAATTCGAAAATGGAATATAAATAATAGAAAAGCATATCGCTTTTGATATTTTTTGACAATAAGAATCGAAAAAAGGATGGTTATTAGGGCGGGTTAATTTTTTTTTATGAAGTGTATAGCAGAAACGTAATCTATAGGTGATTTTGACAAATTTTGCTCAAGAGACCATAGCTCTAAGTCGGATTTGGAGCCCACCAAAATTTCAAAATAAATATTTTTCCATATATACATCGAATAATTTAATTAAATTCGTCATAAAATCGGATAGAATTATAGTAGAATTATAGAATGTGGGCTTGTTTGAAAGGTATTTTTATCACTTTTCAGAATCTGTCTTGATACCAATATTTTTTTTTTATTGTTAGTAGAGATATTGGGAATTATTTGTCGAAAAATAGCCGTTTTATTAACTTTTAACTAAAAATTCTAAATTTTCTTCGACTTTTTGACAGATTTTTTTTTTGTAGATTGTGAAAGTTCAGATAATTTCCAACAACTTTTATTACGATAAATTTTTTTGGTTTGGAACTCCTTTTTGTAGGAAAATCGATCTGAAAAAATCAACGTTTTCAAGGTTTCAACAAAAAAACACTATTAACACTAAGCTTGTTCTTTATTCCCTGCTAAACTAATTTTTCGACGACTTTGTATGGAGTGCCGCTTAAAATCGCTTAGTTCCCCATACAAAGCCGTCGAAAAATTAGTTTAGCAGGGAATAAAAAAACAGGTTTACTAATATCTATTTTGAAAATTTGGGGGGCTCCAAATTCGACTTAGAGCTATGGTCTCTTGAGCAAAATTTCTCAGAATCACCTATAGATTACGTTTTTGCTATACGCTTCATCAAAAAAGTCGTTGCATACAATTTGAACCGGCCTACTGGTTATATAGTTTCTTCAATAGTTTTGGTTTTCAGGGAAATTTTCCCATATTCACCACTCCAGCGCCATCTAGAAAATTTCCGTTTACTTTCAAATCCACCACTTATCTTTCACGTTCTATGGTTTTTTATTTATCTATGGATGAGGTGATTAGACATTACTTTATGAAATTTTTTGGATTTTGATTTCGCTTTTTTAACATCTCTCTTTTACTCTCTTAGATGTTTTGAATTTTATGTTTGACTCGTGGTACGAATTTGGTCAGAAAAATTTTCGATTTTGGATTGGTTACTATTTGAACATTCTGGTGGGCGACATAAAGGATGTAGAGGTAAGTTTTTCATATAACTGAAGTCAAACGATATTCTTTTCTGAGAGCTATAAAAGAGCTTTTAAACATTGACATTATCACATGCAAATTACAAGCTTTTGGATTCTTAACTGAACCATAAACACAGTTGTATGTCCACGTTTTATAAGAAGACTTGTAACGTATTTTTAGCATATTTTTGCATATTTTAAACAAGTAATCACAAAGTGTCTACTATTTGCAGTTCGTTCTTACTAGCAACACATTGATTGGTAAATCTGATATCTACGACATGCTACATCCCTGGCTTGGCGATGGTCTTTTGACCGCCAGTGGTTCGAAATGGCATAAGCATCGTAAAATGATTACACCTACGTTTCACTTTAAAATCTTACAAGAGTTTCAAGAAGTCATGAATCAGAACTCCACCAAATTTCTAGAAAAATTAAGAAATGCATCCAAAAATGAGACGATATTTGATTTTCAAGATATGGTGGGCTATTTGACATTGGATATTATATGTGGCAAGTATTTGAGTTATGAAGTTATTGTTATATATTCTGAAATTCCAACTTATCTTACAGATACGGCCATGGGTGTCAATATCAATGCCATGGATAATCCCGATTCGGAATTTGTTCATGCTGTTCACTAGTACTTAGTTCTAAATTACCAAGAATTATTCTTTTAATTTTTTACATTTATTGCAGTCTTTGTTATAACATCAATATGAGAGCCTATCATCCTTTAAAACGTAAACTGTCGACCTATAAATTCTTCCCGGATTATAAGGATTATTGCAGAAATTTGAAGCTATTGCAGGATTTGACATATGAAGTAAATATAAATAATCAATGATCTAGATCTAGATCTGTAGATATCGCCAGACTACTTTAATGAACAGAAAGTTAAATGCCAATTTTTGAGCCAACAACTTCTATCCTCGCTAGATTATTGAAAAGCGCATTGAAACCCGCAAAACTGAAGAGATCAGTAAAACCAATACCGAACCCAACGATGAATACGGCAAACGAAAAATGGCCTTCTTAGATACCCTATTGTCATCTACCATCGATGGCAAACCTTTAACACGGCAGGAAGTCTATGAAGAAGTGTCTACATTTATATTTGAGGTAACAATTACTTTTTCTAATAGATTCTAGATTGTTTTATTAATACAACTTGTTTTTGTAAAGGGCCACGATACAACCACATCAGCCATCACATTTGCCGTCTTTCTATTATCCCGTCATTTGGCGGTCCAGAAGAAAGTTTTGGAGGAGCAGCAAGAAATACTAGGCGAGAATTTGAAACGTGATGCCACATTTCAAGAACTGTCGGAAATGAAATACTTGGATTTGGTATTAAAGGAGTGTATGCGCATATATCCCAGTGTACCACTAGTAGGTCGATTCACGGAAAAGGAATATAATATGAGTAAGACTCGAGAACTAACTATGACAAACTCGCAACTAAATTTGTTTTTTCTTTTATCAACGTAGATGGTAAAATAATCCCCCCGAACACGTCACTAAATCTTTTCATTATGGGCCTGGGCTATAATGAGAAAACATTTCCCGATCCGTATCTTTTCAATCCCGAAAGATTTAACTCCACCCATACAAGTGACACACTTAGTCCTTACTCGTATGTGCCCTTTAGTGCTGGCCCTCGCAATTGTATTGGACAGAAATTTGCTTTACTTGAAATTAAAATTGTCGTGTCGAAAATTCTGCGTAATTTTGAAATTTTGCCAGCTTTGGATGAATTGGCTTCAATGGACGGTTATGTGTGCAATTATTTTGGTCCCTTTAAGAATAAAACGCAAAAACCTCATAAATATGATCCTGTGCTATCGACGGTACTTACACTGAAATCGGATAATGGTGTATTTCTAAGATTAAAAGAAAGAAAGTAAAATAAAGTATAAATTTTACGAGACAAAGTGGATATCAATTTTATTAAATTTGGTTTGATTAAAAAAAAAACGGTAAGAAACTTGTAGAATTTCCATACCCTTACGCATAGGTTTTCGGTTCATGAAACAAGGATCTTTTTGAATTACGACAAGTACAACATTTATCTTCAATTACGCAAACTTAATGCTCACAATTAGTCTATACTCAACGATGTACGTTTTACGGTTTGAAATCAGATCGACTAGGGCGCAACAATTGGCATACAAGTTATAATTCTCGTCAGCCGTTTCCACAACCAACTTGCAGTAACGCCATCTATTCGCGATTGTTCAAGATAATTGCGAAGCGACTAAACATCATAGATAAAGGAAATAAGTAGATACCCCACAGGCGTTGTCAAGTACTGCCACTAGGTGCTGTGTTGTCGTTTTGTAATTTTCATTCACTTTTCTAATAACGTTCACTGACGTTTATTCAACAGTGTGGGACATTTTTTAATACAAAAATAGAATCATTTTCCAGGTTGTGCTATTCGAACAACTAATTTAGTTTTTTTTAATGTCGTTGTGTTCCCCACTTTCTAATTCAAATGCATTTTGGTTATCTGCTTTTTTGGTGTACTGTAATTGTTGGTATTCGTTTGTGTTGACTTGTACAGCATCGGCCCACTAAACAAAACAAAATGCCTGTTGTTGTTGATGTTAGCACCTGTTCTAAATACAGTACAACTTCGATAATCCGGCTATGGTCTAATCCGGAATCCTTCTGTAATCCGGACAGAGTTGAAAAATTAAAAATATCTATTATATACCTTGTAATCCGGACCAACCACGGTTTCGCTAATCCGGATCGCGTGTTGTGTAATGCAGTGTTCGATAATTCAATAAAACACAACACATTCATGCTATTTTCACTAAAACACATTTTTAGATATTCTTTTATTCACATTATTTCGCCTTTTACGTACACATTATTCCAAGGTATAATGATCTAATTGATAGTAGCTGTAGAACAGCTGATTTGTTTTTTTTTTCATTTCACAGCAGGCGAGAATTGTCAGTTTGCATACATTTTGTTGCTACATATTCTTTGTTTTCATTTTCTAAGAGAGTTTGACATTCCACGCCTGCACAACTGCCTCTTATTGTTGCCTAAACCAGCAACAACGTCTAATGCTATTACCACGAAGATCGTTATACATACCATGCATTATTACATACAAACTTGCAACAATATTGAACAATGACACAATGAACAATAGCTCGGGGATTCACCGAATATAAATAAAGTTGAATTAGACAGTGTGACTATTCTTAGAACGCTTCGGCAGCGTGCAATGGAACCTAAACAAAAGTGTATTCGGCAAACAATGGTATCCGAATTTTTTAAATAAATTTTAACTTAATATACCATTACTATATACTTTTAACGTTTATATTGAAGTGATTGTTAGAGTTTTTTTTATCATAATAAATGAATAAATTGAATTATAAGTGTTTTTTTTTTCTCAATAATTTTAATGCCTTTGGTAATCCGGATTGAGTTGGTTTTAATTGAATCGGATTAACGAAGTTCTACTGTACATCTTGCAAGGTATATTTTGTTTGGGATCAAACGTTGTAATTATTGCATTCAGCTCCATCTAGAAAATATCCCATTGAACAAGAAATTTCCGATGGCAATTACGATATCTAGTTAATTCCTTTATCAATGCTAAAGATAACATTGTAGCGCCATCTGTTCTCCATTGTAATTGATTTTGATACGGTTTTTGAATGAAGTTCGAAGTTATCAAGTGAGCGAAATTTTCGGGTTCATAAGATTTGCGTTATTTTTTATACACCTCCTTCTTGTGTGAACTACAATCGAAGACATTACGCTTGGGGGAACAGTAACACCATTAGTGGCAAAAAAAAATACTTCTGCTGTGACAAACACCACAATAGGTATCCGTAACGCAATTTCGGATTCCTGTATAATAAAAATCCGCACATAGAACTTCGGTGGCCGCACTGGTAGAGGTAGAGCTATTGGAACTACTCCATTATATGTTTGCTGGGTCAGCCAACAATTTAAATAATTTAATTTACATTCGTCTCTTGGAGCAACAATTTGCTTCAAAATCCCTTATTTGTAGTAATATCTTAGATAAAATCTCAAACTATGTAAATATATTAAAATACAAATGTTAAAAAAGATGAATTTATAAATTAAAAATTGAATTGAAATCAATAATTTAATGTAAAATAAAATGTCGCAATTACGTCCAAAGATATGATCTGAATAAAAGTAATGTTGCGTATTTTCGTGTCTAGCATTGTTTCATTGATTATCGTTAATAAGACAAGATTCCTTTTTAATTGAGATGGTGGCAATAATACACTCTTTATCCATGTGACTCTAAACTTAACACTTCACAATTAGTATATACCTAATAACTACCCCTAATAGTTAGAAAACGTTTGCTGTATACTTTTACGCCGTTCACCACAAACTGCCTTCATTTATATCAATCGCAACTCTACGCTATGCGGCATAAAATCGATTTTGAACCATCTCCCAAAAGCACCATCTATTTCTCAATTCAGCTAGAAAGTGACTTAGCGAATTCACCAACCATTCGTGGAGGGATCGTAAACGCTAGCTTTCTACACAAAATAAATGGTGTCTCATTACATCCCATGAAGGGATTAGGGAGAGTTTCTTACAAGCCAGTGAGCTGTGCGCCTTCTAGTTTTACACTCACTGAATGGGATCTACATGGGACTGTCCGTGGAGGTGGAAAGTTTCTGATTGCCATTCACTTGGGAGTGGCCAGAAATGATTCTTTCATTGCGCAGTCCAAGCAGCGCACTACTTCCACGCAGTATGTCCTGGGCAAAGGCTTTCCGGAAACCATCGTTAGCTAGCTAGTGTGAGAAGGCGAAACAAATGAGCATCAAATCAGGTTTAGTAGGTGACTGATGTCACTGAAGCTCATCGGACAATCGGGCATATTTTTTTGTCCTTAGGAGGCGGATGAGCCAAACATACGGGCCAACGGCGGATGGAAACTGGGGGAAGAAAATCCCGGTTCAACATATCGCAACCTGGTCAGCGTCTGATCCATAATGGGCGGCTGCAATCGAATATCCTGGCAGTAGGTAAAATGCAAAAACACGGTGGGCTCCCCTCCCGCCAACGTTCATAATGGTAGTGAAACTACGTAAACGAACAAGGGAACATGGACAACTCCTATTTGTTGACGACCGCCCCAAAAACGTTATAGGGACCACGATTTACGGATATTCACTTGGAATGTGGGGACTATGTAGATCAGGTGCAAGTAGCCAACAGGCAGATGTCCTCGAAAGTTATAGGGCTGACATTACCGCTAATACAGTTGCCATGGGGAAAAACATGCATTTGGTTGCGGATTTATAGGTGGTAAAAGACTGCGACATCTAGTCTCTAGGTTCAATCCTGTGAGTGAACGAATAGCCACAATCCGCATAAAAGCGAAATATTTTTATATTTCCCTAATTTGTGTGAATTAAGATAGATTACGTTTTGACGAGAGGTGGTGTTACTTTATTCAACGAATGCCAGACTTAGACTAAAACAATCTTGTATTTACTTCAGCCAGCTTACTTGCGTTGACACAGTTCTTTACTAAAAAGTGCAAAGCTTGCATGTTCCCATCGTGGAGTGACTTCCACGTAATTATGTGTCGAAATGTTTCTGACCAAAAAGTGCACATGCAGTTGAGTTGCAGTTTTTGGCATGGTGTGTTTCCAATGAAATGATGATAGTTTGAAATGGCACAGTGGCTGACGGAGAGTATTTCGTAAGAAATATAAGAAACAGAATATTGCTCGTGGATGACGAGCGGATGTTGCAAAACAACATAAGAAGTTGTCTGCGCGTGTTAATGAGGAGAAGGGGGTTTCACATGAAAGGGGGTTGAACTTATTATGAGCTAATTTAGCGGACGTTGCAAAATAACATAAGAAACTGTCTGCGCGTGTTAATGCGGAGAAGGGGGTTTTACGTAAGAGGGGTTCGAGTTTATTATGTGTTAACTCCCCCAGGCTTAAATGCGATTGCCCTCAATCGCTCAAAAAAAAGGAGCGTTACTGAGACTTGGAATCGAATGTCGAATTTGGGCACCAGGCTGGTGGATAATTTCTCCATTACCAACGATAACATTAACCTTCCTTTTACGAAAATAGCTCGCCATAACAAATAATAGGATTATCAAGAATAGAAGAGTCGCTGACGAAGACGTGTTAATCATTTCACCAAGTTGAAGTGATCTAATGGCATGCGTATTATTAAGGTGAAGGGCTTGCAGGGATTCAATTGTAAGAAGGTTTAACCTTTCCTGCTCCATTGGTGCAGGTTGCGCTACGGTAGTTATCGGCTTTAATGAAGGTATTTCAATGCTGCGAAATATTTTATTGTTAATTGTAATAGTCTCGTTTCTGAATTTGATGAGGAAAGTGCCGTTTAAAGGAAATTCACCGTTAGAAGTCTTGACATTTGAATGGAAATCGTTTAACAACAGAATTCCCGGTCTGATTTCGTCAACAGTTGGGATATGCTCGCTATTAGCAAAAATACATGATGAGTTTACTCCTCTTAATAAATTTGTTATGCATTTCTCATGTGTCAAATCAATTAAGTTGTGGCCGTTACAAATTCTTATTTCATTATGAGATTTACAATTGTTTTCAAGATGATAATAATTATTATTGTTTCGTAAGACTTGGTTATACTTTAGAAATAGAATTACATTATCTTTTTTTACTGCTTTCAATATAAGTGATTCATAAACATTTTCGGGTACAAGTGGCATTTTAACCACGTACATTATCGTGCTCGAGTTGTGCAATACATTCACATCTGAGAACTCTAGTGCCTCTTCGGCAGTATCAAATGGAAATTTTCCCACACTAAGCTTACTAATTGCATAATTGAGTTCTTTTTTGTTCAGCAAAACAGAGTTTATAACATTACTTTGAGCCCATTGGAGAGCATATTTTACATTTGTTATTTCATCTTTAATAAGTCTTATTCTAGTCTGAATGTTCATTATGACATCAGTAATTAGGAAATTATCTTCTTTTATATAGTTCACAAATTTATTCGCAAATTCTGTCAGGTTACTCAAACGATCATTAAATACTCGATTAATTATCACTTGTTGATTGTTATTACCGATCAGGTTATTCAGGTTTTCATTAATAGTTTCCAAATCGTCATTATCTGGGCTACCAGCTATATACTTCCAAGCTTTCCCTATGACGTTAATTGATCTGCGTTTCCTTATCGGAATGATGGCATCTAAAATGTCCCTCGTGTGCGCAGTCTCCTGCCTCAGCACCATATACAATGAATTTGATTTAGGGATTCTGGCATCAATAAGTTTTTCTATTTCAAGAATAAATTGGTCATACTGCATGATGTCAATAAGGTGAATAAATTTCAATGAGCCTTCTTGCATCTTCACATAGCCATCATGGATAGGGATGAGATGCATAGCGGTGTAGTCATGAATCTGCAGCTCTGCTGACGCTAATGCTAAAAATGACCTAGTAGCCAAAGTGTAAGAAAAAAAAAATAGGGAAAAATTAGGAATCGGGGGAAAATTAGGAATCGGATAGATGGGAATAATTTACATTGTCCACAAAAACAATTTCGGTATTCCAAAAGAATGAACCGAGAGGGAGGGACAATACAAATCAAAATTAAGCATGTAGGCATAGTTGATGTAGTGGTTCTTAACTCGATAAATACCATGGCTAGGATAGCCATATATTCTCCGAAAAACTCAATAGTGAAGTTTGTATAATAGGTTGCATAAGGAGTTTGGGGTTCAGCTACGAATGTTATGCTTATGAACAATTCGCCCTGACTCTGTTAGGATTGTCGTGGTATGATCTTCCCTTACAACCTCCGGTTTATATCTGCTTGATAGCTTTGATCCTAGCCTTTTATTTATCCTGACATACACAGTGTCACCTGGTGTGTACGTTACGATTTTTTGCCTGTTTTTGTTGTGGTGTTTTAAATCATATTCTTGTTTAGCTTTTAGGTTTTCAATTGCCTCTATTCTAGCTTTTTCATACGCTTTAGGGTCTGATTTTAAATTTCTTCCGAAGAACACATCTATTGGGCGTTTATTCGTTGACGAATGGATGCTGCAGTTATATTCGTAGACAGCCTTGTCGATTAGCTCCTCAAAGGAACCATGCACTTGCTTGGTTTTTAGACAGCGCATTAACTCTGATAGTGTGGAGTGGAATCTTTCCACCTGGTCATTAACGAAACTCGAATATGGAGGTGTCCTGTAAGTTTTAATCTCTAGTTGATCGTTTAACATAAATTTTATTGTCGCTGAATTGAACGATTTCTCATTGTCCATAACAACAATTTTTGGTACCCCAAAAGAAAACAGAATTTGACGGAGAGGTTCTTTAATATCTTCAACCGCTCTCGATTTTATCAACTTGGTCTGTGCGTATTTTGAAAATTTATCCAGCGCTGTCAGTACGAACCTTCCTTCGGTGTTATAAATATCTATATGTAATATGTGCCCTGGATACTCTGGTATTGGAGTTTCACCGAGCTCCGGCTTGTTCGGCCGACGATCGTATTTCTGTTCTCTACAGACAGAACATTGCTTAACGATGGAATTTAATTTTGCATTCATCTTGGGGAAGTAGTATTTTTCCAGCAGCTGCATCTTGTTCTCTCGAGCATTCCGATGTGCTCTTTGATGTTCTTTAAGCATCACCTCAAATTGCTCAGTGGGATCTGTAATGTCCTCTATGTGGGTTTGGCTATACCGGATTTTGTAGAGACTGAAATGATCTGCATATAAATTTTGCACAATACCAAACACTCTTTCCTCTGCAAATATTCCATTTATCACTGATGGGTTCAAATACTTTCCCAGAATACCAACCAAATTTTCTTTATCAAAAGTTGGTTCCGTAATCAGGTGTCGGTGGTAGGTTGGAAATATTATTTTAAACTCGTTCGAATGTTCTTTGCCACACTTTAAAAATATTTGATTCTTGAAAACATTAATGGGGCATCCAGCCATAGGAATAAGGTTATGAGCAGAAGTTTCATGACTGTGTTGAGTGACTGTGAGTGAGTTTATCTGTATAGGATTAGGTGGTCTGGATAGAGCATCAGCTACTACGTTCATCTTTCCAGGTTTGTATTTCAGTTCATAGTTGTATTCTTCTAATATTGCCCGATACCGTTTAAGTTTACTATTGTTGTTCTTGTTGCTCAAAGCGTAGGTTAGGGGCATGTGGTCCGTGAAAATTTTAACTTTTGCCGAGCCATACAAATAATTCCGCAGGGTATCCAGAGCCCAAACAATCGCCAACATTTCTTTTTCGTTTGCTGCGTAATGTTCCTCAGACTCTGACAATGTCCTGGAGATAAAGGTAATTGGTCTATCATCTTGTGAGAGCACAGCTCCCAATGCGAAGTTGGAGGCATCGGTTGTAAGCTCGAATTCCTTATCAAATTTTGGGTAAGCCAACATGACTTCTTTCGATATCAAAATATTTTTCAACTTCTCAACGGCCTCTCTTGCTTCGGCATTTAATTCAATCAACTTTAGAGATGACTTATGCTTAGATAGACGACCATTTTCCCCCCTTAAAAGGGATGTCAGGGGTTTTGCAACTTTGGCATAATCTTTGACAAACCTCCTGTAGTACCCAGCAAGACCTAAAAAGGATCGTAGATCTTTAATTGTTCGTGGTGCTGGAAAATTTTTGATAGTCTCTAACTTCGCAGGTGTTGTAGTGAGTCCATTTGAAGTCACAGTAAATCCCAAGAACTCGACTTCAGTTTGAAAAAATTTACATTTATCAAGATGTACCTTCATATTGGCATGTTCTAGTGTTCCAAAAATAGTAGCTAAATGTTCAGCATGGTCTTTTCGATTTGGACTAAACACAATTATATCGTCAATGTATACAAAACAGGTCCTGCCTATGTGATCTCTTAGAATATCGTCCAGCGTTCTCTGGAAAATTGCGGATGCGTTTTTCAATCCGAACGGTAGTCTAGTGAACTCATATTTCCCGTTTTTTATAGAAAAAGCAGTCTTTTTCATGTCTGACTCTTTTAGCGGGATTTGGTGAAATCCGCTTTTTAAATCCAGGACAGAAAAATACTTGTTACCACCTAGATTGGCCAGAACTTCTTCAACTTCAGGCATAGGATAGCGGTCGGGAATTGTAACTTCGTTCAGCTTCCTGTAGTCTATGACCATTCTGTACTGTTTGTTGCCTTGAGAGTCAGGCTTTTTTGGAACAATCCATACAGGGGCATTATATGGGGATCTAGATCTCCTGATGATACCATCTTCCAAAAGTTTTTGTACTTGTCCTTCGACTTCCGCTTTCAATGACATCGGATACGGATAGTATTTACTATAAACTGGACTGTCATTTATTGTTTGAATTTCGGCTACTACTGCTGTTGTAAATGTCAGCTTCTCAATTGGATCTGCAAATAGGTTCGGAAATTTGGACGTGATTTCCTCAACGGCCAAGCATTCGCCAGACAAAGAGTTTTTAGTGTCGAAACATATGTTATTAACCGCTCTTGAGACTAGCTGCTTGATATTAACTTTAATTTTATCCATAATAGTCATGTAATTATGCTTGGTGTAAATGACAGCTGAGAGTTCCTTCAAGCTATCGTTTCCTAAAATACCGCTGAAAGATTTGAGTGTCGGTAGCACGAAGAATTTAAGGGGGATGCTTTTGAGCCCGAAAAGGTTTATGACAACATGTGTATTTATCTGAACGTCACCCGCAATGGTGCTCGCGAAAAAAATTTGATTGTTTTTCTTAGGATTATTTGCTAATATGGGCTGAATGTAGTTATTATTCGAGCCAGTATCTATTAAAAATTTTAAAATTGCTCCTTCTCCCGTTTTACATTCAAAATAGGGGAGCGATGACTGAGTTAGTCTAAAAAATGTATGTCGGAAAATTCCTGACACTCATACTGCGAGGTGTTCGCAGCTTCTGGATATGCTTCAGCATAATACTGCGGATCGAAAACTTGTGGCTGAGTTTCAGTATAATGATTCAATTGTAAATCCTGATCGTAGGGATATTCGCAATTCCACGGTTGTGGGTTGATAGCGCAAATTTTTTGTTTATCATTCGGATCACTATCCTCCTTAGTAGTTTCAATGTTAAAATTCCTTTGGTATTTATCGGGATGTTGCTGCTCTGGTCCCGGTCGTTTTCCGTAGAAACTGTTTTCCTTGGGCCTGTTCATGTAATTAACGTTTCTGGTGCGTAGGCTTTGATCTATATCCATTGGAACTGGTCTTGGTTGAGGTTTGGGTGGTAGCATATGACGATGTGGTCCTGAAAGAGGTGGGATTGGCTGGGAATAATGAGGATTGGGTTGTTGGAAAGGCATTTGAGGATTGGGTTGTTGGAAAGGCATTCGAGGATTGGGTTGTTGGAAAGGCATTTGTCGATATGGTAAAGGTTGATAAAGGAATGTAGGAAATTTCTGATTGTCAAAGGGTCGACCTGATTGTGGTAAATGTGCAAGTTGAGGGTAAAAAGGCTGACTCAAATTAGGCTTTCTTGGTAGTGGAGGTGGGTAGGAATTTTTCCTTATCGCAGTTTGGGAAATCTGTGCATGGCTTGCCCTTATTTCCTGATTTCCTAACTTTAGGCAGAGATGCAGTGCCTGTGGAAGGTCTGCTGGCTCTCTAATAGCCAAGAGATTACGGAGGTTTCCATTTAAACCTCGTATGAAAGTGTCAAGTGCCCTATCTCTGTATGTTTTGGCCAAAATTGCCATGGACTCCTGTGACATCTGAACAGATGATATTTTGTCCAGAATAAGAGATAGATGTTGGTAAACTTCATGATAATATTCCTGAATTGATCTGTTACCTTGAACCAGACAGGTTAATTGATATTCGAGAGTAGTTATGTCCCTCTTGTCTGCAAAATGAAGGGATAGGCATCTCGAAATGGCATTCCACTCAAGAGGAGTGCTGTATGATTCCAATGCAGCGTTCGCACTGCCAGTTATCTTGTCTCTAATGACGCTAATAATTCCAAAATAACGAGGGGTGCCCCTAAGGCCGTTATAGATTTTCAAAACTCGCTCTACACTTTTCTTCCAGGAGCTGAATTCTCCTGGGACGCCTGAAAAATCTCTGAGACTCTTCACGATATCTGGTATTCTATCCATGTCCGCCAAGTTTTGCATAAATTCCGGCCTTATAATTTCATCTACAGCCGACACAAAATCTGACGGAGGGTTCGCCTGCCTAATAACCTCTTCGCGGATCATATTTGACAATCTTTCGCGCGTTATAATATCTAAGTTAGCCGGCTCTGCGTTCCGAGCGGCATTCTCGTTTTGTGCCTGAGGCACAAGAACAGGTGGCCTAATTAGATTTGCAGGATTTGACATTTTCGAAAATTTTCTTGTTTTAAGTTCCGCGAGATAAAAAAAGATAATTTCCTTTGCAAATATTTGAATTTTTTATGTATTTACTTCCTAATTCACGTATACAATTTCCACTTTTAACTGCTTGAAGTTCGAACTTATATTTTCAGTTGTTCGATCACTATTGTAACAGTTTCACAATTATTATTCTTGCTTATTTATTATATAATAATTAACATTAATTAATTCAGTAATTGTCATACAGTAATAATAAATTTAATAACTTACACTAGCAGAGCATGGCTGATTTTCAAAATCGTCCCGTTCATTATTTACTTGGGGGCCCCTACCCTGGAGTCGCTGGCTCGTTTTCCTCTTATCGATTTCCTCACAGCACGTTCCAAATGGCAGCGTGTGTTCGACACGGATTCGTCAAATCGTTTTCCACTGGTTTGTAATCCTTTACAAGGATTTTTTATCAAGGTTTCCCTTTGCAATGGTTTTTTATTCTTATACAAGAATTTTTAGCTTTTTGTATTAACTAGTTTTTATTTCCTTCTTTTTTACAAGGAATTATTTAAACTGTTATTATTATTTTTAACCAAATCGTTTTCCACTGGTTTGTAATCCTTTACAAGGATTTTTTATCAAGGTTTCCCTTTGCAATGGTTGTTTATTCTTATACAAGAATTTTTTAACTCACTTATTGCTTATGCTTTCTTTTTATGTTACTTAGCTTTTTTGTATTAGCTAGTTTTTATTTCCTTCTTTTTTACAAGGAATTATTTAAACTGTTATTATTATTTTTAATCAGCTACTATTTCTTATATTAATTTTTTAAGACTTATGTTTTTCTTCCTTTATAAAGACTTATTTACTGTTTCACTTTTAACTTGTTATTATGTCTCCACTTTCACTTTTTATTTATTCTTGCTTATATTAGTTTTAAAGATTTTATGCTTCTTTTATTAACACTTAGTTACTACTTAATTACTTTTCGCTCGGGCGCCAATTAAGATAGATTACGTTTTGACGAGAGGTGGTGTTACTTTATTCAACGAATGCCAGACTTAGACTAAAACAATCTTGTATTTACTTCAGCCAGCTTACTTGCGTTGACACAGTTCTTTACTAAAAAGTGCAAAGCTTGCATGTTCCCATCGTGGAGTGACTTCCACGTAATTATGTGTCGAAATGTTTCTGACCAAAAAGTGCACATGCAGTTGAGTTGCAGTTTTTGGCATGGTGTGTTTCCAATGAAATGATGATAGTTTGAAATGGCACAGTGGCTGACGGAGAGTATTTCGTAAGAAATATAAGAAACAGAATATTGCTCGTGGATGACGAGCGGATGTTGCAAAACAACATAAGAAGTTGTCTGCGCGTGTTAATGAGGAGAAGGGGGTTTCACATGAAAGGGGGTTGAACTTATTATGAGCTAATTTAGCGGACGTTGCAAAATAACATAAGAAACTGTCTGCGCGTGTTAATGCGGAGAAGGGGGTTTTACGTAAGAGGGGTTCGAGTTTATTATGTGTTAACTTGTGCATGCCCCGACAGAAGAGAAAGATGATGATGCCGAAGACATATTCTATGAGCTCCTTGAGGAAACGTATGACCGTTGCCCTGGCCATGGCATAAAGATTGTACTAGGAGATTTTAATGCCAAAGTAGGAAGGGAGAATGTGTTTAATCCAACTATTGGCAATTTCAGTCTACATGCTGACAGTTTCGACAACGGTATGAGACTGATTGACTTTGCCGCGGCAAAAAATATGGTCATTAGTGGTTCAAAATTCCAGCATAAAGACATCCACAAGGCTACTTGGGTATCCCCTAATCAAAGAACTGGGGGCCAAATTGATCACGTGGTAATTGATGGAAGGCACTCATCCAGTGTAATGGACGTACGAGTGATCAGAGGAGCTAACATCGATTCTGATCACTACCTGGTAGCAGCAAAGGTTCGCACGGGATTGAGTAGGGCGAAAATCGTACGAAACCAGGCGCAGGGGAAGCTGGACATCGGAAAGCTGCAATTACCAGTGGTAGCCACAGCCTACTCAAGGAAGCTCTCGCAACTTTTGGCACAGAACCCACCCCCTCCCGATGACGATCCTGATGCGCAGTGGAAGCCCACATCCGAGTCTATGAAGACTGCCGCGACAACCGTACTTGGTTTCGGGAAACCGCTTCGCAATAAACCGTGGTACGATGAAGAGTGTCGCATTGTCAGTCAATTGCAACGCGAGCTGCAACTGAGCGGTATGGGGGGAGGAGCAAGGAGGTAAACCGTATCTTTAGGCGTGGGAAACGGCAATGGAGAAAGCGCGAGAGTGAGAAAATTGAGACATACAGAAGGAAGAACGAAGCCCGAAAATTCTACCAAAAAGTTAAAAACGGAACTAATGGACATGGTTCAGGGCCCCCTTCTGTAAGGACAAGGACGGAAATCTCGTCGCAAATGTGCAGAGCATGTTGGGAATATGGAGACAGCATTTCTCCGCGCTACTACTACCTGAGATAGGGACAATCGATCACAAAGTGGACGACGACGTCGATTGCCCCCTCCTAACTAAGACGAGCTCAGAATAGCTGTTGCCCGGCTTCGGGACGACAAAGCCGCAGGAGCCGATGGATTACCGGCGGAGCTGTTTAAGGCTGGCGGCGATGAGCTGATAAGGTGCATGCATCAACTAATTAGGAAAATTTGGTTAGATGAATGCATGCCCGGCGATTGGAGTCTCAGTGTACTATGTCTCATATTTAAAAAAGGTGACCCGAGTATCTGTGCCAACTACCGTTGAATAAGCCTTTTATCCATAGCATATAAGGTTCTATCAAATATAATGTGCGAAGGACTAAGACCAATTATCGCTGACCTGATTGGACCATACCAGAGTGGCTTTAGGCCTGGAAAATCGACAACTGACCAGATTTTCACGCTACGCCAAATCCTGGAGAAGACACAGGAAAGGCAAATCGACACCTATCATCTATTTATCGATTAAAAAGCGGCCTCCGATAGTCCGAGAAGGAAGAAACTCTATGAAGCAATGTCTGAGCTTGGTATTCCTGCAAAACTCATACGCCTTGGCAGGCTGACCTTGACGAACACCAAATCCGCAGTGAAAGTTGGTAAGGATCTTACCGAACCTTACGAAACTAAGCGAGGCCTCAGGCAAGGCGACACCCTATCGTGCGATCTCTTTAACATATTAATGGAGATCATTATAAGAAAAGCTGCAGTCAACATGAATAAAACCATCAGCAGCAAAAGTCACATGCTGCTCGCGTATGCTGATGATATAGATATCATTGGGCGCACAATTTTCGTTCCGAAAAACTCAATTTTATCGCTCTCGCGTTTTCTAGACAACTGTTATTTCTTCCTAAAGCCCAGTTTTCAGTTATTGGGAAGTTTCCGGAACGAATTTTGTCATTTATCTCCAAACGAAATGTTTTGCTGCGGAGAGTTACCACCTTTCTTTGATTTAGCTTGCAAATATTTCATTTATAATTCCATTTCATTTCTAACGCATGTGGTGTAAATTTTTGATGTTAAATTTATCGAAATGACAAAATTCCGGTCTCAAACAATTCTTTTCGTACGAAATAGCTTCCGCGAAACAGCCCTGGAGTATCAACATGTGTTTCCTAGACCGAGAGGGATTGTGAACTGAAACTGTTCACATGAACTTGGAATTCCCAGTAATTGTGAGTCATTAACTCGCATTGATTCGCAGAGCTGACTACCAAGCAAACGAAAATTGAGCGAAATTTTCGGTTCATGAAAACTTTGTTATTTTTTATACACGTACTTCTTATGGCAACGAAATTTATGTAAAAACTGAATACGTGGCTTAATTAACTGGATTTAAATGCTATTTGAGCCTGAAATGTAGTGCATTTGTTGTAACCACCGCTTCTATAATATATAGACTACTTTCAGGCGAATACATTTAATTTCGTAATAATTTCAATTGAAATTTAGATGTGGCTCTAGCAAACACTTCCCGCAATTAAAAAAAATGTATATATGTGTATACAAAAATATTTGAATTAGATGTAAAGTTTTTTTTTGTAATTTGAATTGCATTTTAAATATCAAGTTAAAATCTGAGTCTAAATTTCAAAATCTGTACTTTTACTAATAAACACAGTCAAAGTATTGGCTGCAGCAACAGAAAAATTCAGCAAAGATGAGCACTAAAAAAAATCAATGAGTGTTCTAACTTACGGGCGATGTGCTAACACCTTTTTGTTAAACGGTACCTGTTCGATTTCTATGAACACATTAGTAACAGTTACATTAGAAAATGAAAAAAGAATAGTTTTTGTGCTGAAGGCTCTTTTGCTATATTATATTGTAATATTGTTAAAATAAATAAAGCAATATTTGGATAACGGAAGTAATTGCTTTTGTTTTGTAATAAACAGAGCGACGACAAAAAAGTATTGAATAGTATAGAGAACTTATTCCACTCTTTTCCGCTCTCATGTAGAGAGTCTGAGTAAAAGTGCATAAATGAGTCTTATTCTCGCTATAGGATATTTCAATATAAATGCACCATTCCGACAATGTTATTACATAAAATATTACAAAAAGAATAAATGTTTCAAAAGGCATCAATGTTTCACATCAAAGTTTTGAATGGCCCAAGTTATGACAAAAAGAGAGTAATACGTTTTGAATCATTCGCCAGATGTCGCCAGTGGTTTTGAGTCATACAATTCGCTCGATGAGTTCGCTATACACTATTCAATACTCTTTGGCGATGACGACCAGCTTGTTTGTTCGCTGCCGCTACATTAATATCATCATATTTATTTTCAGGCAGAGACTATTGTTGTGCGACAGCCATGTATGTGATGCTAACGCTGTGTGTTGTTTGCATGTGTTCACTTTGATAGATTGTCCTACCCGTGCCTATAAAATAGATGTTAACACATCAAAAAGCTTCTGTGGCGTGATACGTTAAAGCAATGACAAAATGGTCGGAAGTACGAAATATTTCATTGCAGCAATATAAACACACTACCGGAAAGATGTTTTACCACTGCAATGAAACATTTTTCTTACAGTGTATAACAATTTAATTTCTTCGGTGTGATACTTAAAAGAATTTAAATAAAAACAATTCAGTACTTTGCGATTAAAGTTCTTTAATTATCGCCAGGTAAGAAGAGTCAATAATGCAAATTTAAACTCCTCTTAAACCTTATGAATAGTTCCATTAAACAAATTAAAATTTACACTAATGTAGTGAACCTATTCATATGATAAAAAAAAAAGTAACTCGATTAGGTCTGTTATCGGTTAGAGTGATTCGATTTGTGTTTTGGTTTTAAACAGATAACACATTTGATTGCGCCTTATCGGTTCTGTATAAATTCAGTTCACTTGAATTATAGTTAGTTAATCTGTTGACAGAAATCGAAAGTGCTGAAAGTATAAAATCAAATATAATATGTTTTTTCTATGGTTAATATTAGTACCGATGATATTGTTTGTAGCGTACAAAGAATTTAAATATGTAAAAGTGCGAAAACTAATCCAGCATACGCCGGGTCCAATGATCCTGCCCTTTGTGGGTAATGCCACTCAAATGGGCAAGACACCAACTGGTAAAATTTTAGAAGCTACTGAAAGAGTAAAACAGAGTGAAGTAAAAAAAATAAATTCATACAGTTAATGATGCGAATGGTACCTGTATTGCTGTTTGGTTTTTCAGTGTTGAATTTTTGCATGTTCACGCGTGATTTGTGGCATGTGTCAAAGTCAAAAATGTTCAGTTTGTTTTACCATTTCATCATGAATAGACTTACAATAGACTTAGAAGTTTTATTATCCGTAATTCGTACTCTGTGGAAATGTGTTTCGGAAGTTACGTTCATTTTATGGTCGTCATAATCGATCCACATATTCAAGCCATTGTGACCAAATTTGCCACTAGTTTCACTCTATTTGACATCAATGCAGTAACACGTATCTTCACGCTGAAAACAACTAGCCCTGTATGCCGGAACCATGTATATATTTGGAACATTCATATACTTATGTGCAAGAATTGTGTTCATGAATTGTAGCTTTTGCTGCTTTTTTGATTATTTGTTGTCTGTCACGATTTTTGTTTTCACCAAATAAAGCCACACATGGGTTACATAAGCACATATAAATCCCTGGGTCTCCAACATGTAATATTGAAAAGCACACACAATGTGTTTGGACACAAGTACACTATATTTGCGGTAAGCTACAAACACGTTATATTTGCATCAACATAAAATGCAGATTTTTCAGCGTGCGTACCGAGGAGAATGTTGCTAATATATCCGCCAGTCATACATGGGGCAAATAAATTATATGACAATTATAATTTCTGGATTAATTTGAATATCCTCTACAAATGCAAATTTAAAAAAAATTTAAATACCTTTGGCAATTGTACTTATTTTTTAACAATTTCCTTCATATTGACACTTTTGGCTTTCAAATGTTTTATACAGTACAGGTTTATGACTTTGAAAGTACTACGAGGCAAAACTTATCGAAGCCACAAACCTCTAGATATATAAATTCTTTAAAAACAGAATTGCCAGCAGTCACACAAATTGAAAACCATTTAAAGCATTCTTATATTTCAGTACAATTGACATCCGATTCCAGAACCTGCATTTGCATTGCCTGAACAAATGCAAATTCAAAATTTTTTATTTGTCATTGCGAACAATGTAATTCTTTTGCATTTGCATTAGATAAAGTAATGCAAATTAAAATCCAATGCAAATTAAAATACCCCATGTCAGTACATGACACACTGCACGCGAAACCATGACCCAATTGAGAGGCGAGTTTGGTGAGCAATTAATCTCAATTTGTGGCGCTATCAATTGGCCGCTTCGTTCGTGCGATTTGAACCCACTAGACTAATTTTTGTGGGGCACGTGAAGTTTCTCGTCTATAGGGAAAAGCCAACCACGATTCCAACGAAAATTCCCAAACAAATTAATATCCAGAAACTCCACTTTCCGCTGACCCCCAAAGTCACCTGACCTGATTGCACCAGACTTTTTTAATAGGGTCATGCCAAGCAAGAGGTGTATAAAACCAAACCAAGGAATTTGGCTGAATTGAAACAGTCCATTAAAACATTGATTGAGCTGATCCCGACTTCAAACCTTCAGGCCTCTATGAATATTTTTGTGATCATTGTCCACAACCTCGAAATTATATCGGTTATCAACTTTCACACTTTGCCCTAATTGCTTGGAGGCCCAGCTCGTTGAAACCATTAGTTTTGTCTTGTCTTCATTTACTTTCAGACCCACTTTTCCTGACTCCTTCTCAATTCTCGAAAACACCACAGTAACTTCTCTCATTGTGCGCCCAATGATTTCTATATCAGCAGCATACGCGTGCAGCATGAGACTTTTGCTGATGATGGTTTTGGATGGATGGAATGCAGCTGTTCTCATAATGATATCCATTACGATGTTAAAGAGATCACACAATAGGGTGTCGCGTTGCCGGAGGCGCAACTTTCACTGGCGATTTGGTGTTCGTCATGGTCATCCTGCAAAGGCGTATGAGGTTTGCAGGAATACCAAACTCAGAAATTGCTTCGTAGAATTTCTCCCGTATTGTGCTATCGAAGGCCGCCTTAATACCGTGATAGGTGTCGATTTGTTTTTCGTGGGTGCAAATCTGGTCAGTTGTCGATTTTCCAGGCCTTAAGCCACACTGCTATGATCCAATCAGGTGAGCGATAATTGGTTTTAGTCTTTCCCACATTATACTTGATAGAACCTTACATGCTATGGATGAAAGGCTTATTCCACGGTAGTTGGCACAGAGACTCGGGTTACCTTTTTTAAATATGGGATATAGTACACTGAGACTCCAATCGCCGGGCAAGCATTCATCTAACCAAATTCTGCTAATGAGCTGATGCATCACCTTATCAGCTCATCGCCTCCAGCCTTAAACAGATCCGCCGGTAATCCATCGGCTCATGTGGCTTTGTTGTTCTAAACCCGGGTAATATCTGTTCTGACCTCATCTTGGTTAGGAGGGGGGCAGTCGAAGACGTCGTCCAAATTGTGATCGATTATCCCATCGTCATTAGATATCTCAGGTACTAGTAGCGTGGAGAAATGATCTCTCCATATTTCTAACATACTCTGCTCATCTGCGATAAGATTTCCGTCCTTGCCTTTACAGAAGGGGGCCCAGAACTGTGTCCATCAGTCTCGGTTTTGACTTTTTGGTAGAATTTTCGGGCTTCGTTCTTCCTTCTGTATGTCTCAATTTTCTCACTCTTGCGCTTCCTCCACTGCCGATTCTTACGCCCAAAGAGACGGTTTACCTCCTTTCCTTTTCCCATATACCGGTACAATTAACTGAAGCATTGAAACTGAAGCATTTCTTTAAAAGTCGTCGTACCTCTTCATCGTACCATGGTTTGTAATTAGTATCATATTAGACGGGTAAAGGTACAGATCGTGGGAAATAGTAAGATTGTTTTTTTTTAATTTATGCTACACTACTTTGTCGGCGACTTTGTATGGAGTGCCGCTTAAAATCGCTTAATATCGCTTAACTCCCCATACAAAGTGGTCGAAAATTAGTTTTTCAGGGAATTAAAAAACAGGCTCAGTGTTATTAAGAAAATACATATTGCACAGTATTCACTTGTACTGCACTTGTAAATTTAAGAAAAATGTTGTACTTATCGGAGTTATTGGACAATATTTTAACTGTTCCCATCTCTCTTTTACATTTCTAGAGTTTTTTAATTTTATGTTTGACTCATGGTATAAATATGGTCAGACAAATTTCCGATTTTGGATTGGTTACTATTTGAACATTATGGTGGCCGACATAAAGGATGTAGAGGTAAGTTTCCATATACTTTAACTAAGTCTAAATTCTTAGAGCTACAAATATAAAACTTAGGACAAGATTTAATATTGCAGACTTCTAGTTTCGAAAGTGCACAAATATTACATTAGATTTACCAAATTTGTTTATGTATATTTCTAGCATATTTTTACATATGTTTGCATATTTTTGCATATTTTTATCATATTTTTACATATTTTTGCATATTTTAAACGTGTAATCACAAGGTGTCTATTATTTTCAGTTCGTTCTTACTAGCAACACATTGATTGGTAAATCTGATATCTACGACATGTTCCATCCCTGGCTGGGTGAGGGCCTTTTAACCGCCAAGGGTTCGAAATGGCATAAGCATCGCAAAATAATTACGCCTTCCTTTCACTTTAAAATCTTACAAGATTTTCAAGAAATCATGAATCATAACTCCACCAAATTTATACAAAAATTAAGAAATGCATCCAAAAATGAGACGATATTTGATTTTCAAGATATGGTGGGCTATTTGACATTGGATATTATATGTGGCAAGTGTTTGAGTTATGAAGTTATTGTTTTATTTTCTGAAATTCCAACTTATCTTACAGATACGGCCATGGGTGTCAATATCAATTCCATGGATGATCCCGATTCGGAATTTGTTCATGCAGTTTACTAGTACTTAGTTCTAAATTACCAAGAATTATTCTTTTAATTTTTTATATTTATTGCAGTCTTTGTTATAACATCAATATGAGAGCCTTTCATCCTTTAAAACGTAAACTGGCGACCTATAAATTCTTCCCGGATTATAAAGATTATTGCAGAAATTTGAAGCTATTGCAGGATTTCACATATGATGTAAGTACAATGAAATGTGGAAGGAGAATAATCTAGATTTGTAGATTTTTTGTATGCAATCTGTTGTTGTAAAAATCATACATGGGTTTTTTTAATTTGCATTAGATTTTAATTTGCATTACTTTATCTAATGCAAATGCAAATAATTACAATTGTTCACAATGGCATTTAAAAATTTTTGCATTTGCATTTGCTTTGGCAATGCAAATGCAGGTTGTGGAATCGGATGCCAATTGTAATGAAATATGGATGGGAATGCTTTTAATTGTTTCGAATTTGTTTGACTGGTGGCAATTCTGTTTTTAAAGTATTTCATATGTAGAGGTTTGTGGCTTCGATAGGTATTGCCTTGTAGTACTTTCAAATTCATAAACCTGTACTGTATAAAATATTTGAAAACCAAAAGTGTCAATATGAAGGAAATGCTTTAAAACTAAGTACAATTGCCAATGGTATTGACATTATTTTGAATTTGCATTTGGACAGGTAATTCAAAATAAACTACAAATTATAATTGTCGTATAATTTATTTGACCCATGTATGTAAAAAATGAAACGAAAATACCAAAAATTTGTACAAGAGAATGAAATATTAATTGGATCGCTAAATTATTACCTGCCATTGAGCACAAACTTGTCATACATGAGCATGAACATCAGCTATCGTTGATGTTTATTGTTGGTTTACCGAATGTCTTGACACCAACTCAGAATTTAGTCAAAGTTGTTCGCATATCTATCGTGTCTACAAATTTTTTAGTAATATTTTTCAAATGCATCAGTCAGATAAAAAGTTATCGACCAAGCTCATACTCATGAATGGCAAGTCTGTGGTTGGCTTAAAGATTATTTCATGCAAATGTTTCCAACGGCTACGCTTCACGTGGTGCATTCTGAAACTCCAATATTGGCACACTTTTCGAACATGTCGTCTGGGTTCTCAGCAAAGACACGTGTAACGTTGTCTTGCAAGGCATCATTCGAGGTTGGCTTGTACCTACAGACGAGAGACTTCACGTACCCCTACAAAAGATAGTCTAGTGGGATTAAACCGCACAAACGAAGCGGCCAATTGACAGCGTGAGATTAATTGCTCACCAAACCCGCATCTCAAGTGGTTCATGGTATCCCGTGCCCGGTCGGGTGGCATGTCGCACCATCCTGGTGAAATCAGATTTCAACTGAGTCCAAATCTTACATTTTGGGCAAAAACGGTCCTTGATCATCCGGTCCTTGACCATTCCGTTGCGGCCATCATCGACCTTGAAGAAGTATTGTCCAATGATGCTGCTGGTCCATAAGCCGCAACAAACAATGCAGTTTTCAGGTTGCATTAGCATTGAACAGCCTCTGGCTGATCTTTGGACCAAATTTGGAAATTTGACAAAAATGAGCCTCGTCGTTGAAGACAATTTTTCTTTAAAAAAAATGTGATTTCTTCTATGAGACCCATACACTGGAAAGACAAAATTGTGATAGATCGCCCGGCTTCAGATTCAGCTCCTGTAACAGCTGCATTTTGTATGGCATTAGACTGAGGTCCTTATGTAAAATACTCCATGTGGTCGAATAACTCAAACCCAATTGCTGGCACTTGCGACGGATGGACATATCCGGAACTTCATTAACACTGGCGGATACATCAGGAGTAATCTCCTCGGTACCCACTATACGCACGTTAAACAATCTGTCGTTTTTTCTTCTTTGTACGTACAATTGTGTTTGTATCTTTTCTAAAATATAGTATAGTTGTGTCCAAATACATTCTGTTTGCTATTCAATATTATATGTTGGAGACACAATGATTAATATGTGTTTGTGACCCAAATAAGAATTTGTTTGTTGAAAACTGCTAAAACAAAAAACGTGACAGACTACAAAGGTAGAAAATCTGCAATTCATGAAAACAATGCTTGCACGTGAAAGAGGACAAAGAAACAAAAAAGTAGCAAATCTAAAATTTATGAAAACAATGCTGGCACGTAATTATCCAAACATAAACAAGGTTCCTGCAAACTGTTGTTTTTAAAGCGAACGATACGGGTTGGTTTATGTTTTCCGTTTCGTTTTCGTATATTCACGACCATTATGAATGGTTGCGGGAGGTTAACCCAGTCCATCGGGTTTTTCCATTTTACCTACTGCCCGGATATTTCATGCCAGCCGCCCATTATGGATCAGACGACGACTAGGATGCAATATGTCGAACCTAGATTTTCTTCTTTTGGTTTCTGTCTGCCGTTGGTCCACATATTTGGTTCAACCTGATTCTAAGAACAAAATAATATGCCCGATATATTGATGAGCTACAGTGACATCAGTCACATACCAAACCTGAAACACCTCACTGGTCGCATAGCCAAGCAGGTTGTTCATATGAAAGCCTTGACTTCAGCCGCTGACTTTCCACGTGAAGGAAAAAGTTATAGACACATGACTGTGAACATAAGGCTCTCAATGTTTGGCTCCAAATGACAAAAAGCTGCCACTGAGCGGAATAAGGAAAAATGAAAGGAGGTAAGCCGTCTCTTTAGGCGTAAGAAACGGCAGTGGAGAAAGCGCGAGAGTGAAAAATTGAGTCATACAGAAGGAAGAACGAAGCCCGAAAGTTCTACCAAAAAGTCAAAAACTGAACTAATGAACATGGTGCAGGTTCATGGTTCCGTAAAGACAAGGACGGCAATCTCATCGCAGATGTGCAGAGCATGTTGGGAATATGGAGAGATCATGTCTCCGCGCTACTGGTAAATGAGATATCAAATGACTATGAGACAATCGATCACAATTTGGACGACGACGTCGATTGCCTCCTCCTATCCAAGACGAGATCAGAACAGCTATTGCCCGGCTTAAGAACAACAAAGCCGCAGCGGCCAATGCATTAACGGCGGAGCTGTTTAAGTGCTGGCGGCGATGAGCTGATAAGGTGCATGCATCAGCTCATTAGCAATATTTGGTTACATGAATGCATGCCGGGAGATTGGAGTCTCAGTGTACTAGGTCCCAAGTTTGGAAAAAGTGACCCGAGTCTCTGTGCCAACTACCGTGGAATAAGCCTTTTATCTATCAAGTATAATGTGCGAAGGACTAAGACCAATTATCGCTGACCTGATTGGACCATACCAGTGTGGCTTTAGGCCTGTAAAATCGACAACTGACCAGATTTTCAAGCTACGCCAAATCCTGGAGAAGACCCACGAAAAACAAATCGTTACCTATCATATATTTGTCGATTATAAGGAGGCCTTCGACAACACGATACGAACCAATGTCTGAGTTTGGTATTCCTGCAAAACTCATACGCCTTTGGAGATGACTTTGACGTACACCAAATCCGCATTGAAAGTTGGTAAGGATCTTACCGAACCTTTCGAAACTAAGCGACGCCTCACGCAAGGCGACACCCTATCGTCCGATCTCTTTATCATCTTAATGGAGATCATTATGAGAAAAACTGCAGTCAACATGAATGAAACCATCAGCAGCAAAAGTCACATGCTGCTCGCGTATGCTGATGATATCGATATCATTGAGTGATCAAAGAGAGAAGTTACTGCGGTACTTTAGGCACTTGAAAAGGAATCAGCACATGTTGGTCTGAGGAAAAATGAAGACAAGACAAAATTAATGATTTCAACGAGCACGGCCTCCATGCGGTTGGACCTAAGAGTGAACAATGATAACCATTATAACTTCGAGGTGGTGGACGAATTTATATAACTCGAATCTGCCCTAAACAAAAACGACAAAGTCAGCTTTGAGATCAAGCGGAGAATTGTGCTTGCGAATAGGTGTGGGATAAAGCCCTCTCTCGAGAAACAAAAGTCCAGCTATACCAGACTCTCATACAACTTGTCTTGCTTTACAGCGCGCGCAGAATACTGGGTCTTATTGCAAGCACACGAAACATCTGTAGGAGTCTTCGAGAGAAAAATACTCCGAAAAATGTATGACCTTATAGTGCACATCGGCAAGTATTGGCGACGCATGCACTATATGAGCTATATCCCGACAGCTATATCTCGAGCTATATCCCGACATTGGCAAAGTTAAGGGGATCAAAATACCACGATTGCGCTGTCTACGCCATGTCAGTACAGTGAATGAAGACCAACCAACAGGAACCCGAACTCGAAGGAAGACGAAAAGTAGGAAGACCAAGACTCCGCTAGATCAGGTTGACGAATCCCTTCGTACACTTGGTATTACCAACCGATGTAATCATCGGTGTGTAAGGGCCCCGACGGGTTGGTGGATTGATATTAAATAGAGCGCAACTGGTGCAAAATTTGGTTACAATGGCTTGAATAGCCTGATCGGTGGGTCGATTATGACGATCATAAAACGGACGTAACTTTCGAACACACATTTTTCACAGTGCACGAATTTTGATAATCAAACTCAATGATTTACAAGCGATGGTTGTTTGTAAGTCTGTTCATGATGAAAAGCAAACTGAATATTTTCCACTTTGACACATGTGACGAATCACCCGGGAACTGGAAAGAATCTAACACTGAAAACAACAAATTGAAAAACAATCACCTATTATAAACTAAAGCATATTTAACTGTGCAATCTTCCCAGTAGGTTTTATCTAAACAACGTGTTAGCAAACATTTTCAGGTTTGAAGGAATCCCATTTATAGACCAGGATCGGCCCAATAATCCTTTGCCTACAGCTGTGGCAGTTTTGGTTCGTAAATATTTTATACAGTACAGGTTTATGAATTTGACTAAGTACTACGAGGCAACACCTATCGACGCCACAAACCTCTAGATATGAAATAACTTAAAAACCAGAATTGCCAGCAGTCAATCAAAATCAACATTTTTAAAAGCATTGCCATATTTCATTGCTATCCGATTCCACAACCTGCATTTGCAATGCCTGAGCAAATGGAAATACAAATTTTCGCGAACAATGGTAATTCTTTTGAATTTGTATTAGATAAGATAAAATAATCAGATTAGATACATAAAATAAGATTATTAGATTAGATAAAATAATCCCAACACTGATCTTTAATCAACTGTACCATGAACTTTCTTCTCCATTAGGTTATTGAAAAACGAATTGGAACCCGAGAAGCTGAAGATATCAGTAAACCTAATACCGAGCCCAACAATGAATTCGGCAAACGCAAAATGGCCTTCTTGGACACCCTGTTGTCATCCACCATCGATGGCAAACCTTTAACACGGCAGGAAATCTATGAAGAAGTGTCTACAATTATATTTGAGGTAAAAACAGCTTTCCTGTAACAAGATTTAAATTATGTTTGCTTCAACTTCATTTTAATAGGGACAACATACAGTTACATCGGCCATCACTTTTGCTATCTTCCTGTTATCCCGCCATTTGTCGGTCCAAAAGAAAGTTTTTGAGGAGCAGCAACGAATAGTCGGCGCGAATTTAAAACGTGATGCCACATTCCAAGAACTGTCTGAAATGTCTTACTTGGATTTAGTATTAAAGGAGTCACTGCGCTTGTATCCCAGTATACCAATAGTGGGTAGACTTACGGAAAAGGAATATAATATGAGTAAGAATCGAGGATTTACTACCGTTATACAAACAGTTACATTTATTTTTATTGTATCATATAAGATGGAAAAATCATTCCCCCGGATACCTCAGTGAATATTTTCATTATGGCCCTGGGTTATAATGAGAAAATTTTCCCCGATCCATATCGTTTCAATCCCGAAAGATTTGATGCCATCCATACATCAAGTGACACGTTGAATCCTTACGCGTATGTTCCCTTTAGTGCGGGCCCTCGCAATTGTATTGGACAAAAATTCGCCTTGCTCGAAATTAAGACTGTTGTTTCGAAAATTCTGCGTAATTTTGAAATTTTACCAGCTTTAGATGAATTGGCTTCAAAGGACGGTTATGTATGCAATTATTTTGGCCCCTTTAAGAATAGAACGCAAAAACCGCATAAATATGATCCTGTGATATCGACAGTAATAACGCTGCAATCAGATAATGGTGTATTTATAAGACTAAGAGAAAGACAGTAAAATTAAGAGTAGAGGTTAGAAGAGAAGAATCATTTAATAAGTTACATGAAAAGGAAAGTGAAATAAATTCTTGGAACGAAATTGTTACTCATAATTTTGTACATGCTAAAAAAACGGTCCCAACATATTGCAGGAATTGCTGCTGGATGATGTGCTGCTTTTTTGTTTCTTTGTTGTCTGTCACATTTTTATTTTTTTAGCAGTTTTCAGTAAACACAGCCACATTTGGGCCCCAAAACCGTAAATTATAACCTATGAATCATTTTGTCACCAGCATGTAATATTGAATAGCAAACACAATGTGTTTGGACACAAGTATAATATATATTTGCGACAAGCTACAAACACTTTATATTTGCATTCAAACAACAACAAAAAATACAAATTTTCAGCGTACAAGCTCGGGCATAGCTTGTTACTGTTTTCCCCGTATCGAGCTAACAATAGCAGCCTTATAATCTACAAAAATGTGGTAGATGACGATTTGAGTTTCGTGGTTCTACTCCAGGATTGGTCGTAATGTGAGTATCTGGTCGACAGTTGACTTTCAAGGCCTACAGCCACAGATTACCTACACCCACAGATCAGGTCTGCAACAAATGGCTTTAGACTCTCACAAATCACGCTCGAGAGGACCTTGTATGCGATGGATAAAAGGATTATTTCACAATAGTTTGTATATATCATACATGGGTTTTTTAATTTGTATTGGATTTTTATTTGCAGTAATTTATGTAATACAAATTCAAAAGAATTGCCAATGTTCGCAATGGCAGTTAAAAAGTTTTGAATTTGCATTTGCTCAAGCAATGCAAATGCAGGTTGTGGAATCAGATGCCAATTGTAATGAAATATGGGAATGTTTTTAATTGTTTTGAATTTGTTTGATTGTCAGCAATTCTGTTTTTAAAGTGTTTTATATGTAGAGGTTTGTGGCTTTGGTAGGTATTGCCTCGTAGTACTTTCAAATTCATAAACCTGTACTGTATAAAATATTTGAAAACCACAATTGCCAGATATGAAGGAAATGCTTTGAAAATAAATACAATTGCGAATGGTATTGAAAGTTTTTTGAATTTGCATTTGGACAGGAAATTCAAATTAAACAACGAATCATAATTGTCATGAAATAAATTTGCCCCATGTATGCCCAATATAGTTAATAGTACTGGATGGTAGCGTAATAGTATTACAAAAAGTTGTTTAATTTTTTTTTCATTTAGTCCTCATCCCGAAAAGTGCGATGGGAACTTCGTTCCAAAAAACTGTTGACAAATAAACAAAATTATTTAAATTTTCTAATCACTTTTTAATATTAATGTTAAATTAAAATTTAAGTCCAGTTCCAGTTTGGAACTGTTTTAATTTATGAATTTAAATTAGAAAATCACATTAATATTTGAAAGAGATTTTCATGCATGAAAATCATATTAAGTTTAAAATATTTATGTGTGTTGAATTAGTTTGGCTTGAGGTCCTAAAATTACAATCTCAGACGTTTCGACTGTTTTTTACTTAAAAACTAATTAAAAATAATTTGAATTTCGAAATTTAAAAAAAATTTTCGAAAACCTTAATAATTCTTATTGAAATCATTTTAAAATTTGAATAAAAAAGTTTCTTGCAATTGCCACTGAGGACTTATTGAAGCATAAAATCATATTTGAAATTTTAAATCTTGTTTCTTAATTCCAATATTTCATTAAAGTTCGGAACTCTTGTAATAAATATTTAACACACAAATTGAGTAAAAAACGACTTGATCGAAAATTAAGTTTTTTAAAACAAAAACAAACAGGTGTTCCGGGTTTTCGGGTACGGTTTTGGACACTAATTGCAACTTGATGTTAATACATAGCACCTAAAAGTCTGCAGTGATTTCAAGTTGAAAACTACTTTGCAACAACAACTCACCACAAATGTTTGAATGTTTGATCGCATGATATTCAGACACAATCGATAATATGTAATGGGTTTTCCAATAGGTCCTTGACAACTTTGCATTTAATTTGTGAACGCACTTTTTCACTGATCATTTAACTGTTTCCTTTTTTTCCAGTAAACTCAACATTTTCATCATAGTAAACTACACGAACGAACAACCTATGCAAATTATAAAAATGTACTACCGAAATTCGGAGTCGGTGACTGCAACTTTAAGAGCATTAACTCCAATTTTCGGTCGTTATTCTCGGCCTAGTACGAGTAGACAAGCAATAACAAGTTTAGTCCAAAAATTTGAGTCTACATATTAATTGTGTTATGCTGCAGTGCCAGTGAGACAACGGGTAGGTCGAAGTGACGAAAATAACGCTGTCGTTCAGGCGTCCGTAGCAAACGATCCAAATCAGTCGATTCCGCGGCGTTCTCAAGAACTGGGCATTGCCAAGACTACTTTATGGCGAATTTGGCGTAAAGATATTGGTTTGCACCGATACAAGATCAAGCTGATTCAAGAATTGAAGCCAATGGATCATTTGGCGCGACGCACAGAGGGATTTTGCCGGCAAAAATACCCCTTTTCGAGTGTCAAATATCAAAAATGTAATGATGCAGTTTTGTAGAGAATTGTTTAATTAAGAGAAATAAATCATTAGTTTTTTTCAACAAATTTTGTTTTTGCACAAACAAACGCGGCAAAGTCAACAAAATGAAACTGCAGAAACCTGCCTCAGATTTTCATGCATTTCAATGGGCTGGAAACATAACTTCCTTTTGTCGTATCGATTTGGAATATGTATATTTGAAAAATATGGTATTTCTACATTAAGTTTTAAGAAAAAATAATTGAATAACAATAACAGATTAAAATATATTCATGCTTTTATGATGACACTCAAAAAATTAAGTGTTTTTAGTTTTTCTTGGACTAAAAAAAGGTGGTCGTTATCGATCGTTGTGGTCTGGTTGCTAAAATGTGAAAGGTGGGAGTGTATGCTTTTGATTTCATAAATAAAATTCCCATAATATTTTATACTGTTGAACAAAGTTATAAATTTTATAAAAAAAAGTGCCACGAAATTTCATTACAAAAATGGATGAAAACACCATATAAAATGTTGTATACTTTTAGGCATTTGTGTTTTAATGCTGTCGATAATAGAAACGTTAGTTAAAGTTTTTTTTACAGCTGTATATCATATCCCTGAAAGTATGCACTGAGAAATGCTGAAAAATTAATAAATTTCGAGAATTTTATAGTACAAATTTGGCTTTTATTTGGAATGATTGGTTAATTAAAAAAAAACGGTAAACTATGGCCCCTAATTTTTTTGCAAATTTTCAGCTAACATATTAGGCTTTAGTTATTTATATAGATGTAAGTGCTGATTTACATCTATCACAAACTACAAAGAAATTTTTCGAAAATTTTGAAAAATGAAAATTTGTATATGGGCGTTGGGAGTGGCACTTAAATTTTTAATATAATTGCGGACTCAAATGCCAGCACTGGCAGTAATTTTTATTGACATAGATATGAAAATGAGGAAAATACAACGATTTTTTATTTTACGTTATATGAGAGGTAGGCGTGGTTGTGGGCAGATTTGAACAAAAACCTTTTTTTTATAATTTAGCAATATGAGAGATGTGTGCCCTAGCTTGATTCCTTCTAATTTTTGCCGCGGCTTGGAGAAGATGCGCCAAGATGATGAATTTCATCTCAAAACCATCTTCAGTGTCGAAGCTAATTTTTGGCTCAATGGTTTCCTCAATAAGCAAACTATGCGTTATTGGTTTGGTGAAAATCCAACTTTGCTTCATGAATCACCACTTTATCCACCAAAAATAACTGTTTGGTGTTGTTTGCATGTCGGCGGAGTCATTGGGCCATATTTTTTTGTCGACAATAACGATCGTCACGTTACTGTGAATGGCGATCGTTATCGCGCCATGATTACCGATTATTTTTGGCCCGAATTGGAAAACATAGACTTGGACGACATGTGGTTTCAACAGGACGGTGCCACGAGTCACACAGCACACGTTACAATCGATTTATTGAAGAGCAAAGTAGACGACCAGAAGTTGTGCGCAACTTGGCAACCCTGGTAAAATAGAACCAAAAAGTATTAGGAGTTCACTCAAACGCATTTGTCTCTCGCGTCACATCTTGCTTATTTCATACTTTTTGCATAGTTTATGTAATTTTACTTCAACATGGTTGGAATTTGTATAGTTATATACAATAACACTATCAAAAAGCTGCTCGTGTATTGAAATAATCAATGAAGAGAGTAAGAGAGAGAGTAGAGAAGTACAAGGGTTTCACTCGTTTTGTTTGTTGGCATTTGAGTGAAGTGAAATTTTGACTGTCTACTTGTACATAGTTTTTGTGAAGAGTAAGTTTGGTGAGCGTGTTATCGCAAGAAATGGACCAGACAATTGGCCGCCTCATTCGTGCGATTCGTGCCGACGACGTTGGAAGAACTCAAAGTCAACATTGAACGCGAAATAGAGGCTGTTACGTGTAATGTGTAACCGAGTCATCAAAAATTGGGTCCAACGAATCGACCTCTGCCGACGTGCCCGCGGTGGCCATAAGAACGAAGTCCAGTTGCATTCATAAATGTTTTGATTGTATTTCAATTGCATCATAAAGTTTTGGAAATATCTCAAATGGTTTGCGTTATATTTAAAATAAAAGTTGTCAAGGCCTTATTGGAAAACCCTATATACAGTTATTTTACTGTTTAAACAATCAAAAGTGTAAAAATATTCGAATAAATTTGTTGATCCTTTGTGATGAATAAATCAAATAGTTTTCCACAAGAGAACAATGGTTACAACAAATATTTCTTACATCTTTTTTAATTTTCATTGGTTTTAGTTAAAATTGTAATGCGTTTACATGTATATGCGAAATTCTTCCAAATATTCTTATCCATTTAATTCAACAGCAAAATAAAAAAGTTTATGAGAAATTAACATATGAACATCTCTGTCATCATATAAACTAACGAAAGCGGTCAAAATAAAATCATAATTTCAACGCCACTGCCATTAGCACGGTCATAAAAACGAATAAATAAATAAATGCATACAAAATATATTTCTCTACTTTAATATTTTCGCTAATTAAAAATAAATAAATAAATGGTTTCCCATTACATCCCATGAAGGGACTGGGGAGAACTTCTCACAATCACTGAGCTGTGCGCTTTCCAGTTTTCACTCACTGATTGGGACCTACAGTTTTACACCGATTCCGAACGGTAATTTGAGAAGCTTTTTCATGGATAGATACTCGATAGTGTCGCCGTCACTATGCGAGATGACCGCCGCCGAAAGGAAATTTGAAGGTGGTCAGAGCCGGGTTCGAACCCAGGATCTCATGTACAAGAGCCGCGCACACTAACCATTGCACCACCGACGGCCACATTTTCGCTAATTAATAAAAATTAATTCAATAAGTTAATTTTGTTTCCTGATGATGCTACCCAATGGTGTAGAAAACCAGTACATAAGTTTCAGTCGGTTGAACCGACTTAATCACACCCTCACCCTAAGTCATCCATTGCGTCCTAGTTCTGTTAAATAAAAAGAAAACGCCCATACTCAAAAGTGACCATATTCAGCAGCAGATTGACGACATTGCGCTATATATTATTGAATACCCAAATTAATTAGTTTCCCTCCCAATATTTATATGCGAGGTACAAAAATGGGCATGGCAAGTTGTTGCCAAAATTTTGATGAGTAGATATCGAGTCAGCAAACCGCAAATACGCCCAACTTTTGTATGGGAGGTACGAAACTGGGCGTGGCAAAATAGTCCGTTATTACTTACACAGTAGCTTTTAGCAAAATATTGCCTAGTACCGAATTTTACTAAGATCGGTTGTTGTTTATGAGAATTATCATACCGATCAACCGGGAATCCGCCCAACTTTTATGTGTGAGGTACCAGAAGGGGCGTGGCAAAACAGCTCATTTTCTATAGGAGAGTTTCATTTGTCTAAATATTGACTAGTACAAACTTTCATAAAGATTGGTTCGCTTTTGCGGGACTCCTCGTGCCGAACACCCAGACGGCCAAACAACTTTTGTATGGGAGGTACCACAATGGGCGTGGCAAAATCACCCTTGTTTTAATCGATGATTGGCGTTTGATAACGTGAAGCCTTATACCTAATTTCATTAAGGTCGGAAGTGTTTCACGCGATTTATCGGATTGACAACCTGGACGAACAACCTGTTTTGTATGGGAGGTACCAGGGCTGAAAAACTGCTCAAAATCAGTGATTGACTGGTTCCCACAGTTTTACTCCGGTTCCGAACGG
Source organism: Phaonia tiefii (assembly GCA_963931995.1). Classification (NCBI taxonomy): domain Eukaryota; kingdom Metazoa; phylum Arthropoda; class Insecta; order Diptera; family Muscidae; genus Phaonia; species Phaonia tiefii. The sequence continues at coordinate 43,100,488 of OZ008371.1, forward strand.
TTTTTAATAGTGTACTCGATAGTGTCGCCGCCAATAAGTGAGGTGACGGTCATCGAAAAAATTTAGGATTGCCAGATTAGGGATCGAATCCACGTTCTCATGTATACCAGAGTGACGCACAACTCATCCATAAAATTAAGTTTCAACATAGATAAATAAAAACCATGTATGACTCATTTGCTTAATCACCATTTTCACCAGATGGCACATGCTGTTTTCGTGCGACCATTTTTCACACGAATGCGATGAAAAAGCACTCAAACATCATTTCTATTTCGATTCTGTTGTTTAAATTCGAAAATGGAATATTAATTATAGAAAAGCAAATCGCTTTTGATATTTGTTGACAATACGAAAGGAAAAAAGGATGGTTATATAGTTTCTCCCACAGTTTTTGTTTTCAGAATACGATACACATGCACATCACGCTTCTTGACGGAGGCCTGGAAAGAGGCTTCCACTAAGGATTTAAAAGAATCTGACAAATGTGTTTGTTTCCTTTCCAAACTCAGAAGGGAGGACTTCTATGGACCTTTGAAAATATCCCAATAGTGGTAAGGAGAATGGGTGCTCATAGGTATTAACACTTACCCTCTTTAACCAAGCCTGTGTCAATGCATTGCATTATATTGCATTGAATTGAAATGAATTGAATTGAATTCAGTTGAATTGAATTGAATTGAATTGTATTAAATTGAATTGAATTAAATTAAATTGTATTGAATCGAGTTGAATGGAATGGAATTGAATTGAATTGAATTGAATTGAATTGAATTGAATTGAACTGAACTGAACTGAACTGAGCTGAACTGAACTGAACTGAACTAAAATGAATTAATTTGAATTTAAATTGAATTGATTTCAATTGAATTAAATTGAATTAAATTTAATGAAATTGAATTGAATTGATTTGAATTTAATTGAATTAAATTGAATTGAAATTAGCTGAATTGAATTGACTGGAATGGAATCGAATTGCATTGAATTGAATTGAATTGAATTTAATTGAATTCAATTGCTTTGAATTGAATAGAACTGATTTGAATTGAAGTGAAGTGAGTTGACTTGAAGGGAATTGAATTAAATTCAATTGAATTGAACTGAACTGAACCGAATTGAATTGAATTGCATCGAGTTGAATGGAATTGACTAGAATTGAATTGAAATGAACTGAACTGTTCTGAACTGAGCTTAAATTGAATTTAAATTGAATTTTTTTTTGTTTTTTTTTTTTTAAATTTTATTGAATAATAAAATATAATTTACATTACAAATGCTTATTCCCCCGCGAAGCCTTACGCTTGTATGCAGGGATATACAAATATCCAGAAGTATATATAAAAATAAAAAAAAGTTATAATTCAAATTTACAGATCTTATAAAAACTTCTACATCTATTAGTTACGATGTTCATTCATTGCGAATTTAATAAATAATTTTTAATTGTTGTTGTACGCTTAAATTTATTTTGTACGTTTAAAACATTTAGAATATTTATAGGCATTGCATTTAATATAGTTGGTAATTGTACATCCATGGTGCTTCTCCCATGTTTGTTTTTAAGTTTTGGTGTTTTAAATCTTCCTTCATCTCTTCTTCTCGTGCTATATCGATGGTCTATTGTTTCCAAAAGGTTCTCATCTTGGAATTCGTTGAGTATAGCTGATTTATATATGCTCTTAAAATTTAGTATATTTTGTTGCTGCATGAATAATTTGATTTGAGTTTCTGAATTGTTAGTTGTTAGTTGTGTTGTGTTAATTTCACGTTGTATATTTTCTTTATTTTTCATTAAAATTTTAGCCATTCTGTTTTGTGTTTTTTGTAGAATATTGCAATGTGAGGCGTTTCCAAATGCTGTTATTCCGTGGCGCATGTACGATTCAGCCAGCGAAAAATAGGCTTGCTTGGTAACTGTTAATGGGGCGCAGTTATTTAGATGGTAAAGCACATAGGAGGCCTTACGTAGCATTTTGTTCAACGCTAAAATATGGTCCTTCCAGCTTAGATTTTGATCTATTATAACGCCTAAATATTTGTAGTTATCCACTAATTCAATAACAGTGTCGCATTGGTCATTATCGAAATTATGGCAGAATTTGTTTTTGTGTAGGCAGTCTGTGTTGTGGAATTTTATGTTTATGATACTCCTTGGAATATGTGGTAATTTGATATGCATTAACTTTGTTTTATTGGCATTAATTACCAAGCCGTTGTCGTGACACCACCTTGTGATCACATTATTTAGGCGTTATAATTGAGTTTACCGCGGTTTCAAGATCCTCATGTGATACTAGGATAGCCGTATCATCAGCATAGGCAAAAGTTTTGCTATTTTTGACGTAGAATACGTCTTACCTTACGGTATGAGGAGTCATGTCAGGCTTTTATTGTTGTAATCTTTATTTCATTGAATTTGAGGAAACGGCTAGATGAATTTTTTTAAAATGTTTTTTGTAGGTAAATGAAGATGTTATCTTTCGTTTGATATACATTTCATATTGGTTGATATATTTCTAGTATTTTAATTTCTCAAATGAAAATTGTTTAAACACATACACTCAAACATATGTGTGGTGTTTGGTTGAGTGTTTTTGGTTGCTCAACATTGCTTAGGAACATGTATCTAGTAAAAAGTGAAACGAACGGCAAGCTAATGTTGCTTGGCAACATGTATCTAGTAAAAAGTGAAACAAACAGTAAGCTAACGTAATAAAGCTTTTTTGCGAAAGCTTCAATAAAGCTGTTGTAACATTAATTTTGAATTGTAAAGCGTAAAGCTTTCACACAACGCTCGAATGCTAATGCGAAGACTCGATAAGGTAAACCGTTTTTAATATTAGGGCGGCCCTCTCAACATTCGCAGAACTTATTTCAATAAAAATTTTAATTAAAATACATAAATTAAATTAAGTTTAAAAAAATTGAACATAATATTTTTTTTTAAACGGACTTGAATCAAATGCCGTTGGTAAATATAAAAATTACAGCAGACAGTTGTCCGAGGCCTTCGGCCACGGATTGTCCCTGCAGGCTGCGTCAGAGACACGGCCATTAAGTTTAACGTAGAATACGCCATCCGATAAGACAGAAAACATATATAACAATAAATGATAAATAATATAAGCAAATGAATTTATTGTTATATATGTTTTCTGTCTTATCGGATGGCGTATTCTACGTTAAACTTAATGGCCGTGTCTCTGACACAGCCTGCAGGGACAGTCCGTGGCCGAAGGCCTCGGACAACTGCCTGCTGTAATTTTTTTAGTTGGTTTAACATATCATTAGCATATATTAGATAGAGTATTGGACCAAGCTTAGATCCCTGTGGTACGCCATGATCCAAATACTTTTCTTTGCTCTCATTTCCATCTATTTTAACCCTGTAAGATCTGAATTCAAGGTAGTTTTTAAACCAGTTAAGGCACTGTCCGCGTATCCCATTTCTTTCCAAAATACATAAAAGGTTCTTATGTGACAGCGTATCAAACGCTTTGCTAAAATCAACAAAAAGTGCCAAGCAGTGCATATTGTCATTCAAAGATATGTTTATGTGGGTGGAAATGGCCCATCAGTTTATTAATATTTTTTCCTTTTTGGAAGCCATATTGTTGTTTATTGATTATTTTGTACTTGACGAGAAATGCATTAAGACGTCTAACAATAATCTCCTCAAGTATTTTTTCTACTACCGGTAAAATTGAAATTGGACGATAATTATTGTATTCGTTTTTAGAGCCACTTTTAAAAATCGGTCTTACAATTGATGTTTTTAGAATTTTGGGAATAGTGCATTCATTTAGGCTTGCGTTTATAAAATGGGTTATTATTGGGGTAAGTGTTTCCGCGTTGTATTTTATGTCTTTAGGTCGGATGCCGTCTACTCCTGCTCCTTTTCTTGAATTCAGTGTATTTATTATGTTTATAATTTCTTCCTCATTTGTTGGTTCGACATAAATTGTATTTTCTATTCTTATTTCAGACGAAAACAGTGTTTTTATATTACAATCATGTAAAATGTTTTGTACATTTTCTTTGAACTTAATGGCAAAATTTTCAGTTACAATTTTTAAATCTTGTTTAACAAAGTTTTTTTTAATAGTTTCATCAACATTATCCACTTTTTTGCCAATAATGTCATTTATTAATATCCAGGTTCCTCGCATGTTGTGTCTGTTTTTTATAAATTCCCTTCGACGATAATCATTTTTTGCTTTCAGAATTATCTGATTAAGTTTATTGTTGAAAATTTTGTATTCTCTCGCTTTACTTAAATTTTTTCGCTTTTTTTATGTCTTTGATAAAGTTTATCTCGCACTTCACAATAACTTAGTATTTGATCATTAAGCCAAGGATAGTCATTTCGTTTTTTGTTTTTAATTTTTGTTTGTTTAGCATTGTGGTATATTTCTGTAAATTTATTATATATAAATTTAAATTTCTCATCACAGTTTTGATTTTGTATTGCGGTATTATTCCAATTTGTTTTATTGATTAAATTATTTACTTTGTAAGTGTTTATTCCTGTATATAGTGTTTTTTCCGTACCCTGGTTGTCATTTACGTTTGTTTTGTTTTGTTTATTTGTTTCTCCTACACAGCCAAACAACGAATAGTGGTCAGAGATGGTAGTCAAAATCACAGCTGCATATGCGAAAGTTATTGTTTTGTTTTTGCGCACATACATGTGATCAATGCAAGTGCCTTTGTTTTTACTCACTTCTTCTCTCGTTGTTTCGTTTACCATACTTTGTAGTCCATTAGAAGACATCATATCAATGTACATTCTTGTTGTTTTGGTTTTTTCTTTTGCAATGTCAATATTCATATCACCAATTACTATCATTGCACTGTTTTTGTGAATTTGGTTTATACTCTGTTCTAGTTCGTTTATGAAACACTTAATGTTCGACCGCGGTGGACGGTAGACAGGTAGAAGGGTTGCCGTTTTTGTACCGAAAGTTAAATCGACGCGTAGTGATTCATAGTGTTGTGTATTTAATGTTGTTGTTGTATAATTTATGTTTCCTTTTATATATATAGCAATGCCACCACCTACCTGTGCCTCCTCTATTTAGGAAAACACTGTTAAAACTATTAATTAAGTAGAAACAATTTTCCTTATCCGTTATATTTGTTTCTACCAGTATTATAATTTCAATTGATTTAATAATATTCATATACACAATATTCATATACACAAATGACAATGGATAATTCAAAAAATTGTCATTAATTTCATTAAAGTTGTATAGAGATTTGGTTCGATTATTCATTTTAACTCAAGATAATAAATTCACCCAATTCAATGTTTAATTATTTTTCTCTTTGAGAGGTTTTTTAATAATAATTAATTTTTTGTGGTGCTCTTTATTTTGATAAGGCTTTTGTGGTATTAATTTTAAATCGCTTTATAATTACGAGTCTCTTTCTCACTATGTTTCTATTTTTTAATTTTATTATTATTGTTTTATATTTTTTATTAACAAATTAATTCTATATCGGGTTCATTGTTCAGAATTACAATCGATGCTTTGTCTATTTTTCGCGCATATATCTCCCCATTACTGATCCAGATTTGAATTGCTCTGAATTAAACTGAATTGAGTTGAATTGAATCGAATTGAATTGAATTGAATCGAATTGAATTGAATTTAATTGAATTGAATTGAATTGACTTGAATTGAATTGAATTGAATTGAATTGAATGGAATTGAACTGAATTGAATTGAATTGAATTGAATTGAATTGAATTGAATTGAATTGAATTGAATTGAATTGAATTGAATTGAATTGAATTGAATGGAATCGAATTGAATTCAATTGAATTGAATTGAATTGAATTGAATTGAATTGAATTGAATTGAATTGAACTGAATTGAATTGAATTGAATTGAATTGAATTGAATTTAATGGAATCGAATCGAATTACATTGATTAGAATTGAATTTAATTGAATTATATTGAATTGAATTAAATTGAATTGAAATTGGCTGAATTGAATTGAATGGAATGGAGTGGAATCGAATTACATTGATTAGAATTGAATTTAATTGAATTGAATTAAAATGAATTGAAATTAGCTGAATTGCATTGAATTGAACGGATTAGAGTGGAATCGAATTGAATTGATTTGAATTGCTCTGAATTTAATTGAATTCAATTGCTTTGAATTGAATTGAACTGAACTGAACCGAATTGAATTGAATTGCATCGAGTTGAATGGAATTTCGTAGAATTGAATTGAATTGAACTGAACTGAACTATTCTGAACTGAACTTAAATTGAATTTAAATTGAATTGATTTGAATTGCTTTCAATTAAACTGAACTGAATTGAATTGAATTGAATGGAATGGAATGGAATCGAATTGCATTGAATCGAATTGAAGTGAATTTAATTGAATTGTATTGAATTGAATTAAATTGAATTTAAATTAGCTGAATTGAATTGAATTGAATTGGATTGAATTGAATCGAATGGAATGGAATGGAATCGAGTTGAATTGAATGGAATTGAATTGAATTGAATTTAATTGAATTGATGTGAATTGCTTTGAATTGAATTGAATTCAATTCAATTGAATTGAATTGAACTGAACTGAATCGAATTGAATTGAATTGAATCGAGTTGAATGGAATTGAATTGAATTAAATTAAATTGAATTGAATTGAATTGAATTGAATTGAATTGAATTGAATCGAATCGAATTGAATTGAATTGAATTGAATAGAATTGAATTGAATTGAATTGAATTGCATTGAATTGAATTGAATTGAATTGAATTGAATTGAATTGAATTGAGTTGAATTGAATTGAATTGAATTGAATTGAATTGAATTGAATTGAATTGAATTGAATTGAATTGAATTGAATTGAATTGAATTGAATTGAATTGAATTGAATTGAATTGAATTGAATTGAATTGAATTGAATTGCATTGAATTGAATTGAATTGAATTGAATTGAATTGAATTGAATTGAATTGAATTGAATTGAATTGAATTGAATTGAATTGAATGGAATGGAATTGAATTGAATGGAATTGAATTGAACTGAACTCTTCTGAACTGAACTGAGTTAAATTGAGTTGAATTTAAATTGAATGGAATTGAATTGATTTGAGTTGCTTTGTATTGAATTGCATTGAATTGCTTTGAATTGAATTGAATTGAACTGAATTGAGTTGAATTGAATGGAATTGAGTTGAATTGAATTGAATTGAATTGCATTGAATTGAATTGAATTGAATTGAGTTGAATTGAATTGAACTGAACTGAACTGAACCGAATTGAATTGAATTGAATTGAATTGAATTGCATTGAATTGCATTGAATTGCATTGAATTGAATTCAATTGAGTATAAATTACTTGAACTGAATTGAATTGAGTTGAACTAATTTAAATTAAATTGATTTGAAAAAATACAAAATTTTTCATGACAATTTAAATTTGCATTTTGTACATGGATCCAGTTAACCGGTTAACTGCTATTATAAATCCGGGTTTTCGGAATTCTAAAAGCATGTTCGAAAGACTACAGACAAACGGTAATTTGCATTGAAACCGCTGAACCGGTACGCCGGTTTTTCGGTTTCAAGTTTGAACACCCTAATCAGTACCCCTTTATAATATGATTATAATTTTAGTTTTATATTTCTCGAATATAATACGATATAGACTCCATTTCAATTAATAATTACAAGGTAAGAAGATTTAACAAGACTTTGAAAACTAATTTTTCTTTATATAAATATTTTCATTCAATATATGAAAGTTGTAATTGTTGTAAATAGTGACGATGCTCACAAACTTGGTGAGAGAAAATTATGAGTATATTTGTTTATCCCAACCCAAAATCAAATCGTCGATTATATTGATTCGATTCATGTTTTAGTTCGAAAATATAAATCTAAAATTGAGAGCTCCTTATCTGTTCTGTATAAAGTCAGCAGACTTGTTTTAGAATAAGTTAATCAGTTTATAGAAGCCAACAGTGATGAACGCATTTTACCAAGTATTTTATTGAAGTAAAAACAACTAAACAAAACAAACTACATTATAAAACAAACAAAAACAATTAAAAATGTTTTTTCTGTGTCTAATACTAGTGCCGGTGATATTGTTTGTTGCATACAAAGAATTCAAATATGCAAAAGTGCGAAAACTAGTCCGGCATACGCCGGGTCCAAGGATGCTGCCCTTTCTGGGCAATGCCCATCAAATGGGCAAAACACCAAATGGTAATTTTAAAGCAGCTACTAAAAATTTAATACGAAGTGAAGTAAAACAATAAGATAATTACAATTATATTTATGTTTGTATGGAATGGATGTTATGAATTAAATCATTTCAAATCCAATTTTTTCGAATGGCATTGCTGATTCGGTTTAGCTTGTCTGACGGCACAAGTTTGTTGCTGTTATTACATTGAGCGCAAAGGTTCGTTGTATGTAATAGAGATACCCGTTTTTGTTTAAGTTTATTCTGGGCAGCGCTAAAATGTGTAAAAATTCATATTTTTATTGACCCACATACAAGCCCCCAATAGAACAAAATTGTATGTAGTGACGTGAAAAATTGTAAAAGGGTAGCAAAATTGTAATGGAGGTTTAAACTTTAATATTAAGCAGCGTTTAACCTTAGAACTAAAGTATTTTTATTGTGTTAACATCTATAGGCACGAGTAGGGCAATCCATCAAAGTGAACACATGCAAACAACACACAGCGTTAGCATCACATACGTGGTTATTGTACACCAATTGATCCTGCCTGAAAATAAGTATCATGATATTGCCGTAGCGACAGCAAACAAAAAAGCAGGACGTCGTCGCCAAAGAGTAATGAATAGTATAGAGAACTCATGGAACGAATTGTAAAGGTTTATCCATTTTGCAGTTTCAAAAGTAAACGTAAATAAAAGACATATAAAATATTTTTTTTCATGATATTTATTTTGTATTATAAATTTTGAACATTGACATTATGTGTGAGACACTACATCATTTAAATGACCACCACGCGAAGTGTTGCAAGCACTGATTCTTTTTTTCTACCACTTTTTGACACATATTGGGCGGTATCTCAGCCATAACTTGACGAATGTTGATTCTTAAGTGCTCAAGAATTAAAGGTTTATCTGCATAAACACGGTCTTTCGCGTAGCCCCACAAAAAATGTCTAATGGTTACGCGGCCAGGAAATGTCTCTTGCAATAAAGCCATATTCGCTCGAGTTGTGTGGCATGTGCCACCACATATTCTCCAAGTCGTATTCATCAATAGCAGGCAAAAAAAATGTCGATTATCATATGACCATAACGCTCCGAATTGACGGTGACAGTCGTTCCATCGTCGTTTTCGAAGAAGTAAGGTCCAATCACACCTTCGGACCAAAGAGCGTGCGAAGCAGTGACTTTTTCTGGATGTAATGGGCTCTCTTCAATTACTTGAGGATTATCAGAACCCCAAATACGACAATTTTGTTTATTAACATACCCACCGAGTGAGAAATGTGCTTCATCGCTGAAGAAAATTTTGTTCGAAAAATCGCCGTCCACCGCCTGTTGTTCAAGCACCCATTCCACGTATCTACGACGTTGTGAATTGTCAGCTGGCTTCAGTTGTTGTGTGAGCTGGACTTTATATGAATGTAAGTGTAGATCCAAATGCAAAATATGTACGCCATAATGTGCCGTAAGACAGTCCTAATGCCTGAGAACGACGAGGAATCGACACATTCGGGTCTTCGGCAACACTTTCACTTACAGCAGCCAAATTTTCAGCGGAACGAGCGAAACGATGATGCACAGGCCTTACAATATCTGTGTCCGCTCCAGTCTCTTCAAATTTCTTCACAATTTTGTCAATTGCTTGCGTAGTTGGGCGATTATGTAAACCATAATCTCCTCTTAAAGCACGTTATGTGCCTGTGCCAGAATCACCATTTTTGTAGTAGGTTTTAATAATTTTTATGCGTTGTGTGATAGTTAAGCGATCCATTTTCGTCAATGTCAGACCTTCAACTGAAAAGAAAAAAAATTGGTTTAACAACTTAGTTTGACAGATGTCGAATTCCAACCCTATACTTTTGAAACCACGAAATGGATAATTTATAAATCAAAAGCACTGGCGACATCTGGCGAATGATTAAAAACTTATTACTCTCTGTTTTGTCACAACAAGTTCCCTTCATAATTTTGATGTGAAACATTTATGCTGTTTGTATTGTTTTATGTAATAACATTGTCGAAATGGTACGTTTATATTGATATGTTCTATAAAGAGAATAAGACACGTTTATGCTCTTTTACCCAGGCTCTCTACATGAGAGCGGAAAAAGGGTGCAATAAGTTGTCTACACTATACAATACTCAATGTCATTGCTCTGTTTATGACAAAACAAAAACAATTATTTCAGTCAGCTAAATATTGCTGTATTTATTTTAACAATATTACATCTAATGTTAAAGCAGATGTAGGAAAAAAGAAAGTGCAATAGCAAAAGAGCCGGTAGCTCAAAAAAAATCGATTTCAAACCACAACATAAATTTTATATAAAATGGAAGTAAGTTCATTTCGTATAATGGCTTTTGGCATTGACTGCATTCCGGGCATCATATAAACCTTGATCAGTACGTAATAAATAAATTTATTAATGTTTAAAAGAGCTTGATTTTTTGTATTTTCCAATGTAACATTAACTAATGTGTTCATAGAAATCGAACAGGTACCGTGTAACAAAAAGGTGTTAACACCAGTTCGAACACTCATTGACTTTTTGAATCTTACTATTTACTTTACACTTAAATCTTGTATAAAATATTATGAATTTGTCAAAACCGAAATCAAACTTTTATATTAAACAGTTTTATTCAGAATATATCTGTGGACTTTTACAAAACAACCTCTGTCTAAAACAGCAATTTTAAAGTGGAGCGAAAAAGCTTTATAAATAAAATTAAAATTAAAAATAGTGTAGATTTCCATTTTAATATTAAATTTTTAGCAATTATTTCTTAAAAATAGTTTTGAGGTATTTAAAAAGTTTTTTCGCTCCCCTGTACACTTGCTGTTTTAGAAAGAGGTTGTTTTGTCAAAAGTCCACAGATATCCATTAATCAACTTGGCTGCAACTAAGGCCGGGGCCACACTGGCGTTTTCTTGTCGCGCGTTTTCAAAAGCTCTAACGCAAAAAAAAAAGCTCAACGTTGAGTTGTATACGTTGATTGTGTATACTTCTACGAAAGCTTTTGAAAACGCGCGACAAGAAAACGCCAGTGTGGCCCCGGCCTAAGCTAATTTTTCTACCTTTTGTTGCGGGTGCAAGAGAATTTAAGCGGCTTCAGTTAAATACGCTTAACTTCTCAAACGAAGTGTTCGAAATTTTTTGTTAAGCGGGAATAACCAAAAATACCATTTGGTTTTGGTAACCTTTGGACCAGTCTGTACGAAGAGTCGCTTAAAATTGCTTAAATAGCCATATACACTGGCCGAAATATGTACATAGTTAGATTTATTGCAGCAAACAATTTCCAGAACAAATTATCTCAAGAAATTCTGATGTCAACTGGCCACCAAGATCAAGCGATTTAATGCTGTGCGATATTTTTCTTTAGGGTTTTGTGAAATCTCAGGTTTGTGCGAATAAACCAGAAACAATTCCTAAGCTCGAATCCAAGATCCAACGCGTCATCGGTAAGAGACAGCTAGATCTCAGTGGAAAAGTCACGGAAAATTTCATGAAAAGAGTAATAACGCATTTACACCGCCGTTTATCGCGGTCAGGTTAGCGATAACCTTGTTCTCTAATCTTTGCGGTTTACACCGTCCAATTCGAGATTAAATTGATATTTCAGTTGGCAACTCCATGCTCAGAGAAACTTCGTGCCTAGACAAAATTATCGAAAACGGCGGCACAACTTAAAAATTAAGTTGGCGGCTATTGGTTTTGCCAGTTTTGTACAAATTTGGGATGTTTTTGAAATAACTGAACCTTTAAAATTGGATCAGTGAGTAGGGTCGATCGATAAAATCTGCTCACAGTTGAAACTAATAAGAGCCATTTATATCGGCGGCAGCGTGTGACTTCAAAAAGGTTTAGGTGACGGCGACGCGTCGAAAATTTTTCGATCGACTTCCATCTGTCAAATAGTTGATTTTATGTGTATCTTTTTATTATGGGTGCATTTTTTTGGTAATTAACAGTGTTGCATCAAAATGTACACCAGTTTAAAACAGGGTTCGAATTTCGTGGGTAATGAGTTACCCTGGGTTATCCAGGGTAACCCATTATTATTGCCGTGTTGAATGAGTAGCGATCGCTTACCCATTACCCGCAGAGTATGGGAAAAATCAGGATTACCGATTACCCTCAGGGCAATGGGGAAAATAACTGGTACCTACCCACGAAATGGGGAATTAGCCATCGCGATTACCCATTACCCTCAGGGCAATGGGGAAAATAATGGGTAGCTACCCACGACAATGGGAAATTACTCATCACGATTTCCCATTACCCTCTGGGAAATGGGGAAAATAATGGGTAGCTACCCACGACGATGGGCAATGGGGTACCCAGGGTAACTCATCCCCATTTTTGATCGATAATATGAAAAAAATTAGAAAAAATGTCTATATCTCGGAAACGGAGCGTCCAATTGAAAAAATAACCAATTTTTGTTTGTTTCTGAGCGGTTTTCATACAGTGGTCCAATTCGTATGAAAGAATTTTTTTTCGAAAAATCGCCAAAATAAAAAAATCGCTAAAATGAAAAAGTGGCTATAACTCGAAAACGGAGCGTCCAATTGAAAAAATAACCAATTTTTGGGAGTTTCTAAGGGGTTTTCATAAAGTGGTCCAATTCGTGTGGAAGAATTTTTTTTCGAAAAATCGCCAAAATAAAAAAAATCGCTAAAATAAAAATGTGGCTATAAATCGAAAAAAAAGTGATGCCATATTGGAGACACCCATTGGTTCTAGCCTCCATTGGAGGTAAAATTTTTATTAAATTGTTACGATTGAACGCACTGTTTTAGAGTTATAGCCACTTTTTTATTTTAGCGATTTTTTTATTTTGGCGATTTTTCGAAAAAAAATTCTTCATACGAATTGGACCACTTTAGGAAAACTCCTTAGAAACCAACAAAAATTGGTTATTTTTTCAATTGGATGCTTCGTTTCCGAGATATAGACATTTTTTCTATTTTTTTCATATTATCGATCACAAATGGGGATGAGTAGCTACCCATTATTTTCCCCATACCCTGCGGGTAATGGGTAAATGTTCATTACACATTCCCCACGACGATGTGTATGGGTTACTCATGGGTGGAGGGGGGGGGGGGGTAAATACGAACTCTGGTTTAAAATGAGGTTAAAAATAAACTCCACTTTCTACAGATTAAAATTGTAAGAGTAATCTTCTGGGTTAGCGCGGGTTAACCGAGTTAATCTTGGTCGGTGTAAATGCCGTATAATGGCCTGTCATTAGAGGCATGGGTCCATTTGAACTATATTTTATTCCCTACTTCGTCGGAACATGTCGTCTTTACACTCCAATAAATAAATAAAAAAAACTATCTCAAAAAATACGTGTTTTTATTTTAAAATGAAAAGTGAGACACCCATATAAGAATAAAAATTTTTTTATTTTTATTCATGAGACAACAATAAATGGATTTAGTTAAATATTTTTTTTTGCTTTTAATCAAACATATATGTACATATACAAATTTATTTCCACACTGTGTCAACACTGTTGCAATTTTTCTCGTCACTGTATTTTATGTCGCCAGGTTCTCGATGTTAAATAACATTCTGTTAATTATACCTTCTACTACTCCTACAACAATTTAAAGTATTATTACGATGTTTATTTTTAAAGTTAACTGACTGTTTAATAGAGATGATAATAATTCTACTAACATTGTTATCTGAATGTGTGAACTGAACATTTATAACAACCGGTTTGATTTTACTATCAACCGGAGGCCGTTTGAATTCTGTTGATTGACATCAACAATATGAATTGTTTCGTATTTTGTCATTTTCTCAATATACATGTTTGTACTTTGTATTTTAATTACACTATCTAAGGTCTCATCTGAGTCGACTGTCAAAAAATGATTTTGAAACTTGTCCAGCCCTAAAGAGATTCGCTGGCATCTTATGGCTAGCAGCGCATTGTTTCTTTTTAATTTGGGGTAATTCTTCTGCGAAAATAAACAGAAACATGTTCTCTTTACATCCAAGATATATTTGGGTGTCATTTCTAAGATCCACTGGGTCATAGAGTAATGATGTATAGAGACGCCATCTCTCTCAGTATTTTGATGACATTTAGTGTGTTGCATATGGGCGGTTGTATGTTGGAAAGTATTGCTTAAATAATGTCAGATAGAGGCAATAGCTCAAACCATCCAACAATAAATCAGCAACGGCATTTCGATTTGTGCGTAAAAATTTTTGTGTAAATACACCACAAACATATACTAACAATAAAATATAACAAACAAGTCCAAAATACGTTTAAATTTCAAAGTCTTTCATCAAAACGACATGAAAAATTTTGATCAACAAATTTTTGTAACTTCACCTGGTTTAAGTCAATCTACGTCAAATAACACTCTGTCGCACAGACCGCACCAAGAATAGTGTGAAAGGAAATGTCACATGAGAACAATGGCGTCTCTATACATCATTACTCTATGCACTGGGTCCAATTTTGTTGATGACAAACATTTGCTACTGCCGCGATTTTTGCATTATAACCAGGGTTCGTATTAGCTCGCGAACGAGCCTCTCCCGAGCATAACACTGGGCCTCGGCTCTCGAGCTGGGAGCCAAAGATGAATTAGGTTCCAGCTTCAATTTAGGCTCCCGTCTTGTGAGCTAACAGATTCAACTTTAGCTATCACGGAGCCGTCTCCCAAATTTCCACTTTGTCAGCTCGAAAGCTGACGAGATGGCTCCCCACTTCTAATCCGGCTCCAGGTTGAATTTAATGACCCAGCTCACGAGCCGCTGTATTCAACTTTGGCTCGCAGACCGAATTATGGTAAGATTTAAAAAAAACGGTAAATTAAAAAAAAATATTTATAATTCAAATCCAGCTCGCGAGTCGAACTTCTGTTAAATCAACAGTGATATCATCTTCAATTCATGATTCAGACCCTTAAACACTTTAATGTTGAGTTAATCGGTTTTGATTTAGCAATAAACATTAAGGGTGACCGTCGGTGGTGCAATGGGTAGTGTGCGCGCCTCTTGTACAGGAGATCCTGGGTTCGATCCCTGCTCCAACCACCTTAAAATTTCTTTCGACGACGGTCACCTCGCTTAGTGACGGCGACACTATCGAGTATATAGCCATAAAAAAGCTTCTCAAAATGCCGTTCGGAATCGGTGTAAAACTGTAGGTCCCAATCAGTGAGTGAAAACTGGAAAGCGCACAACTCAGTGATTGTGAGAAGTTCTCCCCGGTCCCTTCATGGAATGTAATGGGAAACCATTTATTTATTTTTAATAAACATTAAGGTAATAAATCCATAAAATCAAAAAACAACAGAATATTTTATGACATTGAACTCAACAACAACGGTGACATGTTTTGAATGTTAACAAGCTAAAAAACAAACTAATTAAGTAAACAAGCGGTAATGTCAAGAGTAGAGTTGAACCCAACTTGTTCACTAGTTATCGAACTTGAACTAGTTCGGGCAAACACTTCTCAAATTAAGTTTATGTTTGTGAGTGTAATGCGTCATTTACGGCGGCGGAAAATATCGCCCAAAAAAAATGACCCAACAATTTTATGAAAATGATAATGTACTCACGGAGTGGAATGCCTACAAAGAAACGAGTAAAGCGCCTCGTTTCTCTGCTCTCTCTCTCTCTCTTACTCTCTTCGTTCAATATTTCAATACACGAGATTGGATACTATAACCAGTGTTGCCAGTTTAGGGGATTTATCCCCAAATTGGGGATTTTTTTCAAAACAGGGGATTGTTTTTTTGGTATGTGGATCCGGGGATTTTTTGGGGATGGAAATTTAAGATGTATTTATTAAAAGCGCTTCTTTTGTATCATTCATTGTTTGAAAGTTTTGATCTGGCACTACCTAAATCCATAGAGTAATCTCATACTAGAGAGAATATTTGGCTCATCTGACGTTTCCTTTCACACTCTTCTTGATGCGGTCGGTGTGATAGAGAGATGTTTGACGAAAAGTGACATACACCAGGTGAAATTACAATAACATCTTGCTTTAATTTTTCATGTTGTTTTGGTGAAAAACTGTGAAATTTAAATGTGTTTTAAACTTTTTGATGTGTAAACATCTATACGCTGGGGGTAAAAATCTTTTTCACAATACAATCACAAATTTAGAGTAAGATGTGCGATGTAATCGTTGACCTATCGTAAAGCGTTATCAAATCGGTGTGAGCTATGTATGAGTGGATTAGTGTAATCATACGCTGCATACAATATACGCATCACCATCTAGTGTGCAATAGTAGCGACTAGAGGCTAGCGCGAGATGAATTGATTGAGTTGTGATTTGTGTGACACTAATACATTGTCATGTCATGCATGTTGTTACTACTTGGTATACATAGGACTTCGACGGCAATGTTATGTTCGACTCAAGTAAATCAATCCAACGTGTTCGAATATGAATCGTTTTACTTGAGTGTTGCATGGTACATACGACCACTCATCCAAGACTGTATGGATTACGTTTTGTCGCCCACACTGAATTTATGTTATTCTAACGTTTGATTTGTGTGCGCACGATTGTAATTAAAAAAAGGGAAAATGGAGAATATTGATGTTTAAATTATCGCAATTAATTATTTTTCACTTGTTTTCTTAAAATATGTACATTTTCTTTAAAAAAGTATTTTTACTTAACAAAAGTACTTTTTCTTAAAAATTATCTTTTGTTAAAAAACATTCCTATTCCTAAATAATCAGCTTTTTATAAAAAAAAAGTAAATTTTCTTAAAAAATTACCTTTTCCTTACTTAATTGTTTCTTTTTTTATTTTTGAAATGAATTCCTTTTTTATGTTGCTAAAGTAAATCAACATACATAGATTGCTGGTAGTACAACACGTATCACAACACAGTTCAACCCAACCATTGGGTAGTAATAGCATCGTATGACTCGACGGTTGCGTCGCAATGACTACTATGAGTGGGTTTACGTGTTGACATGGCATGGCTCGAACCGCTGCTGGCGTCGGCCTTACACACACAGCATAACATTTTGCACGATGAATTAAATGAACCGAAACATGCACTTGTGCTAGCCCTTAGTAGCGACTAATTTTCACTAATTGTCGTACATTATGTTATCGTAGGCAAATGAAAACAAATAAATAAAATGAATACAAAAACATTTAATTTTAACAACTTTTAAAAAGATTTTTTGCACATTTAATAAAAAATGTACTAAACCAAAGCAAAATAAGGAAAACTAAAAACTAAAGTTGTCAAATATAAGGAAAACTAAAAGCTTTCTTCATCTTTGAGATTGTCATTCATACTTAACAGCTGCATATAAGCACCATCTAGTGTGCAATATTAGCTACTAATTTTCGAAAACCATTGCTGTTAATTCTAATAAAATTTCTCTTAGATTCCAATATAAATTAAGATTATAACATATCTTCATTACGTACTGTTGCCTTACACTGAAGCTGGTGCACGACAATTGGGTAACAATCTCCATCTCATGCCAATTATTATGGGTGGAGATTTTAATACAAATTGTGCAAACCCACAGTCGCAGGCTTTATCAAAATTTTTATTTGACGTTTTCCACTTGCATATGAGCAATTCTCCACAAACCCCCACAGCTAACAATTCCACTACTATAGATGCAGTTTTTCATAGATTTTTAAATACAATCGAGTCAAAAATTTATATATCTTATTTTAGTTACCATAAGCCAATATTAACTATTTGTACTTAAGGCATTTACCATAGATGGGCACTCTGCAGTACTACTAAAATTTCAGTAAAAATAATTCTTTAACTAGTAAATTTTTACTGATTACTAAAATTTTTTTCAGCAATTTTTTTTTTAGTGCCTACATGATTACGATGAGGTGCATTGCATTTTCAGTAATCAGTACTGCCCGATTACTGATTATTCTGAATACGGCCCTATGATTTGACTGGTAATGCAAATTAAATTTCATTATCAGTAAAAATTTACTGAATTTTTTCAGTAATCAGTAAATTTACTGCTTACTGTAATTTTTAATGCAGTACATATATACATGCAGTGTGCCCATTTACTAACCAAATAAGTTAAATAAAACAAACAAAAACCAGCAAATCCCTATGTATTTACAACATTGAAAGTTTTGATACTTTTAATTGATTAATTAAAAAAATATACTAAAAGCATAAGTACTTCCAACTTCATTACTAGATGTTTACACATCTCCCCTGTGATCGGACTCACATTGATTTTTTTTATTGACTGTTATTGTTAGCATACATTTGTGTTGTATTTAACACATTAATGTTAACACACAAAACGAAATGCCGTTGTTGTTATTTTGAAGCATTGCCTCTATCTGGTATTAGTAAGCATTGTTTTGAAGCATTGCCTCTATCTGGTATTAGTAAAGCAATTATTTTCAACGTCGAACGTATACATCACACGAGGACAAATGTCATAAATTTGGTAATTATTATTAAAATAATAATAATATAATTTATTATTTTTAAATTTTTCAATATTTAAGTTTCCGTTTTGATAAACGGAATTCTAAATAAATTTTTATCTTAAAACTTTCTCGAACTTCCTTTAAAACTATGGGGATTTTTCCGGGGATTTTAATTTTTTTTTTTTGGGGATTTTCGGGGATTAAAAATAACGATTCGGGATTTCGCCTAAAAAAACTGGCGACCCTGACTATAATATCATCAAAAAACTGCTCGTGCATTGAAATATTCAACGAAGAGAGCAAGAGAGAGAGAAAGAGAGCAGAGAACAAGGCGCTTCACACGTTTTTTTTTGTTGGCATTCCACTCCAAGAGTACATTTTCTTGTCTACTTAAAGTTCTATACTATTTGTAAAGAAAGTATGAAATAACCAAGTTAGGACGCGAGAGTGGAAATCGGTTTGAGTGAATCGCGTCGGCCTTTTGGTTCTCTTTTACGACGGTTGCCAAATTGCGCACTTTTTTCTTCTCTACCCTTTTCATTCCTTTTGATATGAAAAATCGCCCAAATTAATTGGGCATATTTTCATATGAAAAATAGCCCAAAATCATGGCGAGAACGAAATAAAAAATACGTGTAGGAATCCAAAGCTCAGCCGTTTATAGTCAGACTTGGCTATAATTGGCATTTTCAACCACTTTGTATGAGGAGTTAAGCGATTTTTAGCGGTTTCCCAAATAATCGCCCGAAATTAATTTGGGCGATTGTTCACCGAACTTTGGACTAATTTCTCCTTATGAATCGTTCAATAATTTTGGGCTCCTCGAAATACCCCCCAAGGAAATAACGCCCAAGAAATTGCACCCAATGAAATAAACCCAAAGAAAAAGAAATAACATCTAAAAACAAAGAAACAAAATGGAAAAATGGCGAAAAACTTTCCTTATAAAAGACCCATTTGGTAACCCTGATTGAAAACGAAATAACTTCCAAAATAATGAATTACTTCCCAAAATATTTGGTTGTTTTTCGTATGAAATAACACCCAAAATGTGTGAAAAAACATTGAAGATTATTTCATTTCCCGTTTGGGGGTTATTTCCTTGGGGGGTATTTCGTGCAGCCTAATTTTGGGTGATTGTTCACAAAATATAAATGCACGTTGGGCGTTTATTCGTTGTGGTTTGCGTCTTTTTTATTAATGAAAAATAGCCCAACTTTTTTCGGCGATTGTTCATTTTGCATTTTGGGCGATTATTCGCACAGCCTAACAAAACACACGTTATGTATATCGCATACCCAGAAAAATAGCGTCGTAAGTTCCAAATCAATATTTAAAAAAAAAAGCTTCAAAATGTTTTCACATACGGCCGTTAAGTCAATTGTCTCATGTCGAAATATCTTTTTTTAAGGAATGACTTTGCGACGCTATTCTAATTGTAAAGCTCACACAAAACAATGGAAATTAGTGTAAAATTCCAAAATACTATTTCCACTATTTCACCTACGACACTATTCTTCTGGAGGAAAAAGGAGTTAAAAGCTCTAAGGATGGAATTGATTTAATTGTACGATTGATTTAATCTGCCTGCAAAATTTTGGCTTAATTTGACCGATATTACCGAAAGTTATAGCGCTGAGATTTTTTACTTATCTTATTTATAGTCGCAACATCACAACGCAATGACAACCTAACTCAACATGGTAATAAATAAATGGTTTCCCATTACAATCCATGAAGGGACAGGGGAGAACTTCTCACAATCACTGAGCTGTGCGCTTTCCAGTTTTCACTCACTGATTGGGACCTACAGTTTTACACCGATTCCGAACGGTATTTTGAGAAGTGTCGCCGTCACTATGCGAGGTGACCGCCGCCAAAAGAAATTTTAAGGTGGTCAGAGCAGGGTTCGAACCCAGGATCTCATGTACAAGAGCCGCGCACACTACCATTGCACCACCGACGGCCACAAACTCAACATCTCTAATCTGGAACAACAACTTAAGTCAACATAATGTCAGGAATTTTCTATTTGTTCTCTATAGCGCTGTTTTAATTTCCGTCAATAAAACAACGTTTTTAATACAGTACAGTACACAATTAACAGTCTTAACAGTGAGTCTTTTTCGATAACACTCGATGATTTATGTCTTTGTTTGTTTGAAATGAGATTGACACCAGTCACGCTGCAAATCGGTTATTTGCACCACTTCAGTCATTTCCAGAACTACCTCGTAACAATGCTATCTGCCATACATGGGGCCAATTAATTATATGGCAATTATAATTTGTTTAATTTGAATTTCCAGTCCAAATGCAAATTCAAAAAACGTTCAATACCATTGGCCATTGTACTGATTTTCAAAGCATTTCCTTCATATCTGGCAATTTTGGTTTGCAAATATTTTATACAATATAGGTTTATGACCTCGAAAGTACTGCGAGGCAATACCTATCGAAACCACAAACTTCTACATATAAATACTTTAAAAACAGAATTGCCACCAGTCAAACAAATTCAAAACAAATGAAAGCATTCCCATATTTCATTACAATTGGCATCTGATTCCACAACCTGCATTTGCATTGTCGATAAAATGCAAATTCAAAATATTTTAATTTGCATTGCGAACAATGGCAGTTCTTTTGCATTTGCATTAGATAAAGTAATGCAAATTAAAATCCAATGCAAATTAAAAAAAACCCATGTATGCTATCTGCCATTGATTGTTCTCCAAATTCGGTATCGACTAACACCCCAATTCTGTGTATGTGGTAACAATCAAATTGTAACCACAAAATTGTTACAAAGTTGGCACCATTGTTTGTATCTGGTATTCTGGCAACACAGTGACAGCGAAAAATTCACCTCATAACAAATAATTCACCTCATAATAACAGGTTGTCAATAGCAGGGACAAAAAAACAAAAACATATGGTTTTCTGCACAAAATGAACGCGGTAAAAAAAGGAAAAGTTAGTATTTAATATATTTATGTTTTATTGAATTAAAATTAATACATTATTATTTAGGAAATTTGAGCGCACCGCAAAGGCACAGCTGGAATGCTATATTGCCTTCCTCAAGGAACATTCAGAGATGCTAAGCGGAAAGAATACATCTGCACCATATAGAAGAATAAATTTACTTTAGCGCCAACTCTCTGATCTCTATCAAAATTTCACCACCGACAAAACCTTCTGCACTGAGTTCAAAAAGTTGTTTTGCACACCGCGGTCGCTCCAAATTCTTGAGATATAGGCCTTTAATTCTTGAGTATACATATAATCGTTCGTATCTCCGGGATTTATAATCCGATCTGATTGAAATGTGTATCATTAGAAAGGTCTTTCTAGGCTCTATAAATCAGTGTATAAACATATTTATTTTAATTAGCCCATAGGGGAGCTAATTAAAAAAACGTTTTTTAACCTCACTTTTCTGCTCACTATTTATTTTTTTTCAAAAAAATGCACTATTAGACTTATTTTTGGCAGGTTCCGATAATACACAAGACCTTAACCTTATTACTCCACAATATCCATTGAAAGACCGGTGATATTTACGTTGAAAGTTTTGTAATACTTTTCCCGCATTTTAAATTTTTCTACCACAAAAGCAAGTTCTTTATTCTTTCTGCTCCACATCCATAGGACAAAGTAACAAAAGTCCTTCCTTCAGTTAATTATGCCCTCTTGTCGTTTTGGTACAAAATATATTATTAATTTTTCCCGTATACCGTTTTATTGTTTACTTGCAGAATTTATAAAATGATTTTGTATCAACTTTCCGGCAAATAAAACAGCTATCACGCACTGTTACCTCCTCTTTGGCAGGTAACAGTTTTTGTTACTTTTGTAACCAAAAAAATGTGTCAGAATACCTATTTGTGACAACCGTGGTGACTTTTGTAAATGGTTATCGTAGTAGTGACACGCCATCTGTTCTAGATTGTTGCAGACTGTTTTTGCGATGTAATCAAGCATTCATGGTTAGTTGATATGTGGTGGCGACGGCATACTTTTAGGCTTAGTTTACATTAGTCCATCAAGTTGCAATATGCACTACAAACTGTTTCTTCACATTCTGACGATATTTTGACATACATGTTAAAATAGCTTTCAATGAATGAAGACAGAGAGGAATCGAAATACTAAAAACGGGAAAAGAAACTATTATGGAATTATAAGACGACATTTCAGCAAAATTATTGGTTTTATTAAGATATGGGGAAAGTTCACTTGTAAAAATATGATACGATCTCTGCCGATTTAATTATATTCGAAAATGCTTCAATCTAAGAGGATCAAACTAGACAATAAATTGCCTTTAAAGACACACACGAGATACAGGGTCTGTCCCAAACAATGTATGTATATGTTTGGCGGGATTTTCCAAATATATTTAAAATTTCACAATGCGAATATATTATTTTTCACGCGACCTAATATGGAACCATATTATGTTCAATGCGATTTATAATATAACGGGTTTTTCAACAGAGACGCTACAAAAGTAAATCGATAGGGACAGCAAACGACGCCATAGTTTTTCCCGCTCTTTTGACATATCTCTTCAGTAAGGTTTGCCATTTCATCGTGGAAAGATATACGAGCCAACATAGAGTCGAAACTATTAAAATTTACTACCGAAATTTGGAGTCAGTGGCCTCAACTTTAAGAGCGCTACGTCCAATTTATGGTCGTCAGCGATGAGGCTCATTTCTGGCTGAATGGCTTCGTCAATAAGCAAAATATGCGTTATGGGTCAGACACCAATCCACACTTAATCCATGAGTCATCATTGCATCCCGAAAAAGTTACGGCTTGGTGCGCCGTCCTTCGTCCGTGATGATCAAGACCGGCACATTACTGTGAATGCGAATCGCTACCGTTCAATGATAACCGAGTACTGTTGGCCCCAATTGGATAATATGGACTTGGAGGACATGTGGTTCCAACAGGACGGCGCCACAAGCCACACAGCGAATGCCACAATCAATTTATTGGAAACCAAGTTTGGTGAACGTGTTATCTCATGAAATGGCCCAGTCGATTGGCCGCCTCGGTCGTGCGATTTGACGCCGTTAGATTATTTCCTGTGATGCTACGTCAAGTCTATGGTCTATGCCAACAAGCCAGCGACGATTGATGAACTTCGTACGAATATCGAACGTGAAATTGCAGCAGTATCGGCCGATTTATGCTTGAAAACCGTCCAAAATTGGGTTCAGCGTCTGGACTTCTGCAAGCGTGCCCGTGGTGGCCATGCAAAAGAAATCGAGTTCCATACATAATGGCATCGAACGTACTTTCACAGGAATAAAGAATTTCATTGGTATCTAAAACCGGTTTTGTTTTATTTAAAAAAACTTTTGTAGCGCTCTTATTGAAAAACGCGTTATGTATATAGTTAGTTTTAACAATTTTGGGTAAAAGTTTTTTTTATGTGTTAACATTTATAGGCACGGGTAGGGCAATCTATCAAAGTGAACACATGCAAACAACACACAGCGTTAGCATCACATAAGTGGTTGTTGTACAACAATAGTCTCTGCCTGAAGACAAGTATGATGGCATTGATGTAGCGGCAGCGAACCAACAAGCAGGTCCTCGTCGCCAAAGAGTATTGAATAGTATAGATAACTCATGGAACGAATTGTATAACTCCAAAACACTGGCAACATCTGGCGAATGATTCAAAACTTATTACTCTCTTTTAGTCATAACTTGGACCATTCATAATTTTGATGTGCAACACTGATTCCATTTGAAACATTTATGCGTTTTGTATTGTTTTATGTAATAACATTGTCGAAGTGGTGCATGTATATTGAGAGCGGAAAAAGAGTGCAATAAGTTCTCTATACTATTTAATATTTTTGTCGTCGCTCTTTTTATGACAAAACAAAAACAATTATTTTAGTGACCTAAATATTAATTTTTATTCAGTTGAATGCCAGCATTCAAACAAGGAGGTCGTCGTCGCCCTGTGTATGACAAACCAAAAACAATTATTTCAGTGAGCCAAATATTGCTTTATTTATTTTAACAATATTAGAGTGCTGAATTTTATGTTTCGGGATTAGAGAACAAAAACAAATATTAATCATCGAAAATCACTTTATTGTTTTCCAAAATATTCCAAAACATGCATTGTGAATGCAGCAACCGCTTCTTCAGGTGTCGAAAAACGTTGACCTCTCACTTTGTTTTTTACGTACGGCAATAAAAGGAAGTCATTCGGTGCCAAGTCAGGACTATACGGCGGATGACCCGTCAAATCGATGTTTTGGGTGCTCAAAAATGCAGTTGTTTCAGCCGATGTGTGAGAGCCCGCATTGTCGTGGTGAAGAGTGATCCGTCTTCGGCGGTTGGTTTTCCTGATTTCTTGGAAGACAACTGGCAAACAAATGGTTGTATACCACTCAGAATTCACTGTTCTGCGTTGTTCTAGTGATACGGTTGCGACATGTCCGGTTTGTCCGAAAAACCAGACGACCATTTGCTTGGAACTGCTTTGGGCGCGAACAACTTTTGTTGGATTTGGCTCATCTTGAAACACCCATACAGTTGACTGCTGTTTACTTTCGGGCTCATACGCGTAATTCATCACCTGTTACGATGTCATAGACGTATTTCGAAGCACCGCAATCGTATTTTTGGAGCATTGCTTTCGACCAATCGACACGAGCCTTTTTTGAGCGATTGACAAATTGGGTGGGGATCCAACGCGAACAAATCTTTTTGACAGTCAAATGTTTATGTAATATTGAATTTATGCTGGTCCCACTAATGCCTTAGGTTGTCTCAATCTCACGATATGTCTCAATGCATTTCGGAACAACAGCTGATTTTGGACGACCTTCACGAAATTCGTCTTGGAGTGAACTACGACCACGATTGAATTCACCATACCATCGATAAACACTGGTCCTTGATGGAGCTTCATCGTCGCCAAAAATTGAATTAAGTTCATCCATGCACTGTTGCTGAGTTAATCCACGTCGAAAGTTGTAAAAAATAATCGCACAAACACACAAATAGCGTTCGTATGTCAAAACCACCGAGTAATACTATAAGAGTGTGCACTAGTTCCTTTTCGTACTAACGAGTTCCGTGGAAGACTTGGGAAACATATACGGCCTTATTCATAAAAAGTTGTGAGGTGTTTGATAGACTGTTTATCATATAAAAACAGTCTCTCAAACCTCTCACAACTTTTTATGAATAAGGCGGATAGAGTATAGCGTATTAAAAGAAATTGTGTTTTGTTCACTTTTGTTTTGCGCTATGCTTCGCTTTTTTGGAAGATTGATTTTCAGGATTTGTGTCGCGTTTCATTTACTTCCACCGAATAACCGTATTGCATCTAATTTGTTATTATATTGTATGTTCACTTGATCACTTTTTACCACTTTTTTAATACAATATTTTACAAAAATAACCCGAAATTAAGAACGCGCCACGAACGAAAATATCAAAACAAAAGTGAAAAACAGTTGTTTATTTGTGGAACATTTTTGCTGAATTCCAGTGAGCTATCAACATTTCTTCTTTGGAAGCATATTCTCTATCTGTTCTCCAAGTACTAAATTAAACAGTTGTCTCATCGGTACCCCCTGGTCAAAACGTTCTGAGTACGCATAACCTCAATATAATGTCCAACTTTACGATAGAGCTGTCAGTTGCCAGATTGCAACGCTAGGGTTGCCAAATCCCGAAACATAAAATTCAACCTCGTACATCTAATGTTAAAGCCGATGTAAGAAAAAAGAAAGTGCAAGATCAAAAGAGCCTTCAGCAGCCCTCTGTTTTGATGTCTTTTAATGACAAAACAAAAACAAATCATGCCTGTTTAAAGCCAATGATTTTTCGACCTGCTAAATAAGAGTTGTGCATGAAAGTGTTTCCAATGTTAGTGCTTGGTATTCTTCGAATGTCTGTATAAAGGAATTCTCATTAATATGATGAGTGTTTTTATATACATACATATGTATATAATTTTGATGAATTCACCGAAAACATATCAAAAAACGTCTGCTGATGAAGATCCTGAAAAGATCCGAAATAGCTATACAGACAGCCCTGGTATCATTGGAATACATTTGGGGCTCGACCTTTTTGAAAATAATATAAAGCTAATAAATAAGCTTTATATTAATAAGGCCTTGAGATTGAATAAATTTAGAAAAATTTAAAGTTAAAAAACAGATCGACTAAAAAACTCCCGCAAGGGAAATAATGAAATATTTTTTTTGTTAAAAAATATTATAAAAATATTACCATAGTATTGTCAGTATTAATTTTTATTTTCTCACTATCAATCACTCTGTACTTCGTACATTATTTACAGTCACCAGTATTAATTCGACCAGTGTAAGACCACAGCTTCATAGGGCATTAAATAGAAACGGCCACTCAAGTTGGCCTTATCACTGAAACAAGAAGGAAACAAACAAATTCAAGAGGTTAATAAAACAATAAAATACAATCAGACAATAATCTGACACAAACTTACCCATGATTGTGAGGGGAATGAGGGCTCAGGATTACGTACTCAAATGTACGATTGCTTAAATTATTTAGTGACCCCAATTTATTGCCCAAATTCACCAAGATCATATATTCCTCCATGCCAGGCTTAGATCTTATGATCTGAAAAACCTGTTCAGAAACAGCTTTGTAGGAGAAACCTCCGTCCTCCTTAAAATTTCGAAATGCTGCCGTATGTTTCAGTCTCTGCAAACCCTTGTATATATTTAAGGTACTACGTGATACCTGCCGTTCCGTCTCCACATTAAACGTCTTGTAATCGCAGGCTATGGGTAACCATGTGGTAGCACCCTCCTGTGTAAACCCAGCATTTTCTTTAGGCTCCCATTGCATGGGTGTTCTTGCAGGATCGCGATCATCGCAAGAGATCTCGGTACATTGAGTGTGTACATCGGCCATTGCAATTTCCTCGCCGTAATAGGTAATTGAGGCCCCTGGCAAAGAATGCACTATAATATTCAGAAGATCGACTTTATGGCGTCCCATACGATTTGCAACACGTCCAGTGTCATGATTTCCCACAACCCAATTGGCAGTTTGGTGGTTTGTCCACATGGTGTCCATCCATGAGTTAACGGAATTTTCCACATCTTTGGCAGTCGAGAAGCCGTTCAGAGGAATAAGAATGAAATTCATTGGCAATTGGGAACCAGAGTGGGTGCCATTTCCAAAGTAAAGGTTCAAAATTTCAACCGATGAGAATGCTTCTGCCACTAAAACCCTAGACGAGAAACGGAAATGTGTCATTAGTTTTAAGAAATTGTAGCAAAAAATATTTTAATTAGGAAACTACACAGATGCTGGAAACCCCATGTCATACAATAGTTTCTTTTTTAGTCTTAGTCACTTGTTAGTCCAGAGCCGATTCATCACAGTCGTCTTGGCAAAAACGATGTCCTGAACTTAACAGTCAAAATTTCTCTTGACTAAAATGCCAACAAACAAAACTAATGAAGCGTCTCATTCATACTCATAGAATAATACAAACGTAGATAAACTTATTCTCTCATCTGACGTTGCATTTCACACTCTTCATCGTAGGTTTGTGGAAATGAGAGCAATTAAATTTAAAATTATCTTTCGCCGTCGAAAGAAATTTTAGGGTGGTCAGAGCATGGATCGAACCCAGGATCTCAAGTACAAGTGGCGCGCACACTACCCATTGCACCACCGACGGCCAAATTTACATACGCGAATTAGTATCGATCGAAGATGCCTAAAAACAAGAACAGAAAACTATGCCCCTTCATGGTCTTCTTTTCCTCTTATATACTCCCATTGGTACAGTGCTTTGAGGTTATTTGTATAATATAACACAGAGTTGCATTTTTATTATTATTATAAGATTTCGTAAGTCCCAATCCACACACGGAATCTTTTGTCGCCGGCGACACGAGTTCGTGGGAGAGGTAGGCGAGAAATAAGAAGAGGGGTACTTACGTCGTCCCTCTCTCTCCCACGAACTCGTGTCGCCGGCGACAAAAGATTCCGTGTGTGGATTGGGACTAAGGGAACAAGGAATATTTTTAAGAATGATGCGAATTTAGCTGGTGTATTCCGTACACTAGTCATGCACACTATCAAGTTAACCACCTAATTAGTAGGAGAGCACAATTAAGAATCGCCAAGGCAGGGCATCAAACAATGAATCAGAGGGAACTCCAAAATGGCTTAACCAGGGGGTATCCAGAACACAGCTGATCAAGAAAAAACTCGATGAAATGGCCAACTACCTCGTCGTCATCGAGAGAACGTAAAGAGAGGGATAGCAACTCTTGTCTACTTCTCTATGGCTTAACCAGCCGCAAAAAAAAATGCTTACATCTTCAACTAAGTGAAGACTTCTCTTAAAGTAATCGATTTGTTTTAGAATAGTGTTTTAGGAATGCCTAATTTGGCAATCCCGGAATATGTCCAATATGCGATTGGGCCAAATTCCTAGCTCAAGGGTTCGACTTTACAGAGTGTCCTGTCACGGTCGCCAATGTTTTAGGAATGCCTAATTTGGCAATCCCGGAATATGTCCAATATGCGATTGGGCCAAATTCCTAGCTCAAGGGTTCGACTTGAGTATGGTTTGGTTATTATTTTAATGCATTGGGCCAAATGTCACTTGACTCCAATACAATCTTTGTAATTATTAATTTCTCTGGAGTGTTAACTATGCACTGGTCAGCGTTTACTTATTTCAAGTCACCACTGCCTTTTCTTATGCACAATAACTACTCCAATGTTTTAGGAATGCAAAAACCAAAAAAAAATGTCCAAATGATCTTCGCTATGAGAAAAAAAAAAACAACAAACTTCTCGTTTCGACTGCTTGATAATTTCTAATTTTAGAATTCAAAGTTAAAAATTACAAACCAAAGGGTTAGCGGTAGAGCCATGCATATACACATATGTATGTAGCTATGTGCCTACGTCGTTCAAACTAATGATCTGCGACAGCGAATAATTATGTACGTTTATGCGTATGTACATACATATGTTTATATGAGGCAAAGACAATTAGTATTTGTTACAATATTACAATACAAAAATACAAATTTGAAACGAAAGAGAAAAATTAGGGCAACTCATTCAACTTATTAAATTAGTTATGATCAAATGAATATGAAAGAAAATTAACTTCAGATGAAAAATTGTTACTAAATTATGAAATGTTAATTTAATTAATAACAATAGTAATTTTTGTAAAATAAGAAAAATATGATTGTAGAATCACGGCATTGATGTGCCTTAACAAATAGTTTACTATCGAAAGCAATCATACCTTGTTTCACCTCCATGTTTCTTTTGATACTCTTCCAAAAACTCTCTCCATTCATACAGCAACTCAATGGTGGGATACTGATCATTTGTATAAATATGATCATGATAATCATAACTGTCGGGGTCTGTAGACAAACCCGAAACCGGTTCATCTGGATATGAACCATCTTCATTGCGTTTCTCGAAAATATGCGGCACAGCATCAATGCGAAAGCCATCAACCCCACGATCCAACCAATACTCCAGAACATCCAACATATGTTGACGAACCAAAGGATTGGAATAATTTAGGTCGGGTTGTTTATCTAGGAACTGATGCAAATAGAACTGTTGGCGTTCCTCTCTCCAAGTCCATTGGGAGCCACGGAATGCGGCAATCTTAAAAAGTATTAATAATAATACTAATCCTAGGGAATTTTGTTTCCATTAAATTCCATTCTTACCCAATTACTAGGAGCCAGTCGTTTGTTGTTATTCTCTGGATCAGCTTTACCATCATCCCACATATAGAAATCCTCAAAACCCGCTTCTCTTCTTAGAGACATTTGAAACCATTCACATTGATCGCTTGAATGATTTGGCACAAAGTCCAATAGAACCTTGACACCCAATTTCTTCGCTTTCTTCATCATATCGTCAAAATCTTCCAAGGTACCGAAAATGGGATCAATTTTGGTGAAATTTGATATGTCATAGCCAAAATCTGACATGGGTGACTCAAATATCGGCGACAACCAAGTGGCCGTAACGCCAATCTCTTTCAAATATTCCAAACGCGAAGTTATACCCTTCAAATCGCCCACACCATCACCATTACTGTCCTGAAACGATCGTGGGTATATCTGATACAAAGAGACATTCTCCCACCAGTCCACTGCGGACGCAGCTTTAGTGATAACAGGTAGGAGTACTGCGAGTAAAATAACTAGCCTGATCCGCATTGCTTCGGAGACTAAATTCTAAATACCCACTAATTTGTAAAGGGGCTAAATGTAATCGATTGTTTTAATGAAATCTTGATCATTAACAATCTAAAAAGCTGTTACTAAAGATTATTTCAATTGGATAATGGCTAAAGATAGTAACGCGGTGATTAATCTGAAATCATTCAATCTTTATGGGCCGGCTTTATTGACCTAATACACTGTGAAAAATACAGGATTTTGAATTTAAACTAATCATGAATATATGACAGACATTGGAGAAGAACCACCGTTTTAAGCGGAGACACCGCCAGGCGGGAAAATTCGAAATGTACAAAAGAAAGGACAAAAACTAGAAAAAATACTGAAAAAACATAGAGTAAATCTCGTAATAGCTAAGCAGAGTCTATTGAGGATATGGAGAGGACATTTCTCTTATTTGTTGCACTCATATTTGAGTTGAATTAAACTGAATTCAATTGAATTGAGTTGCATTACACTGAATGGAATTGAATTAAATTAAATTGAATTGAATTGAACTGAACAGAATTGAATTGAATAGAATAGAATTGAATTGAATTGAATTGAATTGAATTGAATTGAATTGAATTGAATTGAATTGAATCGAATTGAATTGAGTTGAATTGACTTGAATTGAATTGAATTGAGTTGAATTGAATTGAATTGATTTGATTTGAATTGAATTGCATTGAATTGAATTGAATTGAATTGAATAGAATAGAATAGAATTGAATTGAATTGAATTGAATTGAATTGAATTGAATTGAATTGAGTTGAATTGAATTGAGTTGAATTGAATAGAATTGAATTGAGTTGAATTGAATAGAATTGAATTGAATTGAATTGAATTGAATTGAATTGAATTGTATAATAATAATAATACAATAAAATACAAAAACAAAGAGAAATATACTCGAAAAAATTTATAAACAAGCAATCCAAATTTTAAAAAGATCCAAAGCTTCGGCGAACTTATAAAAATAAAAAATCTTTTTGATAGTAAAAAATTTTGAATTCTATGAACTTTAAACTTTTCAATAAAATGAATAAAGCAAATAATTTACTACAAAATTTTAATCAAATTAGTGATAAATTATTGAGTTTTCCACTACCATTGATTTACATGAATATTCGTTCGTTACGTAAAAATTTTTCAACTTTTCTGGTAGATGTACATAAAATTATTGACGTTATTAAAATTATTATCCTGCGGAAACAAATATAACCGACAATGAAAATAATTTTTATTCAATTAGAAACTTCAACAGTGTATTCCTCAATAGGGAAGGCAAAGGTGGAGGAATTGCGGTTTATATCCGAGACAACATACATTTCACAAACAAAAATATAAATACACAAAACTTCGAAACATTACACATTGATTTACACATCGACACATATTCTCTAACACTTCTCCCTATTTACCGACCGCCTAGCTCAAACATCAAACTATTTATAAAGGAACTAGAGCAAAACATAAGCCAAATTCACAAAAACACAGCAATGATAGTTATTGGAGATGTGAATGTCGACATCACAAAAGAAAAAACAAAAACAACAAGAACATACATAGATATGATGTCTTCCCATGGCTTGCTTAGCATGGTAAACTTAGCTACAAGAGAAGAAGTAAACAAAAACAAAGGCACGTGTATAGATCACTTGTTTGTGAGAAACAACAAAACAAACAACAACAAAACAATAACAAGGGCAGAAACAGCTGTTATAATGACAACCATCTCTGACCATTATTCGCTGTTTGGATGCGTAGGAGATGAAAATAAACCAACCAAAACAAGCGTGAATGGCAATGATGACAATCAGGGTACGGAAATACAACTATTGCAGATGCCTGGAATAAACACACACAATGTAAATAAATTAATACAACAAACAAATTGGAGCGATCTTGCAGACAAAAAACAAAGTTGCCATACAATTTTTGAGAACATACACGAAAAATTTACAGAAATATATAACAAATCTAAACAAAATAAAAAGGACATAAGAAAAAGAAACGATTATCCACGGCTAACGGATGAAATATTAAGATATTGTGAAGTTAGGGATAAACTGTATCAGCGATATAAAAACAGTAAGAACAACTTAAACAAAGAAACTGAATATAAGATATTTAATAACACGCTAAACCATAAAATAACATTTGCAAAAAATGAATACCGCCGACAAGAATTCATAAAAAACAGACAAAACATTAGAGGTACCTGGATATTAATAAATGATATTATTGGAAAAAAAGTCGACAACGTTGACGAAGTAATTAAAAAAAATTTTAATAATGTAAATATGAAAACAGTAGCCAATAATTTCGCTATTAAATTCAAACAAAATGTTCAAAACATAATACACGATTGTGACATTAAGACACTAAATTCCACAGAAACGAGAATACAAAACACTATATACATTGAACAAACTAATGAAATAGAAATTCTAAATACTCTTAAAACCATAAACATTAATAAAGGGGCAGGAGCAGACGGAATTCGTCCAAAGGATATCAGATTAAACGCACAACAACTTACACCAGCAATAACAGCACTCATAAATACAAGTCTGAATGAGTGCACCATACCCACACTCTTGAAAACCTCTCTGGTAAGGCCGATATTCAAAAGTGGTAGGAAAACGGACTACAACAATTACAGGCCCATATCCATTTTACCCGTGGTAGAGAAAGTATTGGAAGAAATTATGGTAAGGCGGCTTAATAACTTCCTCACCAAGTATAATGTATAAATAAAAATCAGTATGGCTTCCAAAAAGGAAAAAACATAAACAAATTACTTGGTCATTTTACGACCCACGTTAACAAATGTTTGGACCGAAATATGCATTGCCTAGCGCTGTTTATAGATTTTAGCAAGGCTTTCGACACGCTTTCGCATACAAATTTAATAAATATTTTGGAAAGAATTGGAATCCGTGGTCAACGACCAATTCTTTATTTGATATATGCCAATGAAATGTTGAATCAGTTAAAGAATAGCACCAATTTTGCTTATGCCGACGATACGGCCATAATTGTTTCTCATGAGGATCGCCCAACAGCAGTACTAATGATGCAATCTGAACTGAATGTTGTATCTAGGTGGTGTCATGACAACGGTTTGATAACACTACTCAACAAAATGAAAAAAATTTCATGTACTCCGGATGCGATAATTTTTTCTGTGTAGATAACTTTGAGATGAGCTCAAAAAACGCAATAAAAATTTTTTTTTTCGTTTGGTTTTTTTTTTGTATTTTTTTTTTTAAATTTTAAAAATTTTTTTTTGGTTAATTTGTTTTTGTATGAAAAATTGTTTCAGCAACTAACAAATCTCGTCAAAATATATACTAAATGGATGGTAGTAGACCCCAAAACATAAATAATGTGCGTCTTCATTCATCGGCTAGCTACAACGGTCGCAATCGGTTGTTGAATCAGGAATTTTACAAAATTTTACCGAAAATTTACAAGTGACAGCCCCTTAAAGCATTTTAAAAAAATATTAATTCACAGAGTGCATTTTTTTTGTATTTTATACGCAATGTGGCAGGTTTTAGAAATCAAACAAGCTATTAATAATGAAGTTGTGAATTTTTTCGCTAAAGCCCTCGAATCTACTTTTTAGTTCGAACATTGCATTTTACCTTTGAAATTATATCACTAGTCAACCAAATGAAAAAATGTCATTTACTTCTAATGAAGTATTTTTTTCTGTGTAGATAACCTTCAGATGAGCTTGAAAAATACAACAAAAACTTTGTCTATGGTAAGGTTTTTTCTTTTTGATTACAAAAAAAAATAAAATTTGTTGGGTGACAAAAATGTCGTGAATTTTTTCGCTAAAGCCCTCAGAATCTACTTTTTAGTTCGAACATTGCATTTTACCTTTGATATTATTGTGGGTCTGTTTCTCTTATCAGGAACCAGATATAGTCCCCCATCATAGCTTCGTTCCAAAATCCTTGGTATCGGTGCTCTATTTCTTTCATTTGCTGATGAAAACGCTCGCCATGCTCGTCACTCACATCGCCCAGGTTGTCCGGAAAGAAGTCCAAGTGCGAGTGTAGAAAATGTATCTCAAGCGATATATTTGTGCCAATTTTTTTATAATTTTGGAGTAGTTGTTCGCCGATCTCTCTGTAATTTTAGCTTTTGTTATTTCCAAGAAATCCGGACACAATTTGCCGAAATGAGTTCCAAGCTGCAGCTTCATTTGGTGATAAAATGTGCTCAAACTGTTGGTCTTGCAACAACTTTTTAATTTGCGGGCCGTCGAAAACGCCTTCCTTAATCTTTGCCGACGAAAGGTGAGGAAAAATGGTTTTTAAATAGGCGAACGCTTCACCATCTCTGTTGAGAGCTTTCACGAAGTTTTTTATGAGTCCGAGCTTTATGTGAAGAGGTGGGAGAAAAACATTTTCCTTTTTTATGAGTGGTGTATATTTCACATTGTCGCTGCCGGGGATGAAGTTAACTCGTTCTGTCCAACTCCTCCTGGTGTAATGATGTTGACGATCGCGGCTGTCCCAAAGGCAGAGAAAACAACAGTACTTTGTGAATCCACCTTGTAATCCACAAAGGATACCGATAACCTTAAGGTCGGCACAAAGTTTCCAATCGTGCCTCTTATAGTTAAGGCACTTTAGTAGATTGTCCATGACTTCGAATGTTTCCTTGGTGTCAACGGCATGAGCAATTGTAATCGAGGGTTTCTTGTTGCCGTTGTGCAGTAAAATTGCTTTAAGGCTCTGCTTGTTGCTGTCGATGAAAAGACGCCACTCTCCTGGATCGTAAGAGTACCCGAGTTCACCAAATAATCCGCGAATGTCCTTACAAAAACAGATGTTGCCTTTTTTTGTGTAGATTGTTGTCACCACACCAGGAGCCAAGAAACCGAACTGTTTCATGCGCGATGCATGCAACTCTGCATCTTCCGTGGAAAGTTTCAGTTCTCTAATCCAATCGTTCAGTTCTGCTTGCGAACATAAGCGTTGACCTCCATGCAATGTATATGTTGACTCGCATTCTTATGTGGTTTCTACTGTCTCCGGATCTGATGTTGGATCTATCGCCTCATTATTAGATGCCCATCTTGAAACGGACGGTTGCGGGTTCACTGGTTCTTCGGAAAATGGCACTGGAAAAGTCACTGTTGAAACAGCAGCGTAAGTCCATCGTATATTTTTTCCCACGCCGGTTTTTTTGCTAAGACAGAAGTAGCAATCTGTTACATGGCAAAGCGGTTCTCTCCAAAGCATTGGCATGATGATTCTCGGCTGTCGTCTGAAAGAATTTCAATAATAAGTTATATATGTTCTTGAATTTCGTAATCTACACTTACCTTGAGTCAGCTAGCTGTACGTAGCACCTTGGACATAGAGCACTTGGTGTCCACCGCTCATCTATGTTTGAGACCTGTAAATTGAAGCTCTCTTCAAATGAATCTCTCAATTTAGGTGAAAAACAACGCTTGTTTTTTTCAAAAACGCATTCTCCGCATATGTAACAAAAATTACTTGGATTGGTATTGCATTCAAATACTCGCGAACGTTTGCTCATTTTGAGGTTACTTGCGAAAGTAAGTGTAATTGGGCAATGTTCATCCTTAAATACCTAAAATACCTAAAGGTTAAGGTTAAGGTAGTTGCAGAGGTAGCGGAGTGACCAACAAAACGCATTGTTGCGTAGTGACATTACTACCTTCCGTTATTATTTTGTAAACATACCCATGTGCAATATCTATAAGTGATACATACCAGCAAAGGTACGCATACATTGAGCCATCCCTCACTGCGATTGTTGCATTTTTCAAGCTCATCTGAAGGTTATCTACACAGAAAAAATACTTCATTAGAAGTACATGACATTTTTTCATTTGGTTGACTAGTGAGATAATTTCAAAGGTAAAATGCAATGTTCGAACTAAAAAGTAGATTCTGAGGGCTTTAGCGAAAAAATTCACAACTTCATTATTAATTGATGGATTTTCTTAAAAAGTAGCTTGTTTGATTTCTAAATCCTGCCACATTGCGTATAAAATACTACAAAAAAAAATGCACTCTGTGAATTAATATTTTTTTAAAATGCTTCAAAGGGCTTTCACTTGTAAATTTTCGGTAAAATTTTGTAAAATTCCTGATTAGCCGATGAATGAAGACGCACATTATTTAAGTTTTGGGGTCTACTACCATCCATTTAGTATATATTTTGGCGAGATTTGTTAGTTGCTGAAACAATTTCTCATAAAAAAACAAATTAACCAAAAAAAAAATTTTTAAAATTTAAAAAAAAAAAACAAAAAAAAAACCAAACGAAAAAAAAAATTTTTATTGCGTTTTTCGAGCTCATGTCAAGGTTATCTACCCAGAAAAAATTATGGCATCCGGAGTACATTTTGACTGTTGACTAGTGTAATTAATGCCACAAAAACTAAATTAATGCATTTGAAATTACCCCACATAGCAAATTCTACAATAACTTTAAAACACAGACTGTCTCCATAAACACAGACTGTCTCCATAACACAGACTGTCTCCATAAAAACAGTTTCTCACAAATCCTAGATAATGACAAATGTGAAACGTTAATCGAGGTCGTGAACAACTATAAATATCTAGGTGTCATTGTTGATCAACATTTCAACTGGAAGGGTCACATAGCGTCACTAAACAAAAAACTACGCAAATCATCATATCGCACCCTAAATACAAAAGCGTCACAACTCAAAATTTCGAGATTTTAATTTTTTGCTTAAATACAATCACCGAGGACTATTTCTATCTGCTGTGAAAATCTGGGGTCAGTTTCTCTTCCCTTTCGCCAAACAAATCCAGTATTAATATGGCTATGTTTGGGAAATTTCATATATTTTTTAACTTTCCACCTCAGTTTTTTGCCTCTACTGAAAATTTGTCAATTTTGAGTTGTGACACTTTTGTATTTAGGGTGCGATATGTTTTATATCACCTAAATAACTGCGCTCCATTAAACGTTACAAAATAAGCATACTTTTCACTAGCAGAATCCTATCTGCGACATGGAATAACAGCGTATGGAAACTCGTCATACTGCAAGATTTTGCAACAGACACAAAACAGGCTTATAAAAATATTAATGAAGAATAAAAAAAACAGCACAAATCACGTAAATAATATACCTCACACTCAAACTCAACTCTCAAACAACCCTACTAATGCACTTTCACAAAACACTACTACTGAAGAGAGATTAAAATCTTTCTATAAACAACACAACATATTAAACGTCAGAAATATATACAAATCAACAATTATCAACGAATTTCATGATGACAATTTTCTTGAACCTGTGGATCATCGCTATAATACAAGAAGACGAGCAGAAGGCAGGTTTAAAATACCAAAATTCAACAATAAACACGGAAAAAGCACCTTGAATGTGCAACTACCACGCGCATACAACTCGATGCCATTAAATCTGATAAATATTCGAAATAAATTTAAACGTAAATTTTTAGTTAAACAATTTTTCATAAAATCGCAATGAAGCGAACAAATCATATACAAAAATCATGTAGACGAACCGATATAATTTGAAACTGATTGTTATGTGAAATCTAATTTACTTCTGCATATTTATAAATCCTTGCATACAAGCCTAGGCTTCGCGGGGTAATAAGCAATTGTAAGTCAAATTTTATTTATACCTCAATAAAGAATTATTTATACCAAAAAAAAAAATTGAATTGAATTGAATTAAATAGAATTGAATTGGTTTGAATTGAATTGAATTGAATTGATTTGAATTGATTTGAATTGATTTGATTTGATTTGATTTGATTTGATTTGATTTGATTTGAATTGAATTGAATTGAATTGAATTGAATTAAATTGAATTGAATTGAATTGAATTGAATTGAGTTGAATTGAATTGAATTGAATTGAATTGAATTGAATTGAATTGAATTGAATTGAATTGAATTGAATTGAATTGAATTGAATTGAATTGAATCGAATTGAATTGAAATGAATTGAACTGAATATAATTGAATTGAATAAAATTGAACCAAATTGAACTAAATTTAGCTCAACTGAACTGAATTGAGTTCCATTAGATTGAATGGAATTGAATTGAATTGAATTAAATTGAATTAGCCTTAAAAGAATTACAACTTTAAACGTAACGACACCGCAGTGGCTTAATGGGCTAGACGCTACTGAAGATGATGCTTCACAAACATCGAAACGATCGACTGTCCAGCGAATGTGAGTTCGAATCCCACCCGCGGCATTTACATTTTTTTCACTAACCGGAGAAAACACGATCTCTTATAGCCTTAAAGGAAATTACGAAGTGAATAGAGTTGAATAGAATTAAATTGAATTGAATTGAGTTGAGTTGAATTGAACTGAATTGAATTGATCTGAACTGAATTGAAATGAATTGAGTTGCATTACACTGAATGGAATTGAATTGAATTAAATTGAACTGAACTGAACTGAACTGAACTGAACTGAACTGAAATGAACTGAACTGAACTGAACTGAATTGAATTGAATTGAATTGCATTGAACTGAATTGAATTGAGTTGCATTACAGTGAATGGTATTGAATTGAGCTGAACGGAATAGAGTGGAATAGAATTGAACAAAATTGAATAACATTAAATTGAATTGAATTAAATTTAATTGGAGTGAATTGAATTAAATTAAATTGAATTGAATTGAATTGAATTAAATTAAATTGAATTGAATTGAATTGAATTGAATTGAATTGAATTGAATTGAATTGAATTGAATTGAATTGAATTGAATTGAATTGAGTTTTACAGTGAATGGAATTGAATTGAACAGAATAGAGTTGAACAGAATTGAATTAAATTGAATTGAATTGAATTGAGTTGAATTGGCCTGAATTGAATTGAATTGAGTTACATTACACTGAATGGGATTGAATTGAATTGAACGAAGTAGAGTTGAATAGAATTGAACAGAACTGAATAAAATTAAATTTAATTGAAATAAATTCAATCGAATTAAATTGAATAGAATTGAATTGAATTGAATTGAATTGAATAGAATTGAATTGAATTGAATTGAATTTAATTGAATTGAATTGAATTGAATTGAATTGAATTGAATTGAATTGAATTGAATTGAATTGAATTGAATTGAATTGAATTGAATTGAATTGAATTGAATTGAATTGAATTGAATTGAATTGAATTGAATTGAATTGAATTGAATTGAATTGAATAAAATTAAATTTAATTGAATTAAATT
Source organism: Phaonia tiefii (assembly GCA_963931995.1). Taxonomy (NCBI): domain Eukaryota; kingdom Metazoa; phylum Arthropoda; class Insecta; order Diptera; family Muscidae; genus Phaonia; species Phaonia tiefii. The sequence continues at coordinate 43,140,722 of OZ008371.1, forward strand.
CAATCGAATTAAATTGAATAGAATTGAATTGAATTGAATTGAATTGAATTTAATTGAATTGAATTGAATTGAATTGAATTGAATTGAATTGAATTGAATTGAATTGAATTGAATTGAATTGAATTGAGTTGAACTGAATTGAATTGAATTGAACTGAATTGAATTGAATTGAGTTGCATTACAGTGAATGGATTTGAATTGAATTAAATTGAACTGAATAGAGTTGAATAGAATTGCATTAAATTGAATTGAATTCTGAATTGATCTGAATTGAATTGAGTTGCATTACACTGAATGGAATTGAATTGAACGGAATAGAGTTGAATAGAATTGAGCAGAAATGAATAAAATTAAATTAAATTGAATTGAATTAAAATCAATTGAATTGAATTGAATTGAGTTGAGCTGAATTAAATTGATTTGAACTGAATTGAATTGAATCGAGTCGCATTACAGTGAATGGAATTGAATGGAATTAAATTGAATTGAATTGAAATGAATAGAGTTGAATAAAAATGAATAGAATTAAATTGAATTGATTTACCTTTAAATGAATCGAATTGAGTACAACTGAAAGTCAAGTTAATTTGATTTAAAAAGATAAAAAATATTTCTTGGCAATGGATATTTGGATTTTGAACAGGAATCCTGTTAATCGTTTAACCGACTTAAAAAATCCGCGGTTAGGTTGTACTAAAAATACTTTTCTTAAAAAACCCGCCAAAGGAAATTAGCATTGAAACCGGTTTTACGGTTTCAATTCTGAACCCAATGATTTCACACCCCTTCATAATATCATCGGTTGATTATTGTTTTGTCGTATACAATATTTTTGGTTTTTTCGAGTTGATATTGTGTCTACAGGTTTTTGTTCTCTTTTCGAATCTGTTGTAAGATTTTTGATATATCTTACCGTAACTGTGATGTTAACTCTAATTTGTTTGAATATCCCGACAAATTGCTAGTTGGTAATAGTGGTATAGTTGTGAATATTGGTTTCTCCGATTCAAACAATTGGCGTTTACGACTAAACAATAATCAACCGACAATATGATGATAATTTTAATTTTATATTCTCTCGAATATAATACGAAATAGAATCCATTTCAGTTAATAATTACTAGGTAAGGAGATTTAGCAATGAATATTTAATCTAATTTTTCTGTTTATAAATACTTTTGTTCAACATATGAAAGTTGTAATTGTTGTAAATAGTGACGATGCTCATAAACTTGGTGAGAGAAAATTATGAGAATATTTGTTTATCCCAACCCAAAATCAAATCGTCGATTATAAAGTATTGATTCGATTCGTGTTTTAGTTCGAAAATATAAATCTAAAATTGAGAGCTCCTTATCTGTTCTGTATAAATTCATCAGACATGTTTTAGAATAAGTTAATCAGTTTATAGAAGCCAACAGTGATGAACGCATTTTAACAAGTATTTTATTGAAGTAAAAACAACAAAACAAAACAAACTAAATTATAAAAAAAAAAACAATTGAACACAATTAAAATGATGTTTTTTCTGTGTCTAATACTAGTGCCGGTGATATTGTTCGTTGCATACAAAGAATTCAAATATGCAAAAGTGCGAAAACTAGTCCGGCATACGCCGGGTCCAAGGATGCTGCCCTTTCTGGGCAATGCCCATCAAATGGGCAAAACACCAAATGGTAATTTTAAAGCAGCTACTAAAATTTAACATGGAATGGAGTCATAAAATAAGATAATTACAATTATGTGTACATGTGTATGGAATGCATGTTATGAATTAAGTCATTTCAAAACCTACTTGTTTCGAATGGCATTGTTGTGTGTGACGCCACAAGTATGTTGTTATTGTTGCATTGAGCGCAAAGGTTCTGTGTGAATAAGAGAGATACCCGTTTATGTGTTTGCTTATTCTGATCATACATTTATGAACGCCAAAATGTGGAATGCATTTGAGTAACCAACGTGCAAAATTCGGTTCGGTACACTATTCTTACTGACCCTCAGACAAACCCCCAATAGAAAAAAAATTATATACATATATTTATTTTGATCTGGATTTATTTGTCAATGAAGTCATGCTAACTATTACCAGACCAAAACCCAATTTTAGGTTTAAACCAGACATAATTTTACAAAAATACTAAGAGCAATATACATACTTAAAGAAAAGCTTCGTCACACGCGTGAATTTGTTTGTTGCATAAACGAATACTACATTTTGCCAATACAAATCGCTTCCGTATCCAACATGTTCTTCTCACTCAATGACTTCTTCATGTTTTCAATTTAAAAATTAAAATTATTTTAAATTTATTATTTATTATTATATTTTAAATTTTAAATTTTAAATTTTAAATTTTAAATTTTAAATTTTAAATTTTAAATTTTAACTTTTAAATTTTAAATTATCAATTTTCAATTTAAATTTAAAATTTTAGAAAATTAATGTAATGGATGAACTAACGTAATATTCGCGTAGAAGTACCACCATAGATAAATAAAAAACCATAGATGGTGAAAGATAAGATGTGGATTTGAAAGTATAGGGAAATTTTCTAGATGGCGTTGGAGTGGTGAATATGGGAATATGCCCCTGAAAACCAAAACTATTGAAGAAACTATATAACCATCCATTTTTCGTTTTTATTGTCAACAAATATCAAAAGCGATATGCTTTTTTATTATTTATATTCCATTTTCGAATTTAAACAAGAGAATCGAAATAAAAATAATGTTTGAGTGCTTTTTCGTCGCATCCGAGTGAATAATGGTCGCACGGAAACAACATGTTCCATCTGGTGAAAATGGTGATTAAGCAAATGAGTCATCTATGGTTTTTTGTTTATCTATGGTACCACTTCGCTACCACATATCAACTCACCAAGAATGTTTTATGATATTGCAAAAGCAGTCTGAAACAATCGGGAACAGATGGCGTCTCACCACTACGGTAACCATTAACTCGATACTGAATCAGTGGCAGACAGCGTGACTACGAGATGGTTCTGGATACAATAATGTAGATACCAAAATGTGGACAAGAATGTTAATGTGAGGCCTCCCTAATCCCTGCCCTTTGGCTAAAAGTGCCTTTTTGTGTTCGTTTGTGAAAAAAGTGCAACCCTACTCGTTTCTGGGAATGTTGCACTCAAAAAGTGCAAAAATGTTGATAGTTCTGCCCTCTCCCCGATTCACGGTAGAGAATAAGCTTTTTTTTATTCCCTGATAAACTAATTTTTCGACGGCTTTGTATGGAGTGCCGCTTAAAATCGCTTAGTTCCCCATACAAAGTCGTCGAAAATATAGTTTAGCAGGGAATAAAAAAACAGGCTTAATGTTGCCCGATAAAATGGCCAAATTTTTGTAATTTTGTTTGTGTAATTTTTCTACCTTTTCTGCGTGGGCAATGCTTATTTAATCGGCTTCAGTTAAATTCGCTTACATTCTCAAACAAAGTGTTCGAATTTTAGTTATAATAAATACCAATTGTAATGGTTCCTTTCGACCAGTTTGTATGAAAAGTTGCAAAAAATGGCTTAATGCCGCTTAAGTAGTTATACATATATACTGGTCAAAAAATTTAGATAAGCGAGGTAAATAAATCATGCTAAAAAAGCCAACGGAAGAATACAGTCCCAAAACAGTTCTCAGCACAAAAAGGAAGAAGTTTGTAGGGCGATGACAACAAATTTGTTAAATGTCGCCTAATACAAGGGAACATTAATTTTAGAAACGAAAACGCCATTAAAATAGTGACGTAAAGTCATTCATTTAAAAATGATATTACGACATGAGAAAATTGACTAAACTTACTGTCGTATATGAGAACTTCTAGACGCTATTTCTCAAAATATTGATTTGGAACTTACGACACAATTCTTCTGGGGGTGCGATATACACAAGTTGTGTTTTGTAATACGCCGTTTAGTCAATTTTTCGACTAGTTTGAGAGGGAAACTGTTAATAATCGCTTTGCTCCCCTTACAAAGTCGTCGAAAATTAGTTTAGCAAGGGATAGAAACACACGTCTATAGTTTGATTAGGGTACCCAGACGTTATACGGCGCTTACATACAACTCGATTACCGCATTATCCGGATTATCAAGATTTTTTCGTTTGGTGCTTGACATTTGTAATCCATTTTGAACTCTAATCTCCTTCTATGAAAATTGTCGCGTTATAACGCATTTACACCGCCGTTTATCGCGGTCAGGTTAGCGATAACCTTGTTCACTAATCTTTACCGTTTACATCACACAATTTTAGATTAAATTGACATTTCAGGTGGCAACTCCGTGCTTAGCCAAACACCGCGGCAATACAAAATTATCGAAGACGGCGGCACAACAGAAAAATTAAGTTGGCGGCTATTGGTTTTGCAAGTTTTCTACAAATTTGGGATGTTTTTGAAATATCTGAACCTATATATTTGATCAGTGGGTCAAATCGGGTCAGTCAATAAAATCGGCTCACAGTTTATACCAATAAGAGCCATTGTTTCGATGGCGGCGGGAGCTTTAAAAAAAGTTTTGGTGGTGGCGACGCGTCGGATAATTTTCGATCGGTCTCTATATGTCAAACAGTTGATTTTTTGTGTATGTTTTTTTTTGGGGTTGCATTTTTCTAGTAACTACCAGTGTTGCATCAAAATTTACACCAGTTTCAAATGAGGTACAAAATTAAACTTCAGTTTCTACAGATTAAAATTGTATGAGTAATCTTCTAGGGTTAGCTCGGGTTAACGGATTTAACCTTCGAAATGTGTTAATCTTGTTTGGTGTAAATGCGGTATTACACTCCCAAACAAAAACTTCATTTTCGATTTGATGATTATGTACCTGATAGAATTTTGTCCATACTAGTTCATGTTCGATAACTAGTGAACAAGTTGGGTTCAACTCTACTCTTGACATTACCGCTTATTTACTTAATTCCTTTGTTTTGTAGTTTGTTAACATTCGAAACATGTCATCATTGTTGTTGGGTTTAATGTCATAAAATAATCGGTTGTTTTGTATTTGTTTTTTTGTTTTTGTTTTTAAATATTACCTTAATGTATATAGATAAATCAAAAGCAATTAACTGAACTTTAAAGTGTTTAAGGCTCTGACTCATCAATTGAAGATAATATCACAGTTTATTTAAAAACAAATTCGACACGAGAGACAGATTTCAATTATACATTTTTTTTTATTTATTAAGCGATTTTTTTCGCCGGTAGCAAAAGCTGAATCTAGCGGTTTCAGAGCCGGGAGACCATATTGAAACTGGAGCTAATTGCGAGCTGACAACGTGGAAATTTTGGAGACGGCTCGCTGACGCGAGGTCGGATCAATAAGTTCGTGACTTTTCGAACTTCCCTCGTAGTTATATGAAATGCAACACTGCTCCCATCAAGTACCACCTGTTAATAGACTACTGTCAAATTTTGACCAAGTTCCGTCATTGTTTTTAAAAATGGAAAAAAGGGAATTTCGAGTGCCCATTAAACATAAAACATCGTAAATTCAACCAAGGAAAAGCTTGATAAATATTATGTGGGCTCTGTACCACCGATTTTGATGGTAGAAAAGTAGTCTACTGACTTTCGTTGCGGTCGCACAAGTAAAAATGGCGCTGAAAGTTCGGAACGCCAATTGAGGTCAATACACCCGAAAATGTCGAAAAACTCCATTATATGGTGCTGGCCAAGCGAAGAGTAAAAGTGTGTAAGATTGTTGATGCCATAGGCATTTCATATGGCAGTGTGGTTTCCATTTTAAATGATCAGTTGGGTTTAAGAAATCTGTCTGCACGATGGGTGCCGCGTTTGCTCTCAATTGGCCATAAACATAAACGTGTGACAACTTCGAACGATTGTTTGGAGTTGTTCAATTGGGCTACGAATTCGTACCTCATTCTCAGGATTTAGCCCCCAGTGACTATTTAATATTTCCAAACCTACAGAAATTGCTCGGTGGAAAGAGATTTAGGTCCAACGGTGACATTATTGATCAAACAAATGCCTATTTTATGGACCTCGAAAAATCCTATTTTTTGGAAGAGATAAAAAAATTGGAGAAATGTTGGACTAAGTCTATTTGAGCTAGAAAGAGATTATGTTGAAAAATAAATATTTATTTTTCTTGAAAAAAAAACCTTGTTTCTTTCAAAAAGTCACGGACTTATTGCTCCGCCCTCGTAGCTAAAGTTAAATATGACGGCTCACAAGACGAGAGCCTAAATTGAAGCTGGTATCTAATTCAACTTTGGCTCCCAGTTCGCGAGCCGAGAGCCAGTTTTGGTCTCGGCAACAGCTCGTGCGTGAATTAATGCCAAACCTGGTTATAAAGCAAAAAACCCCACACTAGTAAATGGTTGTCATCTACAAAAATAGGCCCAGTGGCTCTATGAAATGACACCCAAAGAAATCTTGGATGTCGAGAGAACAATTTTCAGTTGGAATTACACCAAATTAAAAACAGCCAAAGTGCTGCTACCCATAGGATACCAGCGAAACTCTTTAGGGCTGGACAAGTTTCAAAATCATTTATTGACCATACATGGGCCAAATTAATTATGTGACAATTATAATTTGTAGGTTAATTTGAATTTGAATTTCCTGTCCAAATGCAAATTCAAAAAACTTTCAATATCAGTGGCAATTGTACTTATTTTCAAAGCATTTCTTTCATATTGGCAATTGTGGTTTTGAAATATTTTATACAGTACAGGTTTATGAATTTGAAAGTACTACGAGGCAATACCTATCGAAGCCACAAACCTCTACATATAAACTACTTTAAAAACAGAATTGCCAGCAGTCAAGCAAATTCAAAACAATTAAAAGCATTCCCATATTTAATTACAAACGACATCCGATTCCACAACCTGCATTTGCGTTCCTGAGCAATTGCAAATTCAAAATTTATTAATTGCCATTACGAACAATGGTAAGTATTTTGCATTTGCATTAGATAAAGTAATGCAAATTAAAATCCAATGCAAATTAAAAAAACCCATGCATGGATGAGACCTAAGGTAGTGTAATTGAAATATAAAGTACAATATAAAGTATTTTGAAAAAAAAAAACACAAAATAAAAAAAAAATAAATTATGTTGATGTCAATCATCAGAATTTAAACGGCCTCCTCTTGATGGTAAAATTAAACCGGTTGTTATAAATGTTCAGTTCATGGATTCAGATACGAATTTAAATGGAATTATTATCCTCATTAAACAGTCAATTAAGATTAAAATCTAAAATCGTAATAATACTTTAAATTATTGTAGTAGTAGTAGAGGGAATAATTAAACGAATGATATTTAACATCAGGAACTAGGCGGCATAGTATATGTATGTAATTCGTCTCGCATTAGAGTATGTCACAAGTGCATTATACGTTGTCACAACCGCACTAGAGGTTGTTACAACCGCATTAGAAGTTGTCACAATCGCATTAGAGATTGTCACAGCCTTTAGAGTTGGTCACAACCGTTTAGAGCTTGTCACAACCGAACTAGAAATTGCCACAATCGCATTAGAGGTTGTCACAACCTTTTAGAGGTTGTCACAACTGTATTATACGTTGTCACAACCGCACTAGAGGTTGTAACAACCGCATTAGAAGTTGTCGCAACCTTTTAGAGTTGGTCACAACCGCATTAGAGGTTGTCGCAACCTATTATAGGTTGTCACAACCACATTAGAGGTTGTCCCAACCGCATTAGAAATTATCACAACCGCAGTATAAGTTGCCACAATCGCATTAGAGGTTGTTACAACCTTTTAGAGGTTGTCACAACCTATTAGATGTTGTCACAACCGCATTAGAGGTTATCACAACCAATTAGAGGTTGCTTCAACCGAATTTCAGTTGTAGAGATATAATTCAGTCGTGACAACTTATATTCGATTCGACAATTCAGTAGCATCAGCTGAATTTACGGTTGCTACAATCGCTCTTCAAACTATTAGAGTGTATGTTCATTATGCCACAATATGTTTGAAGTGAATACTGTTGATATTAAAACTTGAAACCTCAACCTCACCGCAACCTTCAATATGCATCGATTAAGATACCTTCCTCTTATCAGTACACCCTAAGGTAAAATTAGAACATATTTTAAATTTTTGCTTTACATAGTTTTATTAAATTGTTAAGTGATTTTGACGTTCTCGTCCATGTTATTCAAGATATTCAAATTAAACGCAAAACATAGCCAACAAACGCCTTGGCCACAAAGTTGCCACTTTCCACGGATTGCCTGGAAGCAGGAAAAAGAAACAAAATTACTCACACAAATCCAAAAAAGAACAGTATATAAGATACAATACTACGAAGGACAAATAGATGGCGATTGATTTTTTTGATAATAAAGAAAACAAACAAGACACAGACGGAAAATATAGTAAACCTACCCTGGAGCTATGGCAGACTGAATGGAACTGACAGATACTACAACTTCCGAACCAACACTGTAGCCCAACTGGGTTAAATCCAAAGTGGCATCAGTGTTTCCAATATTCAAGACAACCAAAAACGAATCACCATCACCGGAGGGAGGAGATCTAGATTGGTGGGAGTAAAATGTAAAGAAAAATGTTATTAAAGTTGAGAAATTGTATAATTGTTTCTATAATTTAAAATCAGAATTATGGGAATATATGTATGTATAAGTTAACTTGCAGTTAAACAAACAATTATTCCTTGTCATAATAATGGTCAGTTTTTAAGTGGGTAGTTAACTATCGGATTACTTAATCTTAATTCTAAGTTAATTAGAGGTTAGCTTTGCATTTTGTTTTTCAGTGGTGAGTTAATGTAAGTCGCCATATTGTCAACTAATTTGGCAACCCTTGTATTCTTATTGGAAAAAACGTGTGTTTTGGGATAAATACCAAACAACAAAGGGGAAGAAACAAAATGGAATTATGTAAAATAAGAAATAGATGCATAAAATCGAAGTCATTTTAACAAAAATGTGAAAAAAAACTATATAGGCGCAACAATTTAACGATCTAGACTCAGCGTATGTGTACAAATACGCAAATCTGAAACATATATTTTATACAATCTTCATTTCTCCCTTTGACAGCCAGTAATTTGATTGTCAAAATAATATGGTTCTGACTAAAAGTTAACCAACCAACATTGGGTGGTTAAATCATAGTTAAACAATGACTAAAAAACACATTTCGATGTTTAACCACAATTTAACTAAGAAACGAAGATCACCACTGACTGAAAACTGGCAGCTTTCAAGTCTAAGAAAAAAATCAATGAGTGTCCGAACTCACGGACTATGTGTTAACACCTTTTTGTTACACGGTATCTGTTCAATTACTGTGAACACATTAGTAAATGTTACATCGGAAAATAAAAAAAATAATAGATTTTGTGCTGAAGGCTCTTTTACAATTGCACTTTCTTTTTCTTACATCTGCTTTAATATTAGATGTAATATTGTTATTATAAATAAAGCTTTATTTATCTCACTGCAATAACTGTTTTTGATTTGTCATAAACAGAGCGACGACAAAAAGTATCGAATAGTATAGAGAACTTATTGCACTATTTTTCCGCTCTCATGTAGAGAGTCTGAGTAAAAGAGCATAAACCAGTCTTATTCTCTTTATAGATTATTTCAATAAAAATTCACCATTTCGAAAATGTTAGTACATAAAACAATACAAAAAGCATAAATGTTCCAAAAGGCATCAATGTTTCACATTTTTATAAATGGACCAAATTGTGACAAAAAGAGAGTAAGACCCCTTTCACACTCGGCAAGTTACTTGCGCAAGTCTCTTGCCCAAGTCTTGGTTTGTTGTTGTCAGATGTAAGGTCGGGATAGGGGAATAAATTTTGAGTACAGACTTGCTTGTACTCGGAAAGTTGAAAAACTGACTTGCGCAAGTAACTTGCCGAGTGTGAAAGGGGTCTAATACGTTTTGAATCATTCGCCACATGTCGCCAGTGCTTTGGAGTCACACAATTCTTTCCATGATTTCTCTATACTATTCAATACTCTTTATCGACGACGCCCTGCTTATTTGTTCGCTGCCGCTACATCAATGCCATCATACTTATTTTCAGGCATAGACAATAATAAATTATTGTTGTACAACAACCACGTATGTGATGCTAAGGCTGTGCGCTGTTTGCATGTGTTCACTTTGATAGATTACCCTACCCGTGCCTATAGATGTTAACACACCAATAATAAAAAAACCTAAAATCTTTCCCCCTGCTAAATTAATTCTTCAACCATTCTGTATGGGGGGCTAAGCGATTTAACAAACAATTACGATTTTACATACAAAATACTCAAAAACTTATTTTAGCGGATGATAAAAATACACGCCCCAGGTATATAATTTAAGCCTATTTATCTTAAAACCTTAAGGTAATTTAAATATTTTGGCCTGTTCCCTGATCTCGAGCGAAAAGCTAAGGGAACGAAAGCCAGTCGCTCACAGTCGTCCCAAATTGGATTCCTCTATGTCATAAATGGGGCAAATTAATTATATGACAATTATAATTTGTAGTTTAACTTGAATTTCCTGTCCAAATGCAAATTCAAAAAATTTTCAATACCACTGGCAATTTTATTTATATTCAAAGCATTTCCTTCATATGTGACAGTTTTGGTTTTCAAATATTTTATACAGTACAGGTTTATGAATTCGACAGTACTACGAGGCAAGACCTATGCTAGACACAAACCTCTACACGTAAAATACTTTGAAAACAGAATTGGCAGCAGTCAAACCAATTCAAGACAATTAACAGCATAATCATAGCCTATAATCTAATCTATAATCTAACAGCTATAATCTAAGCCACTTTATCTTAAAACCTTAAGTTAATTTATTTCATTTGGCCTGTTCCCCGATCTCGAGCGAAAAGCTAAGTCGCTCACAGTCGTCTCAAATTGGATTCCTCTATGTCATAAATTTTTGTAGTATAATTTGAATTTCCTGTCCAAATGCAAATTCAAAAAAATTTCAAAACAAAAAAAAAATATAAATTTCAATTGCACATATTTTCAAAGCATTTCCTTCATATTGACAATTTTGGTTTTCAAATATTTTATACAATACAGGTTTATGAATTTGAAAGTACTACAAGGCAATTCCTATCGTAGACACAAATCTCTACATGTAAAAGACTAATAAAACAGAATTGGCAGCAGTCGAACTAATTCAAAATAATTAAAAGCATTGCAATATTTCATTACAATTGGTATCGGATTCCACAACCTGCTTTTGCATTGCCTGAGCAAATACAAATTAAAAAATTTTTAATCGCCATTGCGAACAATTGTCATTCTTTAGCATTTGCATAAGATAAAGTAATTCAAATTAAAACCCATGTATGCTCTATGTTGACATTTTCGTTCAACTGACTCAATATTTGTGCATAAATGACAGCAGATTCGAAATGGAGGAATACAAAATTTGTATTGAAATCTTTTCATAAAAGTTCGTTTTCATTCTGACATGACAAACTTGACATGACAAGATTTTAGAGACCAAATCATCACGCTTTCGTTTCAGATCGATGAACCGGCTGGTTTTATATTTCCCCACCATTCAAGCACTCTCTATTGATGATGTGAATACCCCTTAACAATATTGATTTTACTCACCTCAAATAAATCAAAACATTACCCACCACCTTGGGATCAATTTTACGTCCACTAAACGCTGGTTCTTGTCGACGCAATTGATTCACAGCTTTGAATATCTTCAGATGGCTTTTATCGGCAGACAGTTGGACTTCTACATTATTGAATTCATAACCCTCGCCAACTGGCAACCAGGTTTTGTTGGCACTGCTGAAACCTGCATTTTTCGAAGAATCCCAACGGAAGGGAGCTCGTACCGGATCACGGGTATATTTCTGATATGACCCAGGACCAGCATTACATCCCTGAGGATCAACTGTATCTTCCCAGGTAAATTCGACATCCTCGGCACCGTATTCATCGCCCTAGAGAAGGGTATTTGGAAAACAAAACATAAGAGTCTTTGTAAATCTTCAGTATTTAGAGATAACAAAAAAATGGATTATCATTATATCCCGCGAAGCGATTGGGGAGAGCTTCTCACATCCAGTGAGTTGTGTGCTTTCTAGTTTTACACTCAATGATTGGGGTCTACAGTTTTCCAAAGGTTCCGAACTGTATTTTTCATGGGATTTTTTATATACATATATATTTGAGGCTATTGAAGAAATGTTTCTCAAAAAATAGGCCTGGCATACAGTAATCCCTCATTACATGTTAGATTGGTTTGTGTCCATGAGGGTGTCCCATCTATTAAATTTTTTTTTGCTCAAGCTTTATTTGAAATATTATAGGGTAAATTATGTTTGAGAATTTTTTCAGATTTTTCGGACGTGGTTTGGAGGTCGCGCAAGGCGAATTGCCTCCAAAAATCGGGTATTCCGGGCGGTTTTTGGATTTTACTTAAAACTCGGTCAATAACCACGATTGTCTTAGTTTGAAAGTCAAAATTTTTGAAGCTAAACGTCCAAAAATTTATTGTATATGCACAAACCACCAGGTTTGGCAATGATTTTCCTCAATATTAAATGATTTTCCACGTATTAAATTTTTTCGTAAATTTTGGGTAAATTTTGTAAATAACGCTTTATATTATAATATTTTAAAAAAACTAATGATGCACTTTAAAAGACGTATAAATCCTAAGCAATTTTGTAAAGAACAATTTTTAATTTTTGGTTACTGTTCCAGAGTTATACCATTTTAAAACCTTTTACCCATTGTATGAAACTAAAAATATTATAAACTGTTTGCCATTTTTGGATCGGATTTGCTTTAAATTTCTATGAGAATTTAAAACTTTAATGATGCACTTAAAAAACAGATACATGTTACGCAATTTTGTAGAAAATGTGTTTGAACTTGCAGTTTCTGTTCCAGAGTTATGCCATTTTAAAACTTTTTACCCATTGTATGAAACTAATAATACTATAAACTGTTTGCCAATTTTTCATCGGATTTGCTTTAAACATTGTTTGGGACTCCCTAGTGTATATATTCAGCAAATATATTGATGTGAAACGAACGAATTTCCAATTTGAACCCTAGAGATATGGGGAATATATTCCAACGACTGCAATCGCCGATCCGGATCCACCGGTTTCAAAGGGGAAAAACTGTTCCATTGCGGAACGACTTTCGTATTAACAGAGATTAGCTGTTATATCAGTTCCCATAAAGGTTTATATCGATTTGGAATGTTACAACAGTTTCAAAGCTCATATGACTCTGAAATATACACGCTGAAATATCGGAAGTTTTTGTTGTTTGGATGCAAATACAAAGCGTCTATGTACCTTGTCGCCGCTAATATAGTATACTTGTGTGCAAACACATTGTCATCATGTCATTCAATATTACATGTTGGAAACAAAATGATTAATCTGTTATAATATATGTATGACAGTCTGTCGCGTTTTAGTTTTCAGCGAGTTTCACCATCACTAAGCTCGGCAAACACTTTACAATTTTGTGTCACAAACCGAGCTGTATTTGGGTCACAAGCATACATATATCGTTAGCAGAAATGCAAAACAACGTAACTACAATTTTAATGTATATTTCCAAGAGAAAAAACAATCCTCGTAAAAGGGTGAGGAATTAATTTCTCAATTCAAATTTTCAAATCTTTGCTAAAGTAAAGTCTTACCTTCAGTACGATTCAAAATTATACTGGCAAACTGAATTTGTTGTATTTTCTTATAAGTTTTTTTCCAACTCCTTTGAACAAAATGAAAATTGTGGTTACGTTCTTTTGCATTTTAGCTGACGATATGTGACGTGGTCTACGGAAAGATACCAATGGTCAGAAAACAACTTTTCGAGAAAACAGTTGATAAAGTTTACGAGTCACACTCGAGCGTTGCTTTTGTGTATCCGCTTCCGCTTCCACTTCTTGCTTTTTCTTGCTGCCCTTGACCCTCTACTTCTCAGAAAACTTCTGTTTTACACGTTTATCTTTTTACTTTTACAAGAAATATTTTCGCAGTTTACTCGAGTGAAATTCCCCTACAAAAGTAATTTTTGAGCGACAAAAATATCTTTCAAACTTCAAGTGTAATTCGAAGCACAATAAACGTAGTTAGGAATCTGCTGTTTGTTTCATTGAAAAGATACGTTAAATTTTCTATAAAATTAGTGCAAAAAACAAAAATCCATTTTTTCGACCATAGGTACTTTTCCGTAGACCACTTCACATACATACGTGTTTCTGACCCAATGACAGCTCTGTTTGTGATAAAAAAAAGTGTAAAGTGTTTTGCATACATGGGGCAAATTAATTATGAATATGACAATTATAATTTGTTGTTTAATTTCAATTTCCTGTCCAAATGCAAATTCAAAAAACTTTCAATATCATTGGCAATTATACTTATTTTCCAAGCATTTTGGCATGTTGGCAGTTTTGGTTTTCAAATAGTTTGTACAGTACAGGTTTGTGAATTTGAAAGTACTACGAGGCAATACCTATCGAAGCCATAAACCTCTACATATAAAATACTTTGAAAACAGAATTGGCAGCAGTCAAACAAATTTACAACAATTAAAAGCATTGCCATATTTCATTACAATTGGCATCTGATTCCACAACCTGCATTTGAATCGTCGATAAAATGTAAATTCAAAATGTTTTAATTGCCATTGCGAACTATGGTAATTCTTTTGCATTTGCATTAGATAAAGTAATGCAAATTAAAAAACCCATGTATGGTATTATGTGATACAAAAGTGTTGTCGCATTTGGTGACGTTGAAACTTGCTAAAAACTAAAACGTGAGACACAACAAAGTAAGGAGAAACAATAAATCAGCAGATTCTCATTTCATAAATGACAGACAATAAATGACAATTGTTTAGTAATTGGTTAAAAATTTAGTTTTCTATTGGTATATGGAATTACAATAATATATTGAAGTCAACAAATAATTTGCAACTAAATATTATTATGTTTGAGAGGAAACTCGCATATGTTCCCACGTAAGTAAACGCGTTTTTGGGATGAACTACGCACGTGCTTCCACATAATCATATGGAGGTTTGGGAGGAAACACATGAATACCTCTACGTAAGTATTTGGTTGTTTGGCATTAAACACGCATATGTTTCAACGTAAAAGCATTCATGTTTCCCAGTAAACATGCTAATGTTTGCACTTCAATATAACTGAGTTTGGGACTGGCCAATGGATGTATATTTGGAGTGTGTTCCAAACATACATGGGGCAAATTAATTTTATGACAATTATAATTTGTTGTTTAATTTGAATTTCCTGTCCAAATGCAAATTCAAAAAACTTTCAATACCATTGCCAATTGTACTTATTTCCAAAGCATTTCCTTCATATCTGGTACTTTTGATTTTCAAATATTTTATACAGTACATGTCTATGAATTCGAAAGTACTACGAGGCAATACCTATCGAAGCCACATATAAACTATTTTAAAAACAGAATTGCCAGCAGTCAAGCAAATTCAAAACAATTAAAAGCATTCCCATATTTAATTACAATTGACATCCGATTCCACAACCTGCATTTGCATTCCTGAGCAATTGCAAATTCAAAATTGTTTAATTGCCATTACAAACAATGGTAAGTATTTTGCATTTGCATTAGATAAAGTAATGCAAATTAAAATCCAATGCAAATTAAAAAACCCATGTATGG
This sequence comes from Phaonia tiefii, assembly GCA_963931995.1. NCBI lineage: Eukaryota > Metazoa > Arthropoda > Insecta > Diptera > Muscidae > Phaonia > Phaonia tiefii. Next base: position 43,156,439 of record OZ008371.1, read on the forward strand.
TTCCAAATATATAAATGGTTCGTGGAGAATATGTCTGGGGGAATATGTTAAAGAGGCTGTTTTTCAGCGTGTAGGCAGAAATTGACGAGTTTACCGCTGCTAATATAAATGTTAGTTGGTCAATGTTGGGTATCGACCTAGGCTAAGTGTATATTGTTACCAAGTAAATCATGTTTCAGGAGTCAATATGATGTAATAGGAATGTGTAAGCCACTCAAGTGTTTGGGTCTACACAGTTTTTCATCATTCGTGGAGTAACAGAGTGTGCAACTACTGTGCATAAGAAACCGGGTTGTAAGGCTGTCCTAAACAGATTTAAAATCTTTGGAAACCAATAAAATGGTAATCGTCAGAGTCAAATTCTACAGGTTTCGATTAGTAACTGTATTAAAACAAAGCATTTGGAGTTGAGGATTCCCAGGCCGTTCATGGGAGGTACTTAAAAATCGGATATTTCCTGGATAAACTCCTGTTCTAAATGTGAACATGTGGTGGGTTTCGAATACCAGACAGAGTTCAATAGAAAGGCTTTGTGACAACGGTGACAATCCGACCGATTGAAGACAAAATTAGATAAAGTCATTCAGGAATAAAAATGGTTTCCCATTATATCCCATAAAGGGTTTAGGGAGAGAATCTTACAACCAGTGAGCTGTGCGCTTTCTAGATTTACAGTCGCTGTTTGGAACCTACAATTTTACACCGTTCGCGAACCGTATTTTTTGAGAAGAATTTTCATGGCTAAATATTCGATAGTGTAGGCGTCACTAAGCGGGGTGACCGAAGTCGAAAGAAATGTTAGGTGGTCTGAGCAGGTACAAGAGCTCATGTACAGGAGCCGCTTACTCTAGAATTGCACCACCCACGGTCGCACGAACTTTCACCCAAATCTTGAAAGATCCAACCGATTGAATAATACATTTTTGTAACATCGTTAGCCTAAATTATATCCAAATTCTCATATCTCTACTTACATTATAGGTAACAGATATACCCGGCAATGTTTGCAATAAAATATTTATCAAATCCAAACGCTCGGGTCCCAATCTAGAAGCCACACGACGATTATCATGATTACCCAACACCCAGTTGGCAAAGACTCCTTGGGGCATATTATCCAGCCAATGTTTCAGATAGTAGCGATAATCCTCGGCAGTACTTAGCTTATTCAGGCCAGATAACATTTCAAAATTGAAAGGGACATGGGAACCATTACGAACGCCATTGCCATACAACAGCATTAAATTATCGAAACTGGTATAGGCCTCGGTCAGCAATATCTTGGTAGATGAATTGTGAGCCTTCTTCCATGACTCCAACAACTCACGCCATTGGTAAACCATTTCAAAGGACTCGGCCAGCGAGTTGGTGTAGGGATGCTGTAAGTGACACCAATCCGTGGGATCAGGACAACTAGAGGTATCATCAATTACGGGCTCGTCGGGATAAGTACCAGTAGCGGGATCTACTTCGCTCTCGTACAGGAAGGGTACGGCATCAATGCGAAAACCATCGATGCCATTATCCAACCAAAATACTAAGATTTCCTTCATAGCAGCCACTACATTGGGATTGCGATAGTTCAGTTCAGGCTGTTTGTATAGAAATTGATGCAAGTAATATTGCTGGCGTTGATCATTCCATTCCCAGGCCGAAAATTTAAATTGGGACAACCAATTACTGGGTGGTTCTCTCTCACCAGTAGCAGCATTAATTTTTCCATCATGCCATATATAGAAATCGCGATAATACGAATCATTGGCCACCGAACGTTGGAACCATTGATGTTCATCACTTGTATGGTTAGGGACAAAATCCAAAATCAATTTCACGCCCACACTATGGGCTTTTTCGATCAGGGCCTTTAAATCTGCAACCGAGCCATATTCCGGTTGGATTTGATAGTAATCGGAGATGTCATAACCAAAATCTGCCATGGGGGATTGCATGATGGGAGACAGCCAAACGCCATCCATGCCTAGTTCACTTAAATATTCGATTTTCTCAGCCACACCTAGGAAAGAAAAGGATGAGCATCATACTATCCCTCAAAGGGGATGTCATGAATGTTTTACTTTTACTTACCAATTAAATCGCCTACACCATCACCGTTGCTATCCTTGAAGGATCTAGGATAAACTTGGTAGAAATTACCATTTTCCCACCAATCCCGAGCTGACACCTGGAGTGCCAGACCCACCACGATAAGTGAGAAGAGTTTTAACATTTTCCTTTTTTCAAATTGATCGTTTGTCAATCGTTTACAACAGTGGAACGAATTGAACTACTTTATTTTCACTCGACTGCTGCTATTTATATCATTGAATTGTTACAAAAGTACAAAATAGTTGGGCTTTCCTAGAATTAATCAGTCTATAAAGAAAACATGTGCTCCAATATTGCATCCATCTAGAAACTTGGATGGACAATATGGGAAAACATTTACGACAGATCGCGAGAATGCAAGTTGGCGAATTAACTTTGGTCAATATTTGTCTTGATTGCACTTTGTGATCGATTTAATAATGGAATTATGAGGAAATTGTATTGAACAAACAAATGCTAATATAAATAAATAAAATTGGAAATTGCAGTAATAATTTCAAGCAACCAATACAATTGTTTGTGATGATCATGTCAAATGAAACTGTCCGTTAATGATTGACAGATTAAGCAAAACAACTGGTAGATGTTTCATTGCGAATGTAAAGCCCGGCTGAATAACTAAACATGTATAAAAGCTAAGATATAAAATGTTGATCAATAACGATATTTGGAATGACAACGTTATATTTATATCGCTATATTTTAGTTACGGAAACGGTCTTCTGTATTTTATACTTAACGTTGGCAAAATCCAAAATATTTTTCAACATCTTCCTAAAACTATGCACCGGAAATTAATCGTTTCAAATTAGTGCCTGTAGAATATAAGCAGCGAATTAATTATACAACAATTATCATTTGTAGTTTAATTTGCAAGACCTCTAGAAATGCAAATTCAATATCATTAGCGATTGTATTTACTTTCGAAGCCTTGTCTTCATTTGTGACAGTTTTGGTTTTCAAATATTTAATATAGTACAGGATTGTGAATTTGAAAGTACCACGAGGCAATACCTATCGAATCCAGAAACCTCCGCACAATCCTTCCAACAAATAATGTTGCTCTTGACCGGAGCGACATTTAAAAAATGGTTGTTGTGCCTTTTTTGGGGTGAGAAAAAACATAAAAATGTTGTATTTTCTCACAACCATACATGGTTTTTTATTAATTTGCAGTGGATTTTAATTTGCATTACTTTATCTAATGCAAATGCAAAAGAATTAACATTGTTAGCAATGCGAATTAAAAAAATTTGAATTTGCATTTGCTCCGGCAATGCAAATGAAGGTTGTGGAATCGGATGCCAATTGTAAAGAAATATGGGAATGCTTTTGATTGTTTTGTATTTGTTTGACTGCTGGCAATTCTGTTTTTAAAGTATTTTTTATGTAGAGGTTTGTGGCTGTGATAGGTAGTGCCCCATAGTTCTTTAAAATTGACAAACCTGTACTGTATAAAATATTTGAAAACCAAAAATGCCAGCTATGAAGGAAATGCTTTGAAAATAAATACAATTGCTAATGGTATTGAAATTTTTTTGTATTTGCATTTCGAAAGATAATTCAAATTGAACTACAAATTATAATTGTCATATAATAAATTTGCCCCATTTATGCTCACAACTATATTCTTCCGTTAGCTTTTTTTAAATTTTTAATTACCTCGCTTAACTAAAATTTCGACCAGTATATATGGAGACTTAAGCGATATAATGGAATTTTAAGTGACTCTTCATTCAAACTGGTGACAATGTACCAAAGCTATTGGTATTTTTTGTTATTACCGCTTAACTAATATTTCGACCCTTTGATTAAGACGGTGGGTGATTTTAACTGAAGTCGCTTAAATTAGTTTAGCACCCCACACAAAAGGTAGAAAAATTAGCTTAGCAAGGACAAAGAAGACATACAAAAAGACTGATGTGAAAAATTTTATCGGGCACATTTTCCCCCGTGACTGGCTGAGAGAGCAGAAAATGCAACATATTTTCAATTTCTGCGTGCAACATTGTGAGAAACGAAACACAAAACGAACACAAAAAAAACACAAAACTGCAACACTAGTTTTTTTCACCAACGAACACAAAAAGGCACTTTTAGGTCAAAGAGCAGAAAAATGTTGAATTTTTTCTCAGAAACGAAATCGCCATTAGTCATATGGTTGACCACATACATATTTGATACTTTCAAGTAAATAAAAATATTCAGCGTTAAAGACTTTTCTTGTGCTAAATATTGCCACAATTTACTTTAACGAAAAAATAAAAGTGATCACTCGCATGAATGGATCCACTTTTCTTTGTGAAAAAAGGTTACCCAGCCACAGACATCCAGAAAACTGTCTCTTGAATTGATTGAATCTGCTTCAGGGTTCGAATAAGCTCGCGAGCGAACCGCTCCCTCTGAAGTGCCCCAAAAAAGTAATGTTCATTTGGTGGGATTTTAAGGAAGTCATTTACTTTGAACTGCTTCCTAAAATGAAACCATAAATTCTGCCGTCTATTGTTTACAATTGACGAATCTTGATGGGGCACTCATATCAACACGACCTGAATTGGTAAATCGTTAAGGCGTGGTTTTACATCTCGACAATGCTAGGCCTCACACATCTTTTCAAACTCGGGAAAAAATATTGCAGCTTGGATGGGAAGTGATGCCACATCAACCTATGTTTCTGATCTGGCACCTTCGGATTTTCAGTTAATCCGAAGTCAAAAAAAAAATAATGGGAAATCTTTCAGTACAGTTTTTCGAGTATATTTGTGGTCGGACCAGTTATTGTATGAATCTGGGGGGGAAATGTTGCCTGAACGATGGCAGAAGGTCATTGGACAAAACTGCACCTACATTATAGGTTAAAATTAAATATTCGAACAAAATAATTGAAAATTAATTATTACCGAAACTAAAGTGTGTCTCAGTAAGATTGCACTTTTTAAATTTAGTGTAATTTTGTTTTTGTTCAAGTGGCAACTCTGAATTTTGGCAGCAGTCACACATGTTTAATCCGATTATTGCAAATATAAATAATAGACCACGGAAAGCGCTGGCAATTCGTTGATGGGTACTGGAGCAAAGCGAAGTCAATGCCAATTCCTCAAAAAAAAAGTCATCTTCGCCGTGAGTCGCGTTTCCATCTAATGGCTTCGTGATACACAAATGTGTCGAATTTGGGACTCAGAAAATCCTCATGCAAACCATGAGAAACAAATGCACCCACATCGAGCAACTGTCTGCTGCGGATTTTGGCCAGGCGGCGTGATTGGGCCTTACTTTCTTAAAGATGAGGCCAAAATTGAACTGACTGTGAACGGCATCTGGATAACATGTGGCTTTAGGAAGATGCGTATTGAAGAACTGATTACGGGAACGTCAACAATTATACATTCCTTACTGGCCCTTGAAGTATCGATTCCTAGTGTATTTGAGTTAAAAAAAAATTATATTTGTTGTCCAATACGAGACTCAAACGACGTGTCATGATAAGCAAAATTAGAAAAATATATTTTCAAAATGTTGACAGCAATTTTTTCACGGCAGCATTTGGGAGTCTTGATCAAGCATATTTCTCCCCATTTTCCACGTATTTCTGATTGTAGTGCGCGAATTGGCTTGGAATTATATTTATTGTATATTTTTTTCAGTGTATATTTAGTTGACAGTATTTTCATGTAAAATTAAAAAAATTGAAAAACTGGGACGAAAAGTATGGTTGATTAGGATTTAAAAATGCTGCGTGGAAAAAATAATCTACCAAAATTTTGAAAATATATTTATCTCTTTATGCTCGACATGACACGTGGCTTGAGACCCATATTGACCACCAAACATTTTTTTTAACTAAAATTCACTAGGAATCGAAACTTCAACGGCCGGTATGGGACTATAAGTATGTTCGTATAAGAAATGTTTGATGTTCCCGTAATCAGCTCTTTAATATGCAGCTTTTGTGACCCCTCACTAAAAAATTTTCTGTACACCCTACCGAACATTCAATTCTGCCAGTATAATATCAGAAAACTTTTATCCTTCATGTTCTTCTTTCTTCTCGCATTCTCATTACAGAAGTTCTTAACTTTTTGTTTCAACAATTTTACGACTTCGACCATCGCAATTTTGTACTATGGATCGGATGGTATTGTAACATGATGATAACTGAACCTAAGGATGTTGAGGTAAAATTATTAATAAATACTATGGAAGTGCGATTAATTGTTTAATCAGGGATATTTTTTGTTTATTAATTAATTAAATTGAATAATTGAATTGAATAATTAATCGACGGGCCGATTAAACGAATAATTGAAAAGGCGTACATTTAGATTAGTCATACTTACGATTAAATCTACACTTTGATTGATCAATATTAAACATTCATGATTAATTGGTCAATCAAAATTTTTTAATAATGGGTCGAATTCATGTTTTTAGGGTTTCTCAGTTGGGATATTTTTAACAACGAAGTCGAACCACAGACTTGTCATTCATGAGCATGAACATCAGCTATCGTTGATGTTTATTGTCGGCTTACCGCCGTTGTTAAAATCAAATAAGAACGTAATCGAAACTGTTCGGATTACAATCATATTTTAACTTTTTTTGTAATTTGATTTCAAATTCATCAGTCAAAGAAAAAGTTATCGACCAAGGTCACACTCATGAATAGTTTGCTTTAAGCGAACCAAATACTTGTCATTCATGAGCATGAGCTTGGTCGATAACTTTATATCTGACTGACGAATTTGAAAAAATATTACCAAACAATGTTGTGAACATGATGGTGATGTGAACACCTTCGATTACATTCTTTTTTGGTATGAAGAAGGGTGGTAAACGGACAATAAACATCAACGATAGCTGATGTTCATGCTCATGAATGACAAGCCTGTGGTTCGCTTTACTCAAAATGTTCAAACGTTTTATTTTGTTTGTACTCACAAAAATTATTCGAATGATGAATAAAATTATTCAAATGCAATTAATCAATATTCAAATTAATAAAATAATCGTAATTTTGATTAATAAAAAAAAAATGGTTTCCCATTACATCCCATGAAGGGACCGGGGAGAACTTCTCACAATCACAGAGCTGTGCGCTTTCCAGTTTTCACTCACTGATTGGGACCTACAGTTTTACACCGATTCCGAACGGTATTTTGAGAAGCTTTTATCATGGCTATATACTCGATAGTGTCGCCGTCACTAAGCAAGGTGGCCGTCGTCGAAAGAAATTTTTAAGGTGGTTGGAGCAGGGATCGAACCCAGGACCTCCTGTACAAGAGGCGCGCACACTACCCATTGCACCACCGACGGCTGATTAATAACAATTACTTATTATTCGATTAACTGATTAATCAACATTTCGATTACCCAAATTTTTAATTAATCGTTTAATCGCACATCCCTAATAAATGCACATAATTTGATAATACATTTTATTAAATTAACAAACCTCATGTTGCTTTCAGTATATTTTATCCAGCAGCTCCTTAATAGGAAAATCCGATATTTATGAAATGCTGCAACCCTGGCTTGGTGAAGGCCTACTCACCAGCAAAGGTTCCAAATGGTTTAAACATCGTAAAATTATAACCCCGTCATTCCACTTTAAAATTTTACAAGATTTTCATGAAGTTATGAATATTAATTCATCGAAATTTGTGGAAAAACTTCGGAAAGTCTCAATGGGTGATAATATATTCGATTTTCAGAACATGACCAACTATCTAACTTTGGATGTCATATGTGGTGAGTAGAAAATTGTGGTGAATTTCTTCAATACAATCTAGAGTTGGGTAGTTCATGAACTATATAGTTCATTTAGGGTGGCTAGACATCACCCCCACGAACATAATGCACATGTTCGATATGCGAGTATGTTAGTGATTGTTATGTCCGGGCACCTTAAATGAACGAGTTCGAAACAAGCCTAATATTTACAATCTGCCTTGTTCATAAAAAGTTGAGAGAGATTTGAGAGACGTTTTTGTATTGGAAATCGCCTCTCAAACCTCTTATAACTTTTAATGAATAAGGTCGAATACGTTTGAGATGTTATTTTGTTTTTCAGATACCGCTATGGGTGTTAGTGTCAATGCCATGGATGATCCAGACTCACCATTCGTTAAGACCATAGCATAGTAAGTAGAAATATATATAAGTAAGATGATCACATAGGGTGTCTCATTAAGAATGCACTTTTTCAATTTAAAATAAAATACGTATTTTTTGAGATAGTTGTGATTTTTTTTATTGGACTGTAAAGAAGATATGTTCCGATTAAGTATGGAATAAAATATCTGCTTTATGGCCCCCACGGCTCTGATGACAGGCCATTATCCTTTTCATGAAATTTTCCATGACTTTTTCACAGACATGTGGCCGCATCTCACCAACGACGAGTTGTATGTTGGATTTGAGCTCAGAAATTGTTTCTGGTTTATTCGCATAAACCCGAGATTTCACAAAATTCCAAAGAAATAAATCGCACGGCGTTAAATCGCATGATATTAGGGGCCAGTTGACATCACAATTTCTTGAGATAATTTTTTGTGGAAATCGTTGCGGCATTAAATCAATTGTGTCATGCGCGGAGTGGCAGGTGGCGCCGTCTTACTGAAACCACATGTCCAGATCCATCCCGTCCAGTTGAGTCCACTAGAACTCCGTTATCATGTTCCTGTAGCGAATGCCGTTCACAGCCACTGCAATTTCGTCATCTCATCTTCAAAAATGTAAGGCCCGCTCACGCCGCCTGACCAAAATCCGCACCAGACAGTTGCTCGTTGTGGGTGCATTTGTTTTGAAATGAATATTCACAATTATAACGCGTTGTTCTTTCGTAAAGCGCTCCATTTTTAATAATCGGACTAAACATGTCACAGCTGCCAAATTTCAGAGTTGCAACCTGCAGAAAAAAAATGACACTAAATTTAAAATGTGCAATCTGACTGAGACACCCTTTCTGTTTGTATTTCTTTTTAAATTTTCTATTCTGTACTCTAACTTTTTTTTTTGAAATTACAGTCTTTGCCATAATGTCTATATGAGAACATTTAATCCATTGAAACGGAAATATATCACCTATCAATTCTTCCCGGAATACAAAAAGTTCTGCAATGCTTTGAAAATTATCAAGGATTTCACGTATGATGTAAGTATGTGCCTAGAACTTGCAGGCTTCTACTGAAAAAAATACATCGATTTTAAAAATGATCGAACCAAATGATGTTCGTGAGCTTTTTCACCGGACACTTTAATTGATTGCGTTTGAGAACGAGTGAACGATGTGGATTCACTTCTAGAGTAATACCTCATTTTATGCCCATCTTCTAACAGAAACCCGAACCCTATTAAATCTCCAACTACCTCGGTGACCGCATTGATTAACCCTGCTGTTAGATTAGGACCATTTGCTCCAAATTTTTTCTGTTTTCCCTTGTAACTTTGGAACGGTGATATATACTGACTAAATTTTTCTGCTAATGGGGTCTTTTAATAAAACAATGTTATGTGCGAAAATTAAATTTTCTAACTTTATTCAGGACTGAGAAAAATACAAAATGACGAATCTTAGATTAGAGGACCATTTGGTCAATAGTACATTTTTTCATTACCAAGCGAATGTAAATTCATGTCAAATATTTAGAAGATGTTTTTGATATGTCAAATACTTGCTTTAGAAATTATTGAACCAAAATAGTTACAAAGGATAAGATAAAATTATTATTTTGGATGAAAATTGCAGTATGGACCAAATGGTCCCTCAATCTAAGATTCGTAAGTTTTTTCTAATCTAACAGCAGGGTTAACAGCCAATTCATGTAACTCAAACGAAAATGTATGCGAAAGAAAATCAGTCACTCACTTTCGTTCGTAATTGGATTCAGCTAAGGTTCTTTTGTTCTTTCGCACAGCTTTACGTCTGTAACGTAAGCAATTTATAAGTTGTCATATTACATTGTGGCCAGATCAACAATTTCATAAATTCCCCAAAAATTCCCTTAAAAAAGTGGGATATTTTAAGGGATTTATCATAAAAAATACAACTCTGTCTGAGAGTAATCAGCTGGATAGAAATGAGAAGGTAAATACAAACAAAAAAGCAAATAATATTTTTTTTATTCGTGTTGTGTTTTTTGTGAACAACATTATTATGGATATTTCTATTGGAATATATTTTGCGGTCCAAATTGATGTCATTGTGGAAGTACCACGGAGGCATTTAAGAGACATGTCGAATGTTCTGTAGATGCCAACAAACCAGTGAGTTTTACAATCATTTAAGTATGAAAAATCATTTAAGTATGCCACAACAATTACCTGCAGTTGTTTACGCGATAACAAACAGACAAGTGACTGTTTTGACATGTAGGTTCGCATAGATGACAGCGATAAGAGATAGATAAATCAAAAATCGTACTAAGAGGTTTACGTATTCATCCGCATTGATTTTCTTTCGCATTGTCGTTCTGATGACTGTTAGGTGAAACGAATATCAGCTGTTTGTCGTGTAGCATGCGAATGAAACGTTCGCATAAGATACATGAATTGGCTGTAAAATACTGTAGATTTACCAACTCGCTGTTTCGTTTTGACTAAAGGGACTCGAACATCTGGAGGTTGCAAGTTTTAAAGTGAAGAGAATAATTCTGTCGCTGAGGTTTGACAAACAAATGGGAAATTGTTACAGTAAATGGGCAAACATGTAAATATATGAACATCGTGTATGCACAGAATTAAGAATGTAGAACTTTGTTCGATGTTCGCACCATGTGTTGGAAGTTAACATCTAAACAGCCGACAGAAGTTCGATTCCTCTCGAAAGAAGCACAAAGTGGAACGTCAGATGAGATGGGTAACAAATCTATAGTATTTTATGGCGATTTCGATTCTGAGAAAAAATGCAACATTTGTTCTGCACTTTGCCCTAAAAGTGTCTTTTTGTGTTCGTTTGTGAAAAAAGTGCAACCTCACTTGAAGGTTTTGTGTTCGTTTCTGAGAATGTTGCACTCAAAAAGGGCAAAAATGTAGCATTTTCTGCCCTCTCAGCGAGTCATGGGGGAGAATGTTGCCCGATAAAATGGATATTTGTGTTATTGGTCCTCGCTAAGCTATTTCTTCTACCTTTTGTAGAGGCGCAAGGGTAATTTAAACGACTTTAGTTAAATTCGCTTACATTCTCAAAAAAAGTGGTCGAAATTATTGTTACGCGGGAATAACGAAAACAAACCATTTGTATTGGTACAGTTGTGAGAAAATGCAACATTTCACACTAAAAAAGGCACAACTTTAAAGGGGCGATGGCAACATTTATTAAATGTCGCCTCATACAAGGGCAACATTATTTTTTAGAAACGAAATCACCATTAGCCTATGGGTGACCGCAAGCTGTTTGGCGTCTCTCTTGCAAAATGTATCAAACCTTGAAAGGTTGTAGTACGAACTTCTATTCTTCGACTAGTTTGTATGACGAGTGGCTTTAAATCGATTAGGTGTCCATATAAATTGATCGACAAAAGAATTTTAGCGAGGTAAATAAAAAATGCTAACAAAAGCTTTAGAAAATCGTGACCTTAGAACAAAAAGGTTCTAAGTGCACACAGGTATGATTGGAGAAAAATAAGATTGAACGCTTATGATGCTTTAGTAATTATATGTTATTTGATTTTGGCAACAACTATTATTTAATTTGTTTCAATTTATTTAAATAATGTAATGCCTCAGATATATCCACGATGAAATCTACAGTTATCTAGAATTTTGTATTTAAAAAAATAGATAGAACTTTGATGATCATTTATTAGGCGCAATAACTTGGTACCACAAGTTTCTATGAGCCACTTAGAACTTCGTGGACTTAAATTCGATCACTTAGATCTGTGTTGCATAAATCAATTTTGAAAGAGACAATAATTCACAAGTATTTTTTTCATTTAAATTATTTTGATAACAAGTTTTAAATTTTTTAAACAATGAGTGTTTACAAGGTTTTTAAATAAATTAACTCAAATATGGCTTTATTGTCCACAGCGCCGTTTACTTAATTTCTAGGGAACGAAAAAATAATATCGTATTTTTAGTCATACCGTCATCTGTTACTTAAATCCATTTGATACATTTACAGTGACGAGCAAAATTGTAACAGGTTTCCATAATGGAAGTTTAAGACCTTAATTTTTAGCAGCGTTTAACCTTAGACCTTAAACATTTTTTGAATTTTGAATATGGGAAGGTACCTCAGGTCGGAAAAATTCTTTTTTTTTGGGGTATTTGAACAAAGTTGACGATGACATTTGAAATTCTTGTGAACGGTGTCTAACTGCCGTGTCTGGGCTTTCATCAACATTAAGCCTGTTTTTTTATTCCCTGCTAAACTAATTTTTCGCCCACTTTTTAAGCGATTTTAAGGGGCTCTCCATACAAAGTCGTCGAAAAATTAGTTTAGCAGGAATTAAAAAACCAGCTTATTGTCTCCACACTCACAGAAAAATTCGGTTGAGACAGCCGAATTAGCCGTAACCGAATTAAGTGGTTGTCTCAACCGAATTAGAGGTTGTCACAACCTCATTAGAGGTTGTCACAACCTCATTAGAGGTTGACACAACCTCATTAGTGGTCGACACCACCTCATTAGAGCTGGGCACAACCTCATTAGAGGTTGTCACAGCCGAATTAGGGGTTGTTACAACCGAATTTATATAGTGATACAAACGAATTATCCAATTTTTTTTTTAAATATTAAATGATGATTTATTTTCCTGTATTCTTGTAAAAAAATTAAAAAGGGAGAAAATAAAGGGGTAACGTATAGGGTAATAAATTTGTTTTACATGCCTCTTTCGACCTTTTCTCCCGGCCATCATGGGACACCGCACTAATTCTGACATGTTCTATCGGTTGATTTAGGTCCTTTAACGTTTTGTATACAGACGATTGCAGCATATTTCACATGACCGACCTTGAAAATTGTTGATATCTGCCCCATAATTTCTACAAAATAGGTTGTTTTAATAGGAAATACATTTTACTTACCCTTCTTAATAACCACAAAATAATTTCGACATTCTTTAATTCTTTTTAAAATTATATTTGATTATAGAATTTTAAACGTCAGATTTTAAATACATACAATTATGTTGTGATAACCAAATTGAATATGAATTCGGATGTACTTACAGAATTTATAAGGACTTGTCGCCAAATTCGTTCGTTGCAATCGAATTAAGGCTAGATTCGGTTATTGCCACCGAATTGATACCAAATTCGACAGTTACAACCGAATTGATACCAAATTCGTTTACTACAACCGAATTAATAGCAGATTCGGTTACTCCAATCGAATTTGGTATCAGTTTCCTTTCTTGCATCCGAATTAACTTCAAATTCGTTTGTTCCAACCGAAATTTTAGAAAATTTAGTTGACTGAACGAATATAATTGAAGATTCAGTTGTCACAACCGAATCAATTATCAAACGAGATTGCTTCAACCGAATTTCGTTTGTGGGGACTAAATTCGGTCGTATCAACCTGAATTCGGTTGTGGCAACCTCAATTCGGTGGTAACAGCCGAATTTACGGTTGCTACAACGTATTTTCAAACAATTAGTTCTGCAGCAATATTTTTAGCCGTACACTGAACGGAAAAGCTTCGTCACACGGATGAAAACGTTCATCACCCCAACAACTTTTGTCATCGAAAGTGAGCTAACGTAATTTTTCATTCCCGCTATGAAAATGTGTTCATCAACTGGAAATTGTTCGTTATTGTGGTGAAAGTATGGTTGTTGCTGCAATGAATTTTCTTCATTATTGCAACGAATTTGCTTCATTGCTGCAATGAATTTGTTCATTGTTCACACGAAATGTTCAGTTACATACTTCGGGGTAGTTTTTCTGCTATCGTTGCTGTCGTGTTGCTCCTTGCATTGTGTTTATTTATCTCTTTCATTTATAGATTCGCAAGTTACACAAACGATCACAATAAACAAATAAATTCACACAATTTAGTTTTCACGATAAGAGATTATTAATACGTATAACTAATTAGTCTGTTTTAAAAAAATTATTACTTTCGGTTGTTGCAATGGAACTGATTGTCTTGCTGGCCTCTTTTTTACGCTCGTTCATATTTTAGACTGCTTCTCTATATACCATCATACAAATCAGTTTCATTACAATAACGAAATTGTTTCGTCAACTAAAAATGTTGACAAACCTCCAAACTATATAAGTAATAAATATAAACTATAAAAAGTAAGAGATAAACCAAATATCAGTAGTTTAAAACTCATGCCTATTTTTTTTAATTTTCAACCCATTTTTCTACAAAATTCAAATTAAATAAAATTGTTGCAGGAACGAAAATTAATTTGTTGCAGCAACGACATGAAAAATTGTCAATGAAGTCAAGTATGAAATTTTTCGTTGCAGCGACTACCAAATTGTCGGATATACGACACTTTTCACTATAACAACGTAAAAAAGTTAACGAAAATGTTGCGTTAACGTTTTTCTTTTCTCTTTCGTTTTTTTTCAGTGTACGTACTCTACAAATTCGGCCAGACTTCACTTTTTCTCCCAGTGTATACAATGTTTCAAAATTCTGTACAATACGCAGTACGCTCACTTGCTCGGCACATTATTTAAAGCAAAAATTCACGCAAAATTCTTGGCGTTTTTACAATTGAACGATTATTTACATAAAATGTTTAAATAAGTTCAACACGTTGTTGGTGCGTTAGATGCTCCATAATAAATTGTTATCGACTGCTCTGCACAACTGTCAAATACAAACTGACAAATGTCAACCCATGGCAAAATAAGTAAGGTAGAAGCAGTAGGAATTGAAGGCTTTTTGTTTTTATTTCAGGAGCCGACGTTGTCAAACACTGTGTGTAATTTTTTAAGTCATGGCAAAATAACCATATACGGACACCACTACGTGATAAAAGACTAAAAAAAAAAGACCCGTGTTTCCCAATTTTTCCCAAAGGCATGCACTTTTTTTTATGGGCCGCCAAAGATTTGGGGCCTCGGTATCATTTTCGTAAAAATGTGATCATTTTCTCAGGCTCATATCTTGCAAACCGTTCAGAATTCTCTCTGAGGCAAAGTTGTAGCTCTTGTCATAAAGAACAAAAATTGCGAACATATAAAATCAAAAAAAATTCACCTTCCAGATCAAAATCGCAAAAAACTTAAAAAAAATTCGATTTTTTTTACCTTTTTTCCCGTGTTCAGGTCCATAGGATACCTAAGATCTCAATAAACAAATTTCTAGAACATATAAACTTCCTAGAGATGATTCTTAACACTGTTTAGGTAGCACGCAAAAGTGAAAAATTTGCCGAAAATTTTTTAATTTCATTTTTTTTACCTCTTTCTCCTGTTCAGGTCCATAGGTAGCAAAAAATGAAATATGCCTGGCCAGAACCATGTGTTTGTCCAAGGGTTAACACCGTTTAGGTAGCGCTTAGGTATCACGCGATCATGCACCGACAGCAGCAGCACAGGCAATGCAGTAAGCCAATCGAAATTGTCAAGATGTATTTATTTCGGGTTATATCAGGAGGAATTGTTGTAATTTTCGGCAACAACCACAAGGACAAGAAAAAATTTAATCTGCTGTTTTAACGCTACCACCTGTACTATATACATCTTGGAATTGCTATAAACAAAATTTGACAAGGTCGGACCACAACGGCAAGAAAAAATTGAAATCAGCTGTTATAACGCTTCCACCTGTAATAGATACATCTTGTGTCAACCAAACAGAAATGGCAAAAAAACGTCGGCGTGGAACATAAAAAACACCCTGTACAAAGTTATTCACGCGAAATAGCAGCAACATGTATTGAGCAACATTTTAACGACTAAACAAATTGGAGGAAGATATGATCAGTGTAGCCTACCACTGATATGTATGTTGCTGCCCCATTTCGCAGCGTAACAAATTAATTTTGCTCAATATTTTTCACGTGACTCTTCTTAGTACTCGCCTTTACTGGCTTTTTGGTATAAACAGACAACATCCAGTAAAAATTTGTCCAAATTCTATCAACAATATTTTCGTAAACAAAGTTCTAACAGGGAAATTTTTCAACTTGTTTTGGAACACAAGGTTCTAGTATTTGGTTGTTGAACTTTGTTAACCAAATCATTGTAGAAAAACATGTAGTTACAAATTTGTTGCATTGGGTATCTCGTAAACGATAGGAGAGATCTTAATGGCGATAGCAGTAATCGAAAGAGCATGATATGCTAAAGAGCCTCCATTACTCTCTTCGATGCCTCTTCATGACGATTGGCCATTTCATCGAGTTCGTGTTGCTTTGGTAATTTACTCTTTGGTTGGCATAATACGGACAGAAATAAAAGGGATTGCGTATTTTCGTTCGATGCAAACATAATTTAGCTGTTATTAGTATCAATCAAAGACTTTTAAACTTAGTTTGCTGCATGGTCTATAATCTGTATGTCTTCTTTGGTCTCTCATTTTACATCATTTCCGTAGTGGCTTTTCGATCAGCTGTGCCATAGAAAACGCCTGGTATACCCAATTTAGTACGATGCAATATTTAGATAATTTTATCTAAAATTGTCAGTTAGAACCTTGTTGTTCTAACGTCGCGAAATGCAACATTCCTATGTTCTTTTCTCACCCCAAAAAAGGTACAACTGTAAAGGTGATGGCGACATTTTTTAAATGTTGCACTCATACAAGCGTAACATTATTTTTTAGAAACGGAATCATCATAAACTTGATATCAATTCAATACGAGGAGAACTAACTAATTCATACAAATTCTCTTCCATCTAGGTTATCGAAAAACGTATTGAAACACGTAAACGTGAGGAGGCACAATCAGCAAATGCGGCAAATGAAGAGGAATTTAGCAAAAGGAAAATGGCATTTTTGGATAATTTACTTTCGTCCACCATCGATGGCAGGCCTTTAACGCGTCAAGAGATATACGAGGAAGTGACAACGTTTATGTTTGAGGTAAGAACGTCATATACTACTGACATTTTAGAATACACTGAATGTAACTGTTTTGTTTTTCAATACAAAAGGGTCACGATACAACAACGTCGGCCATAGCGTTTACTGTCTTTCTGCTTTCTCGTCATTTGGGCGTACAAAAGAAAGTCTGTGAGGAACAACAACGAATAATGAGTGGACATTTGAAACGCGATGCCACGTTCCAAGAACTGGCTGATATGAAATATTTGGATTTGGTGGTGAAGGAGTCACTGCGTTTGTATCCCAGTGTACCTTTGATTGGAAGACTTACCGATAAAGAGTATAATATGAGTATGAACTCCTTAAATCTACAAGTTGATTTCATTTTTCAATTTGTTTTTTTGTTTTCTCCTATTTAATTTTAGATGGCAAAATCATACCCAAGGATACATCAGTCAATATTTTCCTTATAGCTTTGGGTTACAATGAGAAAGTCTTTCCCGATCCTTATATTTTCAAGCCCGAACGCTTTGACTTATCGAATCGCAGCGATTCTCAAAATGCCTTCGACTATGTTCCCTTTAGTGCGGGTCCCAGAAATTGTATTGGACAAAAATTCGCACTACTCGAAGTTAAAACTACTATATCGAAAATTGTTAGAAACTTTGAAATTTTACCCGCTTTAGATGAACTGGAATCGAAGGATGGTTATGTCACGCCAATCTACGGCCCGGAAAAGACCAAACGGCCACAGCCCCACAAATACGATCCGATATTGTCGACAGTGTTAACTTTGAAATCGGATAATGGTTTGCACTTAAGATTGAGGGAAAGACTATGAATAAATTTAATAAAATAAATAAATTTTAAAAAAATTGTATGTTTTTATGAATTCTATTTACATAAATTTATTTTAAAGAATTTTCGTTTTCATAATTCTATTACACTACTTAGTGGTTTTTGTTTCATTTAAACTTTAACCAAAACGGTGCCGACTTCTGCTTCGGCCGTGAATTTGGTGGGATCTATAACTTGCCTGCAAGTAAATATTAATTTTGGAATTAAATTTGAAACCGTCATTTGTTTTCAATTAATTTACCCATCAACATTTTTCGACTGTATGGAAGTTGTTATAATCTCAGCTTGACTTCCCATATCATAGTAACTATTGATATTGAACGTTTGATCCTGTGTACCCAGATTGAGTACAATCACGTAGAGATCACTTCCCGCTTTTTGGCGGGAATAGATGATGATGTCATTGGCTATGGCTTGTATGTTCAAATCACCATCTTGCATTGATGGTTCCTTGCGCAGTTTAACGAGTTTCTTGAATATTTGCAAATGGGATTGGGGTGAGCGCAGTTGGGCCAGGGCATTTACAGTGCCATAGGTGTCGGATACAGGAAGCCAGGTATGATCGCCAGTGGTGAAACCTGTAAAAATACGAAAATATTGTAGATTTTAAAATGTTTAACAGATGATTATTAAATTTTAAATAATAAAACCACACGCTGAAAAAACAACAGCCCCAGCAACATATTGCAGGAACCAGTAACGTACACAGGATTTTATGTCAGAAGGGGGCCAGCTTGATATTTAGGTTGAAAAATAGAATAGCACTAAATTCAAAAATCACCTATTAAAGAAATAGTTTCGGGAGGGGGGGCACCCCTGCTTACGTTCCTGGCAGGAACCATGTATATGTTTGCAAGCATTATTTGCATGAATTGTAGATTTTCGGCTGTTTTTGTTTCTTTGTTGTCTGACACATTTTTGTTTTCAGCTGATCTCAACAAACACAGCCATATTTGGGTCACAAAACATATATTATAACGTATTAATCATTGTGTTTCCAACATGTAATATTAAACAGCAAACACAATGTAGTTGGACACAAGTCTACTATATTTGCGACAAGCTACCAACTCGCTATATATGCATCCAATGAACAACAAAAGTGCAGGCTTTTCAGAGTGCAGCTGACATTTAATGATAAATGTTTGTTTAACATTTAAACTGTGCCAAACAATACGATATACTATAGGTCTGTTTTATTTTGGGCTGACATAAATTAGCTGATATTACACGCTGAAAAATATCGGCTTCTCTAACATATCCTCCCAAACATAGTCTGCAGGAACCATGTATATATTTGCAACACACTTCAAACATAAATATGTTTGCAAGTCCCAAACTCAGTTCTGTTTAAATGTAAACAGCATTATGTTTACTGGCAAACATGCCCTTTCCAATTTCTTTCCTCAAAATCGTTTCTAAATTTGGTAGCACAAATACAAATATACGAAACACATATACAAAAACCGAAGTAACATCACAAACCATTTAAGCGTCCAAGCCTTCGTTTATTCTTTTTTTTACTGATCAAGCGCTTTTGATATCATCTGTCCGATGAAGCATTGACGACTGAATACATGAAACTAAAACGCAATACATCAGCTACAAAAACAAACACTTCATCTGCATTTTACACGCACATTCAGGAATATTTATGACTCACTGACTGAGAGAATAATACAAAAATACAAATACACACTTACAAAATAGACTTTCTCGTTGTCCCTCTTTTATTCTCTTACTCGCGAGAGAGCATAGACAGTGCAACAAACACAGCTGTATTTGTATTACAAACATAAATATATGTGGGTCGCAAACACATATATTCTAACATATTAAGCATTATGTCTCAAACATGTAATATTGAATAGCAAACACAATATATTTGGACACAAGTAGATTATATTTGCGACAAGCTCCAAACACACTTTATATTTGCATCTAAACAACAACAAAAATACATATTTTTCAGCATGTAGACGCTTGCTTCCTAGTAACGAAAACGCCAACGTAGCTATGTGTAATTGTATAAACAATTCAGACAACTTCCACAAAAGAGCCGCAACTATACACGACGCAGAGACAAAAACTCAACTGCAGTCGCCAAACGCTCTCTATCCCATTTCGTTTAGACGTCGGTGCCTGAAGCGTGTCTGGTTCTATTTGGAATCTTAGACTGTTTAAGAAATCGATATGACAAAATGTTCATTTAGTGAGATAAGATGGAACAGTATAAACTTGAGGACACGATTTGCAGGCACAATTTTGACAGATACATATATGTACATATTGTTACGAATATGTAAAAGCTTTTACTTACTCTTAATGACCATACTAACATTATGTGAATAACAGGGCGATTAATGCTGCGCCTAAAAGTATGCATTGTGACAACATACCATTTCGCTAAACCAGTAGCATGAATTCGCCTCAGTTGGGATAATTCTCCACTATTCGAGATGATTCTACAAAGCAAACTAACAACAATGACTAGATGGTTCTTGAATTCGCAGGAGATAACTACATTTGAGTATGGTGAGTTCGCATAAATACCCGAGGTCTTTGGAACGGAGAATTCAGTTTGTGATTAAACCCCGTAAAGTAAGCAACGTGATTTGATAGTAAAATATAAAAGATATTGTAAAGTGTTGTAAATACAGTAAACTGTTGTACTATATAAGTAAAATAAAAGGAAGTTATACCGTGGTAATTATCGTAATTGAAAACGAACCTTGTTTTATTATTGGGAATAAAACAACGCAAAAAGGACGAATAAGGAAATTTATAACAATGTATACGATTGATGATCAACCAATGATATCAATTCAGGCACAGTAGTTAGGCATCTGATGATGAACTTGTCACGGAGTTCGAAACTAGTCATGCTAGTGAGTGTGTTTTGAATTGAATTGTCTATTATTCCAACAAAACCCAACCCAATTTTCCTGACGTTGTAACCTTGCAGTATGAATTTCTAATACATTAATTAAAAACAAACGAAATCGGTCATAAAATTCAAATTAAAAAAAAATGGTTATGTTGTCCATTTGGTGGGATTTTAAGGGAGTTATTTATATCGAACTGCTTCCTAAACACCAAACCGTACCTTCTGATCTCTATTGTCAATAATTCACGAACCTTGATGGGGCACTGAAACAAAGAAACACGACCTGAATTGGTAATTTGCAAAGGCGTGGTTTTCTATCACGATAGCGCTTCGACCCACACATCTTTCCAGACTCGGCAAATAATATAGACTTTATAGCCCAGAACGGGCACCTTCGCATTTACATTTACGCCGGAGTCTGCAAAACATTTCGATTGGAAAATCCTGCAATACTGAATAGGGCCTACAAACCGAGTTGTTCAGTGTATTTGTTGGACGGTCCAATCATTCTCTGAATCTAGAATAAAATATTTGGCTGATTGATGACAGAAGGTCATTGAACAAAATGACCCCTAGAATTATTTATTTGAATAAAATAATTGCAAATTAATTTGAGCAAAAAACCGAAATTACTTTCTTGCCAACCCAATATCATAGGCCTGTGTTTTATTCTCTGCTAACCCAATTTTTCGACCACTTTGTGTGGGGAGCTAAGTGATATTATGCAACTAACTCCCCATACAAAGTCGTCGAATAAATTGTTTACCGAGAAGTAAAAAAAATAAGCGAATAGACAAAAAAAGTAAATCTTATTGTCTCTGAACAATGACCAGCTAAAAGCTACGCCAGATTAACTTTGAGAAGAGTTGTAAAACAGTAAAATATATTAATAAAGTATAGATGTTAAAGGATCAGACGCTTCCCCTAGAAAGCTCACAAATACAATGTAGAAGATTTTGTCGGCGTCTTTTTCATAGGTAAAGTCCTACGAAAGCTTCCAAGTTGATTAATGACCTAAAGCTACAATTTTCGAAATATTGGTAACCACAAAGCTTTTTTGATGAATTTAACGTAAATGTTATAGTGGGTAATTTTTGAATTCCCTTCTAAACTAATGGCGAGTTTCACACTCATCATTTAAAAGCTCAATTTAAAAGCTCACATAAAATTTTCAGATTAAATTACAAGCATCGAGCATTTAAAGTTCATTTAAATGCAGAATTTTCAACTGTGAAACTAGCCATAATTCTTCGACCCCTATTTATAGGGAGCTAAGCGACTTTAGTCGGCTCCCCATTAAAATTCGCCGAAAAAATAGTTTAGCTGGAAATAAAAAAACACTCTAATTACTAATTAACTAGATCTGGTAACGCTATATCAAACAGCTTGCATAACGTCTGTGTATTGCAACAGAATTTTTATATGTATAGTTGGCTAGAAAGCTTTAAGTTGTCAGGATGAAAGATGGTTTCTTGCGAAAGCTTCCTCAACCTCAAAGGTAGACTATTTTAAAGAAAATGATCTGTACATCGAGCATATTAATGGCGTTTTTCACACTCGTCATTTAAAAGCTTAATATAAAAGCTCGCAGAAAATGTTCATATTAAACGACATTAAAATGACAAACATTGGGCACTTAAATTCAATTTAAATAGAGAATGACTAAGTGTGAAACTGAGCATTAGTATGATAATTTTTTATGAGCTTTAAAATTGAGCTTTTAACAGATTTTTTTTTGATCGAACCAACACTCAGGGGATGCCCCCTATAAACGCAGTGCATTGTGTTGGCGAAGGAAAATTGTGGTAGTGGAGGATGGAAAGAGGGAGTAGTGTCTGTTGACATTTGCCCTGAATCTTTGTATGCCACAATCGGTGGGAAATACATTAGTCGGAAGTTTATTCCACACACGGACTG
Organism: Phaonia tiefii; assembly: GCA_963931995.1. Classification (NCBI taxonomy): domain Eukaryota; kingdom Metazoa; phylum Arthropoda; class Insecta; order Diptera; family Muscidae; genus Phaonia; species Phaonia tiefii. Next base: position 43,179,173 of record OZ008371.1, read on the forward strand.
TACGGCTGAAGAACGAATTTTCTCTATAGCGTGTAGTGCTGTCAACCGGCCACTCGATAAAAAACGAATGAGAGTTCCTGGAATGCCGCGTTCTTTGGCTAAATATTCTCACGTCTGGCGTAAGGTGACGGATGTCCGAGGAACACATACCGTGGAAGAATCGATAGAACAGTGACACGCAACCCAGATTTCGACGTTGCTCATTGTGAAACTCGACGTTAAGGCCATTTAAAGATAATTTAAGTGGATAATGGCCAACTGAAAATCTGAGCTTAAATGAACTTACGGCAACTATAACTAACTTTAAAGCTTTATATAAAATTTTGAAAAGCTTTTAGTAATTTCTAGAACAATTCTTCTTCCAACGTAATATCTAGAAATTATTTTAGTTACACGTATGACAAACGTGGTTACTGCTTCAAAATTTACAAGGAAAGGCCTTTTCGTCCAACAATAATGTAAAGTTTAAAAATTGATTGCGGCCGAGTTTCACACTCGTCATTTAAAATCTCAATATAAAAGCTCACAGAAAATGTTCATATTAAATAAATTCCATTTAAATGGAGAATGACTAAGTGTAAAACTGAGCATTAGTATGATAATTTTCTATGAGCTTTGAAATTGAGCTTTTAACTGATTGTTTAACTCGACGTTAATACCATTTAAAGTTAATATAAGTGGATAATGACCAACGATGAAACTGAGCTTAGTTGTACTTAGGGTAAGAGTAACTAACTTTAAAGCTTTCTACAAAACTTAAAAGAGCTTTTAAAAATTTCCAGTAAAATTGTTCTTCCAACGAAATGTCCAGAAAACATTTAAGTTAGACGTATAGCAAACACGGTTAGTGATTCAAAATGTGCAAGGTAAAGCTTTTACGTCCAAGAATATTTTAAAGTTTAAAAGAAGATTGAGTCTTACAAGGCTCAGAATTATAAGCTTTTAAGGTCGCAATGGTCATTTAAAATCTCAGAATGACCAACTGCAAAACTGAGCTTAAATGTACTTAGACTGTGTTCAACAAAACTTTATAAAAAGTAAAAATTTCTAGAACAATTATAATATGTAGTTAGTGTGCGCGGCTCTTGTACAGGAAAACAGAGGTACGATCCCTTCTGACCACCTTCTTTCGACGACGGTCACCTCGCTTAGAGATGGTGACACTGATGACAGCCATGATAAAGCTTTTCAAAATACCGTTCGCAACCGGTGTATAACTGTAGGTCCCAATCAATAAGTGTAAAATTAGAAAGCGTACAGCTCACTGGTTGTGAGAAGTTCTCCCCAATTCCTTCATGGGTGGTAATGGAAAACCAGTCTTTCATAACAAATACGGTTACTGCTTCAAAATTTACAAGGAACAGCTTTTTTGTCTAACTTTTGTTAAGCTTCAAAAAAGTTTGATGGCCAGTTTCACAGTTGTAAATTCTACATTTAAGTGAAGTTGAAATGTTCGATGTTTGTCATTAAACTGTCCTTTAATATGAACAGTTTCTTTGAGCTTTTAAATTGAGCTTTTAAATGACGAGTATGAAATTCGCCCTGAGTCATTCAAGGCACAGAATTATAAGCTCTTAAGATCGAAATTGTCATTTAAAAGTTCACAGAATATTTTCGTATTAAATGACATTTAACCCTTTGACGACCATAGGCAAGTATGTTTGCCCTAGGGTTGTTGGCACCTACAATTGTACAGGTAGAAAATAGAGCAAATGTATATATGGATGGTTTATAGAAGACAGTTCGGGTAACAATAGTATAGCGGACTTCAATTCTCTGATTCGATTTGACCCTTATGTGGCATCAAAGTGGGTCAAAAATGGTCTTACTATAAAGGGATGCAACGAGTCGAAAAAGGGCCCACGCGGGGGACAGCCCAGTTAAGTTTTGAGCCCATATCTTAACTTTAAAAAATTTAAGGTTCGAGGAAATGTTTGGCAAGTACATATGTATAAGATGAAAAAACTGTACCAAATCAAATTAATATTAGGTAACATCTGATGAAAATACAAGTACGCAGTCAAAGTTGCTCTTTACTCGAAGGCCAACAAACAAAGCGAGTGAAACCTTAACCATTCTCTGCTCTCTCTCTTACTCTCATCGTTGAATATTTCAATACACGAGCAGATTTTTGATGATGTTATTGAATCTAACTATAGAAATTCCAAACATGTTGAAGTAAAATTAGATAAACTATGAAAAAGTATGAAATATTCAAGATATGAGGCCAGAAAGAAATGCATTTGAGAGAATCGTGTCGACTTTTCGGTTCTCTTTAACGAGGGTTGCCAGATTGCGCACATCTTCTGGTCGTCTGATTCTTGACAAAGTCGATCAAGAAGTAGACGACCAGAACATGTGCTCAATTTGGCAAACCTCGTAAAAGAGAACCAAAAAGTCGTCACAATTCACTCAAATGCTTTTGTCTCTCGCATCATATCTTGATTTTTTTTATACTTTTTCCATAGTTTATGTAATTTTACTTCAACATGTTTGGAATTTGCATAGTTATTAGAGCCTTTATATTGGTGAGTCTATCGGCGAGCTTTTCTATTGAGCCTTTAAATGATCATAGTGAAGTTCGCTCTAAGGAAATTTAAAAAAGCAACATTTTTCTGAAAAGGCTAATTTAGGATGAGTTTCACACTCGTAATTTAAAAGCTCAATTTAAAAGCCCACAGAAAATTTTCATATTAAATAACAAGCATCGGGCATTTATAGCCCCTTTAACTGCAGAATTTTCAACTGTGTAGCTGAGCATCAAATACGACCAAGAACAAAAACAATGTACTAAAGTAGACAGTCAAAATTTCTTTTCACACGAATGCCAACAAATAAAACGAGTGAACCCTTAATTATTCTCTGCTCTCTCTCTCTCTCTCTCTTACTCTCTTCATTGAATATTTCAATATACGAGCAGTTTTTTGATAGTGTTATGATCATTTAAAGGCTCAATAGAAAAGCTCGCCGATAAACTCACCAATATAAAAGCTCTACCACTTAAATCTTTCCCACTTACCGGCCATGTTCGAAGCATCCCATTGATAAGGCGTTCTAGCAGGATCGCGAGACAGGGCGTAGTAGGTCTGACGATTGCCATTACAAGCTTGAGGATCTACAGAATCTTCCCAGGTGATATAAACATCGGTCATGACAATTTCCTCACCCTGAAAATGTAAGGACATTTATGATTTGTTGTCATTCCAAAATATCCCATAAAGTGATTGATAGGAGTTTTTACAAATCTCCTTCATCGCTATACACTTACATTATATGTCACAGCATTTCCAGGCAATGTTTGCAATAACATATTAAACAAATCTGCCCGATTCACACCCAAACGTGAGGCCAAACGCTTGTTGTCATGGTTACCCAACACCCAATTGGCATGCACATCCTTGGGCATAGCAGCCATCCACTTGGTAATGTGAGCCACAATATCCTCTGCCTTTGTGTCATTGAAGACATTGCTAAGGAAATCAAAATTGAATGGGACATGAGAACCATTACGTTTTCCGTCACCATAGAATTTCATGATATTCTCAAAACTTGTATAGGCCTCGGTCAGGAGAATGCGTGTATCACCACCATGTTCTTTTTTGAATTCGTCAGCCAGTTCACGCCATTGATAGGCCATGTCAAAGGTCTCGGGTTGATCGTTGGTATAGATGTGCTGCAAATGACAGTAGTCATTGGGATCTGGACAGGAGGCTACATTGTCACTAAGCGGCTCATCGGGATAATTGTTATCCTTGTCCAGTTCCTTTTCGAATAGGAAAGGCACAGCATCAATACGGAATCCCGACACACCCTTGCCCAACCAAAAGCGCATAACATTCTTCATTTCATCCACCACCTTTTGATTGCGATAATTCAAATCGGGCTGTTTAATGGCGAACTGATGCAAATAATATTGTTGCCTCTTGTCACTCCATTGCCAGGCGCTGTAACGAAAGGCGCTCAACCAATTGCTGGGCGGCTCACGTTCTCCCGTGGTAGCATTAATTTTTCCATTGTGCCAGATATAAAAGTCTTTGTACTCTGGATCATTATCCTCGGATTTTTTGAACCATTCATTTTCATCGGAAGAATGATTTGGTACAAAATCTAAAATGATTTTAATACCGACTTCCTTGGCCTTCTTAATCATATTCTCGAAATCTTCCATGGTACCGTATTCGGGATGGACTTGATAGAAATCAGAGATGTCATAACCGAAATCAGCCATGGGTGATTTCATCATGGGCGAAAGCCAAGCGCCAGTGAAGCCAATGTCTTTGAGGTATTGGAGTTTTTCGGCAATACCTGGAAAGAGGAGGAATAAGGTATAAGAAAATGGGGTTAAAAATGTTAGTAAATGTATGATCATAGAGTAATCCCAGTAAACAATTGTTTCCGACGTGTCGGATTTCTGTAAGTTCTCTTAAATTATATTCGACAATTAGCCGAAATATCTGAAATTCCTTCAGTCATTTAAACGAGTTTTCTGGACATTCTTTGTCAGCCGGTTCTGTACATTCTATGAAATTCCATACGAAAATCATGCGACATTTCTGCACATTGTCTGAACGGATTTTTTTTTCTATTTTTTTTTTGTTTTCATTCCGTAACCTTGCGCCAGTAGGGGAATTCCCCGAAAATGTTTTTACTGTATAGTTTCGGTGAATTGAATTGTTGTTTTTGCTTTGTCTGCATCATTTTGTTTGTTTCTTGTCTTCAGTTACAAACGACCAAGCAAGCTCTTAAGATGTCGCGGTCGACAAATAAAAAAAGAATTAATTTGTACCTGCATATATAAATGCTTATGTATGTAAATGATCCGAAAAGTCGGAACATTTTCGCATGTTTGTGCAGACGTCTCTCCAAAGTTGCCACGACAAATAGTACACTGTGTCAGAAAATGATCGGATAAGTCGGACCATTACCGGATGTTTTTTCATATTTCTCTCCGAAATTGGTACGACAAATCGGACAAAGGGTCAAAAAATTATCAGATAAGTCGGAGCATTATCGGGTGTTTAATTAATCTTTACGCCGACTTCGTTCAGCTACGTCTAAAAATCCTTTAGAATTTCCTTCAGAATTCTCACAGAAATCTGTCCGATAACTCTGATCTTTCAGAATTCTTGCCAACCGCCCATACGATTTTCTGTACGTTGTCTGACCGACATCGGCAACTTGTGCAGAGTGTCTGACAGATTTCTAACCGAACTCGGAACAAATTCTTTATTGGCATGTTACTTAGAGGTGCCATCTGCTTTGTCTGCATCATTTTGTTTGTTGTCTTCAGTTACAACCGACCCACCAAGTGGTTAAGAGGTTGCGGTCTCCAAAAAAAAGTTAATTTCTACGTGCATATATAAACGCATAATATGTATGTAAATGATCCGAAAAGTTGGAACATTCTCGCATGTTTGTTCAGATGTCTCTCCAAAGTTGCCACGACAAACAGTACACTGTGTCAGAAAACGATCGGATATTTGGTACGGCAAATCGGACAAAGGGGCAAAGTCGGACCATTATCAGATGTTTAATTGGACTTTATGCCGACTTCGTTCAGCTACGTCTAAAAAACCTTTAGAATTTCTCTCGGAATTCTCACAGAACAACTCTGCACACTCTTCCGAATTTCCTCCGACAAAACTGTCCGAATTCTTGTCAACCGCAACTACGATTTTCTGTACGTTGTCTGACCGACATTGGCATCAGACTCGGCAACTTGTTTTCAGATTTCTGACCGAATTCGGAACAAATTGTTTACTGGGATGTCACTTAGACGTGCCACCTTCTCAGCTAACGTTTTATTTCATACTCTTCGTGTTGAGGTCAGTGCGATAGAGAGATATTTGAAGTAAATTGACTTAAATCAGGTGGAGTTACACGAATTGTTGACTTAAATTTCTCATGTCGTTTAGGTTGAGAACTATGCAATTTAAACATAGTTTCGACTTTTTGGATATCTTTTATTGTTAGCAGACATTTATGGTGTATTTAGACACAAAAATTTTAATACGCAAAACGAAATGCCGTTGCTGATTTCTTGTTGGTCTGTTTGAACTAGTGCCTCTATCTGGTATTATTAATACAGCTATTCACTTCAACATGCAACGTACATATGCAGCCACACCAAACTTCGTAAGTTTATTACTCTGGACATATGATTACTATTTGATGTATTATATGTAGGTATGTGTCTAGTATCGTCAACTGTGACATATTTCGCAAAAACCCTTTTAGAAACTGACGCTGAATCTGCACTGAGTGTTTATTTGGAATTTCAATGACCCAGCTGAACTTGGCTTTGATTTTATTTGGCCAAATACCAGCAGGTAAAAACAAAATCATTGTGTCAAATTAGGCTGTCGCATCTTTGAAGTGTACAAAGTTTAGATTGCAAATGACACTTTGAACTAAAGCATGATGTTGATTTCTTTACAATTTCACACACTATCACTCATTGTATCCTCTATACCCATCTTACCATTCAAATCACCGATGCCATCACCATTGCTATCACGAAAAGATCTTGGATAGATTTGATAGAAATTTCCATTCTCCCACCAATCTTTGGCCCACGAGCTAGAGGCCAAAGCCACCAAAAGCACCACACTTATTGACAACTTCATTATTATAAAATAAAACAAAATAACCGAAAAACTATTTAGTTCAAATTTTTGGCCAACATTTATTCGACGACACCTTTTAATACAATCGCGCTAAATTCACAATTAAAACTATTCGGTCTTGTGAAATTTACAGTGGTTTTTATAACAATAGTTACGAGGGGGTTTTTGGAGAATTACTAATAATTTGATTTGAGTTTTATCATATCAGCCAATGAATATAACAACAGCAACGAAAACACAATTGCTTTGTCAACATCTCCGTGAAAAATATTGAAAATACTATGCATTTTTTGTTTTTCCTATCTAATATTCACTCTAACGGAGTAAGATGGCCCTTATTAAATTTGAATCAAAATATAAAATGAGAATTTTGTAAACACTGAACTATAAAACAAGAGGGGTGGTATGTTAAGTTTGTTATATGATTTGTAACATTTCAAAAATATTTATTGTTGACTTGACAAAGTTAAATATGTTCCAAATTCTTATCAATTTTAAGTTTCATTATGGACAGCAATTTCAAAACTCCAGTTAATTTCAAACAAATCATAGTTAGTTTCAAACAAATCATAGTTAATTTCAACCATATCCTAGTTAATTCCAAATCAACTATATTTAAAAAATGTCTTCCCTTTGTTATTTGTATTGCTAATCGAAAAATTTAAAATCAATTTTATATTTTTTAGAACAAATGTATTTTTCTTAAACGATGTTATCATTAACCAATTCATATTAACTACGCATTAGTCAGGGGAACTTCAACTATGTTGTGTAGAGTTGGATAGTTCATGAACTACATAGTTCATTTAGGATGACCAGACATCACCCTCACGAACAAAATCTTACTTACCTACTTAGGTGGCCTCAAACAACCCAGAGGGGTCAAGGGCCTTGCAAAATGACGGTATACAGGGTGGCTGTTGGATTTTCCCGGATTACTGGTCAGTTTCACAGTTGAAAATTCTTCATTTAAATGCCAGATATTTGTCATTTAAATGTCATTTAATATGAAAATTATCGGTGAGCTTTTAAATGACGAGTGTGAATCTCGCCCTAAGAAACTGGAATAACATTTTTTATAATGCATTAATCTGTTTTCATTTGAATTGTAATAAAAATAGTTAAATTAGTCTTAAAGAGAATTGAATTTAAATGCCCGCCCTGCTCGTTGATGCAGGTGCGGCAAAAATTTGTTCATTATTGCCCGCAAAGTTGAGGCTGGAAGCAAAAAGTTGTTCATTATTGCCCGCAAAGTTGAGGCTGGAATTGCAGTTATTGTCACTCGAATTGATTGTTTTAGTTCATCCACACATGTTGGTTGCGTTTTGTACACTTCGTGTTTACAATACAATACACAAGAAAAACTCCGATGGAGTTAGGTCAGGCGACCTGGGGGGCCAACTGAAGGTTGAGTTTCTTGAAATGAGCCTGTTACAAAATTTACTGCGTAATTCGGCCATAACCGGCCGAGCTATGTGAGCAGTTGCACCATCTTGTTGACACCACACACAGTTGAGAGGAATTCTTTTTCGACGTAGTTCCGGATAGAAAAAATCTTTTAACATGCTCAAGTAACAGTCTCCATGGGAGGTAACGCTGTGTCCGGTTCGTTCAAAGAAGTATGGCTCGACAATATAGGGTGAAAAAACAGCACACCACATTGTTACGCGAATTCGATGCAATTCCCTCTCATGCAGTATTTGTGGGTTGGAACTCCATATGCGACAATTTTGTTTCTTTACGTTGCCGTTCAGATCGAAATGGCCATATCAGACATGAAATTCAGCAAGTTCTCGGCCTCATCAGATAAGAAATTCATAAAGTTCTCGTCCTCTTCCACCTTTCCAAACATCTTCCAACTAAATTTCAAGCGAATCGGCAAGTCTGCTGCATTAGGTTTATTAGCCAATTTTAATTTTGTAGGCGAACAGGCAGAGTCTGCCTAATGACACCGATTTGAGATGAGAATCTCCTTGTTAAAACACTGGTGTTGCTTTGTATGGCAGAAGCTACGGCAGCAATAGTTTCCTCTGTTCGAATGGAAGGGTTTCGATTATAAGGCCCTCTATCGAGAGTCTCATGTTCTTCAAAATTATTCACTAGTCTCGTAATGGTTCATCTACTCGAAGGATCGCCTCTGAACTTGCGCCTATATTATCTTTGAGCCATAACTACAGATTACAATGCGTGAAAGCGGCGGACAATCCAGGTGCATTTTTCAGTGTTCCAGTTTTCCATTTTTATTAAATCCATGGATCAATCTACAAAAACAAAAAAAAAATCCAGATTATTTACGTGGAATCAAGATTTCTATTGGTAGCGGCTTTCATCATCCATACCGTTTATCCAACCGTTTCGATCTTCAGCTTTTCTCCTCCAGTTGGTAACAAAAAGCTGTCGCAGGCAATATTCCAGCTGGTGTTTCCAGCGAAGTCTTGGTCGCCCTACTTTGCGATGTCCTTCGAGTATGTCTTCGAATACCTTTCTCACTGGTTCATTCCTGATCCATTGTACAGACATGGCCAATACAGCGTAAACGCCCTTTTTTGATACGCTTAAATACGTCGATGTCGGGATACAGTTTATAGGTCGTGGTTCATCCGTCGACGATACTCGTCGTTTTCTATTATAGGACCATATATTTTTCGGAGCATTTTTTCCACGATGACTTGTTTCTTCGATTCTCGAAGGACGGTCTTATCTCTGAAGTGCTTGCTTAGCCCGAAATAACATCTGTTTGAAAGCACAATTTCCCGGTTGATTTCCACACCCTGTCTACGGAAAATCCAAGGTAAATAAATTAGTCCTCTACCTCGTAATTATAACGATTATCAACATTCACCCTTTCATCCACTCGGGAGGATGTTCTGCTTATCGAACCCATTAGTTTTGTTTTGTCCTCATTCACTGTCAAACCCAGTTGTGCTGATTCCTTTTCAATTCTCGAACATACGCCAGTAACTTCTCGTAGATTTCGCCCAATGATGTCTAAATCATCAGCATACGCGAGCAGCATGTGACTTTTGCTGCTGATAGTTTTATTCGTGTTAACTGCAGCCTTTCTCACGATGACCTCAATTAATATATTGCAGAGATCGCATGATAGGATATCGCCCTATCTGAGGCCTCGCCTCGTACTGAATGGTTCGGTACCAGTGGCCGTCGGTGATGCAACGGTTAGCGTGCGCGGATGCTGTGCGACAGAACGTGGATTCGATCCCATTACATCCCACGAAGGGATTGGAAAGAGCTTCTCACAACCAGTGAGGTGTGAACTTTCTAGTGTTACACTCACTGATTGGGTGGGATCTACAGTTTTACGCCGGTTCGGAACGGTATTTTGAAAAGCACCACCACCCATGAAATAGCTTCGCAAAAAACCGTTCGGAACCGTTGTAAAACTGTAGGTCCCAATCAGTGAGTGAAAACTGGAACATTTTAATTTTAAATATTTATAATACAAACGGTCGAATAAAGCATCACATTTTAAAAAATTATATCATATACCAATTTGGAATTTCGAGTTTAATATAAAATATAAAAGTTTATTCTACAGGGGGTGGTGTCTTGACCCCTGTAGTAGAGTCTGTGGCAAGCACACAAAAAGCCAATGGCAACCAAAACAAGGATGATGACGCGGACGAAACCAAGCGGGGCTGCATAAGCCCTCAGCCTTCAATAACAGGTGGTGACTCCAACTCTGATTCCCAAAGTGATAATAATGATAACAACATTACCATTTTAGCAACTCCAAAAAATGACGAGGTAAATAGAATGGTCGATGAAATAAGCGAGAGCATAGCGAAGCTATCAACACAAAAGAAACGACTCTCGGGGGCTCAACGCAGGAAGATTGCAAAGAGGAACCGTTCAGCCAAACAAGCCGAAAAACAGGATGTTCCTAAGGACCTGTCGGTGCCTCCCTCGACCTCAACAGAGGCTGAGAAGAGAAACCGATCACCGGAAGAACAGAACACTGTCAAATTAATGGCAAAGAGGAAAAAGTGTTCCCCGTCATCTGGTAATTCGGAGACGCCCAAACCCCATATTACCCAGGGGATGCAACAGAGCTCCAGGGACAATAGGAGCAAAGCCGATGCGATTACCGGAAAGACGAGCACATCAGCCAAATCAACCGACAAGGAAAGGGCGCGTAAACACGAACCCTATCCAACTCGGAAGAGGAAGCAGAATGCGAACACGGGCAAGGAACCGCCATCCTACGCAAAGGTAGCGAGAAGGCAACAACTGGACGATCTCTGCTATGCAGTAATTGACAGCGGTAACCCAACTGGCTCAATACCGGATAACCAACACCAAATCGTGGAGGACCTCGTCAACACGAAGGTAATGGACCACATAATGAAGGGCGAAAGTGGACCTCCCATAGAAGTTGTCAGTAGCGGCTTCAAAGGGGAGGTACTCACTTTACAGCTGGCCTCACAACGCTGTGCGGAGACTTTAAAGAAGCTGGTGGATGAAATCTCTGCCCCCTGGGAAGGCGGTAAGCTAGCCCTCGTAAGGAAGAAGGACATCCCAAGGCTGACGAAGGCTACTGTATATATTAAAGGATGGGGCAGCAAGTTTGCATCGGACGCCATACTTAAAGTCATTGGCAAGCAAAACGCAGGACTATCCGTGGACAAATGGGTCGTTTTCCACAGGGAGGAGGGGCAGGAGGGCACACTCCTTGTGATCGGAATAGACCCGGCATCCATGGCTGGTCTTGCCAAGACTAAAGGTATGGTGTTCTTTGTGACCAAAGCTGTCTACATCAAAGTTGGCAAAGTGCCAATCGGCATGACGACCGGAGGAACACAGCCGGAGGATGCGAAGCATGACGAAGCGAGTGGAGGCTCGGCGGAGCAGACACCGCAAACTAAGAAGGAGGAAGTGGCCGAAGGCATCACAAACTCCCAAGAAGACCGGTTACTGGAGGACCAATGTTAGAGGTCATCCAGATTAACCTCCACCGGAGCGAGACGGCAACCCACGCTCTGTTGGATAAAATTAATAAAGGTAAAATACACATTGCTTTAATACAAGAACCTTGGACCACTAAAGACAAGGTTATTGGATTAAATCATATTAATTACCAACTATTCTATACGAAGACGGATTCCCGTCCGAGAACATGTATCTTATGCCATAAAAACCTTTGTTTTCTCTTCTCCCCAGAGTTGTCAACATCGGATGCAACAGTACTGAAACAGGGAGATGGGAATATATACCTGGCATCAGTATACTTGCCATATGATTCGCCGACACCACCACCTTCGTCGGAATTACAGCGACTGGTAGAGAGGGCCAAACAGACAGGTAACGAAGTATTAATAGGTAGTGACTCTAACTCTCACCACACGTCGTGGGGTAGTACTAACTGTAACCGTAGGGGGCATGCCCTAGTAGAATATTTGAATACTAACGACCTTTTCACACTGAATATTGGGAACAAAGCAACTTTTGTCAACAAGATTAGGGAGGAGGTGTTAGATATAACAATATGTTCTGAACACCTTATAGATGAAATTCAAGAATGGAGGGTTTTAAATGAGCACTCATTCTCGGATCACAGATATATTAGATTCAGGATAACACGGCCACCACCGAAACCGATATGCTTCCGAAATAGGACCAAGACAGACTGGACAAAGTTCGGAAGCCTACTTAAGAATCGACTAGTCCACCCTCAACTCGAATACTCTAGCAGGGACGAACTAGACGACATAGTGACAAAGACAACGCAAGCACTAGTAAAGTCTTTCGAGGACAGCTGCCCACTTCGGGAAAGAAAATCGGCCCAAGAAAAACCCTGGGTAACAGGGGAAATACGAAATCTAGGGAAGAACGTCCGTAGACTTTACAACAGGGCCACGCGTAAGAAATCACCAGTATACTGGGAGGACTACAAGAGAAGTCTCAGTGAATACAACGCAATATTGAGAAAAGCGAGACGCAACTCCTGGAGACTATTCAGTGAACAGGTGGATAGCGTCAACGATATGTCGAAGATGAAAAAATTCCTCTCTAAGACCCACGTACAGGCGGAAACGCTAGTAGATGACACGGGAAAGAGAATGGATACAATGGAACAAACACTTAGGCACCTGATGGATACACACTTTCCAAATGGGAACGCGGAACCCACATGGGAGTGGTCACAAGATGAGAATGTGGTACATCAGTCGCCAATCATTACGGACCAAATGGTCCAAAAAGCTATAAAGAGTTTCTCCCCATATAAAGCGGCGGGACCGGATGGTATTTTCCCGGCTATCCTACAGCATGGGGTTGACCAAATAACAACCCATCTGGCAGGAATTTTTTCCGCATGCTTAAAATACGCCTACACACCGAGAAACTGGCAAGAGGCCAGGGTAGTATTTATACCCAAACCTGGAAAAGCAAGCTATGCAACGGCAAAGGCTTATAGACCAATTAGCCTCACCTCGTTTCTACTCAAAACCTTGGAGAGAATAGTGGACGACATGGTAAAAAGTGGAATACCGAGCGATATGCTGAAGTTTAGACAACACGCCTATGTCAAAGGCAGATCAGTGGACACCGCACTTCATGAGGTAACCTACTACATAGAGCAATCTCTCAATGACAAACTATACACACTCGCTGTATGCATAGACATTGAGGGAGCGTTCAATAATGTCCGGACCGAAACACTTATCCAATCCTTAGACCAGTTTATGGTGGACCGGGCATTAAAAGACTGGATCAACCATATGCTAAGGAATAGATGGATAAGCTGTGGTTCCCATGATGTAAATATTAGAGACAGAGTACAACGTGGAACCCCACAGGGAGGGATTATATCACCACTCCTATGGGTCCTCACTATACACAGTCTCCTAAGGAAACTTACCGACGAGGGACTTAAACCAATCTGCTACGCAGATGACGTTATAATACTTCTTAAGGGAAAGAACCCAAACCAATTATGCAGAGAGGCCGAGAGGGCACTGAGTATAGCGTATGAATGGGCACAGCCAAGGGGCTTAAATGTAAACCCGGACAAAACGGAAATATGTCTATTCACAAGGAAGACGAAAATCTCAGATTATGAAGAGCCACGATTCTTGGGAAAGACGATTAAAATATCCGAGAAGGTTAAATACTTAGGAGTAATCCTAGATCGGAAACTGAATTGGAAGCACCACATAGAGGAAAGGGCTAATAAGGCCTACAGATGCTGGTCGCTATGCAGAAGGGCTATAGGGTCCAAATGGGGCCTCAAACCGACTATGACACACTGGCTCTACAGAAGCGTAATCAGGCCTGTACTAACATATGCTTCTGTAGTATGGTGGACGGCAGTTGAGAGGAAATGTAACATCGCAACACTGCAGAGGGTTCAGAGAATGTGCTGCATTGGTATCAGCGGTGCAATAAGGACAACCTCGACAAGAGCCATGGAGACTATTTTATGTATCCAGCCAATCGAGATTAGAATCAAATACGAGGCTGCCCTTGCGGCAAAACGCCTACAAGCTACAGGTGAATGGATCAACAGGGATCTCACGTCAAAACACCAACGGATAAATGGGGCCTTAGTCGGGTACACTCAGGATACGTGTGAATCTGACCGAATACCCGAGATAAGGGTTAAGGCGAACTGCGTGACCCTAACGCCAACTAGAGACGCCTGGCAGAATGGGACCCTGACACCAATGCCAAATGGGACTTACTGCTACACGGATGGCTCAAAGCTAGGAGAAAAAACGGGTCTAGGATTCTTTATTGAAAATCCAGCAACCGAATCCCACCTACGGCTCCCGGATCATAATACGAACTTTCAGGCGGAAGTTCGGGCGATTACGGAGTGTATCAAATGGCTCGGCGATAATACAATCCCAGCCGAGGCAAATATATTCACGGATAGCCAAATGGCAATAAAGGCAATATCATCGGAAACGGTAAAATCTAGAACGGTCCTTGACTGTAAGAAGGTGATAAACGACTACTCTATGCACGGCAGACTCAATATCATCTGGGTGCCGGGGCACAGCGGGATATTCGGCAACGAGAAAGCGAACCTCCTGGCAAAGAAAGCCAGGGAACTCCAAACGGTAAGCCTAGATGGAGCGAAACCCTTTGGGGTGACGAAGGCTGAGTTAAATAAATGGGCGGAGTCGGCACATATAGCCCAGTGGAACCGGGAATCAGTAGGCAGGAAGACAAAGATCCTATGGGGAGACCCAGATGAATCGAGAACAAAAGGTTTGCTGAAACTGGGAAAAGCCGAAATGGGCAAAATGATGGGAGTCTTAACGGGGCATTCGGGATTACGAGCCCACCTATACCGTATTGGACTAGTGGCGAACAGTGAGTGCAGGGCATGCATGGAGGACGATGAGACGTTGGAGCACTTCTTATGCCACTGCCCGGCCTTCACACAAGCTAGATCCAGATATCTTTCGGATAGTACGATACCGGACATGACCAAACTTATGGGTATGGACTGGAATAAACTAAGGAATTTCGTGAATAGCACCGAATTCCTATAAGGGACATAGTGAAGTGAAGTAGTAGGATAATCTTAGAGCGCACAACAGGTCGAACTTAGCGGCTTAAGTGTATGTCTTTACTGACATGGGAAGGTTTAGAGTGCTCCTTCTGAACACTCAACACCACGCCCCTCTTTTCGAACTAACTAACTAACTAACTTTATTTAACTGATTTAAAGTCCGAAAATCATATTCAAATTTGAAACACATTTAGTTATCGAATAATTTCAATTTTGAAATTTGATAAAAAAAATGTTTGAAATGCTTAATTAATTCTTAATGAATTTTTAATTCATTCTAAGTTAAATCATAAATACATTTGGAAAAAAATTGTTTGGATATGTCAGTTAGATCATATTTTAAAATTGAAATCATGTTTCTTAATTCCAAAAGATCTCTAAAATTCGAAAATGATATCATTTATTATTAATGTTTTTAAGGATATTAACACAAATTAAGTAAAATCCGATTAACCGGTTAACCGACGTCAAATAACCGGTTTTCGGTATTTTAGAAAATTACGTTTTTTAAAAAACCGACTCACGGTTAATAGCAATAAACCGGTTAACTGCTTTTCCCGGTTTTGGACACTCTAGTACCAAGCAAATGAAACGTGGGCGAATTTTTCCGTTCATTAAATTTTCGCTATGTAGTATACCCATACTTTCTTATGGCAATGAAAATTTCATAAAAAGTGAATACCGGGTTTAAACGGAAAATTTTGTTGCGGAAAGTTAACGCCTATCATTGATGTACCTTGCACATATTATTTTGATTCTTCTACGCAATCAATTTGATTTTTAACATATGTGGTGTTACTTTTCGTTGTTAAAATTATCGAAATATCAAAATTCCGGTCCCGAACAATTATCAAACTATTGTTTTCGTACGAAATAAGTTTGGCATAACAACCCTGTAATGGATTTTGCGTACGAAATTTTTGCGAAGACCTGAGCACCAAGCAAATGAAAAGTGAGCGAAATTTTCAGTTCATGCAATTTTCGTTAATTTTGGAACGAAGTTCCTTATCGCACGTTGCGGGAAGGGAGCTAAATGAAAAAAAACTTAAACCACTTTTTTGAATACTATTATGCTACAACCCAGTATTATCAACTATATTCGGTAGTTTTGCTTTGGTTTGTGTCTTGACTAACATATGTTGGCAAATTTCTTGTTTAATGTTTTATGGAAAGTTTTCTAGGTGGAGCCTTTAACAAATATTTAGTATATATAGTCGTTTCGAACCCAATAAAATGTAAATTTAGAAAAACCAAAGCGAACGAAGTTTAAAAAAAGAAAATTTTCTTAAATAAGTGCCTTTTCTTAAAAAAAGTAAATTTTCTCAAAAAAAAACCTATTCATATTCTTAAACAAAGTACATTTTCTTAAAAAAATACATTATCTTAAAGAAGTACCTTTGCTTTAAAGAAGTAAATTTTCTTACAACAAATTCCCTATTCTTAAAAAACTATATTTTTCTATAAAGAGTACGTTTTTTTTCTTTAAGAAGATAACATCTTGGAGATCGAATAATAAAACTAAAATGGAAGAATACCTTTTTTGTGAAACAAAATAACTTTTCTTGAGATAAGTACCTACTCTTAAAAATTTACGTATTCTTGAAAAAATGCACCAATTCTAAAAAAAATTCCCATTTCTTAAAAAACACCCTTTTCTTCGAAAAAAATACTCTCTCTTAAAAAAATACATTTTCTTACAAAAATTCCTTTTCTTAAAAATAAAAAAATATATTCACTTTTATTGAGATAAGTAGCCTTTCTGAAAATGAGTATATGATGAATTTCATGTAAAAATCGAGATGCATTGAACCCGACCCCCTCAGGTATCGATGAAATTTTGTTCATAGCTAAATTTGATCAATACAAACAAACCCTCATTTTTAGAAATGACTGTTTTGCGATTTTTTGGGCGTGGCACAGTGGGAAAGTTTTCGAAAAAACGCGAAAATGGTCGAAAAGATCTCCATTTAAACTACAATAACTCAGAATCGGCTGAACCGATTTCCATGATCTTGGTATCATTCAAAAGATATTTTAACAGGCTTTATGACACGTTTATTTTACCTGTAAATATAAAATATAAGGGCAATTACTAGAAGTGACACTACTTAAAAAATTATATAAAAAAAAACTAAATAAGAACCCATTTTTATTTTTTGATATGGTATAGGTGAAGGATAAACATTTCTAAAAAAATAATACACTGTAAAAAAAACCTTGATCTTTTTGGTTTTTTCGTTAGTTAAAATTTTTTTTTTGTTATAAAATTTTTTACAGTGTATTTTTTTTAAACGTGTCATAAAGCCTGTTAAAATATCTTTTTAATGATACCAAGATCATGGAAATCGGTTCAGCCGATTCTGAGTTATTGTAGTTTAAATGGAGCTCTTTTCGACCATTTTCGCGTTTTTTCGAAAACTTTCCCACTGTGCCACGCCCAAAAAATCGCAAAACAGTCATTTCTAAAAATGAGACTTTGTTTGTATTGATCAAATTTAGCTATGAACAAAATTTCATCGATATCTGAGGTGGTCGGGTTCAAAATTTCAGTTTTATCTCGATTTTTAAATGAAATTCACCATATATTCTTCAAAAAATTAATTTTTCATTTCTTTCAAAAGTACCTGTTCTTAAAAAAAAGTATTCATACTCGTATGGCTTTTTCTTATAGAAAGTACTAACTACTTCTTAAAAATAGTGCCTTTACTTAAAAATAACATTAGCTTTTAATATATATAAGAAGTACCTCTCTTTAAAAAAGGACATTTTTGGGAACATACAGTGGCTGACAAAAGTCTACATACGATCCCCATTTCTGCTACCTCTTGAGTCCGAAAACATTATGAAGCAAACTAATGATGCAGTTTTGTTTATTTTTATTAACAGAACACGAAAAATGTATTTACTGCAATATACACACACAAATTATTCACGAAAAACATAAAAAATGCGTTGACAAAAGTCTACATACGGCTTCGAAATTAACATAAGCAACTTAATTTAAAAATGAACAATTATTCTGATTATTAAATCTATAATTTGCTTGGCACACCACGGGCATCCATAACTGCATGGAATCATCTGGGCATTGAAACAACAAAACTTTCCGACTCAGCATTCGTTTTGAAGTTTCTCATTCAGTATTGGAGCACTAGTAGCCCCAATTTGTTTGACTTTACGTTCAATAATCGCCAAAACGTGCTTGATGATATTTAAGTCTCGGATTTAAAGAGGAGTGTACAATTTTCGTGAGGCATAATAAATCAGAAAATCGTCCACGTTATGAGCGGTGTGTTTTGGTTTGTTATCTTCGGGGAAAATCCAAATATAACGAATATATAAAATACCGACCAATGCTTTCAAAATTTGTTCTAAGGCTAATTTGTGTTGGCAACAATCCATTTTATTCTTAATAAGTACCAGATTTCCAAATCCTGATACACCGGCTGCACCCCAAACCTACACGTTGCCCGCAACATGTTTAACAGTAGGGTCTACGTCTTTCGGATTCATTGCTGTGGTAAATTTACTACAAACTTTGGTTGTCCCGTCATTTCCAAAGTAATTACTTTTACAGCCCTATTCTGGCAGGGTTACAAAAGTCACCACGGTTACTATTTGACAGCAATGTGACAATTGTCAGAAATCGGTATTCTGGCACATTTTTTTGGTGACAAAAGTAACAAAATCTGTTACCTGCCAAAGAGGAGGTAACAGTGCGTGACAGCTGTTTTATTTGCCGGAAAGATGATACAAAATCATTTTATAAATTCTGCAAGTAAAAATAAAAGTGTATACGGGAAAAATTATTAATACATTTTGTAGCAAACCGACAAGAGGTCATAATAATGAAGGAAAGACTTTTGTTACTTTGTCCTATGGAAATGGAGCAGAAAGAAGAAAGAACTTGCTTTTGTATTAGATAGATGAAAATGCGCGAAAAGTATTACAAAATTTTTAACGTAAATATCTTTCAAGGGACATTGTTGAGTAATATACCTTTAAAAAAGGCTAAGGTCTTGTGTATTATCGGAACCTGCCAAAAAATAAGTATAATAGGACATTTAAAAAAAAATAAATAAATTGTTAGCAGAAAAGTGAGGTTAAAAAAGGTTTTTTTAATTAGCACCCCTATGGACTAATAATAATAAATATGTTTATACACTGATTTATAGAGCTTAGAAAGACCTTTGTGATGATACCGATTTCAACCAGATTGGATTATAAATCCTGGAGATATGAACTATTATATACTCAAGCGTTAAAGATCTATATCTCAAGAATTTGGACCGACCGCGGGGGAAAAAACAACTTTTTGAACTCAGCGCAGAAGCTATTGTCAGTGGTGAAATTTTGATGTAAATCAGAGAGTTGGCGCTAAAGTAAATTTCTTCTTCTATATGGCGCGGATGTGCAGGAGCATTCTTTCCGCTTAGCATCTATGGATGTTCCTTTAGGAATGCAATACGGCATTCCAGCTGTGCCTTTGCGGTGCGCTCAAATTCCCTACATAATAATGTATTAATTTTAATTCAATAAAACAAATATATTAAATACTTACTTTTCCTTTTTTTTACCGCGTTCATTTTGGGCAGAAAACCATATGTTTTTGTTTTTTTGTCCCTGCTTTTGACAACTTGTTATTGTGAGGTGAATTATTTGTTACGAGGTGAATTTTTCGTTGTCACTGTGTTGCCATAATACCTGATACAAACAATGGTGACAACTTTGTAACAATTTTCTGGTTACAATTTGATTGTTACCATATTCACAGAATAGGGGTGTTAGTCTCATCCGCAATCAATACTCGTTTGCAGAAATCAGTGCCTTTGTGGATATGCTGTTGGGAAAATTCCAAGCGAATTTGCGTCGTTTTTTCGCGAATCATGGGTTTTTGCGTTAAGTCCTGCTATGGTAACTATCATTATTCAAAGTTCATTGAATTATTCGTGAGTGCACTATAGTATCTTATTTTATTTACCAACCCTTAGGCCCAATTTGGGATTTCATTTTCAGACTTTTGTCCACTTCTCCTGAAGTAAAGTTGGCATCTCTGGTATTTAAATTCTTTGGGCGCCCATTGCGGGATTTTTGTCAACAGTACAGGTGTTTTTAAATTTATTTAATATTGTGTGCTTTTGATTTTCTTAAATTTAACAGTTTCGATATTTAACCAAAGGTTTTCTATATTTCACAATTAAGTGTCGCACAAAACTTTAAATTTCTTTTCGACGAGCCACTTTCACAATTAAGTATTTCTTGAATATTATCAAACTAATACTAAACTCAATTTATTGGATCCTAATGCAAAGCACAATATTAAAAATCAGCCAACGGAACTTCTCTAACGATTCAGCAGCTCACAAAATCATAAGGTATGGCCGTATGCAGACTTTTGTCAACGTTTTTTTTTTCGTTTTCCGTGAATATTTTTTTAAGTTTGTGTTCAAGTACAATTTTTTTGTGATATTATATTATTAAAAAAAGGTTTCCAAGAAAACTGCATCATTACTTTTCTCCATAATGTATTTGTACTCGTCTGGCAGGAAGAATGAGGATCGTATGTTGACTTTTGTCGACCACTGTATAATACATATTCTTACAAAAAAGACCTAAAAATATACTTTTTTTTAAAAAACAAACATTGTATAAAAAAAAATTCTTAAAAAAAGTTTAATATTTTACAAAAAGTATATTTTCGTAAAGATCCATTTCAATTATCGTATTTTTCAACGGGCGCCTTAGGCGTGTTGGAAGTAACTAGTACATAATATCGTATATAGCGAAAGGAGCTTCGTTCCAACCTGGTGTCCCCTGACACCTCATGTAAGTTTTATACTGAATACCGGGCTGTAAATGCAAGCGCTTTGCAGAAAGCTCATATGTATAAATGTGGTTACTGCTTTCAAAAGACAGGGTGATACGATATGCCCGATTTTCATTACTCAACCAGTTTCCCGCTTTACTTCCCCTCCCTCGTTGTTGTTTCTTCAATTTTAACTCTAAAATGCAATGACACTTAACTCAAGCATGACCGTACACTCGTATTTTCACATGCCCATCATCATAAGGTATGTAATTTCTTGCTGCACTTTAATTTCATTAGATTGTCGGGGAAGGAAGATCTTATCAGTTCAGTTATTTAGTTTTTCAAGTGCAAGTGTTTTCATACTTGAATTGATGGAAGAATCAATTTGATTTGATCTCTTTGAATCACTCGGCATTACTCTCTTATCTTTGATAAACACTTGATGAGTATTGATCTAAGCAATTGATATAGGTTACATTTGCTAAATAACGTAATGGCATTGATTACTCATTTTGACGGTTGGAAACGGAATACTCGATTGGAATAATGTTGTCCTAGGTATTGTGTAATTGTTGTATTAGTTAGCTATGGAATGCAGCTTCATTATCAGCTATCATTTCCATACAATGTTATGGATGATGATGAAGAAAAATATAGAGGTTCGGTAAGATCCTCGCTTAGTGACGGCGACACTTTCGAGTATTTAGCCATGAAAAAGCTTCTCAAAATACCGTTCGGAACCGGTGTAAAACTGTAGGACCCAATCAGTGAGTGTAAAACTAGAACGCGCACAGCTTACTGGTTGTGAGAAGCTCTCCCTAATCCCTACATGGGATGTAACGGGAAACCATTTATTTTTTTTTATTATTTTACCAAGCTCATACATTGCTTCGTAGAGTTTGTCCCGTATCGGGCTATCGAAGGCCGCCTTATAATCGCCAAATAGATGATAGGCATTGATTTGTTTTCAGTGGGTCTTCTCCAGGATTTTCAGTTGTCGATTTTCCAGGCCTAAAGCCACACTAGTATGGTACAATCAGGTCTGCGATAATTGGTTTTAGTCTTCCGCACATTGTACTTGACAGAACCATATATCCTATGAATAAGAGGCATATTCCAGGGTAATTGGCACAGAGACTCGGGCCACCTTTTTCAAATATGGCGCATAGTTCACTGAAACTGCAATCGACGAGCATGCATTCATCTAACCATATTTTGCTAATGAGCTGATACATTCACCTTATCAGCTAATCGCCGTCAGCCTTAAACAGCTCCGCCGGTAATCCTGCGGCTTTGTTGTTCTTAAGCCGGGCAATAGCTGTTCTGACCTTGTCTTAACTTTGAGGGGGCAATCGACGTCGTCGTCCAAATTGTTATCGATTGTCTCATCGTCATTGTGTACCTCAGTTACCAGTAGCGCGCAGAAATGATCTCTCCATATTCCCAACATGCTGTGCACATCTGCTATGTCAGGGCCGTCCATGCCTTTAAAGAAGGGGGGGTTTGAACCATGTTAATTAGTTCCGTTTTTGACTCTTTGGTAGAATTGTCGGGCTTCTATCTTCCTTCTGTATGTTTCAATTTTCGCACTCTTGAGCTTCTTCCCTCCCTTTTTATACGCTTATAGATAAATTTATACATAGATTTGTCAACCCGCTCATCGGTTTAATGATTGAAGGGCAGCGAACTTGTGTTTGAATGTCAAGAGAAGAATTCTATCGCTGAGGTTTGACAAACACAGCTGAAAATTGTTACTGTGAATGTTCAAAATATGTTTATGTATGAACATCGTGAATGTACAAAACTAATAATGGAGATTAATTTGTCAACTCCCTCATCGCTTTAATGATTGAAGGGTCGCGAACTTGTGGAAGTTGCAAATTAGACCGTCAAGAGAAGAATTCTGTCGCTGAGGTTTGACAAACACAGCTGAAAATTGTTACTGTGAATGTTCAAAATATGTTTCTGTATGAACATCGTGAATGTACAAAACTACAAATGCAGGATTTTGTTCGACGTTGCTGACAGAAGTTCGTTTCCTCATTGAAGAAGCGCAAAGAGAAACTTTAGATGAGACGGATAACAAATCTATGTATAAATTAATCTATGCTTACGCCTAAAGAGACGCTTTACCTCGTTTCTTTTTCTCCTATACCGCTCGGGCGCAGCTCGCGTTATAACTGACTGAAGCATTGCCATACGTGCAGCGTTCTTTAGATCATTTGCTATAGCGACACTCTTCATCGTACCATGGTTTGTTGCGAAGCGGCTTTTCAAACGGTTGTTGCGACAGTTTTTATAGATTCGGAAATGGGTCTCCACTGCGCATCAGCATCGTCTTCGGGAGGGAGTGGGTTTTGTGACAAACGTTGCGAGAGTTTCCTTGAGTAGATTGTGACTACTGCGGTACACGCTCCCTTCCGTTGGGATTTTTCGAAAAATGCAGGTTTCAGTAGCGTCAGTTGGCGAGGGTTATAAAAAAAAAATGGTTTCCCATTACATCCCATGAAGGGACCGCGGAGAACTTCTCACAATCACTGAGCTGTGCGCTTTCCAGTTTTCACTCACTGATTGGGACCTACAATTTTACACCGATTCCGAACGGTATTTTGAGAAGCTTTTTCATGGCTATATACTCGATAGTTTCGCCGTCACTATGCGAGGTGACCGCCGCCGAAAGAACTTTAAGGTGGTCAGAGCAGGGATCGAACCCAGGATCTCAAGTACAAGAGGCGAGCACACTACCCATTGCACCACCGACGGCGAGGGTTATGAGTCCAATAATTCAGAGGTCCAGTTGGCTGCCAGTAATAGCCATCTGAATATATTCGAGGCTGTGAATTACTTGCGTCGACAAGAGCCAGCCTTTAGTGGACGTAAAATTTATCCCAAGGTGGTGGGTAATGTTTTGATTTATTTAAGGTGAGTAATAAGTGTATTAGGGG
The DNA here is from genome assembly GCA_963931995.1 of Phaonia tiefii. NCBI lineage: Eukaryota > Metazoa > Arthropoda > Insecta > Diptera > Muscidae > Phaonia > Phaonia tiefii. The sequence continues at coordinate 43,203,092 of OZ008371.1, forward strand.
TATTCACATCATCAATAGCAAGTTTTTGAATGGTGGAAAATATATAAAAACAGCCTGTTCCTACATCTCGAACGAAAGCGGTCGTTAGTGTTCTAGACGAAAAAAAAGTTGATTTGGGCTCCACAATCTTGACATTACAAATTGAGTGAAAACGTACATTTATTCAAAAGTTTTCAATGCAAATTTGGGTTCCTTTATTTCGAATCTGCTGTCATTTGCCTACAACTATTGAGTCAGTCGAACGAAAATGCGGACATAGAGGAATCCAATTTGAGACGACTGTGAACGACTGGCTTTCGTTCCCTTAGCTTTTGGTTCGCGATCGGGGAACAGGCCAAATGAAATAAATTAACTTAAGGTTTTAAGATAAAGTGGCTTAAATTATATATCTCGGGCGTGTATTTTTATCACCCGTTAAACAAATTTTTCGAGTTATTTGTATGCAAAATCGTAATTGTTAGTAAAATCACTTAGCCTTCCAATACAAACGAACTGGTCGAAAAGTTACTTAGCAGGGGCGACGATTTTTGCTTTTGTTATTATTGGTGTGTTAACATCTATAGGCACGGGTAGGGCAATCTATCAAAGTGAACACATGCAAACAACACACAGCCTTAGCATCACATACGTGGTTGTTGTACAACAATTGTCTCTGCCTGAAAATAAGTATGATGGCATTGATGTAGCGGCAGCGAACAAACAAGCAGGACGTCATCGCCAAAGAGTATTGAATAGTATAGAGATCTCATGGAATGAATTGTATGACTAAAGAGCACTGGCGACATGTGGTGAATGATTCAAAACGTATTAATCTCTTTTTGACACAGCTTGGTCCATTCATAATTGTGATGTGAAACATTGATGCCTTTTGAAACATTTATGCTTTTTGTATTGTTTTATGTAATAACATTTTCGAAATGGTGCATTTGTATTGAAATATTCTATAAAGAAAATAAGACTCGTTTATGCTTTTTTACTCAGACTCTCTACATGAGAGTGGAAAAAGAGTGCAATATGTTCTCTATACTATTCAATACTTCTTTGCCGTCGATCTGTTTATGACAAAACGAAAACAATTATTGCAGTGAGCTAAATATTGCTTTATTTATTTTAGCAATGTTACATCTAATGTTAAATCAGATGTAAGAAAAAAGACAGTGCAATAGCAAAAGAGCCTACAGCACAAAAACTATTCTTTTTTTTTATTTTCCATTGTAACATTTACTAATGTGTTTATAGAAATCGAACAGGTACCGTGCAACAGAAAGGTGTTAACACATCGCCCGTGAGTTCGTACAAACATTGATTTTTTTCTTAGACTTGAAAGCTGTCAACGTGAATACTGTTAATATGACAAGGAACAATTGTTTGTTTTACTGCAGCTTAAAATATACTCAAATAATTCTCATTATGAATTATAAAAAAAAATCATAAAATTTTCTCGACTTTAATCAGTTTTACTCCCAACAATCTAGATCTCCTCCCTCCGGTGATGGTAATTCGTTTTTGGTTGTCCTGAATATTGGCAACACTGATGCCACTCTGGATTTAACCCAGTTGGGCTACAGAGTTTGTTCGGAAGTTGAAGTATCTGTCAGTTCTAGTCAGTCTGCCATAGCTCCGGGGTAGGTTTACTATATTTGCCGTCTGTGTCTTGTTTGTTTTCTTTATTATCAAAAAAATCAATCGCCATCTATTTGTCCTTCGTAGTATTGTATCTTATATACTGTTCTTTTTTGGAATTGTGGGAGTAATTTTGTTTCTTTTTCCTGCTTCCAGGCAATCCGTGGAAAGTGGCAACTTTGTGGCCAAGGCGTTTGTTGGCTATGTTTTGCGTTTAATTTGAATATCATGAATAACATGGACGGGAACGTCAAAATCATTTAACAATTGAATAAAAGTAGGTAAAGCAAAAATTTCAAAAACGAGAATCTTCTAGTTTTGCATTAGGGTGTACTGATAAGAGGTAAGTATCTTAATCGATGCAATATACGAGGCGGATATGTATACAGTCGACAGAACGAGAGAAATTTACGTTCCTCGTAATATGTGCTCTCATTAGAAAAATGGCTAATTTCAGTTGTCGCAAACGTTTTTTTTTTTTAAATTTGCGGCAAATGTAATTTTGTATGCGTTTGATGCAAACGAGAACTTGTTTGCAACAACAGGATACACATTTGCGATATACGAGTTTATTTGGGAGAACTACATGAACGGTTGCTATTAATAAATTAATACAAATCAATGAAAGCATTGTTGCGGCAACCGATCAATAAACGTTTTTGTTTTTGCGCGTATATTAACGTCGGTACCCACTGTACGACGACCATGAGTGTTGTCCACTAGCAAGCCAGTCTCAAGCACTTTTTGCACAAGACTGCGTAGTGCACCCGCGGTGGTTGCTTCATTTCCACCAAAACTTATTTTCAACAAACGCTCAGTTTGGCCAACACAGCACTTCGTTGTTCAAACGTAAATCGGCTCATTTTGGCCCGCGGAGTTATGATACTGGCTGATACTCAATATTTCGTACAGAAAACATCTATCAGGGTCAAAATATCACATGATTTGAAAAGATTTCTGTATTTGTATCACTCTGTCGTCAAAAAATAATATGATTTAAATTTTAATTTTAGCATAACTACACGCTGAAAACTGTTGTATTTTATGTTATATGCAAATATAATATAGTTGTGTTCAAACACATTGTGTTTCCTATTCAATGTTACATTTTGGAGACACAATTATTATTATGTTATAATATATGACAATCATGTTTGTAACCATCATGTTTGCTGAAAACTGCTAAAAACCAAAACGTGACAGACACCAGCGAACCCAAAAAGCAGCAGATCTTCAATTCAAGAAAACAAGGTTCCAAAAATATATATGGTTCCTGCATAATGTTACATGGGCCGTGTTATTTCAGCGTGTACCCTGATGACTGTTTGATATTGGTATTGGTATTGGTCAAGAAACCGCTTTATCGATAAAAAATCGCCCCATAAAGATTGACTAATATTATACTAATCAACGCGTTGCTATCTTTAGTCATTATCGCCAATTAAAATAGTCTTTGGGAACGGCTTTTTGAATTGTTAATGATAAAGATTTCGTTAAAACAATCGATTGCATTTAGCCCCTTTGCAACTTAGTGAGTATTTCGATTTTAGTTTCAGACGCAATGAAGATAAAAGTAGTCGTTTTACTCGCACTAATCCTAGTGAATATCACCAAAGCTGCGTCCATAGTGGACTGGTGGGAGGATGCCTCTTTGTATCAAATATACCCACGATCGTTTCAGGACAGTGATGGCGATGGTGTGGGCGATTTGAAGGGTATAACTTCGCGTTTGGAATATTTAAAAGAGATTGGCGTTACGGCCACTTGGCTGTCGCCGGTATTTGAGTCACCTATGTCAGATTTTGGCTATGACATATCAAATTTCACCAGAATTGATCCCATTTTCGGTACGTTGGAAGATTTTGACGATATGATAAAGAAAGCTAAGAAATTTGGTGTTAAGATTTTGTTGGACTTCGTGCCAAATCATTCAAGCGATCAATGTGAATGGTTTCAAAAGTCTCTAAAAAGAGAAGCGGGTTTTGAGGATTTCTATGTGTGGGATGAGGGTAAAGTTGACCCAGAGAATAACAAAAAACGACTGGCCCCTAGTAATTGGGTAAGTATCGAAATTACTGAAAAAATTCCCTATGTTTACTATTATTATAATACAATTTTAGGTTTCCGTATTTCGTGGCTCCCAATGGACTTGGAGAGAGGAACGCCAGCAGTTCTATTTGCATCAATTCCAAGATAAACAACCCGATCTGAATTTTTCCAATCCTTTGGTGCGCCAACATATGTTGGATGTTCTGGAGTATTGGTTGGATCGTGGTGTTGATGGCTTTCGCATTGATGCTGTGCCGCATATTTTCGAGAAACGCAATGAAGATGGTTCATATCCAGATGAACCGGTTTCGGGTTTGTCTACAGACCCCGACAGTTATGATTATCATGATCATATTTATACAAAAGATCAGTATCCCACCATTGAGTTGCTGTATGAATGGAGAGAGTTTTTGGAAGAGTATCAAAAGAGAAATGGCGGTGAAACAAGGTATGATTATATGCGGATGCAACTGTTTCAAATGAAACCGAATCGATTGAGAGATTTCTTTATAAAGGGTTTTCCAATAAGGGCTTGACAACTTTTTTTGGTAAATAAAACGCAAACCATTTGAGATATTTCCAAAATGTTATGATCGACTTGAAATACAATCAAAACATTTATGAATGGAACTCGACCTCGTTCATATGGCCACGGCGGGCACGTCGACAGCGGTCGATTCGTTGAACATAATTTTCGATTACTCGGTCACACATTCGGCCGCAATTTCGCGTTCAATGTTGGCTCTAAGCTCTTCCAACGTCGTCGGCTTGTTGACATAGACCAATCATTTGACGTAGCCCCAAAGAAAATAGTCTAGAGGCGTTAAATCGCACGAACGAGGCGGTCAATTGACTGGTCCATTTCTTGAGATAACACGCTCACCAAACTTACTCTTCAATAAATCGATTGTAACGTGTGCTGTGTGACTCGTGGCACCGTCCTGTTGAAACCACATGTCGTCCAAGTCCATGTTTTCCAATTCGGTGGAAAAATAATCGGTAATCATGGCGCGATAACGATCGCCATTCACAGTAAAGTGACGATCGTCATTGTCGACAAACAAAAATATGGCCCAATGACTCCGCCGGCATGCAAACCACACCAAACAGTTATTTTTTGTTGATAAAGTGGTGATGCAGAAAGCACGTTTGGATTTTCACCAAACCAATAACGCATATTTTGCATATTGACGAACCCATTGAGCCAAAAATGAGCTTCGTCACTGAAGATGATTTTGCGATGAATTTCATCAGCTTGGTGCATCTTCTACAGAGCCCAATCGGAGAACGTACGTCGCGTCAAATGGTCCATAGGCTTCAATTCTTGAGTCAGCTTGATCTTGTATGGGTGTAAACCAAGATGTTTACGCAAAATTCTTATAATTTTGCAAAAATGCATTGACGCATTTAAATAGAAAAAATTTAATTCGATCTATGTTGATCTAAAATGTTGATTTTTTCAGAACGATTTCCTACAAAAAGGAGTTCGAAAACAAAAAAATTTATCGTAATAAAAGTTGTTGGAAATTATCTCGACTTTCATAATCTGCAAAAAAAAACTTCAAGGTTTCAACAAAAAAACACTGTCTGTTTTTTTATTCCCCGCTAAATTAATTTTTCGACGACTTTGTATTGGGAGCCGCTTAAAATCGCTTAATATCGCTTGGATTCCCATACAAAGTGGTCGAAAAATTAGTTTAGCAGGGAATAAAAAAACAGGCTTACTATTAACACTAAGCTTGTTTTTTTATTCCCTGCTAAACTAATTTTTCGACGACTTTGTATGGAGTGCCGCTTAAAATCGCTTAATATCGCTTAGTTCCCATACAAAGTCGTCGAAAAATTAGTTTAGCAGGGAATAAAAAAAACAGGCTTACAAATATCTATTTTGAAGTTTTGGGGGGCTCCAAATCCGACTTAGAGCTATGGTCCCTTGAGCAAAATTTCTGAAAATCACCTATAGATTACGTTTTTGCTATACGCTTCATCAAAAAAATTAACCCGCCCTAATATACATACATCACCTGATAAGCCCTGTTAAATACATACAATACCATCCGAGATGAGGATCCATATATGCAGGTCAAGGTTTACCATTCCAGATTTCCAGTGGGGTAGAAAGAACGAATAGACAAATCATCTGATGATGGTATCGCCTACCTGGATCCATGGCAGACCCCACGAGAATTCCATCAAAACTTCAATGGCCACATCGCGCAGAGAGGCCAGGCCCTCAGACTGAAACCAATCAAACCAACGGCGACGTCTACGCTGCAAGGCTGGGCACTGACATAGAAGGTGATCAATGGTTTCCACCTCTTCTTCATTTCATCACCATAAGCACGACAGTAATCAGCACCATTCACAATCCAGTTGCGAGTGAAGCCTCCGGCATCAAAGTGACCCGTGATTACCCCAGTGATGAATCTCAAGTCAGCCTTGTCCAGTTAAAGAAGGGACTTAGTTCTCTCTGAGTCAAGTGCTGGGCATATATCCCTCGAAATTCTGCAATCTACTGTGGCCCACCAGGCAGCGTTGATCTCGTTTAGCCGGCCAACGAGATCGAGCTACCCTTCAGTTCTGTACCGATTCCCATCTCGATTTGGTTAATGCTACTCCCAGTTCGTCGACTTGGTTCCTCAGTTGCACGAATCGAATATGCACGTCCGGGGCGCTGCGTCTTCCCGTGCAGCCAACAATCTTCACGCCCTCAGGCCATTTGTGTGAAGTCAACGCCTTCGTCCGTCGTTAGGGCTTCATGCATGGTCCGCAGTATGCCTTCTTCTACCAACAACCATATTTCTTTGGAGATTCTACCCTCCGGATTGCTCTGGTCCAGAATCGCCACTTGGAGATCGGGGGCCGATGTAAGGCACTCAGACTTTTTACCCGCTTGCCCGTAGGGGCCTGGGAGTCGTTGAAGCGCTGTCTCTTGGTTGTGATCTGTACATCTATTTGAGCAGAGGTGTCCGATGTGGCAAGATGATCCACACTTGGTCGTTTAGAGCTCTTGCCCTTGGGTGGTCCGTGTGCAGTATGTCTGCCACCATCCGTGACTACCTGCGTCGGTGGATTTCTGGCCTTTTGTTGCGTATCGTGTGATTGTCTGTTGATATGTTCGCGTATTTGATTTTGTAAGTGTATCAGTAGCGTCCTTCTTAACAGGTGGAGGGCATATATCCACGACGGTAGTAGTCATTAGTAGTATTATGTTTCCGGATTAAGCGTTTGTCACGCACTGAGACAGATGTTGGTCTTTCAACTGAATACTCATTAGATAACGCTGCGAACGCTTGTATCTAGCTTCCATTTGCTGCTCATTCGTCTTAATCTTGTCCACCTCAACGGCGGTACCCATGGTGCTTTTGTTGGACTTGGCTTCCAGCCCAGGCCTAGCCGATTCCATCATAGTGATGAACTGTTCATCGGTATCAGATATCAGGATGTTGCCGAGTGCCGCAAAACCGTCCTTTTTACAGTTTACAGGTACAGTTCGATGCAGTCCTGTCTCGTTAATTTTGTTACCGTATTTGTATTCGTATTGTTGCGTGTATTGGTGGTTGTTTTTGTTGTTGGGTTAGAAAAGTTTGGGGCTTGCAGATATTCAGCCCCTGTCAAAGCATCACCGATAGATGATGACTGGAGTGGATTACCAGTACCCGCCTGGAGACCACCTGCAGAGTTAATTGTAATATTTTGACTCATCAAATGGGGGGGGGGTAACCTTTGGTTGGATTGCATCGAGTGCTTGAGCACGCGCTTCCAAACACCCATCCAGAGACACTGGCTCAAAGATACAACTTGTAAGCGCCCGCATCGCGTCATAATTGTTACCCGCGACGGAAAACATCGTTTAGAAACTCATAAAAATTAGTAGTTTTTGGATTGAACGCTCCGTTCCCTAAATATAAACATTTTTCTAATTTTTTCATATTTTCGATCAAAAATTGCGATGTGTAATGGCTAATCGTGATGGGTAATTCCCCATCGTCGTGGGTACCTACCCATTATTTTCCCCACACCCTGTGGGTAATGGGTAATAGTGATGGGTAGTTCTCCATTTACGTGGGTAGCTACCTATTATTTTCCTCATTACCTTGGGGGTACTAGTGATGGGTAATTGCCCATTGTCCAGTTACCCATTATTTTCCCCATTACTCTGTGGGTAATGGGTAATTGTGACGGGTAGTTCCCCATTTTCGTGGGTAGCCACCCATTACCCTGTGGGTAATGAATATTCGTGATGGGTAATTCCCCATTGTCGCTGGTGGCTACAAGTCAATTCCCCATTGTCCAGCTACCCATTATTATCCACATTACAGTGTGGGTATAGGGAAAACGTGATGGGTAATTCCCCATTGTCGTGAGTAGCTACCCATTATTTTCTCTTATTACCCTGTGGGTAATGGGTAATCGTGATCGGTAGTTCCCCATTTTCGTGGGTAGCCACCCATTATTTTCCCCGTTGCCCTGAGGGTAATCGTGATGGATAATTCCCCATTGTCCAGCTACCCATTATTTTCCCCATTACTCTGTGGGTAATAGGTATTCGTGATGGGTAATTCCCCATTGTCGTGAGTAGCAACCCATTATTTTTCCTTATTACCCTGTGGGTAATGGGTGTTCGTGATGGGTAATTCCCCATTTTCGTGGGTAGCCACCCATTATTTTCCCCGTTGCCCTGAGGGTAATCGTGATGGATAATTCCCCATTGTCCAGCTACCCATTATTTTCCCCATTACCCTGTAGGTAAAGGGTAATCGTGATGGGTAATTCCCCATTGTCTAGCGTAGGTACCCATTATTTTCCCCATTACCCTGTGGGTAATCATGATGGGTAATTCCCCATTTTCGTGGGTAGCTTCCCCTTTATTTTCCCCATTACCCTGTGGGTAATCGAGATGGGTATTTCCCCATTGTTCAGCTACCCATTATTTTCCCCAGTACCCTGTGGGTAAAGAATAATCGTGATGGGTAATTCCCCATTATTGTGGGTAGCTACCCATTATTTTCCCCATTACCCTGTGGGTAATCATGATGAGTAATTCCCCATTTTCGTGGGTAGCTACCCGTTATTATCTCCATACCCTGTGGGTAATGGATAAACGGTCGTTACCCTGTTTTCTACCATAAAGTTTGTTAAGATAAATTATTTTTAGCCACTACTTTCGTTCCACTATTTTCACATTTCCGTTTTTCTTCCAGAATTTTATTGGCAGAGGCCTACTCTGCGGTGGACATTTTGAGCCTCTACTTTGGAAATGGTACGCACTCTGGTACCCAATTGCCAATGAATTTCAATCTTATGTATTTGAGCGGTTTCTCGACGGCCAAAGATGTGGAAAATTCCGTTAACTCATGGATGGACACCATGTGGAAAAATCACCAAACTGCCAATTGGGTTGTGGGAAATCATGACAATGGCCGTGTTGCCAATCGCATGGGACGACATAAAGTTGATCTTCTGAATATTATAGTGCATTCCGTGCCAGGGGCATCGGTTACCTATTACGGCGAGGAAATTGCTATGGCCAATGTACCCACTCAATGCACGGAGATCTCCTGTGACGATCGTGATCCTGAAAGAACACCCATGCAATGGGAGCCTAAAGAAAATGCTGGATTTGCGCGGGAAGGATCTTCTACATGGTTGCCCATAGCCAGTGATTACAAGACGTTTAATGTGCAGACGGAACGGCAGGTATCACGTAGTACCTTAAATATATACAAGGGTTTGCAGAGACTGAAACATACGGCAGCTTTTCGGAATTTTAAGGAGGACGGAGGTTTCTCCATCCAAGCTGTTTCTGAACAGGTTCTACAGATCATAAGAGCTGCACCTGGCATGGAGGAATATATGATTATGGTGAATTTGGGCAATAAATTGGAGTCACTAAATAATTTAACTAATCGTACCTTTGAGTACGTAATCCTGAGCCCTCATTCCCCTCACAATCATGGGTAAGTTTGTGTCAGATTATTGTTTAATTGTATTTTATTGTTTTATTAACCTCTTGAATTTGTTTGTTTCCTTCTTGTTTCAGTGATAAGGCCAACTTGAGTGGCCGTTTCTATTTAATGCCCTATGAAGCTGTGGTCTTACGTTGGTCGAATTGATACTGTTGATTGTAAATCATTTACGAGCTATAGAGTGATAGTGGTATAATAAATATTAATACTGATAATACTATGTTAATATTTTTTAATTATATTATTGACAAAATAAAAACAAAATTGTAATATGAAAAATAACTTCAGCCAATCGCATGTAAATAAATGATTTTATTATGTGTTAATTGAAAAAAGGAAAAACAAGAAAATACAAAGTTATTAAACGTTAGATAAACAATTATAAATTGTGAACAAATTTGTTTTAATCGAAACAAACAAAGTTTCAATCGAAAACAACTACACGCTGAAAAATCTGTCTTTGTTTGTTATTTGGAGGCAACTATGACGTGTTAGTAGCTTGTCGCAAATATTGTATGCTTGTGGCCAAACACATTGTGTTTGCCATTCAATATTATATTTTGGCGACACAATAATTAATACGTAATAAATAAAATATATGTTATTGTGACCAAAATATGGTTTTATTTGTTGAAAACAGCTGAAAACAAACAACGGGGCAGACAGCAAAGGAACAAAAAGCAGCAGATCTTCAATTTTTTAAAACAATGCTTGCAAACATATGCATGGTTCTTGTAATATGTTGTTGGGGCCGTTTTTGCGGCGTGTAAATTTTTTACATATACCAAAATGTGGCCATCGGTGCTGCAATGGTTGGTCTGAGCTGCTGTTGAATGAATGTGAGAACGTGATTTCGGTGCCTGTTCTGAACACTTTACATTTCTTTCGACGAAGGTCACTTCGTTTTGTGACGATGACATTATCGAGTAGTGAATGAGCTATGAAAAGCTTTTCACACAACCGCCTGGAATCGGTGCAAAACTGTAGGTATATCGAAAGGTTATGTCAATATATAGAACTGCACAAAAAAATAAAAGTAAAATTACTGAAATTATTGCAATTTCAAAATTTAAAATTGCAGAAATTCTCGAAAACGACTTGAGATATTTGAAATTTTTTACTGAAAATTAGGGAAAAAATAAAAAATCAGAAAATAACGTACACTGAAAAATTTTTCGGAAATGTAATGGTTCCGCCATCTAACGTTTTTTTTTATCAACTAGTGCTTATTTCGTGAATGGTAACACTTAGCTCATGTCTGATTTGACAGATAATTAGTTGTATCCTTCCGCTGCACGAATATGGTTGTGTATACGCTTGAACAACGCTGAGAAATATTGCGACATTACTTTGAAAATCATCGTAATGTTGCAGAATGTGTGCGAAAATTGGGTACGGATTTTGGAAGAAGAAAAGCACCGTCAGCTCCGTATGTTCGTTATCTTGTGATAAAAGTGAAAGAAACTGGCATCCTCATCGATAAACCAAAGCGCGTAAAACCAAAAATAGTGCGTACACCCGAGAATATTGCTGCTGTGGCAGAAAGTGTGCGTGAAGCGCCATCAACATCAATTCACCGTCGTTCTCAAAAATTGAACATTTCGCACACATCATTGAGACGAATTTTGCATAAAGACCTTGGTATGACGCCATACAAAGTCCAATTGGTTCAGGAGTTGAAGCCAACTGACCATCCAATGCGTCTTCGCTTCGCTAAGTGGGCCTGCGATCGACTTACAGAAGATGCCGATTTTGCCAAAAAAAAATCATTTTTTTCAGATGAAGCTCATTTTGATCGTGGCGGGTATGTAAACAAGCAAAATTGTCGCATTTGGGGCACAGAAAACCCGCACGCACGCATACATTGAAAAGCCGATGCACCCAAAACGAGTCACTGTTTGGTGCGGATTTTGGTCCAGAGGCATAATTGGGCCATTTTTCTTCGAAAATGAGCAAGGAGTGGCCGTTACAGTCAATAGCGATCGTTATCGGGCCATGTTGAACGAATTTTTGTTCACAAAAATTTAAGAGGAGGATATTGGCAACATTTGGTTTCGACAGGACGGCGCTACGTGCAACACAGCCGAAGCTACACTCGATGTTTTGCACCCTGTTTTTGAAGATCGAATTATCAGCCTCAGAGCTGATGTCGTTTGGCCACCTCGGAGCTGCGATTTGACACCGTTGGACTATTATTTGTAGGGTGCTCTCAAAGGTAAGTGTTACGCCGACAAGCCAGAGACAATTGACGCTTGAAAGGACAATATTCGTGAAGCCATTGGTGAAATACAGCTGCACGCAATCGATAATGTGCTTAAAAATTGGACTGACCGTGTAGGCTACAGCATGGCCAGCCGATGCAGCCATTTGAATGAAATTATTTTCCATTATTAACCGGAAGGATTGTACTTTCAAATAAAACAAGTAAAAGTGTTAAATTCGGGTGTTCCGAATCTTTGATACCCTCCACCTTAGTGTTAACCAGCAAAATATTAAATTTTAAAAAGGATCTTTTTTAAGAAAATGTACTTTTTAAAAAAAAATAAAAATAAGTTACTTGTTCACAAATGCAATTACTTGTTCACAAATGCTCACAATGCTCACAAATGCATTGCTCACAATGCTCAAATGCTCACATTGAAAATGTACTTAAGAAAATGTACTTTGAAATGTACTTTGAAATGTACTTTGAAATGTACTTAATGTACTTAATGTACTTTGAAATGTACTTTGAAATGTACTTAAGAAATGTACTTAAGAAATGTACATTTATTAAGTACTTAAGAAGAAATGTACTTAAGAAGAAATGTACTTAAGAAATTTACTTAAGAAGAAATGTACTTAAGAAATGTACTTAAGAAAGAAATGTACTTAAGAAATGTACTTAATGAAATGTACTTAAGAAACGTACTCTGAAATGTACTTAATGTACTTTGAAATGTACTTAAGAAATGTACTTTTTTTAAGAAAACTTACTTTTTTAAAAAAAATAAAAATAAGTTACTTGTTCACAAGTAAAATAAAAAAGCATTTTTTAAAAATAAAAAAGCATTTTTTGAAGAACTGTAAAAAAAAACAAGCTGGGACGAGGGTTGAACCAACAACCCTCAGACTCCATCGCGCAACCCTTTACCCATCAGGCCACAGCGACCTTAGACGAAGTGTGACAAAATTCATATAAATGTATGAACACATGAAAGTACATCTAAACATTCTAAAGTACTTACCTATTATAAAGAACAACAAAGATTTTCAACATAGAAATTCACCACACGGCAAAAGGAGTAGTTTAGTATAAAACTACAAAAATTAATGTGAAAATTTTATGAGTTTTTTTACATTTCCAATCATAAAATTTTTTCCAATGGACCAATTTCGCTGATTTTCAATACCAAAATGCTCAGGAATACGTGGAACATTCTGGCCAAAAACCAAACCGCGTTATCGCCGATTGAAGTCGTGAGAATGTTTTCAACAGACGGACAGAAGGACATGGCTATATCGACTCCGGTTGTTATAAGGATCAAGAATATATTTACTTTATGGGGTCGCAAAGCCTTATTTCTATATGTTACAATCAAAATGACAAACTGATATATACCCTCTATCACTTACAGTGGAGGGTATAAAAAGAAATTTGAGAAAATATTCAGTAGTTTTTTTTTATAGCATTTTGAAAAAAAAAAGTTATTTGGCGGACCCGTTAGATGAAAGAAAACACTCGCATTTTAAATAACAAGCCGGAGCAAGAAAAATAATCAATCATTCATGAGAATTTAGAAAATTTTATTATCTTTCAGAAACAGAAAAAGATATTGGAATTTTCAAGTAATTTCTGAGATACACCATTTTTTATGGGCAGACCTTTACGCCTAAAAAGCGAAAATGCAATGTTTACAACTGTTTCTCTTTATTGCTCTTCTTTAGTTAAGCATTAAACTTTGACGCACTGAGCATTTAAGTGCATATGTACTGAAAGTATTTTGAAAAATGCAATTTGCTGTAGCAAAACATTGCATTTTGCGCTTGGTGTTTTTTCCTTAAAAAATTAAAAAAAAAAAAAATGATTTCAAATATCTCAAGTCGTTTTCGAGATATAAAATGTTAAATAATTCTGAAAAATACTAAATTGCTGAAATTTTCAATTTTGAAATTGCAACAACAACTTCAGGAGTTTTACTTTTATGTTTTATGGAGTTTTATATATTGACATAACCTTTCGATATATGGACCAAAGATCAAAATCCCTCTATGACACACTTCTCGTGGCCTGACCCATATATACATAGATATAAATATAATTAAAATTGTTTTTGTTTTTATTTACGAGAGAACAATAAATTGATTCAGTTAATTATGTTTTTAAATAAATTTTTAAAATATACAAATTTATTTTCAAACTGCGTCAATAAACCCTGTTACAATTTTGCTCGTCATCACTGTACTCGTAGTGCAAGCAAAAATATGTGTTGGGTTAGATATTTTGTCTCATGCGTGCATTTATATATCGGGCCTGTTATAGTTTAATTCTATAAGATATAAAAATTTTCGGATATAATTAATTATATCTGCTAAGATACTTTCGTATCTATACACGCTGAACAATCTATAATTTTTTGTTTTATGGATGCAAATATAATGTGTTTGCAGCTTGTCGCAAACATAGTATACTTGTGTTCAAACACATTGTGTTTACTATTCAATATTGCGTGTTGGAGACACAATTATTTAAAGTTACAAATGTTGTTTTGTTTGTTGAAAATGAAAATGAAAACGAAATGTGACAGACAACAACGGAACAAAAAAGCTGCAATTCATGAAAGCAATGCTTGCAAACATGTACATTTTTACTGCAATACGTTGTGTGAGGCCGCTTTTTAATGTTTCTTAAAATAAAAATTTTGTTCCATATTTTCTTACTGTTCTTAATATGGACCATTAGATGATTTAAGCCCTATAAATCAGCCGGATCTGACGGGATAATTCCCGTGCAACTACAGGAGGTACTATACCTATCTTGTAGTTGGTTGGAGGCAATCTTCAGGGGCTGCCTTATGCTGGAAGTCAATCCTAGCATTTGGAAGCAAACCAAAGTGGTTTTCGTCCCGAAAGCGGGCAAATGCTCTCATGTCAAACCAAAGGACTTTAAACCAATCAGTCTATCATCCTTTGTTCTTAAGACATTTGACTGGACATTCACGTTCGAAGGAATCTTCCACAAAATCTACTATCGAGTTCTCGGCATGCCTATATCGAGGGCAGATCAACTAACGCGGTTCTCCACTCTATAATCAGCATAATAGAAAACTCTCTTGAGAATAAGGTCTTCGCTCTAGGGACCTTCGTGGACATCGAGGGAGCCTTCAATAGCATTCAACCTTCGGCGATACATAGGTGGTTCCAGAATCCAGTTTAGTGACGCGCCTAATTGGGAAGCTTCTGGTGGATAGATCCATCAAAGCTGAATGGAGTGGTGTTACAATTGCTAGGAACGTTAACAGAGGGACATCGCAGGTGGGAGTTCTGTCTCCACTATTATGGTTACAGGGACAAGCCCGAATGCCAGGTCTTTGCCTATACCGATGACATTGCTATCATCTGATATTGCTATATTGCTATCCTTCGTACAACCAGCGTACTTAGTCTGATTTCGAACTGGACCGCTAACAACGGACTATCACTTAACCCACTTAAAACCGAGCTTATCTTGTTCTCTCGGAAATATAAAATACCCGCATTTGAACTACCGTCAGTTAATGGGGTTCAATTACAGTTGATGGAAAAGGTCAAGTATCTGGGAATAATTCTTGACAGAAAACTGTCTTGGAAACCGAATGTAGAGGAGAGGGTGAAAAAGGTGTCTGTTGCTTTGTACTGCTGTAAAGGGGCGTTACGAAAGCACTGGGGACTGTCTCCTAAGATCACCATGTGGATTTACACGGCAATAGTCAGGCCAATAATTCTCTTAGGTCCCTCCAAAAGAAATATGTTCTGAATTCCTTGATGAAAATTCAAAGATCAGCACTGATTAGAGTTAGTGGGGCAATGGGTACTGCACTTAGTGCTATTCTGAACATCTGTACTCCTGATATTATGGCGGAATCGGCAGCCGTTACATCCCTGGTGAGAATCAGAGATTGTGGTGTTTTGATATCGGGGCATTCCGGACACGCTGAGTTACTACACCGGATCAACTCTATTCCCGTAAAAACGGACTACTGTATCCCCTACCTTCTACCAGTGACAAATCTAAGGACTTCTATTCCGAACAGGAATATCTGGGAAAATTCACTGGAAGGACACTCCAGTAGTATCAGATTTTTCACGGTTGGATCAAAGTTGAACGAGCAAATAGGCTATGGGGTCCATTCACCGGACCTAAATGTAAATATCTCCTTCAAGCTGCCTGATCACTGTACTGTGTATTTCAGTCGGAAATTACCACCATACTGGAGGTTTCTGAACTACTTAAAAGTAGTGTCACAACCCTCCGGAGAATATGTATCTACACAGACAGCCAGGCTGCCATAAAATTGCTGGAAGCCATGTTTGCTACGTCCCTGACGGTGAAAGAATGCCACTCATCACCTAGGGTGATGACAGAGTATTTTGATGTCAAGCTCATCTGGGTACCGGGACACAGCGACCTTCCAGGCAATTGCGTAGCGGATGCGTTATGCTAGACGGGGTTCTACGGCACGGGTTCTTCCGGCAAAAGAAGGTGTTAGTATGCCAATCTCTACCTGCCATTTGCAGATCAGGCAGAGGGCCGATAATATGTTCTAGGACAAATGGAGACTTACTTCAACTTGCAAATAAGCCAGGGTCCTTTGGCCACAGGTGGACAGGAAGAGGACTAGGCAACTACTTAACTTGCCGAGAGGCAGGTTATGCAAAATGATAGGAACACTTACGGGGCATTGTCTTGTAGGAAAACACGCCCTGAGATTGGGACATAGAAACTCCACTCTCCGTAGGTGCTGCATAGAAGAGGACAAGGAAACGACGACTACCTTCTCTTGGATTGCCCTGCTCTGAAGTAGGATATTCGGAACACATTTAGTTAGCATCGTAGCCCTACAGGATATTCCTGTAGGTCTTATAGACAAATTGATTGAAAGGGCAAATTGGCTGGACGACTAGTCAATAGTTGCTATTTAGGAAACTGCAGGTATCACAATGGGCTTCTTTAGCCTAAGTGTGCTAGACAGCGAGCTGTCTTGCAGCCTTTTCAACCAAACAATCAACCAAAGCGGGATATATCCATCCAGCGAGTTTAAACCGACCATAAAAAGTTGTCATTGAGAGTGCTGACAGGGAGCCCGTTCGAATAAACCGTAATTATGGGTTTTAAGACAACTATAATTTAAATAGTTTTCATAGAAAATCAACCTACACTATTTCCAATTGAAATTTAAAAAGTATAAATTTAATTTTGAAGAATTTCAATTGAAATTTGAAAATTTCATTATAATTCCAAATACACAAATTTTAATTTTAATTTACAATTTCAAATTGAAAATACATCGATTGAAATTGAAAATACACCAATTGAAATGTTAGAAAACGCCACTTGAAATTTGAAACACATCAATTGAAATTTAGAAAACACTAAAGGCTGGGTGTCGCATACAGATGAAACTCAAACTGAAACTGAATTTTTTTCACTTTCGGTTCATGCTTTTTCAGTTCTGAAACAGCAACTGAATGTTGCTTGGGTTGCAACATACAGCTGAAACAGAATCAAAGGCAAATGCCATATTCGGCGTTGTTTACGTTTTTTCAATTAATTCACACGCGCAATTTAAATTTCACAAAAAATGCAAAGTAAATATTCATTAAATGCGTTTAATTATGTCAATGCGATGTTCGAACACGATCTTTGCATTGCCGTGCTTCTTTTGAAATTGAAAACTAAAAGGAAAAGTCAACATAGAATTTACAAACGACGTGATTCAGAAGGCGCAATGAACATTTTGGTGAAGGGGTATCTGATGGACGACGATACCAAGTTCAAAGCATATTTTCGTGTGAGTCCGTTGCTTTTTGCCGAAATTGTGAAAGTACTGAAACAAGATCGGGATGGGACTGTCACAACTTGGAATCGGAACCCAATGAATGCACATCAAAAACTATGCATCATGTTGCGCTACTTGGTCACCGGTGAAACATTTCGATCTCAAGCTTTTCAATATCGTGTGCACCGTTCAACCATTGGACGGATTGTGGACAAATGTTTTGATGTAATTATTAAAAATTTCTTGGAGAAAGCAATTCCGACTCCAACGACTGCATCATTGCAACAGAATATCAAGAATTTTTTGCAAAATGAAATATCCCAAATTGTGTTGGTGCTATAGATGGGAAGCACATTAGAATCAAATGTCCACCGAGAGCCGGCTCATCGTTCTTTAATTATAAAGACTTTCACTCCATCGTTCTCTTGGCGATCGTCGATGCCAATTATAAATTTGTGGCAGTGGATGTTGGTTCCTATGGGAGAAAATGTGAGAAAACTCACTATCAACATAGAGTTCATTCGCCAACTCAAGCCACAGCCGGTTCTTCAATTCTGCATCACGAAATGCTTTGTGTCGCACATTGAACAAAACTTCGTTGTTTTTCACGAAGTCTACGATTTTTTCTTCTTCTTCGAGGGTAAATTTAAATTTTTTCCCATGTCGTTGCGATAAAATTAATTTTTCACATTAAAAAAGAAACAACGCGTGTGACACTATCGACAGCTGTCGAATTTGACATGTCAAAAATCACATTTCAGTCGGACACCGACTGAAATTAAGTCAAAAGTACTTTTTTTCAGTTCCGTTGTTAATGTACTGAATTCGGTTCCAGTCACCAGCGACTGAAAAATGGGATTCAGCTGCTGAATTCAGCTGCTATTCTGTTTCAGTCACAAAAATATGGAATTCAGTTTCAGTTTCAGCTGTATGCGACACCCAGCCTTAATTGAAATTTGAAACACATCAACTGAAATGTAAAATTCGTCAGTTGAAATTCAAATATCATACATCGATTTTAGGTATTAAATTTTTAAATATTAATTGATGTCCTTTAAATTTAAAATAATGTTTTTTTAAAT
Organism: Phaonia tiefii; assembly: GCA_963931995.1. Classification (NCBI taxonomy): domain Eukaryota; kingdom Metazoa; phylum Arthropoda; class Insecta; order Diptera; family Muscidae; genus Phaonia; species Phaonia tiefii. Next base: position 43,221,833 of record OZ008371.1, read on the forward strand.
TTCAATTCATGTATTTTAAATTTCAAATAGAAATTTTAAATTTGAACTGATTTTTTGGAAATGATCTAGACGGATTTACAACCTGGTTATCAATTTAATTAACTGTCTCTTTAATTCAAAAATGAAACTACACATTTGTTATCGGAAATTGTATTTAGTGACTTCATGTAAACAAAAACATTTAAGCGATAGTCTTCAAAATTACAGCTTCTTTGGGCATCAATAATATTGAATCCGAATAAACCAAATCTCTGAAATTAAAAAATAAGTCATTTCAATTTAATGTAAATCCCTATTTAAATTTAATGTAAAAATATTATATTTAAATTTAAATTTAAATTTAATGTTTATCGAAAATTTCTTACCCTTTACGTCTGGGACTTTTATCGGTAACGATCACATATTCCAAATGAGATGAGATACCATTAAACGCAGTATTGACATTAATAGATTCCACATTATCGCTAATATTGAGAAGTATCACATGCGTAGGAGAACCACTGAGGGAGCTGAAAAGGTAAAAGGAAAAATTAAAAAAAAATATTGAAAAATTAAATAAAGATATAAGAAATAAAGAGGGAACCACTGCTTTGCTTTTGCCGCAAAAAATATTTCATTGTTGACCCGTTCCCCATAAATGAAAACTTTTACTGCAAAATGTGGTTCGTTTGCGGCAAATACAGAAAATCTTTTATTATAAACGAAAATGCTTATACACACTCAAAGGTGCTCACTGAATGAATTGTTTCTCTCTTCTTTGAGAGAAAACAAGTTAATACAAAGACACACTAAACTGTGCCTTCAATTGGGGTTGTCTTCTTTGACAATAAAAAAAAAACAAATTCCAACCAAGAAATCCTCGAGTAAAGGGTTAAAATTCAATAAATAATTCTAAAGGGTGTCTCAGTAAGATTGCACTTTTTAAATTTAGTGTAATTTTTTTGACGTAGAATACGTCTTACCTTACGGTATGAGGTGTCATGTCAGGTTTTTATTGTTGTAATCTTTATTTCATTGAATTTGAGGAAACGGCTAGATGAATTTTTTTAAAATTTTTTTTGTAGGTAAATGATACATTTGATATACATTTCATATTGGTTGATATATTTCTAGTATTTTAATTTCTCAAATGAAAATTGTTTAAACACATACACTCAAACATATTTGTGGTGTTTGGTTGAGTGTTTTTGGTTGCTCAACATTGCTTAGGAACATGTATCTAGTAAAAAGTGAAACGAACAGCAAGCTAATGTTGCTTGGCAACATGTATCTAGTAAAAAGTGAAACAAACAGTAAGCTAACGTAATAAAGCTTTTTTGCGAAAGCTTCAATAAAGCTGTTGTAACATTAATTTTGAATTGTAAAGCGTAAAGCTTTCACACAACGCTCGAATGCTAATGCGAAGACTCGATAAGGTAAACCTTTTTTAATATTAGGGCGGCCCTCTCAACATTCGCTGAACTTATTTCAATAAAAATATTATCAAAGAATTTTCAGTCAAGAAAGTGCACCTAGTGTGTCAACCATTCGAAGAGTGGTAAAAAAATTATATGAAACTGGGTCGGTTATGGACAGTAAGACTCCTGGGCGTAAACGTACCGGTCGGTCTCTGGAAAACATTGCTGCTATAAACGACAGTGTCATTGAAAACCCGAAAACATCAATTCACAATCGCTCTCAACAACTTCAAACTTCACGAAGCATTACACAGCGAATTTTGACAGAAGACCTCCTCCTTCATTCATACAAAATTTAGCTTACCCAGGAGCTCAAACCAACAGACCATGGGAAATCCATGAGATACAAATGCACCCACAACCGAGCAACTCTCTGGTGCGGAGTTTGGTCAGGCGTCGTAATTGGGCCTTATTTTCTTTTTTGAAGATGATGCCGAAATTGCAGTGACTGTGAACGGCATAAAAAAAATAAATGGTTTCCCATTACATCCCTTGAAGGGACGGGGGAGAACTTCTCACAATCACTGAGCTGTGCGCTTTCCAGTTTACACTCAATGATTGGGACCTACAGTTTTACACCGATTCCGAACGGTATTTTGAGAAGCTTTTTCATGGCTATATACTCGATAGTGTCGCCGTCACTATGCGAGGTGACCGCCGCCGAAAGAAATTTTTTTTTTTGAAGGTGGTCAGAGCAGGTTTCGAACCCAGGATCTCATGTACAAGAGCCGCGCACACTAACCATTGCACCACCGACGGCCCTGTGAACGGCATACGTTACAGGAATATGGTAACGAAGTTCTTGTGGACGACATGGATCTCGAGAACATATGGTTACAGCAAGACAGCGCCACCTGCCACACCGCGAATGAAACAATCGATGAAGCAACGATTTCCAGAACACATTATCTCAAGAAATTCTGATGCCAACTGGGCACCAAGATTATGCGATTTAATGCCGTGCGATTTCTTTCTTTGGGGTTTTGCGAAATCTCGGGTTTAAACCAGCAAAAATTCCTGAGCTCAAATCCGAGATCCAACGCGTCATCGGTGAGATACAGCCACATATCTGAGAAAAAGTTATGGAAAATTTAATGAAAAGAGTAATGGCCTGTCATCAGAGCCGTGAGGGCCATTTGACAGATATTTTATTCCATATATATTCGGAACATGTCTTCTTTGTAATGCAATAAAAAAGTCAGAACTACATATCTTAAAAAATACATGGTTTTATTTTAAAAAGAAAAAGTGCATTCTTCCTGAGGCACCCTTTATAATGCCGCTGCTCTTCCACACAAAATAAATTGAAAAAACAAATGGTTTCCCATAACATCTCATGAAAAGATTGGAGAGAGCTTCTCACCACTAGTGATTTGGGAGCTTCCTAATTGTATACACACTGGGTGGGACCTACAGTTTCACACCGGTTCCGAACTGTGTTTTGAGAAGCTTTGTCATGGCTAAGTACTCGATAGTGTTGCCATCACTAAAGGAGCAAAACGTCGTGGAAAGAAATGTTATGTGGTCATGGTCAATGATTGAACCCTCGTTCTCATGAACAAGAGTCGAGCACATTAACAACTGCACCACCGACGGCCACTATTCAATGAACCACTATACAGTGAAATATATCTCGCTGGCGTACAAATATCGTTTCTCGTTAAAGTTTTTTGAGTTTGGAATTACTATAAATAGTTTGTGGTAAACGAATGAACGGTTAATGGAGATGCCTACAATTGAGAAATCATGCGGTAGAGTCAGACCAAATACAGAACACAAACTCGAATAGAATACGAGTAGTAGCTCGTTATAAAGAAAATTAATAAAAAAAATTGCTTCCCATTACATCCCATGAAAAGATAGGGGAGAGGTTCCCACAACCAGTGAGCTCTGAGCTTTCTAGTTTTGTACGCACCGATTGGGACCTACAGGTTTACACCGGTTCCGATCGGTAATTTGAGAAGTTTTTTCATGACTAAAAACTCGATAGTGTTGCCGTCACTAAGCGAGGTGACCGTAGTGGAAAGAAATGTAAGGTGGCTCATCACTATTCAATAAAAAATAACTCGTTAGCGTAAACGTGAAAGCAGTTTGTCGCAAACAGTTATCGTTTCTCATAAAAGTTCTTTGAGTTTGGCACTACTATAAATCTTTTGTGGTAAACGAATGAGAGGTTAATGGTGACGAATACAATTAAGAAATAATTTGGTAGAGACAGACCAAAAACAGAACAAAAACTGCAATAGACTAGTCGCGTTCTATAAATAGAACTTTCAAACGTTGGACCTAGAACTTTCTAAACTTTTCAAACCGGTGCGTGTCAGTAGGAAGGAAGGTCTAGTTAGTACGAGTAGTTTCAAATATCACTCTACCCGAAAGACTTTGGTTAGTGATAAATATGAATACACACTGCGGTGGCTAAACGAGCTAGACATTGCTGAAGATGATGCTTCACAAAATTTGCGAATGTAAGTTCGAATCCAACCAGCGGCGTTTACATTTCTTTAATTAACCGAAAGGAAAAACGGTTCCGACAGCTTCAGTTGAATTTAAATTTTCTAAAAATATTCCCAATTGTAGACAATTACAATTGGCAAACGTTTATTGCTTGTCCTCAACCAGTTTTGAGTTTCGAATTGTCATCCATCGTTTATTGTAAACGTTTTGCGGTTCCCGCAAACGATTACATGCACTTATCACAATGGCTGCGATATATTTCGTTTAACAAATGTTCGATTGCCGCAATTATAGTCCATTTTTCCATTCATTTCTCTCATTTGGGCGCAGAAAATGCTTTCTTTTCGTACACAACAAATATTCTTTAGCGTCGCACAGTGGTTCAGAATCGATTTAAATTTAAATCGGCTAAAATTCAATATCTTTTGATCTAGTAAACATTTGTAAGTCCTGTAAAAAAACGATTGTAGACAAGGAATCAAGGATTATTGCGCTCCATAAAAATTGAAAATCGCACAGTGGGGTATATTTCCGAAAAATTTCCAAATTCGACTACTTTTTGTTTTTTTCGATTTCAAAAAAAATCTGTTTTTCTTTTTATGTTTTTAATAGATTTTGGCACAATTGTTCATAATGCGTACAACAAATTATAATTTTTTCCGCATTACAGATATTCGCTAATTTTATATTTTTCAAAACGAAAAATTTGTATCTCACTTTTCGACTTTCTTTGACTGTATCTCACTCAGTTTGAAAAATATTACATTAAATTTTTCTTTATAAAACAGACTGATTGAGTGGCTTTGATATGACAGCTAATATTTGTTTATACCATATACAGTTTATAGTAAATGTTTCAAAAATTTCAATTTAAGAAAAAAGTTTTGACTTTGTACCAACATAACTTCATTACTTCAGAAGCCCCCAATGAATATGATACACGGTTGGAAAGACTCATCTGTTTCCCAATTTCTCAGGGCAACCTGAATACTAATTAAATTCGCCTCAAAAACAGTCGTGAACGAATTTTATGGTCACTGAAGTGCATTTTGTTGGTATTCTGGAAGAAAAATATTATAATAATTCCAATGATTGGCTTTGATGAATTTAGGTACCACCTGTATGCAATTAAACGTAAGTAATTCGATTTATATTCTAAATGTTGTTTTGTAAGGGAGTTTTGGGATTTTAACTCCGGCATATAGTTATGAGAAGCCAATCCCTTAATGGGATGTAATGGTGAAAACCCGAAACGATCTCTAAAACTGACTGAGATACAGTTCGAGAGATTCGGAAAAATAGATTTCAATTTGTCGATTTAGAAAATTCGAAAAAAATCCAAATATCTGTCAACGGAAAAAAATCATTTTTTGTGCTCGTTATGAACAATTGTGTCAAAATATGTTTAAAAAACATAAAAAAAGAAGCCAACCCAAATGTTTGATTTCTTGAAAATCGAAAAAAGCAAAAAGTAGTCAACTTTGGAAATTTTTCTGAAATATACCCCACCTATGAATAGGCAATGTTGATATGTCCTAGTCAATAATCGGTATTTTACATAACTTAAAAATGATTAATTTTTGTCCCACGGAAATCGATTCTGAACCACTGTGCGTCGTTGCACGTAAGTAGTTAAGTGGCAAGCGGTACGGTTGGCTGCAAAAAAGTCTCCCAGTCTAGTTACTGTCAAACTGCTTAAGATGAAACAGCTTCACTATCTTTGTGGAGCCGTCTACCCTTGTCGATTTAGCAGCGTCTACTTACCGCTTAATAGCCAGCACATTTTCGCTTAAAGCTTTAACCTCTTCTGCGCCTTGTTGGAACACAGCTTCCTTGCGCAAATTCTGTAGCTGTTTATAAATATTCAAGTGACTCTGAGTAATGCCTCTCTCCCGTTTTACATTCACCAATTTAAAGTTATCGGCAACAGGCAGCCAAGTAGATTTGCCATCGGTGAAACCAGCAAATTTATCATCATTCCATTGGAAAGGTGTTCGAACTGGATCACGTGTAAGACGCTCATAATTTTGGGGATTCGATTGGCAAGCTTGAGGATCCACCGTATCATTCCAAGAGATCCAGACATCAGTCATGCCAATCTCTTCACCATTATAGGTGATACTACAGCCGGGCAAAGTGAGCAATAACATATTGATAATATCAATGCGATCTTCACCTAAACGGGAACCGAAACGACTTTGATCATGGTTGCCAAGCTGGAAAAAAATAGAAAGGATTTTAAGCAGCTAAAGAAAAATGTTCAACAATTCAAAACCCACCACCCAATTGGCTGTTTTCCCCTTGGGCATATTGGCCAACCAGGTATTTATCAACTGATCATAATCATAGGCAGTGGATTGTTTATTCAAATTAGTTATTAGCTGGAAATTAAAGGGAATCTGGGATCCCTCATGTGTACCATTGCCATAGTATTGCATGATTACATTCAATGGAGAATAGGCCTCGGTCATGAGGATGCGATCTTCTCCGCCCAATTCCTGATCCATTTCCTCCAACACTTGACGGAATTGATAAATCATGTCAAGAGTTTCCGGTCGGTTTGTGGTGTAGATATGTTCATAATATGTATAATCTTCGGGGTCGTTATTGTACGGATTACGAGGTTCATCGGGATAATCGCCATTTGCATCTGGGGGAATTTCGAAGGTATGCGGAACTGCATCGACGCGGAAGCCATAAGCACCTTTGCGTAACCAGAAACGTAGGACATCCTGGAAGGAAACAAATAATTAATTGTTGAAGTGTTACGAATTTCATTAACTATGGACCTTATTTACAGAATTACTATATTTTGAAACCGTCTAAGTTGTGTGACTCTAGGATTAGAAACCTCGGGTTCTAAACTCAAAAACAAACTATGTAAGTAAACACTGCAAAAAAAACTGCTGAAAATAGGAAACCAAACATGTTGGTTCCTTCTGCAAAAATATGTATGTTTGTTAGTTAGAATTTATAAATACTGCAAACAGTGTGTATGTTTGCTGTAACAAAAGACAAATAACCTGTTGATAATTAGCAAGCTTTATTTGCTGTTAATATCAAATTGCATTTTTGAGTGTACCCGTAATTCGTCATGAAAGAGCTTTTAAATTAAAATCGTTTGGAATAGGTAAAAATCAGTTTACCCCATAGAGTAATGACGTATAGAGCTGTCATTGTTCTCATCTGACATTTCCCTGCACACTATTCGTGGTGCGGTCGGTGCGGTAGAGAGTTATTTGACGTAAATTGACTTATTGACTTAATTTTCGACTTAAATTTTTCATATATGTAGTTCTGATGAAAAACTGTGAAATTTAAACCTTTTTTTTGGACTTTTTTTGATATATGTATTTTATAGTTAGTATATATTTGTGGTGTATTTACACAAAAATTTTAACGTACAAATCGAAATGCCGTTGCTGATTTATTGTTGGATGGTTTGAGCCATTGCCTTTATCTGGTATTATTAAGCAATACTTTCCAACATCCAAACGCCCATCTGCAACACACCAAATGTCATCAATTTACTGAGAGAGGTGGCGTCTCTAACCGTCATTACTCTATGGTTTACCTCTTCATGGGATAGGATTTTTTTATTTCAGTGCACACGATTATTTTGTAGAAGAATATGGGGTTGTATTCCGCATATTACACAGTGCAACACTAAAATATATAACCATTTACGGACACCACTACGTGATAAAAGACCAAACAAAAAAAGACCCGTGTCTCCCAGTTTTTCCAAAAGTCATGCACTTTTTTTTATGGGCCCCCAAAGATTTGGGGCCTCGATGTAATTTTTGCTCATATCTTGCAAACCGTTTGGAATAGCTCTTGTCATAAAGAATCATATAAAATCAAAATATGTAACTTTATCGTCAAGGTCAAAATCGCAAAAAACTTTAAAAAATTCGATTTTTTTACCTTTCTTCCCCTGCTCAGCATATGTAGCAGTGAAAATTAAAGAAACAGTGAAATAAAAAAAAAATGTCGGGAAATTTTTCACTTTTGCGGCTACCTAAACGCTACCTAAACGGTGTTAAGAATCATTCCTAGGAAGTTCATATGTTCCAGAGAGTTGTTTATTGAGATCTTAGGTACATTACTGTGGTTGATTATTTCCTTGAATTTTGAACGGTTTGCTACCTATGGACCTGAACAGGGGAAAATATTTAAAAAACATCGAATTTTTTAAAGTTTTTTTTTTGCGATTTTGACCTTGAAGATGAAGTTGTTTTGATTTTACATGTTGACAATATTTATTCTTTATGATAAAAACTACAACTTTCCCTCAGAGAGGAAATCAAAATTCCGAACGGTTTGCAAGATATGAGCCTGACAAAATCATCACTTTTTTGCAAAAATGCGGTAGAGATCTTTGGGGCCCATGAAAAAAAAAGTGCATGACTTTGGGCAAAAGTCTTTTTTTTTTGTCTTTTATCACGTAGTGGTGTCCGTATATGATTATATTTCCATGACTTAAAAAATTACACACAGTGTTATTTTTCGTCGGCGGACAGCTCAGGAGAATAATGAAAATTTCTCAAAAGTGCAACGTTCGAAATTGGTGTAAAACTGTTGTCTTCAACTGTTGTCAGTAACTCTACGAATTATAAAACTACCACATATTTAATTCCGAAACTGTATACTGCTGCAGGCATCGTAAACGCTCGTGAGCATGTATCTAAAATCTCTGTCACTACTCAAAATACATCTCGCGAGATTGGAGTCGTATACTTTATTTAAGCACGCAAAATGTGGATCGTATGTCGTTGGTTATATTTAAACGCACACGCACCCGAGTACTTTCGAAATTTAAATTTGAAACTCACGTTCTGTTGAGTAGGCGCAGAAAACGAGCAGTAAAACACCTCGCGATTACTTTCGTTTCTGTGAACTATTGCCCGTGTTACGAGCAATAGTTCACAGCTCGCAGTCGCCTGAAAATCCTTACATTGTATAAGATAAATATTTTGGAAATACATAGTATGTAATATGAGCAAAATAATATGTAAAATGTGCCTAAGACAACACACAAAGTACAACAAATGTGCCAAAAAGTATGCAAAGTTTACTAAATATTACAAAAATGTACCAAAAAGTTCACAAAATTTACAAACATATACTAAAAGTTACATATAATATTACAGCGACCAGATAAGTTGTACCAAAAATTGCATATATTGTATCACAGAACAAGTAAATAGAACGTACCTAAAAGTGCATGTAGTGTACCAAAAAAAGTACATAGTCTATGTCAAAAAGTAAAGACGGTATGCCAAACAATGTACCAAAACGCATATGTTTGTGCATTCAAAAGCGCAACCGGTTAACCGAATTCCGGCTGGTTAACACTACGTCGATTTTTTAAAAATGTATATATTAGAAGAACTGGGTTTTACAGGTTATTTCAGACTGATTAACCGGTTTTAAAGAACTTTCACACAAACCATATTACAACACAAAATTACAGACCTAAAGACTTTTCAATTGGTCACTAAGAACCCATTAGAGAGACAACAAATACGTGGAAGGAAATATATTTCCACCTGCAGATATCCGGGACTTAATCACGAGTCACTCTAAGTGGGCCACTGAGAATGGGCATGGCGCAAGTCCTCGCGAAGGATCGTCAGCCCATATGGAGTTGGGACAATTTTAAGGGATCTGCGACAATTCACAATGGAAGTGGGTTACTTGAAACCCACTTATACCTTTAAGAGGAAAATCCCCACTCATATCGTGGACTGGAAGTGAAGCACACCAGGACTTGTAGCTTATCCTAAAAAGCTGGGTTTAGACGTTGCAAAAAGGATATGTACCATACTATTGTGGTGTCATTCAGGCAGAATGTATTGCGATCTAAGAAGTTGATCTCTGGCTAGAACAATACGTCATCACCACCTGGGGTATCAGCATCTTCCTGAGAGCTTATGGACTAGCTTGATTTTTTCAATTGATATGGAGTATAAGCTCATGCTTAAAACAAAGCTCTCAGATATGTGAATGATAGGTGCCCTGTAGGAACAAAATGAAGGATCAGTTAGCTAGTATAACAGTTGTAATAACTATATACTGCTCATGATTATTGCGGAAGCTGTGGGGAAACTTCTCGTCTGAAACTCCCTGGCCTCTTGTATGAATAGTAGACAATATATAGGCTCTTACATCATGTTGGATGATAGGTGCCCTGTAGGAACAAAATGAAGGATCAGTTAGCTAATATAACAGTTGTAATAACTAGATACTGCTCATGATTATTGCGGAAGCTGTGGGGAAACTTCTCGTCTGAAACTCCCTGGCCTCTTGTATGAATAGTAGACAATATATAGGCTCTTACATCATGTTGGATCTAACTGTTCTAAAGTATTGTAGTTTTGAACCCACTAAAAAGTAAATTTAGAAAAACCAAAGTGCAAGACTGGCAAATCCATGAAATACAACCCTGAGCATGGAATTACATTTGGCAGCACACTCACACTTACTCTCGTACTTTTGGTTTGGTTTGTGTCTAGACTAACATATGGGGAGAAATATCTTGCTTAAGGGGCATTTTTGTAGGTGAAGCCTGTTTATTTCATATTGTAGTTTTGAACCGCATAAAATGTAAATTTAGAAAAGCCAAAGTGAAAGAAGTTTAAAAAATAACATTTTCTTAAATAAGTGTGTTTTCCTAAAACAAGTAAACTGTCTCAAAAAAAAATACCTATTCATAATCTTAAACAGAGTATCTTTTCTTAAAACATATCTTAACCTTTTCTTAAAAATGCATTAATACCTTAAAAATACCTTTTCTTAAAAAAAGTAATTTTTTGAAATAAGCACCTTTTATTGAAAAAGTATATTATCTTACAAAAAATTGCCTTTTCTTAAAAAAGTACCTTTTCTTTAAACAGTATCTTTTATGTAAAACAAAATATCTTTTCTTGAGATAAGTACCTACTCTTAAAATTATACCTGTTCTTGAAAAAACGACCAATTCTAAAAAAAAATTGCATTTCATAAAAAACAAAGTTTTCTTACAAAAATTCTTTTCCTTAAAAGTACGGGAATTTTTTTACTCGGTCTGTTTTCTAAACTTACACATTTATTCAAGCTCAAGACCTTTATAAATAATATAAAGCTTATTTATTAGCTTTATATTACTTTCAAAAAAGTCGAGCATAAAAATCTTCCAATGACACCAAGGCTGTCTGTATAGCTATTTCGGATCTTGCCAAGATCTTCATCAGCAGACGTTTTTGGAATGTTTTCGGTGAATTCTTCAAAAATATATATCTAGAAACACTCATCATATTAATGAGAATTCCTTTATATACACGTTTGAAGAATACCAAGCACTACCATATTGGAACACTTTCATGCACAACTCTTTTTTATCATGTCGAAAAACCATTGGTTTTAAACAGGCATGATGTAATTTTGTGTTGTCTTTACAAAAGAAACAAAACAGAGGGTTGCCATCAACGATATTTTGAAATTAATATAAAGCTAATAAAGAAGCTTTACGTTATTTAAAAAGGTCTTGAGCTCGAATAAATTTGTAAGTTTAGAAAACAGACCGAGTAAAAATTCCCGTAAGGGAAATGATGAAAGTTGACGAAGAGCACCGCGAGCTTGAAACCATAATATTGTTGATGGCAACCCTCTGTTTTGTTGGTTTGTAAAGACAAAACAAAATCACATCATGCCTGTTTAAAACCAATGGTTTTTCGACATGATAAAAAAGAGTTGTGCGTGAAAGTGTTCCAATATGGTAGTGCTTGGTATTCTTCAAACGTGTATATAAAGGAATTCTCATTAATATGAAGAGTGTTTCTAGATATATATTTTTGAAGAATTCACCGCAACATTCCAAAAACGTCTGCTGATGAAGAGCTTGCCAAGATCCGAAATAGCTATACAGACAGCCTTGGTGTCATTGGAAGATTTTTATGCTCGATTTTTTTGAAAGTAATATACTAAAGCTAATAAATAAGCTTCATATTATTTAAACAGGTCTTGAGCTTGAATAAATTTGAAAGTTTTTCTAAAAAAAATAAACTTTCCCAAAAAGAGTAACACTTCTTTAAAAAGTACCTCGTCACCTAAAATGCAAAATGACGTAACAACAAAATTTCAAATTTTTCTTTCTGATTGATTACGATGTGTACGATTACGATACACGATTTGACGAAGTTTTAAACACAGAAGTTCAAAATCAACGATTTTATTAAAAGGATTAAAAAGATGAAGTTTTTCATAAATACACGTTTTTTCTTTGAACTGAAATTTTATATAAAATTTCGATGCCCCTATACTAACAATTGACTAAACTACATATCCCCACAAATTTTTCGACATATACGACCCAAAATGGTAATTTTATTCACAAAATTCCGATTCTATGTCTAACTATTTTTTGCCTCCCCTGTAAAGTGATGAAAATGTTGTTACGTCTTTTTGTATTTTAGGTGACGACCTGTTATTAAAAAAGTACTTATTTGTGAAAAAAAATCATACTCTGAGGCTTTTTCTCACAGAAAATAGTTCTTATTAAAAATTGTACCTTCTCTTAAAAACAAAAACATTAGCTTTTAATAAAAGAAGTACCTCTCATAGAAAGGACCTTTTCGGGAAAATATAGTACATTTTCTTACAAAAAGGACGTAAAATTATACTTTAAAAACAAAAATACATTCAATAAATAAAAAATTTTTTAAAAATAGTTTTATCATTTTACAAAAAGTATCTATTCTCAAAGACTCATTTAAGTTTTTGTATTTTTCAACGGTCGCCTTAGGCGTGTTGGATCTAACTAGTACATAATATACAGCCAAGGAACTTCGTTCCAACCGGGTGTCCCCTGACACCTCATGTAATTTTTTATTATTTTTTTTTGATAATAACATCGATCTCAAAATTCAAAACGACTGAATTAAGAACAATAGATTATTACAAACCTTTTACCGCCTTATTCATAAAAAGTTGTGAGAGATTTGCGACACGGTTTTTGTATGATAAATCGTCTCTCAAATCTTTCATAAGTTTGTATGACTAAGGTGTACCAATAAAGCACGCCAAAAACGCTACCAAAAACTACATAGTGTACCAAAAAAAATTACATAAAAGTACTTTTGGTATCAAAAACGCTTTAAAAGGTATTAACAAGGAAACAAAAAGTAACAACGAAACGTACTTGGCGGAAACAGAAAACCTACCACAAACAGTCGTTTTTGGTAGCAAATACGTACAGAAAAAGTATTAAAATATGCACTTTTTAGTACCAAAACTATTGGGGTAAAAAGTACAATGGTTGATTCTTTTATGTGTCACTTGTAGTGCCCAAAAAACCGAAATTTTATTAAAACCGGGTTTCGGTTTGTGCGAAAAATCAATTTTTCACAAGACCGGTTTTCGGTTTTACAATTTTGGCAAAAACCGTTGCAACCGGTTTTCCGGTCATATATTTTAAATTAAATTACACACATAACACTACCAAATCATTTGTTTGGCCACCATTTTATTCACTTATTCGTATTAAAAACCCAAAATTTTGCAGCTCTAGTTAAATTTGGCACTCACGTTTTAATTTTAGTTTAAAATTTAAATCATACTTCAATTTAGAATGGGTGTTTATTATAAAATTAAAAAGTTTTATTCAAATGCACATTATACTGATTTCAATTCCATCATCATATTAAAAATTGGAAGAGATGTTCATGTGTGAAAATCGTATTAAGTTCAAAACATTTATTTATAAAATAATTTGTACTTGGAAATTGAGAAAAAAATTGATAAAAAATAATTCTTATTAAAATCCTAAAATGGGTTTGAAGTTTGAATAAAAAATTTAATTTATATCTTATTGAAGCACAAAATCTTATTTCAAAATAGAAGTCGTTTCTTATTTCCAAAATTTCATTAGATTAAAACCCGGTTATCCGGTCAAATTTCTTTCGGCGGCGGTCACCTCGCATAGTGACGGCGACACTATCGAGTATATAGCCATGAAAAAGCTTCTCAAAATACCGTGCGGAATCGGTGTAAAACTGTAGGTCCCAATCAATGAGTGAAAACTGGAAAGCGCACAGCTCAGTGGTTGTGAGAAGTTCTCCCCGGTCCCTTCATGGGATGTAATGGGGAACCATTTATTTATCCGGTCAACCGAGGTCAATGAACCAGTTTTCGGTTTGTTCGAAAATTTGTGTTTTTTTTTTAAACCGGCCCACGGTTTAAAAAAAAAACCCGTTTAACCGGTTTCACCGAGTTTTCGATTTCAGCTTCGGAAACTCTAGTCACCTGTCATCAAACTGAAATTTTTTGTACTTTTATGTGCGGATTGTCATCAAATAAAATTTTTGGGTACTTTTATGTAATTTTGTGCTACCAAAACGTAGTTTTTCTTATAGTTGTTGTTAAATTTCTACTACATTTGATGTACTTTCTTTGTACACTTTGTACTTTTTCGTACAATTTATATGCTTTGTAGAACACATTTAAGTACGCTTTATGTGCTTTATAGCACACATTACGTAGACGCAAATTATGAGTATCACAGAAAGTCGTGTTTGGTAGCAAAAAAAGTACATAAAAAACCAAAATATGTAATTTTTTTGGTACCAAAAAGTCTAACTGTTGGTATAAAAAGTACAATGATTGGCACCTGTGTGTGTAACTTGTCAGCAAAAGTATAATTTTTGGTACTTTTAAGTGCTGATTGTTACCAAATTAAATTTTTGGATACTTTTATGTAATTGTTTGCTACCAATAGACGACCAGAAGATGTGCGCAACTTGGCAACCCTGGTAAAAGAGAACCAAATAGTACTAGGAGTTCACTCAAACGCATTTCTCTCTCGCGTCATATCTTGCTTATTTCATACTTTTTGCATAGTTTATGTAATTTTACTTCAACATGGTTGGAATTTGTATAGTTATATACAATAACACTATCAAAAAGCTGCTCGTGTATTGAAATATTCAATGAAGAGAGTAAGAGAGAGAGTAGAGAAGTACTAGGGTTTCACTCGTTTTGTTTGTTGGCATTTGAGTGAAGAGAAATTTTGACTGTCTATTTGTACATCGTTTTTGACCAAAACGTACTTTTCTGATAAATAAAAAAAAAATAAATGGTTTCCCATTACATCCCATGAATGAATTGAGGAGAGCTTCTCACAACCAGTGACATAGTTTTTGGTAAATTTTGTAGTACATTTTATGTACTTTGATGGTACAGCGTGTACTGGATGGTACACTGTATACGTTTTGTGTAACACTTTTAAGTACGAATTATGTGATTTTTGGCACACATTATGAATATCACAAAAAGTCGTTTTTGGTAGCAAAAAAAGTACACAATATGTACTCTTTGGTACCAAAAAATACAATAGTTGGTATAAAAAGTACAATCTTTGTTACTTTTCTGTGTCGCCATCAAAAGTAAAACTTTTGGTACTTTTTATGTGCAGATTGTCATCAAAACTAAATTTTAAAATACTTGTATGTACCTTTTTGCTACAAAAGTTACTTTTTCTGGTAGTTTTGTGTAATATTTTGCTGCATTTTATGTACTTTCTTGCCACACTATGTACTTTTGGGTACGCTTTATACAGTTTGTGGTAAATACATACTATGTAGACTTTTCGCTCGTTAGACTTTCTGTAGGTGCGTTTTTCTACTCCTCGTTTTGCGGCTCGTGTCGAGCAGCAGTGAGCCTGCACACACAACACAATGAATGTGTGGACCACATGATAGCGGACGAAACCATTTTAGTTAAGAAAGCCGGTTCGCAATCCGTAACATTAATTTAGACGGCGGCAACATCTAAATCATTCCCAACATTTATATAACTATTAACTTCCATATAGGTAATAGGGGAAAGATTTTCTCTGTCCGATTAATTAAAGCCCCATGTTTGTATTAGAGGGCGGATCAAGAAGTCCGTGACTTTTCGAACTTTCCTCGTAGTTATATGAAATGCAACACTGCTCCCATCAAGCACCACCTGTTAATAGACTACTGTCAAATTTTGAGCAAGTTCCGTCATTTATATTGTGTTTAACAGCTGTTCAAAACATACAACCTCGTACATTTTTTTAAAAATGGAAAAAAGTTAATTTCGAGTGCCAATTAAACATGATTTGTTGCGAAAAAAATCGACAATCAAATCAAAGAAAAAGCTTGATAAATACAATGGGGACTCTGCACCATCGATTTCAATGATAAAAACGTGATTTCGTTGTGGTCGCACAAGTACAAATGACGCTGAACGTTCTGGACAGCCAATTGAGGTTAATACTCCCGAAAATGTCGAAAAAAAATCCACGATCCACGTATTGGCCGATAGAAGAGTACAAGTGCGTGAAGTTATTGATGCCATAGGCATTTCATATGGCAGTGTGGTTTCGATTTTAAATGATCAGTTGAGTTTAAGAAAGCTGTCTGCAAGATGGGTGCCGCGTTTGCTCTCAATGGACCATAAACGTAATCGTGTGACAACTTCTAAAGATTGTTTGGAGTTGTTTAACCGCAATTCGAAGGAGTTTTTGCGGCGTTTTGTAACTGTGGATGAAACATGGATCCATTACAACACTCCGGAGACCAAGCAGTAGTCTAAGCAATGGGTTTCTCCGGGTGAACCGGCTCCGAAGAAGGCCAAGGTAAGTTTGCCGGCCAATAAGGTGATGGCAACAGTTATTTGGGATGCACGCGGGATATTCCACATCGATTACCTTCAAAAGGGATGAAGAATAAACGGCGAATATTATACCAACTTCTTGGACCGATTTAACGAGGATTTAAAAAAAAACGACCCCTTATGGCCAAGAAAAAAGTTATTTTTCATCAAGATAATGCACGGGTGCCCACGTGTGTAGTCTCAATGGCAAAATTCCATAAATTGGGCTACGAATTGGTACCTCATCCGCCATATTCTCCGGGTTTAGCCCCCAGTGACTATTTCCTATTTCCAAACCTGAAGAAATGGCTCGGTGGAATGAGATTTAGCTCCAACGATGAAATTATTGATCAAACAAATACCCATTTTGTGCATCTCGAAAAATTCTAGTTTTTGGAAGGGATACAAAAATTGGAGAAACGTTGGACTAAGTGTATTGAGCTAAAAGGAGATTATGTTGAAAAGAAAATTTTTTTTTGCAAAAAAAAACTGTGTTTCATTCAAAAAAGTCACGGACTTATTGATCCGCCCTCTATATTCAATATAACTCACTTTCATTGCATCCATAACCTTGGGATTTCGATAATTCAAATCTGGCTGCTTGTGGTGGAATTGATGCAGGTAGTAGGCCTGTCGCTGTTCATGCCAAGTCCACATACTGCCGCGAAAAACACTGATCCATGTCGTTGGTGCCTGACGCGTACCATTTACTATCTTACCGGGATGCCACACATAGAAATCTTTGTATTCCGGTTCACCGGCGGCCGATCTGATAAACCAATCGCATTCATCACTTGTATGATTGGGAACAAAATCCAAAATAATTTTCACTCCCACCGCTTTGGCTTTCTCGATCAAATCTTCAAAATCTGTCATAGTGCCGAAAATCGGGTCAATTTCGGTAAGATTGGCAACATCATAGCCAAAATCTGCCATAGGCGAAGTAAAAATCGGAGACAACCAAGTGGCGGTGATGCCGATTTCTTTCAAGTAAGCTAATTTCTGGGTAACACCTGAAGATATAACCTATATTCCGATTATCTATGTAAAACCAATTTAGTAAAATTCTTACCTTTCAAATCACCGACACCATCGCCATTGCTATCCTTAAAGGATCTTGGGTAGATCTGGTAAAATGACGCAGTTTGCCACCATTTTAAGTCGGCGGCTGCACAAAGACAACCCACTAGGCCCAATATTAAAACCGTAAACACCGTCAACACCCTCATTTCTCTACGCTATGTTATCACGGGTGCAAACTTCTTGCAATTGAATCCATTTCATTCAAACCCCTGGTGTTTATAGTCAACACCTATCGCCCAGATAAGCTGTCCACCAAAGTGATAACACCACTTCGTATTTTGTTAATATATGTATAAAAATTTCCTATAGATATCTATCACTCCATATGGATTAGACATAAATTATGGGCAACATCTTTATGGCCGTTCGTGTTGCTATCAATTTAATCAATTCTATGTTTGGAATTTGGTTTCGCACAGACCAACGAAATGATTTGAAACTGATTGATGATGTGTTCGAATAACTGGCATAAGGTCTCAATATCTGGCATAATGTCTTGGCCAGATGATTTATAGCATGCACTTTTCGAATATTTCGATATTTTTCGGGGGCAATAGGGCCCGAGGTTTTGTTGGGTAAGGTTATTTGAAAGGCGAAAGTGAATTTGATAAAGAAAAAGAGTGCAGCCTAAAGCCGTGACAGGCGAAATAATAAGTTAAGGTAAGAAGGTTAGTGCCGGATTATTAAATTCAAGTTTTAAAGTCACTATAAATAACAACAAACTGAAAACTTTCCATGATAATCAATAGTACTTTTTATACAAATTTCTACATTAAAGATTACCAAAATGGGACTATTTATAGCGCCCACTAAACATAGTAGTGGGTAATAGGTAGGTACAACAATAATACGTAAACTTTACATAAAAATAGGGATAATTTGACATAAACTACAGGGTGATTCAATTGTAATGCAGATCTTTGACTGTAATTGTTGGTGAGACGTTAATTTTTTTTTAGACGATTGGTACCCTCAGAGAACTAATTGTTTGAAAATAGTTTGTAGCATCCGTAAATTCGGTTGTTGCCAACGATTAGCGGGTGCCACAAGCGATTTGAGGTTATGACAATTGAATTTAGTTCACACAACTGAAATTCGGTTGAAGCAACCTCATTTCATAGTTGATTCGGTTGTGACAACTGATTCTTCGATTATATTCAATCTGTCAAGTAAAATTCATATAATCTCAGTTGCAACAACTGAATTTGAAATAAATTCGGATGCAACACTTTAGTTCCCACAACTGAAATTCGTTTGAAGCAAACTCGTTTCATAGCTGATTGGGTTGTGACACTAATTCTTCTATTTATTCGGTCTGTCAAGTTTGAAATATATAGAATTATGTTATGGTAAACGAATTGAAAATGAATTCGACTGTGCCAATAGAATTACTAAGAAATTCGGTTACAGCAACCGAATTAACGACAAATTCAGCCGTTGCAACCGACTGAAGGCCAAATTCGGTTAATCCGATCGAATTTAGACCAAATTCTATGCTTGCAACCGAATTGATGCCAAAATCGATTGATACAACTGAAATGATGTCACATGCAGTTGCTGCAACCAAATTTGATACCAATTTCTACTGTTGTAATCAGCGAGTGTCAAATAAGAAAGCGTACAGCTCATGTGAGTAGCTCTCACTAATCCCTTCATGGGATGTAACGGAAACCTTTGTTTCTTGCATCCGACTTCATTTCAAATTCGCTTGTTGCAACCGATATTGTAGAAAACAAATATTACATTAAAATGGTTCGAATGTACAATTGTTGGGGTCGCGGTGATTTCAATAAATATTGTACTAATAATAATAATTATTATGTGATAATAAATATTGTACTTATAGGTTTTTACAGACAACACGGTGGGACAAAATTAAACTTCTTCGAGAATAACAAGGTTGTGATAACGGATTCTGGTAGAGGGGGTAACAAAGAAAATCAATGAGTGTTCGAACTCACAGGCGATGTGTTAACACCTTTTTGTTACACGGTACCTGTTCGATTTCTACGAACACATTAGTAAATGTTACATTGGAAAATAAAAAAAGAATGAGTTCTCTATACTATTCAATACTCTTTGGCGACGACGACCTGCTTGTTTGTTCGCTGCATAAATATCTTCATACTTATTTTCAGGCAGTGACTATTGTTGTACAACAACCATGTATGTGATGCTAACGCTGCAGCGTGTGTGTGTTGTTTGCATGTGTTCACTTTGATAGATTGCCCTACCCGTGCCTACAGATGTTAAAACATCAAAAACTATACATGTATCGGCTTTTTGAAAGTTTGCGTCTGGGTTTTTTAGGGGAACAAGAATTTCTTTATTACATTTTTCTTTTAGCTCTTGGTAATTCTGTGTCGTTATCAAACAATGTCCATCATATGTAAGCTATAATTTAATGTATTCCACAAAAATGTTTTTCGTAAATTTGTACATAAAATTGCTGAACGATGTAAGGATAATATGGTTTCCTATACCGATTCATCATACGAATGAGCAAAAGAGGGAAAAGACTCCCCAGACCCTTTATGGGATGTAATGAGTAACAATTATTTTTTTATAACTCAGAACAACGATGCCCGTTCTCTACGTGCAACCATTTTCTGTTACCTCTGTACATAATATTTTTTTCATCTAGCGTGCGGTACGGGAACTGCTTCAGAGCTGCCCGTTATACTCCTTCGAAAGAAAAGAGAGACAGCGGAAATCCATATGTACGGGAGCTTTTTGTTTCCTGTTCGCTCGTGCTCTCGAGTCGTATACTTTGGTTTTGATTTTCATCTCGTGACTAACAAGTACTTAGAGGTGCGTTTTTCCACTCTTTGTTTTTTGGCTCGTGGCGAGCGAGTGAGCTGTGAGCGAGATACCTGGTTTTGAATTTTCCATTGGAGGGAGATTCCCACAATCGCAGTGCTGTGAGCTTTTTACAACTAGGCTCAGAGCCCTGCCCACCGTATATTTTCTTTCGACGGCGGTCACCTCACTTGCGATGGCGATGCCATCGAGTATATTGCCATGAAAAAGCTTCTCAAAATACCTTTCGGAGTCGGTGAAAAGGCGTAGGCCCCAAACAGTAGGCCCAAACTAAAAAATCCACAACTCACTGGTAGTGAGAAGCTCTCCCCAATCGCATCATGAGATGGATGTAATGGGAAATGACGCTATCGACACTGGATGAGGACATGAAGAAGCTAGTCTATAAAATGTTTACCTGTAGATGTGTAACAGTCGAATGGGAACCTGTCTCGTCGTTGTCACCACTCCTGGGCTGAATTGAATGATGGCTACTGTAACGTGGTGTTGTCGAAGGCTGTGGTAACCTCAGTCATGTCCAGAGTATTTCGTCAGGATGCACCAAAGCTTTCGAAATAAGAAAAGAATAGTTTACCCTTTTCGGGGGTTCGAATTTAGATACTATATTGATATTTAATTTAAAAAGTAATTTGATTTACAGAAATAACATCAACTGATTCACACGTTGCGAACGCTCCTCTTAGCTTGAGAACACTCGTCTTGGTTTGACAACACACCTCCGGGGGCACTTGCCTTGGCTTGACAACACTCCTCCGCGAGCACTTGACTTGGTTTGAAAGCACTCTTCTGGGAATACTAGTCTTGGTTTGATAACTCTTCTGAGTGCACTTGTCTTGGCTTAACAATACTCTTCTGGGGGCAGGTTGCGGACTGGTCGATTTTAAGATGATCGGGAACTCAGTGTCTTGCCGATACATGTATAGTTTTTGACGATCATATGGATTCGCTGCGTAGATTGGTATCGGATTTGCGGGATACTGGCACGGTATGTGCTTTACATGTCCGGTGAGAATGGTCTGGGATCGTTTATCATGGGATAGGCAGCATGGAAACAGTAAGTGTAGGGACAGTAGGCCGGAGCCTCTGTGCAGGAACAGTGAGCCGAAGCCCTTGTATACGAACAGTGAGTCGAAGCCCCTGCTTAGGAACAGTGAGCCGAAGCCACTGTGTTGAACCAGACAGGCGAAGCTACTGCATACGAACAGTGAGCCGAAACCCCTGTGTAGGAACAGTGAGCCGAAGCCTCTGTGTAGGAACAGTGAGCCGAAGCCCCTGTATACGAACAGTGAGTCGAAGCCCCTGCTTAGGAACAGTGAGCCGAAGCCACTGTGTTGAACCAGACAGGCGAAGCTACTGCATACGAACAGTGAGCCGAAACCCCTGTGTAGGAACAGTGAGCCGAAGCTACTGTGTAGAACCAGTGAGCCGAAGCCCCTGTATACGAACAGTGAGTCGAAGCCCCTGCTTAGGAACAGTGAGCCGAAGCCACTGTGTTGAACCAGACAGGCGAAGCTACTGCATACGAACAGTGAGCCGAAACCCCTGTGTAGGAACAGTGAGCCGAAGCCTCTGTGTAGGAACAGTGAGCCGAAGCCCCCGTGTAAGAACACTGAGCCGAAGCCCCTGAATGGAATAGAGCCTCGAAGCCCTTGTGTAGGAGCAATGAGCTACTGCATACGAACAGTGAGCCGAACCCCCTGTGTAGGAACAGTGAGCCGAAGCCTCTGTGTAGGAACAGTGAGCCGAAGCCCCCGTGTAAGAACACTGAGCCGAAGCCCCTGAATGGAATAGAGCCTCGAAGCCCTTGTGTAGGAGCAATGAGGCGAAGCCCCTGTGTGGGAACAGTGAGCCGAAGCACCGGAACAGTAACCCGAAGCCCCTGTGTAGTAATGTATTTACACCGTCTTTACTAAAGAACGAATCCCAAAAATGGCTCCTGTCCTTTGCAGAACTAGAGCCTCAGGTAAGATGCTATAATTTTACTGAGTTATGGGCTCGGAAGCGGCCCTGGGTCTAGTCATAGCACAATAACCAAGTAGTAGCAGTAGACGTTGTTGTTGTTGTTGTAGGTACCAATAACAGGTATTTGGTTTTTTTTTCAATCGCTTAAGTTGTCAATCTATAAACGTAAGTTTACCAACAACACAGGAATACAAAAATGTACAAAAACTAAGTACATATGAGTTTGACAGCTGAAACGATGAAAAAATTTAAAACAGCTGTTCTAACGAGTTTACCTTCCTTATTTTACCATGGGTCTAGTCATAGAGAAATAGAAAAGAACCGTTATGCCTCTCTTCATGTTCTCTGGATGGCAACGAGATTTCTTTATAGGTCATTTCATCGTGTTCGAGTTGCTTTTGTAATTTACTCTTTGGTTTGACCAATACGGACAGGAATAAAAGGGAATGCGTATATTTCTTCGATGCAAACAACATAAAACATAATTTAGCTGTCATTGGTATCAGTCAAATACTTTTAAACTTAGTTTGCTGCATGGTCTATAATCTGTATGTCTTCTTTGGTCTCTCAATCTATGTACATCATTTCCCTAGTATCTTTTCGAGCAGCTGTGCCATAAAACCCCTCTTGTCTAGTTGACCTTAACATTAAGTACCATAGCTGGAGTGACGCGAATGAGAATTGTATCAAAGCTCTCATTCTTGTGTAATCATTGAACTAGTTCGCTGGTACTATTTATACAACGTTGACAGAGCTTGTGTGTTTGTCAGTGAAATGGATTGTTCGCGGTGTTTGGTGTAAGTGATGGATGTTGTGTACGCTTATGTCCCGTGAAGTCCGATAAAGTATGGGGGTGTGAATGGCGGTGAATGTATAGACTATTATTTAGGGACACATTATGAAGTCACGTTACATTAATCTGTAAAATTAATGTGGGAATGTTATTTCTGACAACGTTTCCAGAGGATAACAGTTCTACAGTGATGGGGTGTTATAACATTGACAAACACCCAGGTGACTATAAATTCCACGGAAGCAGTGTTATTGTACTCGTGTGTATTAGCGCTGGGATAACTTAGTTCAGAGTTAGTCGCATGTGGCAAATGTTGATTTCTCATCCGTTGGGTTTCCTCAGGATCTGGTGATGGTGAAGGTATTAAACGATATTGATAAGGTCAGATCAGAACTTTAAGAATATTAGAATTGTTTATAATCACCTTATTTTTGTTAGTTTTGAATGGTAATGTATGAGAAGTTCATACGAGTACTACAAGCTTTCTAGGTTTGATACATTTTTCTAGGGGAAAAATGGTTGGATTTCGCTGGAATAATAGATAATTCGGGAAAGTACCCCCCCCCCCCTGGCATGACTTGTTGTGAACTCGCTGATTTCATCATAGGTGACCACTCACTGTGTCCGAATTGGTACCATTGGTAGGATCATCAATCATATTTATACCAACTTTATATGTAATTTGCATATGCGAATTGGTATCGTTGGAAAATCTCCCATATAGTATTGTATTATTATATTATTATTTCTTCGGCGTGCTTACGAGATAATGCGAAACACTTGTTTATACCTCTTAACTCTCCACACTTGAAGTTTTAATGTCTTTGTTCTAACTTTTTCTTGGTAAGATTATAATCATTCCAAATCATTCGACTTCAGTTGCACCAATTTCTTTGTCTATCTTCCATATTCTATATCAGCAAAAGTGCTGTTTTTATTATCAATGTGAAAGGCAAATTTCCTGTCATGACAATTCTATGTTCCCCCATTGAGTAAAACCTACTTAGAGATATTTATACGCTCATCTGACGTTTAGACTTGCGTCGAACTCTTTCACTAGTTCTCGAACTCGTTCATTTAACGTGCCCGGACATAACAATCACGATAATACTCGCCATATCCAACATGTGCATTTTGTTCATGGGGGTGATCTCTGGTCACCCTAAATGAACTATCTGGTTCATGAACAATCCAACTCTACTGTCGTTTCATTTCACACTATTCGTCGTTAGCTATGTGCCAACGGGACATTCTTTTACTGGTTATTTTCCAACCTCATCAGGTCATATGTCTTATATCTTTTAAGTTCAGTCCTTGCAGCGGTTTCCAAAGAATTGGAGATGTGCTTCCACTACGCGGGTCCTCGGGAGGGCGAGTATTCTGCTGTAGCAGGAGACTGAGCTTTTGTCGATAGGCCTTTGATATCTCTCGTATTTGCAGCTTGTCGATATCTAACTTTTCTCGTGTTTGGCTTCATACGTTTATCGCCCTTCTCAGTCTTGTGCTAAATTTCGCAGCCACCAGGTAATGATCCGAGTCCGATCCGTATTGGCACCTCGAATCACACGTATATCCATTACACATTTTATCAAATTATCAATCTGGTTCTTCGTTCTCTCATCTGGGGATATCCAAGTAGCCATATGGTTGGAATAGTGTGCTACTAACTACACGCTGAAAAATAACGGCCTCTCTAACATATACCCCAAACATATTCTGCAGGAACCATGTTTGGAACACACTTCAAACATTAATATGTTTGTAAGTCCCAAACTCACTTGTGTTTAAATGTAAACAGCATCGTGTTTACTGGCAAACATGCATGCTTTTACGTGGAAACATATGCGTATTTCCCCCCAAGCATAATAATATTTAAAAACGAATTATTCTTTGATTTCAATATATATGTATATATTATTTATTATAATTAATTTTATCAATATAAATCCACATTTCTGTGGTCACAAACAATAACAGCCTACCTCGAGTTAGGACAAAATTGAAAAAATTGTTTGAGATGTCACCGTGCTCAAATAAGCAACTCTTTTTTTGTTAAAAAGTAAGTAAAAGAATACGTTTCCTTGTTATTTGTAACAAAGTTATCACAAAAATTCCGACTCCTGATTTCCAGTAAAGATATTAAACTTTAAACTGGTCTCACTGAAAATTTTTAGAATCGACTCAGGCTGTTATTGTTTGTGACCACAGATTTATAAATAATTAATACAAAAAATTAAAAGATTTTAAATGACCTTTTTAAACATTTAGATGCATTGAATACATTATTTTCTTTTGTTCTTTTACTTCTCTTTCTTTGTTGTCTCTCACGTTTTTGTTTTCGGAAGGTTTCGGCTATGCGTTTGTTATCACTAATATATTTATACACAAATCTAGTTCATGCAAGCCATGCACAGTAAAAGCTCGGACAGAAAAGGGCTTCACGTTGTTGCCCTTTCCAGTTTCTTTGCCCAAAATCGTTTCTCACTTTGGTAGCACACATACATATATACGAAACACAAACACAAAACCAAAGTAACACCACAAACCATTTAACCGTCCGAGCCTTCGTTTATACTTCTTTCACTGATCAAACGCTTTTGATGTCCTCTGTCCGATGAACCATTGACGATTGAATACATGAAACTAAAACGCAATACATCAGCTACAATAACAAACACTTCATCTGCAATTTGCACGCACTTTCACGAATATTTATGACTCACTGACTGAGAGAATAATGCAAATATACAGATACACACTTACAATATAGACTCTCTCGTTGTCCCTCTTTTATTCTCTTGCTCTCGAGAGAGTATAGACAGTGCAACAAACACAGCTGTATTTGTATCACAAACATAAATATATGTGGGTCGCAAACATATATTTTATAACATATTAATCATTGTATCTCAAACATGTAATATTGAATAGCAAACACAATGTGTTTGGACACAAGTATAGTATATTTGCGACAAGCACCAAACACACTTTATATTTGCATCCAAACTACAAAAAAGAACAGATTTTTCAGCACGTACCATATTCATTGCAGCGGCGAAGTCTATCAGTCTTATTCCATTATCGCAAGTGGTATCATGTAGTCTGTGATTACCGATGGTTGGTCGAAAGACACTTTCCGTTCCTAATTTGGCATTAAACTCGCCCAGAATAAACTTAATGGCGCTTATAAAATTATTCTTTGACCTCATCGTCTTTATCCTCTGTCGGTGGGTGCAGACAAATTAACGAGAGATAGTGTCGCCATCACTAAGGGAGGTGATCGTCGTCAAAGGAAATGTAAGGTGTTCAGAGCAGGGATCGAACGCACGTACCTATGTGCAAGAGCCGCGCACACTAACCATTGTACCACCGACGGCCATACCCTATTTACATATAACTAAAAACGCATTTCTATTGATGTGCATGCCCCGACAGAAGAGAAAGATGATGATGTCAAAGACATATTCTATGAGCTCCTAGAGGAAACGTATGACCGCTGCCCTGGCCATGACATTAAGATTGTACTAGGAGATTTTAATGCTGAAGTAGGCAGGGAGAATGTTTTTCATCCAACTATTGGCAATTTCAGTCTACATGCTGACAGTTCCGAAAACTTGCCTCTGCCGCGGCAAAAAATATGGTCATTAGTGGTACAAGATTCCAGCATAAAGACATCCACAAGGCTACTTGGGTATGCCCTGATCGAAGAACGAAGAACCAAATTGATCACGTGGCAATTGATGGAAGGCAATTATCCAGTGTAATGGACGTACGAGTGATCAGAGGAGCTAACATCGTTTCTAATTACTACCTGGTAGCAGCAAAGGTTCGAACAAGATTAAGTATATCGAAAATCGTACGAAACCAGACGCAGCTAGACATCGGAAAGCTGCAATTACCAGAGGTAGGCAAAGCTTACTCAAGGAAAATCTTGCAACTTTTGGCACAGAACCTACCCTCTCCCGATGACGATCCTAAAGCGCAGTGGAAACCCATTTCCAACTCTATAAAAACTGCCGAAACAACCGTAATTGGTTTTGAAAAACCGCGTCGCAATAAACCATGGTACGCTGAAGAGTCTCGCACTGTAAATGATGAAAAGTACGCTGCACGCATGGCAATGCTTCAGTCAATTGCAACGCGAGCTGCGACTGAGCGGTATAGGGAGAAAATAAAGGAGGTATACCTAGCAATATGTCAAAAACGACTTTTTGCGAAAAATAACTTTTTTATTGTTGAATATGAATCTTTGGGGACTCAGAAACAATATTTATTCCACGAGTTTTTTTTTAAAAATTAGTTGTATTTCAAAATATAACACAGTTTAACCATTTTCGTGGGCTTAAAAATTAAAAAATTAAATTTAAAAAAAAAAAAAAACTATAATTTTTTAATTTTTTACAATAAACTGGGTTAGTAGCCTTTCATTTAAGATGAATATTTCGTTCGTACACTGAGAGAAAAAAAATTATTATAATAATAAGTGGTAAAGGTAGATTTACGACTTTTTCATTTAAAATGGCACAAAAACGGCTAAAGATTTTTGGCCAAAATTTTCTATTTCTCGTTTAGAACCTTAAAATCTAAAATTCCACCAAGGCGCTTCACGTCACAAAGCTTAGTTTGGACGTTATGAGTTGAAGAAGGTAAAAAAGCTAAAAATTTTGGAGTTTTTCCATTTTTCTTGAAGTTTTTTCAATTTTTTTTCCAAACGAAACATTGTACTGCGAAGCGCCTTGGTAGAATTTAAGATTTTAAGGTTCTAAACGAGAAATAGAAAATTTTGGCCAAAAATCTTTAGCCGTTTTTGTGCCATTTTAAATGAAAAAGTCGTAAATCTACCTTTACCACTTATTATTATAATAATTTTTTTTCTCTCAGTGTACGAATGAAATATTCATCTTAAATGAAAGGCTACTAACCCAGTTTATTGTAAAAAATTAAAAAATTCCAGTTTTTCGGATATTAATAAAATTACAGGAAAAAATTCGTAATCAGTTGAAAAATCAATGACAACAAGAACACCCTATAATTCACATATCATGTAATTGAGGGCCACCCTAATGAGCATTTCAGATAGCCGAATGTATCCCCAAATCAGTACATATAATTTGGTACATATATCTTTAAATTGGAAAAACCACTTTTTTTGACATATTGCTAGGTATACCATCTCTTTAGGCGTAAAAAACAGCAGTGGAGAAAGCGCGAGAGTGAGAAAATTAAGTCATACAGAAGGAAGAACGAAGCCCAAAAATTCTACCAAAAAGTCAAAAACGGAACTAATAGACATGGTTCAGGGTCCCCCTTCTGTAAAGACAAGGACGGAAATCTCATCGCAGATGTGCAGAGTATGTTGGGAATATGGAGAGATCATTTCTGTGCGCTATTGGTACCTGAGATATCAAAGTTTGGATGACGATGTCGATTACCCCCTCCTAACCAAGACGGGGTCAGAACAGCTATTGCCCAGCTTAAGAACAACAAAGACGCAGGAACCGATGGATTACCGGTGGAGCTGTTTAAGGTTGGCGGCGATAAGCTAATAAGGTGCATGCATCAGCTCATTAGAAAAATTTGGTTAGATGAATGCATGCCCGGCGATTGATGTCTCAGTGTACTATGTCCCATATTTAGAAAAGGTGACCCGATTCTCTGTGCCAACTACCGTGGAATAAGCCTTTTATCCATAGCATATAAGGTTCTACCAAGCATAAGGTGCGAAAGACTAAAACCAATTATCGCTGACCTGATTGGACCATACCAGTGTGGCTTTAGGCCTGGAAAATCGACAACTGACCAGATGTTCACGCTACGTCAAATCCTAGAGAAGATCCACGAAAAGCAAATCGATACCTATCATCTATTTGTCGATTATAAGGCGGCCTTCGATAGCCCGATACGGGGGAAACTCTACGAAACTATGTCTGAACTTGGTATTCCTGCAAAACTCATACGCCTTTGCAGGATGACCTTGGCGAACACCAAATCCGCAGTGAAAGTTGGTAAGGATCTTACTGAACCTTTCGAAACTAAGCGAGGCCTCAGACAAGATGACACCCTATCGTGCGATCTCTTTAACATCTTAATATAGATTATTCTGAGAAAAGCTGCTGTCAACATGAATAAAACCATCAGCAACAAAAGTCACATGCTGCTCTCGTATGCTGATGATATAGATATCATCGGACGCACACTTAGAGAAGTTACTACTTTGTTTTCGAGAATTGAGAAGGAGTCACAAAAAGTGGGTCTGACGGTATATGAGGACAAGACACAATTAATGGTTTCAACGTGCAGGGCCTCCACGCGATTAGAACAAAGAGTAAACGTTTAGAACCGTTATAATTTCGAGGTGGTGGACGAATTTATATACCTCGGATCTGCCGAAAACAAAAACAACAACGTCAGCCTTGAGATCAAGCGGAGAATTGTGCTTGCGAATGGATGTTATTTTGGGCTAAGCAAGCACTTTAGAGATAAAGCCCTCTCTCGAGTAACACAAGTCCAGCTGTACCAGACTCTCATACAGCCTAGCCTGTCTTGCTTTATGGCGCAGAATAATGGGTCTTATCGCAAGCAGACGAAATATCTGTAGGAGTCTTCGAGGGAAAAATACTCCGAAAAATGTATGGCCCTATAGCAGCGGTGCCCACAAAGAGAACTGAGCATGTATTAGTTATTTTGAAAAAAAAATTAGATTGTATTGGTACTTTTGCACTGAACAAAATCACTTGGTTTTGTTTTTTTTTTTTTTTTTGTTTTGTTTGTTAACAATGTTGTACTGTTTTACTATTTATGTTCGTATGAGATAAACTTCAGCTATGAGGCGAATAAAAAAAGAAATAAACATAAGATGAAATTAATAGGTAATAAAAAAATGTTCTTTAAGAAAATGGGAACATGAGTTATTTGCCAATAATGTACTGGACAAACAAATATATATAATTATTTTATAAATATTGATATATAAGTTAAAAAACCAAAACGCAAAAAAATAAATATTCAGTCAGTGTACTTATTTTATCAAACAGAGCGCCATCGACTTACTCCATCCAATGCTGGCAAGCAACTAAACTATTTTGTTTGGTTTCTCTTTTTCTTTTTATTTACATTCGGGTTGTGTGTGTGTGAAAAACGATTAGGGTTCGTCGTTTTAACAAGTGTTTGGGCATAACAGCCCTATAGTGCACAACAGCGAGTATCGGCGACGCATGAACCATGACCTGTATGAGCTACATATGTATATCCCGACATTGAGATAGTTAAGCGGATCAAAATAACGCCATGCCTGTAGAATGGATGAAGACGAACCAGCACGAAGGGGTTTCGAAACCGAAATCGAAGGAAGACGAAAAATTGGAAGACCAAGACTCCGCTGAAGGGATCAGGTTGACGAATCCCTGCGTACACTTGGTATTACCAACTGGAGAGATAAGGCAAAAGATCGAACTGGTTGGCGAAATATGTTATCTCCATTTGGTAAGGTCCCTGACCCCTCGCGTTTGTTCGAGACCAGATAAGTAAGTAAGTATTGATGGGACACCCTACTGTACATCTAAAGTATTTGAAAACCAAAACTGCCAGATATGAAGGGAATGCTATGAAAATATGTACAATTGCCAATAGTATTTAGATGTCCCAAATACATATCTGAGTTTATAAAATACAAAAACTTAAGAAATACTAAAATGATTTAAATTTATCTGACAACAAATTTGTTTCCATTATAAAAATTTATATAAATTTGAAGTTAGTGCAAAACTTCAGTGAAATAGTTCATTACCTGTTTTAAATTTAAATATAATTTAAACATCAGACGAACCCGTTTCGACTCCGCAAAAATTGATAAAAGTCAATCCGTTTCGAATCCATTTGATTTACAAAAAAAAACGAATTCGAATATGAAGTTCGAGAAGGATCCGAAAAGCTGCAAGAAACGGTCCGTTTTTTCAAGAGGAATTTCATACGTAAACGGATTTGTTTATAAGTCCTTAACGGATGTCCGTTTCGGACAAAATGTACGAAGAAACGGGTCAGTGTCGAATTCGTCACGGATGGCACACTAGGAAAGTAAATTTTTTTTTATCAAACCAACACTCAGGGGTGCCCCCTATATATGCAGTGCATTGTGTTGGCGTAGGAAATTGAGGTAGTGGAGGGTGGAAAGAGGGAGCAGTGTCTCTTGACATTTGCCTTGAATCTTTGTATGTCACAGTTGGTGGGAAATACACTAGCCGGAAGTTTATTCCTCATACGGAGTATACGGCTG
Source organism: Phaonia tiefii (assembly GCA_963931995.1). Lineage (NCBI taxonomy): Eukaryota > Metazoa > Arthropoda > Insecta > Diptera > Muscidae > Phaonia > Phaonia tiefii. Next base: position 43,253,337 of record OZ008371.1, read on the forward strand.
AAGAACGAATTTTCTCTATAGTGTGTAGTGCGGTCAATCGGCCACTCGATAAAAAACGGATGAGAGTTCCTGGAAAGCCGTGTGCTTCGGCTAAATATCCTCATGTCTGGCATAAGTTGACGGATGTCCGGGGAACACATACCGTGGAAATAGCGATAGAACAGCGACACGCAGCCCACATTTCGACGATGCTCAAAGGAGGCAATAGAGTTGGATACCCTAATGTCCCCTATTAACACCGTCGCTCTCCTGTGGACACTGTCGAGAAGCTCCAAAGAGGTCATAGGAGCACCTGCCCCTATATTGGAGTTATATTTCATCTTTAGCCTGATGTGCGTGGTGTAGATATTGAGAAGATCAGATGGAGTGAAGTATTTCTTGCACCGCTTTAAAAAGCCTAGACACTTGAATGCATCTTTCGACACTTCAAATACATGTTTTGCCCAACGGACATCGCATTGTATTTTCGTTCCCAGAATATCAAAAGCGTCTGATTCATCAATACCCACACCGTCCATAGACAATGACGACACACCTGAGTCAGCAATCTTTTTATGCGACAACAAACAACACTGGGTCTTACCCGCATTAAACTCTACTCTATTCATTCGACTCCATTCAACAATGGGCACCAGATCCCGGCCGAGTGTTTCATTCGTCGTCCGGCGTTTGACTTCAATCTCTTGAAGACTTGGCCTACGGTCGAATGAATAAGAATGACAGAGATTACTGTCATCCGCAAAAGAGTAGATTGGATTCACAGTCTGACCAAGGAGATCGTCAATGAAAATAAGAAAAAGAGAAGGAGAAAGAACAGAGCCCTGTGGTACACCTGCAGTCAATTTATGTTCGTCGGATGAAACCCCATCTACAACAACTCGTATAGTGCGATCTCGGAGAAAACTCGATATAAATCGAGTGAAGTTATCAACGACATAAAAAGCAGCGAGCTTTGACAAGAGTGAATCGTGCCATACTCTGTTCACTACCTTACTCTGGGCCGTCGGTGGTGCAATGGTAGTGTGCGCGGCTCTTGTGCATGAGGACATGGGTTCGATCCCTACTCAGACCACCTTAAATTTCTTTCGACGACGGTCACCTCGCTTAGTGACGGCTACACTATCGAGTATTAAGCCATGAAAAAAGCTTCTCAAAATACCGTTCGGAACCGGTGTAAAACTGTAGGCCCCAATCAGTGAGTGTAAAACTAGAACGCGCACAGCTCACTGTTTGTGAGAAGCTCTCCCTAATCCCCTCGTGCGATGTAACGGGAAACCATTTATTTATTTATGTATTTACTACCTTACTCTCACCAAGCCGGTGGATGGATCGACTCCACTGTTCCAAAAGGAACGCCATCAGGTCTCCAGTAGATCTCATTCTACGGAAGCCATACTGCCGATCATTAAAAAGAGCATTGGACTCAAGATATTTCACAAGATGGTGGTTAACCATGCTCTCCATAACCTTCGAGAGCGCAGAACAAATTGCAATTGGGCGATAATTTGCAGGGTCACTTGCATCACCTTTTTTAGGGATTGGCTGGACATTAGCAATCTTCCAACGTGCCGGGAAGACTCCCGCACGGTATGCAAATTTGAAAAGGTTGAGCGCTGGACGTGCCAGCGTCGAAGAGCACCTACTCAAGACCAGTGCTGATATGCAATCCGGACCCGGGGATATATTTACTACGAGATTCGCAAGAATCTTTTTAACTCCTCGCGTTCGAAAAAATATCTTGGGCATGGAACAAGATACGTCGTTGATCTCGGGGAGTGGTTGCTTGATATCCGGCAAGGAAGAGTTCCTTACAAACATTTCAGCCAGGAGGTTAACATTATCAGCCGGTTCAGTGAATGTTATGTCATCTCTAAGAAGAGATGGAATATTGGGGATTATAAATGTTATACTTTTTAAAAAATATGTCCCATGTCAGCTTGTAACCATACCTAGGATGTGAAATTTTCTTTTTTTTTCTGTTTTCTCCTATGGTTCGCCCGTCCTTCAGTAAATTTGTCTTTATTACGAAAATTTTTGTCAGTTCAAATAAAACTGTTCCCTGGGATATTATGACTTTTAAGGGTGATCCTGCATATCAATCTCCAAAATCTACAGGCGTCAACAAACAATGCCTGCGTTTGAGAATCATAAAGATATGAAACTTTTATCAATAAACGAAACTACCAGCGATACGAATAATTGATTTAATTATAGACGCCAGCAGTGTTTATCGCTCTTTAATCGCTCGTAAAGAGAGTAGTAAAGATTATTGAATGATTGCCTAATCGTCAATGAGGGGAAAACAGCCAAAACTTGACAAAGTGATTCAAATTCATTAGACATTCATTCATTCCAACATCAACGCCATGACTGTGATGTGGACGTACGGCGGCATTGCAGTGCTCTTGGTCATCTGCGTCATTGTGGGAGGAGTGGAGGCCAACACGAAGGCATGGTGGGAAACAGCCTCATTCTATCAAATCTATCCGCGCTCCTTTAAGGACAGCGATGGGAATGGTGTGGGTGATTTGAAGGGAGTGACCAGCAAATTGGCGTACCTGAAAGAAATTGGAATGGCAGCAACATGGTTGTCACCATTCCTTAAATCACCCATGGCTGACTTTGGTTATGATATATCCAATTTCACTGACGTGGATCCACTCTTTGGCACCATGGAGGATTTCGAAGATATGATGCGAATGTCCAAGGAATTGGGTGTAAGGATTATATTGGACTTTGTACCCAATCACTCAAGTGATGAATGCGAGTGGTTTATCAAATCGGCCGCCCGAGATCCAGTATACGCGGACTATTACGTCTGGCATCCGGGTAAGATTGTGAATGGTGTGAGAACAGTACCCAATAATTGGGTGAGTGTTTTTCGAGGCCCCGCCTGGGAATGGCACGAGGGTAGACAGGAGTATTATCTACATCAGTTCCATAAAAAACAACCAGATTTCAATTTTCGCAATCCCAAAGTTCGTGAGGCAATGAATGTAAGTAGAAGTGAAAATAAAGTGAAACCAAGTGACTCATGTGAAATTATTTTTGTAGGAAATTTTACGTTTTTGGCTGCGAAAAGGTATCGATGGCTTTCGTGTTGATGCTATTTATCATGCCTTTGAAATTGCTCCCGATTCGGAGGGTAATTATGCGGACGAGCCTCGTAATGATTGGACTAATGACCCCGACGATTATGGTTATCTTAGACATATATACACGGTGGATCAACCGGAGACACCACATTTGGTTTATGAATGGCGTCAGGTTTTGGAAGAGTTCCAGCAAGATAATGGTGGAGATGAAAGGTATGTGAGCCACAGCTAGATACGAGAGCTGTGCGTGTGACACACTCGTGATCGTGAGTAGCATTAGATACAATCACCTGATCGTGAGTGCCCGTAATTAAAAACGTCACACGCGTGCGTAGTTGTGAGTGACTGAAATTTTTGGCATTAACGCTCATGAATTATACTCACGAATCACGCTTTCATGTTATCAATGAAATTTTAGCTTTCCGCCTCTAAAAATTCTAGTTTCGGGATCGTATCCGACCTCATTTCGAAATCGAACACAATTCTGGTTTCGATATCGAAAGAGGAATTACGGCCGCTCGAGTATCCGATCTCGAATCGACAACGGACCCGACCTCGAAATCAAATCAAACTAGCAGATACGATGCGGCGCCAATTCGGATACGAAGCGGCGCCGATTCGGATCCGATGTGGCACGGTTGAGAGAACCACAGGTTACGCATTGCGCAGGTCCGTTATTGGGTAGTAGATTGAGATTGAACAAATTTTAAGATAAGCAACGGCCTCATACACAAAATTGAAACTGAGACGACATGCGCAGAGAGAGGAAATATCACTTCAGAGGAGGAACACTTCCATGCGTAAGTGTTAATTTCTCAAACGTGCCAATGTGCTTAGTGGGACTAGAGTAAATACACCTAGAGATGTAATCTGTCCCATCTGACATTCTATTTCACAATCTTCGCGGTGAGGTCGGTGCTATAGAGAGATATTCGACGTAAATTGATTTACACCAGGTGAAGTTACAAGAACTGTTGACTTAAATCTGTCATTTCATTTTGGTGGAGAACTGTGAAATTTAAACGCATTTTGGACTTTTTTTGTTACTTTTTATTGTTAGTATACATTTGTGTTGTATTTACACACAAAACGAAATGCCGTCATTGTTTACTTGTCGATTGTTTTGAACTAATGCCTCTATCTGCTATTATTAAATCAATAAATTTTCACCATGCAACGTTCGTATGCACCCAAACCTAATGTCGTAAATTTACTGAGAAAAGTTGTCACTCTATGTGTATTTACTCTGTGTTAGTAACAAACGAATATGTAAAATAAAAAAAAAATGGTTTCCCGTTACATACCATGAAGGGATTAGGGAGAGCTTCTCACAAACCAGTGAGCTGTGTGATTTCTAGATGTAGACTCAGTGATTGGGACCTACAGATTTATGTCGGTTCTGAATGGTATTTTGAAAATCATGTTGATGGCTAAATACGCGATAGTGTCGCCATGACTAAGCGAGGTGGCCGTTGTCGAAGGAAATGTAAGGTGCTCTAAGCAGGGATCGAACCCATGTTCTCAGGTACAAGAGCTGCTCACATTAGCCATTTCACCAAACAGTAAAAAATATACAGAGTTTTCAGAGTGTGGTGTTGAGGTCGGAATGACTTATATCAGGGAACTGATAGCCTTCTGCTTGTCAGAAAAGACATTGGCCCCCATCGTTGACAGACAATCGTATTACTTACTTACGTATCCGGTCTCGAAAACCCCCGGGGGTCAAGGAACTTATAAAACGAAGATAACATACTTCGCCAACCAGAACGATCTTTTGCCATATCTGTTCAGTTGGTAGTACCCAGTGTACGCAGGGATTCGTCAACGTGATCCCTCCAGCGGAGTCTTGGTCTTCTTATTTCCTTGTCTTCCTTCGAGTTTGGTTTCGAAACCCCTTCAAGCTGGTTCGTTTTTATTCATTCTACTGACATGGCCTAGCCAGCGCATTTGCGTTATATTGATCCGCTTAGCTATGTCAATGTCGGGATAAAGCTCATACAGCTCATAGCTAATGCGTTGCCCATACTCGCCGTTGTGCACAGCCTATTAAAAAAATGGTTTCTCATTACAGCCCATGAAGGGACAGGGGAGAGCTTCTCACAATCACTGAGCTGTGCGCTTTCCAGTTTTCACTCACTGATTGGGGCTCACAGTTTTATACCGATTCCGAACGGTATTTTGAGAAGCTTTTTCATGGCTATATACTCGATAGTGTCGCCATCACTAAGCGAGGTGGCCGTCGTCGAAGGAAATGTAAGGTGGTCAGTGCAGGTATCGAACCAACGTTCTCATGTACAAGAGCTGCGCACATTAGCCATTTCACCAAACAGTAAAAAATAGACAGAGTTTTCAGAGTGTGGTGTTGAGGTCGGATTGACTTATATCAGAGTCATATTAATCCTGGTTGAAGAAAAATGTAAAGAGAAGAAAAATTAGTAAAGTAAGAGTCTGTCAACGATGGGGGTCAACATCGTTGACAGACTCTTACTTACCTAATTACTTATCCCGTCTCGAACAACCCCGGGGGGTCAGGGACCTTAAAAAACGAAGATACCATACTTCGCCAACCAGATCGATCTTTTGCCATATCTCTCCAGTTGGTAGTACCAAGTGTACGCAGGCATTCGTCAACCTGATCCCCCCAGGGGAGTTTTGGTCTTCCTATTTTTCGTCTACCTTCGAGTCTGGTTTCGAAACCCCTTCGAGCTGGTTCGTCTTTATCCATTCTACTGACATGACCTAGTGAGCGCAGTCGCGTTACTGGTCCGCTTTACGGGTGGTCAAAATTTCAAACGTCTAAACACTACAATGATCAACTTGCAAACGAGTTGGAGAAACCCCTAGTCGACTACACCATTTCCAATTGAAATTTAAAAAATATCAATTTAATTTTTGAAAATATCAATTGAAATTTGAAAATTATATTTGAAATTTGAAATACATCAATTGAAATTTAAAAATTCTATTTGTAATTTGAAATATATCAATTGAAATTTAAAAAAACATCAATGAAAATTTGAAACATCAATAGAAATTTGAAAGACATCAATTGGAATTTAAAACACATCAATTGAAATTTAAAAATTATTAAAAAATTATGATGTATTAGATTTTTAAATTTCAATTGGTGTATTTTAAATTTCAATTGATGTGTTTCAAATTTCAATTGATGTGTTTCAAATTTCAATTGGTGTATTTTAAATTTCAATTGATGTGTTTTAAATTTCAATTGATATCTGTTAAATTTCAATTGATGTGTTTCAAATTTCAATTGATGTCGGTTAAATTTCAATTGATGTGTTTCAAATTTCAATTGATGTGTTTCAAATTTCAATTGGTGTATTTTAAATTTCAATTGATGTGTTTTAAATTTCAATTGATGTCTGTTAAATTTCAATTGACGTGTTTCAAATTTCAATTGATGTGTTTCAAATTTCAATTGGTGTATTTTAAATTTCAATTGATGTGTTTTAAATTTCAATTTATGTCTGTTAAATTTCAACTGATGTGTTACAAATTTCAATTGATATTTTTCAAATTTCAATTGATGTATTTCAAATTTCAAATAGAATTTTCAAATTTCAATTGGTGTGTTTCAAATTTCAAATAGAAGTTTCAAATTTCAATTGGTGTATTTCAAATTTCAAATAGAATTTTAAAATTCAATTGATGTTTTTCAAATTTCAATTGGAAATGTTGTAGAATATAACCCATAGTCTGTCTGACATTTATTTTTAAACCAGCTGTGTAGAAATTTCCATTATCCCTCTACAGGGTGAAAGTTTCGAATGAATTTGGACCAAATTTCACAGTAGTAGCCCTTTCGCTTGTGATATGATAAATTCAATTTTCCACGCTGCAAAAAGCTGTCTTGTTTGTTGTTTCAATGCAAAAATAATGTGTTTGTAGCTTAACACAAATATAATATACTTGTGTCAAAACTCATTGTGTTTGATAATTCATATTACATGTGGGAGACACAAGGACTAATGAGTTCTAATACATGTTTTTGGTACCCAAATGTAGATTTGTTCTGTTTTGTTTCATTGTTTGGATGCAACTGTAACGCTTTTGTTGCTGGCCATAAATATAGTATACTTGTGTCCAAACACATTGTGTTTGCTACTCAATATTAAATGCTGGAGACACAATTATAATACATGCTATTGTAACCCAAATGTAGCTTTGTTTGTTGAAAACTGCTGAATACAGAACGTGACAGACAACAAAGAGACAAAAACGTTAGCAGATATTCAATTATTGAAAATAATGCTTGCAAATATATACATGGTTCATACAATATGTTGTATATACAATATGTATAGGTTTTTTCAGCGTATGGCTTTTAATATAAATGTTACTTTATCCTGCAGTATGTTGCTGGACCGTTCTATTCAGGGTTTGACTTTTAATATAAATGTTACTTTTTCCAGGGTCTTGATGGTGGAAACTTGGTCGCCCATTGAAATTGTCATGCAATACTATGGCAACTCGACCACCAATGGAGCTCAAATACCTTTCAATTTCCAAATGATCAGCTATCTTTGGAACGACTCTGATGCCTATCACTATGCCAACACTATCAATGAGTGGTTGAATCTGATGCCCGCTGGACGCACCGCCAACTGGGTGGTGGGAAATCATGACAAAAATCGTGTGGGCTCACGTTTTGGGGCAGATCGTATCGATATGTTCAATATGCTACTACTAACACTACCCGGTTGCAGTGTCACCTATAATGGTGAGGAAATCGGTATGACGGATGTTTGGATCTCTTGGAATGATACAGTTGATCCCCAAGCTTGTAATGGTTACGAGGACGGTTATGAGTCGCGGTCACGTGATCCGGCACGTACACCCTTCCAATGGAGTGATGAGCGTAATGGAGGGTTTTCTGAGGGAACCACTACCTGGTTGCCAGTGAGTCCAAATTATAAGTTGGACAATTTGAAACGTCAGCGCGGCATTTCTCTAAGCCATTTGAATATTTTCAAACAATTGCAATCGTTGAGAGCGGAAGGTACTTTGAGGAATGGAGGGGCCGATATCAAAGCCCTTAATCGCGATGTGTTGGGGGTTAAGCGGTATGTTGGTAGAGGCTTAATACAATTTAAACTAAATTATTAAAAATATCTGTTGCAGTTCCCTTGCGAATGACTTTGTTTATATAACGCTGCTGAATATTTTCGATTCAAATCAGTTGGTTAATTTAAACGATGTGTTTTCCAACTTGCCCTCGGAGTTTGAGTACGTGGTGGTGAGCGATAAGTCTGTTCGTCGCAAAGCGTATGTCTTTCAGTTGATGGGTTTTACTGTTTTTTTTTATTTTTTGATTTTTATACTATTTCTGTTTTATATTTCATTACAGCGATAAGGTTGCCAGTAGAAAGGTTGCGTTGCTACCCAAAGAAGCTGTGGTTTTGAAATCCACCTCGAAACTTTGAACTGATATTAAATATTAAATTTCCTTTTGTGTATAGAAATTTAAATTTGTTTGTTTTGTGGTAATTTGAGTTGTTACAAAATATTAATGAGACCTTGTACCGCATTTTTTTATAAATTGTATTTCAAATCTCAAGGATTTGAACTTTGACATTTACTAAAGCTATGATTTTAATAAAACAATGAAGACACCCAATTTTCTGCTTTAGCAAAGTACAGAAAATTAGACAGGAAAGTGAAATATTTAGAAAGTTGTGAAAATACAAATTGACAGAACAAAATCAATTGAAGTTTGCGAATAAATAAATAAAAATATTAATTCAAAACAAAAATATTTATTTAACGAATAGATATATTAATTCAAAGTAAATCTATATTAACAAATTAATTGAGATTTGATTTAAAATTTAGCCAAGATAAAAACTTCCGTTCATTCAAAAAATTAAAAATATGTAATACGAGTCATAGGGTACACCCAAAAAAAAAAAACTGTTTTCGTATACATACAAATTATAGGAACGAAGTTCCTTGTCGCACGTTGCGGAATGGGGCCTAAATGAAAAAAATATAAACAACTTTTGGCATTAAAACACTTTAGTTATTATTCTCTGATCAACGCCAAAATTTCACCGTTCAGAAAAGCTTCTGCGCTGAGTCCAAGAAATATTATTTTTTCCCCCGCTCGGTCCAACTTCTTGAGATATAGGTCTTTACAGCTTGAGTATGTAATCGCTCATATTTTAGGTATTTATTATCCGATCTGGTTGAAATGGGTGTCATTACAAGGGTCTTTGGAAACTCTAAAAACCCTATATAAAGATTTTGTCTCTGTTAATCCATTGGGGGCCACTAAAAAAAAGGTTTTTTAACCTCACTTTTTTTAAACATCTTTTCTCGGAAAAAATGAAGCCGCAAAGCCGGTGTTGGACCCACCCCAGAGGAGAAAATCCCTAAGGCCGTCCACGCAGAAAGACTTATATTATCAAAAATACTATGAAATTAAATAAATTTTTTCGAAAACTGGAAAAAAAACTTTTAAAAAACAAAGGTTGATTTGAGCTGAGGGTTAATTTTTTATTTATTTATTTTTTTAATTGAATATATTGAAGGCTTATAGATAGTATGATAACTTAAAAAAGGTTGAAGACTTTCCTAGTATGGAAGTCTAGGAAAGCAATAGGTATACTAGGCCATTTTTAGGAAAACAATACATGTTTATCAAAAAAGTGAGGTTAAAAAATAGGTTTTTTAATGGTCCCCCCCACTGGGTTACTAAAAACAAATATTTTTATAAAGGCACTAACAGAGTTTCCAAACACTTTTCTACTGAAATTAACTTCAACACGATCGAATAATAAGTGGCTGACTTACGCGCGATTATACATTCAAGCTTTGGAGGCCAATATTTCGGAAAATTTGGACTTGAGGACAAATTTTTTATTTTCTTTTCAGCACCGCTTAATGCCCTATCAAGCCAAAAAAAAAAACGAAAAAAATAGCCAATTAAAGTGTATTTGTTCCCAACTTTTTTTTAACACTATTATGCTACAACCCAGTATTGTCAACTATATTGGGTACTTTTGCTTTGGTTTGTGTCTAGACTAACATATGTTGGCAAATTTCTTGTTTACTGGGAAGTTTTCTAGGTGAAGCCTGTAACCAATATTTAATATATATTGTAGTTTTGAACCCAATAAAAAGTAAATTTTGAAAAGCCAAAGTGAAAGAAGTTTAAAAAAAGAAAACTTTCTAAAAAAATTTAATTTTCTCAAAAAATACCTATTCGTATTCTTAAACAAAGTGCGTTTTCTTAAAAAAATACCTTATCTTAAAGAAGTACCTTTGCATAAAAAAATACATTTTCTTACAAAAAGTAAATTTTCTTAAAACAAAAGTTTTTTTTTTTTAATAAGTACCTTTTCACAAAAGGAAAATTTTCTAACAACGAGTTACCTTTTCTTAAAAAACTACCGTTTCCTTAAAGAGTACCTTTTTTGTGAAACAAAATAACTTTTCTTGAGATAAGTACCTACTCTAAAAAGTGTAAATTCCCATTTCTTAAGAACACAACCTTTTCTTCAAAATTTTCTTCAAAAAAATATCTTCTCTTAAAAAAAATACCTTTTCTTACAAAAGTTCCTTTTCTTAAAAGTACCTTTTCTTAAAAATAAAATAATACTTTTGTTCGTTTTTTTGAGATACGATGAGTAGCCTTTCTGAAAATAAGTACATTTTCTTAAAAAAAATAACCTATTCCTGAAAAGAGTACCACTTCTTTAAAAAGTACCTATTCCTAAAAAAGTACTTCTTTGCAAAAATAAATGCATACTCTTATGGTTTTTTTCCAGAAAGTACTTCTTCTTAAAAATAATACGTTTTCTTATAAAAAAAACATTAGCTTTTAATAACAGAAGTACCTCTCTTTAAAAACGAACCTTTTCGGGTAAATATAGTACATATTCTTACAAAAAGGACCAACAAATATAAATAAACATACAGATTCAAAATAAATCTATATTAACAGATTGATAGAGATGTGATTTATAGTCTAACCAACATAACAACTTCAGTTCATTCAAAAACGAAATATTTCATTAAACGGGTCGAAAAATAAATTTCTGAATATTTGTATTTGTATCCGCAAAAAAAATAATTTTACAACATAATCTACTTTTAGCTCAATACACGTAGTCCAACGTTTCTCCAATTTTTGTATACCTTCCAAAAAAAAATTGGATTTTTCGAGGTCCATAAAATAGGCATTTGTTTGATCAATAATTTCATCGTTGGAGCTAAATCTCTTTCCGCCGAGCCATTTCTTTAGGTTTGGAAATAGGAAATAGTCACTGGGGGCTAAGTCCGGAGAATATGGCGGATGAGGTACCAATTCGTAGCCCAATTCATGGAATTTTGCTATTGAGGCTACACACGTGGTCATATAGGATCGTTTTTTAAATGCTCGTTAAATTCGGCCAATAAGTTGAGATAAAATTCGCCGTTCATTGTTTTTCCCTTTTGAAGGTAATCACCCGGAGAAATCCATAGTTAAGATCCATGATCCATGTTTCATCCACAGTTACAAAATGCCGCAAAAACTCCTTCGAATTGCGGTTAAACAACTCCAAACAATCCTTTGAAGTTGTCACACGATTACGTTTATGGTCAATTGAGAGCAAACGCGGCACCCATCTTGCAGGCAGCTTTCTTAAACCCATCTGATCATTTAAAACCGAAACCACACTACCATATGAAATGCCTTTGGCATCAACAGTCTCACGCACTTTTACTCTTCGATCGGCCAACACCATGTCGTGGATTTTTTCGACATTTTCGGGTGTATTGACCTCAATTGGCCGTCCAGAACGATCAGCGTCATTTGTACTTATGCGACCACAACGAAAGTCAGTAAACATTTTTTTTACCATTGAATTCGATGGTACAGAGTCTCCATAGTATTTATAAAGCTTTTCCTTGATTTGATTGACGGTTATTTTGCGCAAAAAATAATGTTTAATGAGCACTCGAAATTCACTTTTTTCCAGTTTTTAACAAAATGCACGAGATTGTGTGGTTTGAACAGCTGTTAAACGCAAAGTAAATGACGGAACTTGCTCAAAATTTGACAGTAGTCTATTAACAGGTGGTACTTGATGGGAGCAGTGTTGCATTTCATATAACTACGAGGGAAGTTCAAAAAGTCAAGGACTTATTGATCCGCCCTCGTAACGTATGTAAAAGTATAATCAAGATATGACTTGAGAGAGAAATGCGCTTGAGCGAATTGTGTCCTAGATAAATAGACAAGAGCCGCTATCCCTATCTTCACGTTCTCTTGATGACGACGAGGTAGTAGGCCATTTCATCGAGTTCGTGTTGCTTTTGTAATTTACTCTTTGGTTGGCATAATACGGACAGAAATAAAATTACATAAGGTATGTAAAAAGTATGACATTATCAAGTTATGACGTGGGAAAGAAATGCTTTTTAGTGAATCGCGTCGACTTTTTTGATTCTCTTCTACTAGGATTGCCAAATTGCGGTGGTTTTTACTTCTCTACTTGTACATCATTTTTGAGAAACCCCCCGATTATGGAGACTTTTTGGTTCTCTTTTACGAGGGTTGCCAAAGTGCCCACGAAGATTGGTTGTCTATGTTTTGATCGTCTTTGGTTCGGGGGGTTGTACCCATTACTAATAGTTCGTAAATAAAGTAAGTCAGAGTTTACATTGGCAATAATTGCTTGGGCAATTGTTTTCGATTCTCTTTTGATCGTGCCATTAGTGTTTACACTATGGCAATTCTGTTTCGGCAATTCTTATTTTTATTATTACTGCTTCTGAGTCAGTTCTGACATTCGTATAAATCTGAGACATATACAGACCATGCTAAATAAGTAAGGTAAACTCGTTAGAACAGCTGATTTCTTGCTTAGGTGTCTCTCTTATGTCAAATTCACATGCATTTTGTTTTTGTACCGTTTTGTTTACTTTTACAGTAGATACACACATGAAGAAAATTTGACAGATTATGGACACCAAACAAAAACAAAATGCCTGTGTTTGTTGTAACGATTCCTAGTGCGTTTACCTTACTTATTTTACCATGATGCAGACTATTCGTGTGAAATTTTTGCGAATGAGTAAATGTAGAGAAATGTTAAATTATTCTGCAGCCGCCATTACTAAAATTTACGAATGAGAAGAACAAAACCAAAGACGATTTAGAATTAGACGACCAGAAGATGTGCGCAACTTGGCAACCCTGGTAAAAGAGAACCAGAAAGTGCTAGGAGTTCACTCAAACGATTTTCTCTCTCGCGTCATATCTTGCTAATTTCATACATTTTGCATAGTTTATGTAATTTTACTTCAACATGGTTGGAATTTGTATAGTTTTATATACTAACACTATCAAAAAGCTGCTCGTGTATTGAAATATTCAATGAAGAGAGTAAGAGAGAGAGAGAGTAGAGAAGTACTAGGGTATCACTCGTTTTGTTTGTTGGCATTTGAGTGAAGAGAAGTTTTGAATGTCTACTTGTACATCGTTTTTGGATCGTCTTTGGTTCGGGGGGTTGTACCCATTACTAATAGTTCTTAAATAAAGTAAGTCAGAGTTTACATTGGCAATAATTGCTTGGGCAATTGTTTTCGATTCTCTTTTGATCGTGCCATTAGTGTTTACACTATGGCAATTCTGTTTCTTCAATTCTTATTTTTATTATTACTGCTTCTGAGTCAGTTCTGACCATTCGTATAAATCTGAGACATATGCAGACCATGGTAAAATAAGTAAGGTAAACTCGTTAGAACAGCTGATTTCTTGCTTAGGTGTCTCTCTTATGTCAAATTCACATGTATTTTGTTTTTGTACCGTTTTGTTTACTTTTACAGTAGATACACACATGAAGAAAATTTGACAGATTATGGACACCAAACAAAAACAAACTGCCTGTGTTTGTTGTAACGATTCCTAGTGCGTTTACCTTACTTATTTTACCATGATGCAGACTATTCGTGTGAAATTTTTACGAATGAGTAAATGAAAAGAAATGTCAAATTATTCTGCAGCCGTCATTACTAAAAATTTACGAATGAGAAGAACAAAACGAATTGCCGAGTACGGGCAAGTATTTTCCCCGTTCCTTTCCTCTTACCTTTCTCTCCAACAAACTCAACAATTGCCAAAGCAATTATTGCCAATGTAAACAACACTGACTAAAATAAATTTATAAAAAAAGCAAGAAAAACTGTTTTTCATTAAAATTAGTTAAAGTGCCTTTATTCAAGTGAACCGAAAAACTAGCACATTTTTGCAATTTTTTTTATAAATTGCTTCAAAAAAAAAAGTTCTTTAGTTAAGAAACCACTATTGTCATGATCTTTTTTAATACCTCAAGATGGGTAGCTTCCATTTCTATTTTAAAATTCAGCAATCGGTTACAAATTGCAAAAGATACAGGCTGCTGAATATCGAATTTTAGAGCCTTTAAATAAGTGAGCCAGAGTGTATGTTGAATTAAAAGTGCACATTCAAATAAATTTTTTCTAAAAAGCAGATAACCCAAATGTTTATTTTCTCATATTTAAAAAAAAAAAAATTAATTATAAATTAAATGACTTCAGCTATTTTCACTCAATAACCACATCATTATGTACTTATTTTCTTATCAACATAATTTACGATTTCTTCTTGTAGATTCATTCACTTAATTCGAACCAAAAAGTGCAATGCAATTTGTAAGTCATGTGCCTCTGAGGAGGAGCGTTTCTGTTCCCCAACATACAAACATTTCTTGGGAATTTTTTTTTTTAAATTTTTTATCGCCACTTGTGAAAAACAAATACAAACTACATTTATAGAATGGACAGAGCGTGACAATGATCATGAATCTTTCAGTCAGGAATTGAAACATTTAATGAACTTAAATATTAATAGCAAAATAAATAAAACTCAAGAAAATAAATATTATTGTTGCTCAAAATATAGAAGTTATTTGTTGATAATATGGGGAAATGTTTGCATTTTACCTACTTAACAGAACTGTTAGATTGTCAATAGCAACAACACTGACCTATTGAAATGTTATTAACACTAGAGTCAGCAATTACATTTGTACATTTACATGATCACATTACATCTAAAGCAAACAAGATTGATAATGAATGACTAATTGAGAGTTTTGAGAAGAAAACAAGATAAGTTTATATGTTTATACCGCTATAAAGGCAAAGAGAGAAATGCTGTTACCGGATAGGGAGAAAGTTAAATGTCACAGCTTATGCCACATACTTTTTTTTGACTACGTAGTAATCCAAAACGCACCCTTTCTAATGTGGATGTTCAATTACCACCAAGTAGCAAGATGATCAGAGTGTGGATTGAACCCTCGTTTTCATATACAAGAGTTGGGCACACAACCCCTTGCATCATTGACATCTATTGTCTCACCTCTTCACAAAGTATAGAAGTGGTTTAGAAATAAAACCAGACACGAAAAGTTCGTCTAAATTAATTATTTGTATCTTACCAAATCCTGCCCAAAACTGATGCAGATAATCGTCGCTGGCCCTAAACAGCTCCGTGGGTTTGTTGTTTCTAAGGCAGGAGATTGCTATACGGACCTCTTCGTTACATGTGGAGAACAATTGATATGGTTGGTCATCTTCAATTCGCTTTAATTCAGAGTCTTCGTTGGTAACTTTCGAAAGAAGTAATTTTGGGAAATGATCTCTCCATATCCTCAATACACTCTGCATATCTATCACAAGATTTAATCCTTGGTAATTCCTTCTGCTTGTAACTCTCTATACAACTTTCAAACTTCGCTATTTACATGTTGGTTCCTCACTCTCGCTCAAATTTCCACTGCCGTATTAAATTCCATAAAATTTGGGTTTCCTCATCTCACAATATCGCGCCGCCCAAAACGCGTCTTGAAAACTACGGCAAATTTGTTAAATGCTGAAAAAATGTTCCAAGCAACATATTGCTGGAACCATTTACATGTTTGCAAGCATTGTTTTCCTGAAATGAAGATCTGCTGTTTTGTTTCTTTGTTCTCTGTCACGTTTCTATTTTCAGCAGTTTCAACAAACAACACAATACTTGGGTCACAATAACATATATTATAACCACCGAGTAATACTATAAGAGTGTGCACTAGTTGCTTTTTGTACTAACGAGTTCCGTGGAAGACTTGGGAAACATATAGAGTATAGCGTATTTAAAAAAATGTGTTTTGTTCACTTTTGTTTTGGGCTGTGCTTTGCATTTAATTTGTTGTTATGTTTTATGTTAAATTGATCACTTTATACCACTTTTTTAATAGAATCTTTCACAAAACTACTACTCGAAATTAAGAATGCGACCACGAACGAAAACATCAAAACAAAAGTGGAAAACAGTTAATTATTTGCGGAATTTTTTTGCTGAATTCCAGTCAGCTATCACCATTTCGTCTTTGAAAGCACATTCTCTATCTGTTCTCCAAGTACTAAATTGAACAGCTGGCTCATCGGTACCCCCTGATAATAACTATTAATCATTGTGTCTCAAACATGTAATATTCAATGTCAAACGCAATTTGTTTGAACACAAGTATACTATATTTGCGAGAAGCTACAAACATGCTATATTTGCATCCGAACAAGAACAAAAATACAGATTTTTTCACCGTGTATACGTGAAGGTTAATTTTCTTCAGATGTCATGATATATTCCAGATCGTACGATAGTTTAGTCTGGGCCAGTTTTTCTTCGCCAAGTATGGTTTTGCGTCAGATTTTACAGAATGAGAGAAGTGATTCCAGTTGGTACTATCAGGTGTACGCAGGGATTCGTTAACTTGATCCCTCCCTCCATCGAACTGGTTGGCGATATATGTTCTCTTCGTTTTGTAAGGTCCCTGACTCCCCGGAGTTGTTCGAGACCGGATAAGTAAGTAAGATAAGTGATTCCACTGCGCCGTATCCAGCCAACGCGAGATTATAACGGCAATCTCCTGGTTTAATAATAGAACAGTATTACGAAGAACTATACGAAGGCTTTACTCTTCGCGAGTCCCGCACCATTGTTATTACCACGGCTTTACCCCTCGTGGGTACTGCACCCTGGTTACTACCTCGGCTTTACTCTTCGTGAGTACTGCACCCTGGTTATTACGAAGACCTTACTCCTTGTGGGCACTGCATCTTTGTTATTACGAAGGTTTTACTCTTCGTGGGGACAGCATCTTTGTTATTACCTCAGCTTTACTCTTCGTGGGTACTGCACCCTGGTTAATACCTCGGCTTTACTCTTCGTAAGTACTGCACCCTGGTTATTACCACGGCTTTACTCTTTGTAAGTACTGCACCCTGGTTATTACCTCGGCCTTACTCTTCGTGAGTACTGCACCCTGGCTATTACGAAGACGTTACTCCTCGTGGGCACTGCATCTTTGTTATTACGAAGGTTTTACTCTTCGTAAGTACTGTACCCTGGTTATTACCACGGCTTTACTCTTCGTGAGTACTGCACCCTGGTTACTACGAAGACGTTAGTCTTCGTGGGCACTGCATATTTGTTATTACGAAGGTTTTACTCTTCCTGGAGACAGCATCTTTGTTATTACCTCGGCTTTACTCTTCGTGGGTACTGCACCTTAGTTATTACCACGGACTTACCCCTCGTGGGTACTGCACACTGGTTATTACGAAGATGTGGCTCCTCGTGGGCACTACATCTTTGTTATTACGAAGGCTTTACTCTTCGTGAGTACTGCACCCTGGTTATTACCTCGGCTTTACTCTTCGTGAGTACTGCATCCTGGTTATTACCTCGGCTTTACTCTTCGTGAGTACTGCACCATGGTTATTACGAAGACGTTACTCCTCGTGGGCACTGCATCTTTGTTATTACGAAGGTTTTACTCTTCGTGGAGATAGCATCTTTGTTATTACCTCGGCTTTACTGTTCGTGGGTACTGCACCCTAGTTATTACCACGGCTTTACTCTTCGTGAGTACTGCACCCTGGTTATTACTTCGGCTTCACTCTTCGTGAGTACTGCACCCTGGCCATTACCTCGGCTTTACTCTTCGTGAGTACTGCTCCCTGGTCATTACCTCGGCTTTACTCTTCCTGGGTACTGCACCCTGGTTATTACGAAAACGTTGCTCCTCGTGGGCACTGCATGTTTGTTATTACGAAGGCTTTAACTCTTCGTGAGTACTGCACCTTTGTTTCCAGTATTATTTTTAATCTACTAACCCGGCTTCATTACCTCTGTCATAATTGTCTATTAGAGCGGAGCTAGCCGAACACCGATAACGAAGCGGGAATACACCGCAATACATCACTGACCCAGTAACCAGAATACTGGTAATCACCGACTTAATAATCCCGAACGCTGTATCCGTACCCGATCCCGAACAGCGACGACACTTACCGACTAATCGAATGACGAGATCTCATTCGTCGGCCCCAAACCAACAACCTAAATCCACCGACTAAGTCTCACCCCGTAATTACCCGTCATCTACCATCACCGCACTTGTAACCCGAATCTTGCCATCAAAAGGATCTGGAATCGTTTTCGTTAAAGTTTAATATATGAACTCTGTGAATCAAATTCAATAAAACGACGACCTTACTATTATTACCCCAGTCAGGGAGGAATTCACTGTTTCATTTCGTAAGGTTTTGTGGGTCCTTACGACGACCCTGGAGACGTCTGTGACTACCTCAGCCGAGAATAAAACCAAGCTACAAGGTTTAGGAGTTCAACACCGGCAATGGTTAGTGTGCGCGGCTCTTGTACATGAGAACGTGGGTTCGATCCCTGCTCAGACCACCTTACATTTCTTTCGACGACGGTCACCTCGCTTAGTGATGACGACACTATCGAGTACTTAGCCATAACAAAGCTTCTCAAAATACCGTTCGGATCCGGTGTAAAACTGTAGGTCCCAATTAGTGAGTGTAAAAACTAGAAAGCGCACATCTCACTGATTGTGCGAAGCTCTCCTCAATCCCTTCATGGAATGTTATGGGACATAATGATAATAATATATATCCGCCGCGAATCCACCATCCGTGGTAATTTGCATCCTAAATAGTTTTTTTTTTATGTCGCGAACACCAATACTCATAGGATGTCCCCTATAAATGCAGTGTCATTGCATTGGACTTAGGAAAACGAGATAGGAGTAGGGGGAAAGAGAGAGAAGTACTTGTTAATGTTTGACTTAAACTTGCTGATGTTGTAAGTAGTGGGGAATACGGACTGTTCAGCTGAAGAACGAATTGTTTTTGTAATGCGCAGTTCGGTCCATCGGCAAGGAAACAGAAAAGGGATGAGTTTCATTTGAAAACCACTCCGTACGATTAAATACCCTAACTTCTGGAATGAGGCCATGTAACTCGGCGGAACAAATTCCATGAAAATACCTATAAAATACCGAGACACAGCTAACATTTCGTCGATGCTCCAAGGAGGCAACAATGCTGGATACACTGCTGTCGTATATCAGATTCAACTCTCTCCTTTGTACGCGGTCTAGAAGCTCCAAGGTGGACGTTGCAGATATGAGAGTTGAATTCCATTTATGGACGAATATACGTGGTGTAGATATTGTGGAGATCAGGTGGGGTGAAAAATCTTTTACACCGCTTTAAAAAGCCCAGGCACCTGAATGCTTCCTTCGACCCGTTGAAAATGTGCTTATTCCAACGAATGTCATATTGTATCTTCATGACCAGAACATCAAGAACTTCTGATTCCCCATTGAAATCATTGACAAGGTCGAGTCACCAGCGTGCTTGTGCGATATTCTGCAACACTGTGTTTTGCGTGTATTAAATTCGACTCGGTTTTCCCTGCCCCACTCACTAATCAGATGCAAGTCATGATTAAGCGTGTCTTTCATTGTTCGACTCTTTCCTTGCATTACGGAAAGATTGGGTCGACGATCGAACGAATATGAGTGACATAAATTACTATTATTAGCGAAGGAGTAGATGGGATTTGTAGTCCGACCCAGAAGGTCGTTGATGAAAATAAGAAAAAGAGAGGGAGAAAGCACAGAGCCTTGAGGTATTCCCGCATTAATTGTATACTCTTCGGAAGAGATACCGTCTATTACAACTCGTATGGAACGGTCGCTGAGAAAACTCGAAATAAATCGAGAGAAGTTTCTACCTAAACCAAAAGCATTAACATTTGATATGAGTACCTGGTGCCAAACTCTATCAAATGCTTTAGAAATATCTAAGGCCACTATTTTGCTCTCACCCAGTCTATGCACTGATCGATTTCACTGTTCCGTGAGGAACGCTATCAGGTCACCAGTTGAACGGTTTCTGCGAAACCCATACTGACGATCACTGAGTAGACTGTTAACTTCCAGGTAACTTTACCATGGTCTCCATCACGTTTGAGAGGGTAGAACATATCGCAATTGACCGGTAGTTATTGGGATTAGTAGCCTCTTCTTTTTTGGGGATCGGCTGGACATTTGCAACCTTCCAGCGAGTAGGGAAAATACTTGTATGGTATGACAGTCTGAAAAGGTTGCGCAGTGGACGAGCAAGCGTCGAAGAACATTTGCTCAAAACTAGTGCCGGAATTCCAGCCGGACCCGGAGACTTTCCTACGTTGAGCTCCTCGCATACGAAAAAATATCTCAGGCATGGAGCTAGATATATTTCCGATGACGGGGAGTGGTTGAGAGCTAATCGGCAGGGAGGAGTTTTCTGCAAATATTTCGGCAAAAAGATTAGCTTTATCAACCGGGTCATTTCTTATTAAGGTTGGGATAGATGAAGAACTTTTATTGTTCTTAATTCTCTTGACAAGTGACCAAAAGCTCTTACTTCCCCTGGCAGAAGAAAGAACTTTGGCGCGAAGACGCTGTTCATGCAGGAATCTACGTCTTCAATTGAATCCACGTCCACGTCTTCAATTAACGAACCATCAACTGTTAGTGGAGTATTCAATTCTGTCCGAATACGCATTAGCTTCGTCTTGTTTATATTTATTCTCAATATCATTTTTGTCGCATTTTCAGAGAGTCTGTTTAACTTGGCGTCGCTGTCATAACATTTGTGGGTCATAAGACATATTTCATTTGCGTAGTCGATACCATGTAGATGTTCATACATGCCTCCAGTACTTCGTTCATAAGTAGGAGAAATAAATTTAGACAGAAGACACATCATAGGCGAACTTCCGCAGATGTGGTGATTACTTGCGTTTAAGTAATCCGATAGTTAACCACGCACTTAAAAACTGGCCTCAAGTCGCCAACGCCAGACTTCATGCAGAATTTCGATTTCATACTAGATTTAACAATAATTTTATCTAAAAAACGAACAACTTTTTCGCACATCTCACTTATTCTATTAAACTTTCCTTAATTCTATACAAAAAATTTAATGACAAATCAATTCAATCTCATGTCCATTTGAAATCACATCAAATCTACGGTATTTCGTGGTATCTCT
The DNA here is from genome assembly GCA_963931995.1 of Phaonia tiefii. Lineage (NCBI taxonomy): Eukaryota > Metazoa > Arthropoda > Insecta > Diptera > Muscidae > Phaonia > Phaonia tiefii. Next base: position 43,274,861 of record OZ008371.1, read on the forward strand.
CAAGAACGACCAACAAGTAGTACTAATAACTCTCAAAGAATCGCATAAATATTGCTATAATTGAAGTTCTATAATCCATAAAATATTGTCAGTTCTTTGAACGGCCATATCTTGGAAAAAAAAAAGAAAACATTAAAATTCATATTGTTGATTTAAATATACCCAGTACCCACTTATCACGATTATAGCAGTTGTTGGGGTAGCTCAGAAAGCCACTGGGTATCAGTCAGCTACACTGTGGTTTGTTGTTCTAGAAATAAAAGTAATTAATTATAAAACCGCCACAAACCGACGAAGCAACACAATTATTTCTGTTAAATATTTATGTTCACATGCATTTTAGTTTATTACTAGTTCCGGAGTCGTTAAGCCAGTTTATTAGAAAAAAAATTAAAACACAAAATTCGTTGAAATGTTTTCGAAACTATTGAAATCTTTTCCTAAAACACAGAAACACCTAAAAGACAGTGAGTTTTTATTGTAACTGAATAATGATGTTATTAAAAAAAAATATTCTTTAAAATTTTCACAATATTTTAGAAAAAATTTTACAACATTCCATCGAGAAGAAATGCCAATGTAAACCTGCCGAGTGTCGGTGTAAGAGACAATCCGACAAATTAAAAGTGCTAAAGCGTCAACGTATTCTGTCAAAACTAGATGGTATTGTTGTTTAGTTATAAAAATAAATCTATATATTTTATAAAAAATTTTAAGTTAAAATAAAATTTAATATTATTTTCAAAATTAATATAACCCAGAAATTGTTTATATTAAAACTTAAGTAAACAGTGATGGCAAGACCAAAGTTTGCACAATTGTTATAGAATTATGATAAAGGTACTCAATTTAAGAAGAGGTTTCAACTCACTCTCCATGACTTCCACAATATTCTGTGACAAGTTTTACATCCCTGAGTAAATGTTTAGACATATCTTAGTTTACAATCTTTCATGAAATACAGGGTGTCTGGTAGCAGATTTATATTTCCAAACTTAAATAAAAAACATAATAATTGACACAAAGTTTTATTAAGAGCATTGAACGCGGATTTTATTTTTCAAAGAGTATGTCATTCAGATGTCTTCCGTCGATTTGAACACACTGTTCAAAACGGAGCCTTGTGTTCTGCGCCACACACTGCAGTAAACTTGGTTCAATTGAGCTGAAGAGATTGGAGATTGGGGCACAAGAGATTGGGGATTGTCACAAGAGATTGGGGATTGTCATCTTTGAGGTAGCTCCACATAAAATAAATCCATGGGGGTTAGATAGGGCGACAAATGACTTTTTGGGGGAAATTTTCCCGAAGCAAATTCATCGAAGCTCTGGCTGTGTGTGCAGTCGCCCCATCCTGTTGAAACCACGTGTGTGAAAATTGCGATGGATGAGCTCGCAGGTTTGGCAAAAAGAATTCCGCAATCATGCGTCGATAATTTTCACCGTTGACATTCGTCGTCTGGCCTCGAGAATTTTCGAAAAAAAAAATGGTCCAATTATCTCCTGCGTGTATAAGGCACACCAAACAGTTACCCTGGGGCAATGCAATGGTTTTTGATGTTTCAATTGAGGGTTGCGGGTTCTTGCAGACCATAAACGGCAGTTTTGCGTGTTGACGTAGCCGTTTAAGTGAAAATGAGCCTCGTCGCTCCAAAAAATTGGATTTACAGTGCGAAAGCGCTCCAACATCCTTTCACAAAAATTTTTGCATAAATCAAAGTCACTTTCTTTCAGTTCTTGAACGATTTGAATTTTGAAAGGATGGAACTTCAGATCCTTGTTTAAAATTTCATGCATAATAGCTCTTGAAAGTCCCAGAGAGGCTGCTCTTTTCCGTATTGAAAGTCGCGGATTTTCACATAAACTGCTTTCAACCAGTTCAATGTTCAACTGACAAGCAATTACGTAAGAGTCATTACTCTGACAAAAATGTCTCCACAGCGAACGCACGATGCTCACTCGATCACTGCGACATCGTGACTGACAAATCCGCACAATCGATAATTCCAACGGCGCACAGTGGGATTTCTTCATACAAGCCGCGGCAAAAATTAGAAGGAATCGAGCTAGGGTTTTGAAATTTCGCACACATCTCTCATATTGCTAAATTAGAAAAAAAAAACAAGTTTTTGTTCAAATCCGACCACAACCACGCCTACCTCCCATATAACGTAAAATAAAAAATCGTTGTATTTTCCTCATTTTCATATCTATGTCAATAAAAATTACTGCCAGTGCTTGCATTTGAGTCCTCAATTATATTGAAAATGTAAGTGCCACGCCCAACGCCCATATACAAATTTTCATTTTTCAAAATTTTCGAAAACACAGATATAATTCTTTGTAGTTTGTGATAGACGTAAATCAGCACTTACATCTATATAAATAACTAAAGCCTAATATGTTAGTTGAATATTTGCAAAAAAATTAGGGGGCCATAGTTTACCGTTTTTTTTTAATTAACTCATCATTCCAAATAAAAGTCAAATTTGTACTATAAAATTATCGAAATTTTTTAAATTTTCAGCACTTCTCAGTGCATACTTTTAGGGATATGATATATAAAACACAACCAAACTTTAAGTAACGTTTCTATTATCGACAGCATTAAAACACATATGCCTAAAAGTATACACCATTTTATATGGTGTTTTCATCCATTTTTGTAATGAAATTTCGTGGTACTTTTTTTTATAAAATTTATAACTTTGTTCAACAGTATAAAATATTATGGGAATTTTATTTATGAAATCAAAAGAATACACTCCCACCTTTCACATTTTAGCAACCAGACCACAACGATCGATAACGACCACCTTTTTTTAGTCCAAGAAAAACTAAAAACACTTAGTTTTTTGAGTGTCATCATAAAACATGAATATATTTTAATCTGTTATTGTTATTCAATTATTTTTTATTAAAACTTAATGTAGAAATACCATATTTTTCAAATATACATATTCCAAATCGATACGACAAAAAGAAGTTATGTTTCCAGCCCATTGAAATGCATGAAAATCTGAGGCAGGTTACTGCAGAGTTTCATTTTGATGACTTTGCCGCGTTTTTTTGTACAAAAACAAAATTTGTTGAAAAAAACTAATGATTTATTTCTCTTAATTAAACAATTCTCTACAAAACTGCATCATTACATTTTTGATATTTGACACTCGAAAAAGGGTATTTTTGCCGGCAAAATCCCTCTGTGAGACATCGTGACTGACACATCCGCACAATCGATAATTCCAACGGCGCCACCCTCCCTCCGCATCGTTTATTTCTTTTTGAAATAATCGTATTTAAAAATTTAAATTTGCCACCAGACATCCTGTATATAAGATTGACCAATTTTGAATGTCACAAGTCAATTCACAAAAATATTTAATTATTTATTTAATATAACACTGCAGTGGATTACAGGAAGAAAATATAGCACATTACCTATTTTAATTCTAAATATTTTCTAAATATCAGAAGGAATCCGTTTCGAACCCGCAAAAACTTAAAAATGCGGGTACGTCTCGAATCCATTTATTCACAAAAATCGAACCCGAAACGGATTCGAATATGAAGTCCGTAGCGAGTTCGAGACGGGTCCGAAAGTAGAAAAAACGAATCGCATTTTCGACAGAATTTTCATAAGTAAATTAATTCTTTATGAGTCCGTTTCGAACAAAATGTTCAAAGAAACGGATACGTCTCGAATTCGTAACGGATTCATATACGGTATTCTTTGGCCCATAACGATGATTTCAAAAAAAAAAGGTTCTGGATTTTGACGGTCTGGAACTTGCAGCTAGATGGTTTTTCCGGTGAACGTTTTTCGGTAAAGTTGGTGAAAATATTCCAGGTTCAAACTTTGGGGAACATTCAAAAGAATTATTAGAAAATGTCGGTTACGAAACTTTGAAAATCAACACCATTCTACAATACGTCAATTACTACCCAATGTGGCCACAGTGACCAACAGTAGGGTATATGAAATCCTACTAATGTCGCATCATAATTTTCCAACAATCACAATTTCTTTGTTCACACTTGCAAGCTGACAAAATGCGAAAGTCTAAGCAAAACAAATCAACAGATTACAATTGATCTTATTTTCCCCCACCGCCATCCATAGCTCGTCGCATATACAGTGAAAGCTCACGCAGGCGGACAACGACGGCCTCACTGCCACAGGAGCCGCTGGAGAATCCATAACAATGATTGTCAAAGTATTTTAAAATTTAATTCAATTTTGCCATATACACGTCGCAAAATCGACCCCTATGCAGGAACCATGTAAATGTTTGGAGCGCTGTTTTTGTGAGTTGAAAATCTTTTGCCTTTTTGTTTTATTGCCGTCTGTTCAACAAACAAAGCCATATTTGGGTCACAAAAACATATATTATAACCTATTAATCATTGTAATTTAATCATCTCCTACATGTAATATTGCACAGCGAACACAATGTGTTCGCACACAAGTATACTATATTTGCGACATGTTGCCAATACACCATTTTTGCATTCACATATTTGAGAATATTTTTAAAAGAATGAATTATGCCTTGATCTAAGGATCGACGCACTGACGATGTGTTTGCCATTAAAAAAAAATCAATGAGTGTTCGAACTCACCGGCGATGTGTTAACACTTTTTTGTTCGATCGCTATGAACACATTAGTAAATGTTACATCTATATATGTTTATAAAAATTAATGTTTGTCTGTATGCCCTTTATAGAATCGTAAACTATGCATTTGATCATGTGATGATCTTTATCAAAGTTGTTGTCCATGAGCCCACGAAGGTTTCTGAGTTGGTACGACCAATTTTCGACAGATGGCGCCACTGTCATTCACTGTCATTTCATATTCATGCTGATTTGAATTAAAAATTCTTCTTCAAAATATCTATCCACCATCACTTTGCAACAGAACCAGACTTTGGAAAATAAAAAAAGAATAGTTTTGTGCTGAAGACTCTTTTGCTATTACACTTTCTTTTTTCTTACATCTGCTTTAACATTAGATGTAATATTATTAAAATAAATAAAGCAATATTTAGCTTACTGAAATAATTGTTTTTGTTTTGTCATAAACAGAGCGACGACAAAAAGTATTGAATAGTATAGAGAACTTATTGCACCCATTTTCCGCTCTCTTGTAGAGAGTCTGAGTAAAAGAAGATTAACGAGTCTTATTCTCTTTATAGAATATTTCAATACAAATGCACCACTTCGACAATGTTATTACACAAAACAATAAAAAAGCATTACAGCCTGTTTCTCAATCTCGAACCAAAGCTTTCGTTCGTGTTCTAGACGAAAGAAAGTTGATTTGGGTTTCACAATCTTGTCGTTTCAAGTCGAATGAAAACAAACAATTTTTCAGTACACATTTTGGTTTCTCTATTTCGAATGTGCTGTCACTTAGGAACAAACATGAAGTCAGGTCAACGTAAATTTCGACTTAGAGAAACCAAATTTGAGCCGAATGTGAGTGACTGACTTTCGTTCGCTTAGATTTTCTTTCGAAATAGAGAAACAGGCTGTAAATGTTTCAAAAGGCATCAATGTTTCACATCAAAATTATGAATGGACCAAATTATGACAAAAAGAGAGTAATACATTTTGAATCATTCGCCAGTGGTTTTGAGTCATACAATTCATTCCATGAGTTCTCTATACTGTTCAATATTCTTTGGCGACGACGACCAGCTTGTTTATTCGCTGCCGCTACATCAATACCATCATACTTATTTTCTGGCAGAGACTATTGTTGTACAACAACCACGTATGTGATGCTAACACTGCGTGATGTTTGCATGTGTTCACTTTGATAGATTGCCCTACCCGTGCGTATAGATGTTAACACATCAAAAATCATATGTAGTTCATTTGTTAGTTACAATTTCTATGGTGGCATCTAATTTTTGTGTCCACTCGGTCATAATTTCTCTCGTCAAACATGATTGAATGCTCGAGGACGGGCCGCTTTACCGATGAATATACCGATGAATATAATACTATATTCTATTTTCCTATCATGTTAACGCGGAAGGTTTCAACACCGGCTTGGGCAGCCTTTTTTTGTGTTATATATGCTTTCGGCGTAACCGAGTGGGTTTTCTATGAAACAGCTGATCGACCACCCAGTTGCAAATTTGATACATGATAGAATTTGAAAAAGAATGATCGATACGCGAATTGAAAAAACAGTTTTTAAATTGGATTTTTACAATAGCTTTATATGTGCCCCTACTTAAGAAAACCCACGTAGTGTGTCAAATGTCATGAATACACTTTTGTTTGGATTTGTATGTAAAAAACCTTAAATTTTGATATTAAACCGCTCGCAAGTCAAGTCAAAACATCGGAAAGTAATGTAAAACAAACATTGAAGACTGAAATGAGAACGCGCACTCTATGAAAATGGAACACAGAGAGGGGAAACTTTAATTGCGTTTTATTCCAAAACTGGTTTTGACACATTAGATGGGTTTTCATATGCTGGGTCACATAAGTAATAAATGGGTTTTGACTTGAATGAATTTCTTTTTTTTTTTAAATTTTATTACGTCCAAGTTCAGGCTTAAACACAAACTGTATCAAACTTGTCATTAGCTCAGTGACTTTCGACCAGGATTTGGTAGAACTGAAACAGTCATGTACACTCTTTATATATTTCTCTGTGTAGTGACTCTTTCTTTTGACATTTTGTCTGGCAATACACAAAACAAAGTCCGCTCTCATAGAGTAAAATGCATTCCTAGAGCAGTGACTTTTCTCAGTAAACTAACTAAGTTTGATGTGGTGACATATAGACGTTGCATGTTGGCAAGTATTGGTTTAATAATAGCAGATAGAGGCATTAGTTCAAAACAACCAACCAGAAAACAATAACGGAATTTCGTTTTGTGTTTTAAAATTATTGTGTTAAATACAATACAAATGTATACCAACAATAAAAGAGAACAAAAAAGTGTAAAATAGGTTTAAATTTCATTACCAAAACGATTTGACAAATTTAAGTTAACAGTTCTTGTAACTCCACCTGGTTTAAGTCAATTTATGTATATCAAATAACTCTCTATCGGTCCGACTGCACCACGAAGAATGTGAAATGAAACGTCAGATGAGAGAGAGATGAAAGCTCTAGGTGTCATTATTAACCTAAGCGCTGAAAAATAACGGCCTCTCTAACATATTTTCCCAAACATATTCTGCAGGAACAATGTATATGTGTGAAACAGATATGTAAACAGTATCATGTTTACTGGCAAACATGTATACTGTTACATAGAAACATGCGGTTTTTATCCCAAACATCTATATTCTTACGTCGAAGCTGTCGCATGTTCCCCCAAATCTTCATATACTTACCTTGAGACATATGCGTATTTCCTCCCAAACATAATAATATTTGGAAACGAAATATTATTTTATTACAATATACTATATGTATTATTTATTATAATTAATTTTAACAATATAAATCCAAATTTATAAATAATTAATACTAAAAATTAATAGATTTAAAACGGTCCTTTTTACATATATTTTCATTGAATGTATTATTTTTATTTCATGAAATGAGAATCTGCTGCTCATTTGCTTCTCCTTTCTTTGTTGTCTCTCAGGTTTTTGTTCTCAGAAGGTTTCAGCTATGCGTTGGTTATCACTATGCGTTGGTACACAAACAAGATATTTATATACAAATCAAGTTCATGCAAGCCAAGCATGGTTTTTTTATTACACTTATTTCACAAATGGTCCGTCGATCCGATTTTCTCAGTAAAGGCTCGGACAGATAAAGGCTTCACGTTGTTGCCCTTTCCAGTTTGTTTTCTCAAAATCGTTTCTCATTTGGGTAGCACACATAAATATATACGAAACACATACACAAAAACCCTCCAAGCCTTCGTTTATTCGTTTTTCACTGACCAAGCGCCTTTGATGTCCTCTGTCCGATGAACCATTGATGACTGAATACATGAAACTAAATCGCAATACATCACAAAAAATAAGAAACACTGACTTCATCTTCAATTTGCACGCACATTCAGGAATATTTACGAAACCATAGAGTAAATATGGGTAGAGAAAATCTTTCACTCACCAAATTTCTGACATTTGTCCTCGTGTGATGTATACGTTTGATGTTGAAAAGAATTGCTTTACTAATACCGCATCACGAAGAGTGTGAAAGGAAACGTCAGATGAGACAAATGGCGGCTCTACTATAAATTTACTCTATGTACGAAACACTGACTGAGAGAATAATGCAAAAAACACAATGCACACTTACAAGATAGACTCTCTTGTTGTTCCTATTTTATTCTCTTGCTCTCGAGAGAGCATAATCAGTGCAACAAACACAACTGTATTTGCATCATAAAGTCGTAAACACATATATTACAACATATTAATCATTGTGTCTCAAACATGTCATATTGAATAGCAAACACAATGTGTTTGGACACAAATATATTATATTTGCGATAAACTCCAAACACACTTTATATTTGCATCCAAACAACAACAAATACAGATTTTTCAGTGTGTATGCTTGACACCAGCTGACCCTACATCACAGTCGCATGGGCATAAATGGGTTTTCTGACAACGACAGGAAATAGGGGATCACCAATTTACGCAAGTTCTGAAAGCCTGTTTTCCGTTATAAATGCTTTTTGTCCGTCTGCAGCAGCTGTTTGATTTAAAACATGGCGGTCGCCTCACCGCCCAGCGACGCAACATTTCTTCTAAAAAATAAGACCAAAAACCTTGGGACCAAGAAATTTGTCCGCCTACGGGAGCTGTCCACGAGTAGAGCTTTCACTGTAATCACTCTCACACTGTGTTTGCAGTCAACCAAACAAATCAAGAGATATGTATGCGGCCCGGTAGCCATACAAACATACCACACTCTGTGGGATTATCAATGTTTCGCCGCAAATCAGTTGACATTCAGCTCTTGAAAAGTAAACACAATCCGCCTAGGGAAAATTATACGTAAAGTGACATCAGAAGAGGTAAAGAGGAATATACAGAAAAAGGGAAGAAAGAGGTGGAGGAGACAAACAAACATACAATCTAATATACACCAAGTGGAAAAAGCCGGCTACAATGTGGGCACACACGACGCTACTGCTGGTCTTTGGCCTCGTAGCTGCGACATGGGCTGGCGTCTATCCAAACTATAATGCTCATTATGATTTCGCTTTATTGGATAATCAAAAGACGCTCGAAGAGTTGGAGGCTGACATGAAATGGTGGCAAACGGCATCATTTTATCAAATCTATCCAAGGTCATTCAAAGATACAAATGGTGATGGAGTGGGTGATTTGAAAGGTGAGCATAGGACACTGATCACATTCGCGAATTTCTCTTTAAATGTTCTATGTCATGTTTGCTCTCTGTTGTTTTGACAGGTATTACAGAGCAAATGTCTTATCTGAAAGAGATTGGCATTACAGCCACTTGGCTGTCGCCAATTTTCACCTCACCCATGGCGGATTTTGGTTACGACATCGCAAACTTTTTTCAGATAGATCCTCTATTCGGCACTATGGAAGATTTTGATGAAATGATGAAAGAGGCCAAGAAATGGGGCATTAAAATCATACTAGACTTTGTACCCAATCACACCAGTGATGAATGTGAATGGTTCAAAAAGTCGGTGCGAAAAGATCCCTTTTACAAAGATTTCTACATATGGCATCCGGGAAAAATGATCAATGGCACACGTTATCCTCCTTCCAACTGGGTTAGCGTATTCCGTGGCTCGGCTTGGGAATGGCATACGGAACGCGGTGAATACTACCTGCATCAGTTTGTTAAAAAACAACCCGATTTGAATTATCGCAATCCCTTGGTACGCGCCACTATGAGAATGGTATTGCAATTTTGGTTATTTAAAGGAGTGGCCGGTTTTCGTGTTGATGCCGTTCCTCATATTTTCGAGAAAGCTCCAGATGCTTCTGGCAATTGGTTAGATGAACCACGTAATCCTTCGGTCAATGATCCCAATGATTATGGTTATTTGCAACATATTTATACGTTCGATCAACCGCAGACTATTGATTTGGTCTATGAATTTCGTAAAGTTTTGGATGATTTTAAAGCCGAATATGGCGGAGATGATCGCATTCTAATGACCGAGAGCTATTCACCCATCTCGGAGGTGATGAAATATTATGGCAATGGGACCAAAGAAGGTGCTCAGATACCATTTAATTTCCTGATTATTGGAGGATTGACAAATGACTCGAATGCACATAATTATGAGGATACTATTTCCACCTGGCTAAAGAATATGCCCAAGGGACGAACAGCAAACTGGGTGGTAAGTTTGAATATTTAGTGATAGATGTCGCAAGAGATAAAAGAAACATAATCTCCGTGGAAAACAGTCTAATTTAAAAAACCAAAAAAAAAAACAAAGAAAAAAATATATAAGTACATACAGCCTGTTTCTCTATCTCGAACGAAAAGCGAAGCGGACGCAAATCAGTCACCCACATTCGACTCAAATTTGTTCCTCTAAGAGCCTGTGCCAATGGGTATCAAAGTACTATGGTGAAAACTAATTTTTTATGGTGAGAAAAATTTCCAGTTTTGCTGTGCCAATCGATATCTTTTTTGACAATAATAAATTTTGACAGCTTCATCATAAGAAGAAGTCTTAAGACGCAATTGAAATATAATATTGCGCAATGAACATTTTTAAAAAATATTTGCCATTGCTTTTATCAATTATTATGCGATCTTTACAATTCATGAATATTTTCATTCTGCAAAATTTCTTCCAAATTGTTAGAAAATTTCATCCAAATTCCTACCAAATTTCTTCGCCTTTCTTTGTTTTGTTTATATATTTCAAACTGTAAAAGCAAATCACCAGGGCAAGTTATAGTGTCGAGCAACACATGCGAATGATAAAACTTTATTATCAAAATTGGTGTTCTATTCTGGCACTTCTGCGCGCGTATATATATTATTCGTTGGTATCGTACACGCAATTTGATCCACTAAATTATAGTATAACCCTTTGGTAAATCCTTTCAAATGATCACCCGTGGAAAATGAAGTTTGTAGTGCACATTTGGCGGATGCTAGCATTTTTGTTTTTCTGTTCTCTCTGGTTGTACCAACTGAATTCCGTCGAGAGGCTCAAATTCATTCGCTTTTCCAAAAAAAAGCGCCAATGATATTTTTGTCGCGTTTTGCAAGGGCGAAAAGTGCTAAATCTCGCCCCAAAAGAGCTAAGTTGGCATCACTGGTCGCTACCCGGCGAACAACGCGATACGATCATAGATAGATCTCGGGACTCTAATACCGAATGGAATCAAGATTAAAAGTTTTCCATTAAATGCATTTACCATAACGGATTAGGCTGACTATTCCACCATAGCGACTCCAGTTGACTATTTCACCATAACGACTTCGCTTGACTATTCCACCATAGCGACTACGGTTAACTATTCCACCATAGCGACTTCGGGTAACTATTCCATCATAGCGACTTCGGTTGACTATTCCACCATATCGGCTTAGGCTGACTATTCCACCATAGCGACTTCGTTTGACTATTCCACCATAGCGGCTTAGGCTGACTATTCTACCATAGCGACTTCGGTGGACTATTCCACCATAGCGGCTTACGCTGACTATTCCACCTTTGCGACTTCGGTTGACTACTCCACCATAGCGACTTCGGTTAACTTTTCCACCATAGCGACTTCAGGTGACTATTACACCATAGTGACTTCGGTTGACTATTCCACCATAGCGACTCCAGTTGACTATTCCACCATAGCGACTTCGGTTAACTACTCCACCATAGGGGTATAGGCTGAGTATGCCACCATAGCGGCTTAGGCTGACTATTCCACCACAGCACTTCGGTTGACTATTTCACCATAGTGACTTCGGTGGACCAGCATCATGAAGCTTTAGTAAAGAGAAAGTGCATAAAAAGAACACGAAAAACGCGGTGCAGGCATTTTTGCAAAATTTTTGGTTTAATAAAAACTTCAATAACTCAGTCAATTAATACCCGATTTTTAAAAACAAAGTTAAGTTTTACTCATTAGGAAACGCCCCTTTTGAATAAATTCCAAATGATTATGATTTCTTTATAAAATTATGTGTGAAATCATTGCAGAAGTTGACAAATGACGAAAAAAATTTTAAAAAAAATATCAGATTGCTGGACAAATACACCCAGACTTCTCATATTTCCTTAAATAACATATGTATCGTCTGAAAGGCCTAGGTTTTTTCTTTCTAAATCCGGTGAGAAAATGAAAATCGGTTGATAATGAAATAACTTACAGGCTTATAAGTACGCAAACGTACGCAAACCCGGGTTTTTAACCAGTTTTCAAGATTTTGGTGGTGTTTGGGAAATTTCACAAGCAGATTCTTGTTCCTCCCGACAATTCATACAAGAAAAATATTATGACTCCCCAGGTATTTCTACTTTCGTCTGTTTTGTATCACTGTGTTATCAAACCGTTCCCAGAAGAGTGTTTTAAGCGCCTTCAGCAAAGTGTCCCCAGCCGTTACCAGGAGAGTGCCTTCATTCGCTACCTAGTGAGTATTATCATCCGTGGCTAAGAGTGATCTCACCCATTCCCAGAAGAGTGTTCTCGAAACGTGGACCAATTGTTGTTGTTTCTTTAAATTAAATTATTTTGTATCATTAAAAAAACCAATAAAGAATCTGAATTCAAACCCCAGAGAAGTGTAAACCATTCTGTTCTCATTTCGGAAGGTTTAGTGGATTCTAACGAAAGACCCCGGACATGACTGAGCCTACTTCAGCCTTTGGCAAAACCACGCTACAAATGTAGACCTTTAATATGTATTATGATTCTTGATTGATTCATTTTTCTGAGCTATGTACTATTTTCGTCCCCTTTTTTACCTAATTTACACGATTTTAAAGAAATGTGTGGAATTTATGGTGTTAATCACTTTCTCTTACAGCTCGGTAATCATGATAAAAATCGAGTTGGTTCCCGTCTCGGAGCCGATCGTATAGATATGATGAATATACTCACCTTTACACTACCAGGCTGTAGTGTGACCTATAATGGCGAAGAGATTGGCATGACGGATGTTTGGATATCTTGGAATGATACTGTTGACCCGTCAGCTTGTAATTCAAATCCCGATATATATCAGTATTTATCACGAGATCCTGAACGTACACCATTTCAGTGGAGTGCTGAAGCAAACGCTGGTTTCTCGAAAGCCAATAAAACGTGGCTGCCCATATCGCCGCTATATACCGAGGTTAATGTTCGTAAGGAGCGGGATCAGCCTTTAAGTCATTTAAATATATTCAAGGAATTGCAGCAATTACGCAAGGAAGCCACCATGCGTTATGGCGAGGTTGAGGTTAAGGCAATAACTGACAATGTTTTGGTTATAAGGAGGTAAGAAATATAAAAATGTTCTATATTTGACTTTAACGAAAAGGTGATTTTGGATTCGTAGCTAAAAAAATAGGTCACTATAGAGGTTTGTTCCTGACTTGGAAAAATTTATTAAACTTTAAAATAAAACAGTTTTTGACTGAACTGCACATCTCCGAGCCGGACTCAAAAAAATAAGAAACTAAAACCGAAAATCGTACAAATTGTGGGAACTTCAAAAATCAAAAAATTGTTCGCTGGTCGGACCTATTGGTTGCCTAGGGCCCAAAAACGGGTTCACCTAGGGACATCGTAATAACCATCAAGTGTAGGTACTCAAATGAAAGGTATTATCATCACAAATTTATTGGTCTGTGGACCAGGTAACCTTATTTTATTTACCCTATTATATCGAGAAATTGAAAAATAAATTTTAATAATTCCCTTTACAAAACTAGAAGGAAAACTTGAAATTAACAAAAATTTAAATTTTTTTTTAAATTTTTTTTACAAATTTTAATTTTGATTTTGATTTTTCTTAATTTCTAGTTTACTTAAATGATGGGTTCCTTCTGGTTTTATGAAGGGAATTATTAATTTTTTTTTTCAATTTCTCAATTCCCGATAGACTATGGTAAAATAGGGATATATGGGTCCACAGACGTCGCACATCAAAAATCTATATACCACTAAATTCGTCAGGATAATACCTTTAGTGGTTCCTATGATGTCCCTAGACAGATCCGTTGTTGGGAACCTACGGGCCCCATAGGTTCGACAGGAGAACAATTTTTTGATTTTTGAACTTCATATATTTTGCCCGATTTTCGGTTTTAGTTTCTTTTCTTTTTGAGCCCGGTTTTGAACAGTTTGTTTTCGTCTTAAAATCCACTTAAAATGAAAGTGAAATGGAGAACATGAGCTATTGCATATTTAGGATTCATTATCTAAATCCAATTATTTTTTGCAGATCTCTTTTGAAAGACTTTACTTACTTTACTCTACTGAATATATTCGATCACGTAGAGACTGTGAATTTGAGAAAGGACTTTGATGCGCCAGATTTTTTGAATTATCATTTGGTTACCGATAAATCTGAAGCCAAAAAGGGGTAAGTAAATTGATCTGGTTCAGATTATTAGATCCAACCGGTTTAACAAATATGCAACATTTATTATTCACAATTCTCTCCTAGCGATCGCATTGACTCCTCCAATATTCAATTACAACCCAACGAAGCTGTAATTTTGAAATCTACTGGAAAACTTACCACCACAGTGGGTTATTATGCCTACTATGGACCCGAGAATTAATACTTAAATTAAGATTTGTTTTATATTTATTATTAATCATTTATGCATAACATTTTTTTTATAAAAATATAAGTTGTATAAAATATATATTTGAATTTAAGCGGATTCCACTATAATCGCCTCATTACCATTCAAATAAAAATTGTCCAATGAGATCAAATCTCTAAAAAGAAGCAAACAATTCAAAAATTTTAAAATATTGTAGATTATTTGTAATTCCATTTAAAAATTTAAAAAAAAAAACTAAATTAAATTTTCTTTAAAATTTAAATTTTAACTTTGGAAAAATATCAAGAACGCCACATGCCTAGATAAGTTAATTGAGACCTCCTGAACACGAAAAACGCTGTAATTTTTTTTCTAAGTGCCGTTTTTTAGGTAACGGTACTTTTGTGTTTTTCGGTGTATGGTCCCACTCAAACCCTTGTGGAGCCCAACCGAAAAGACGAGATTAATGGCATGTCGTTGGAAAGGTAATTGAATGGCCTTTTCGTCGATATGCTGTAAATTTCTATCTGATAAGAAATGGCTGAGTTATGGCACCTCAAAGTTCAAAATTCGTCTTTTTTTTCGTTTTGTTTTCAATATTTTTCATTTTTATTTCGTTTTTTTTTCTGCGTTATAGTGAAGATCTGGAATATTTTATTTTAACTTATAGCTGATTTAATTAGCAACATTTTAAGCGTAATTTTCAAATTCAAAAAAGTTCAATTAAAATGACGGCGACTTGAACGTAAAAAATGCAAATTTTGAACTTTGAGGTGCCATAACTCAGCCATTTCCTATCAGATAGAAATTTACGGCATATCGACGGAAAGGGCATTCAATTATCTTTCCAACGATATGTCATTAATCTCGACTTTTCGGTTGGGCTCCACAAGGGTTTGAGTGGGACCATACACCGAAAAACACAAAAGTACCGTTATCTAAAAAACGGTACTTGGAAAAAAAATTACAGCATTTTTCGTGTTCAGAAGTTCCCAATTAACTTATCTAGGCATGTGGCGTTCTTGGTATTTTTTGGCTGTAAACCAGTGTAATATATAATATTATATATAATATTATATTTAATGTTCATAATAATTTATTTTGATTTATAAACTTACCCGGCCTTTCTTGTAGATATTGTATTAGCAAGTACGGTCTTAAAGGTACCGGAAGTTTTAAGGACACTCGTAGCGTCTGCAGATTTGGCATGACTCATAACATTGGCCAAGAGGATATAAGTTTTATCATTTTCTAAAGACCTGCAAGAAAATTAACAATTTTATTTCTATCGTTTAACATTTTTAGAACTTTATCAAATACCGAAATATCATCCTGCCTGGTCTTTTTATATATCAGAGCTAAAACTCTCTCTCTAGATCAAACTTGAAGAAATTAATATTAAACTGTAGAAGACAGAAGACAGTTGGGACAACCACCGCTCGTCTTATACAAGAAAGTGTCATCAATAATAAAGGTATTCTTACCGAACCTTTTGGAACCAATAGCGCTTTCGATTCCGAGAAAAAATTCAACATTTTTTCTGCCCTTGCCCGACAAGTGCCTTTTTATGTGTCGTCGTTTCTGAGAATGTTGCACTCAAAAAGGGCAAAAATTTTGCATTTTCTGTCATCTCAGCGAGTCATGGGGGAGAATGTTGCCCGATAAAATGGCAAATTTTCTATTATTTTCTTTGTGTTATTTGTCCTCGCTAAGCTAATTCTTCTACCTTTTGTAGGGTCGCAAGGATAATTAAATTGTTTCATTTAAATTCGCTTACATTCTCAAGCAAAGTGGTCAAAAAACCGTTTGTATTGGTACTAATTCGACCAGTGTGTATATAGAGTCGCTTAAAATTGCTGACTATCGCTTAAATTTCTTTATACACTGGTCGAACTACATAGTTAAGCGAGATAATAAAAAGGCGGTTTGTTTATTCCCTGCTAAACTATTTTTCGACCACTTTGTATGGCGAGCTAAGCGATATTAAGCGATTTTAAGCGGTCCCCCTACAAAGTCGTCGAAAAATTTGTTTAGCAGGAATAAAAAACAACAGGCTTAAAGATATGCTACAAAGGCATACAGTTGTGAGAAAATGCAACAATTCTATGTTCGTTTCTCACCCAAAAAAAACAGGTTTTAAATGTCGCCTCATACTAGGGCAACATTATTTTTTAGAAACGAAATCGCCATAAGCGAGGTCTCACGCAAGGCGACACCCTATCGTGCGATCTCTTTAACATCTTAGTGGAGATCATTATGAGAAAAACTGCAGTCAACAAGAATAAAACCATCAGCAGCAAAATTCACCTGCTGCTGCTGATGATATAAATACCATTGGGCGTACACTGAGAGAAGTTACTGCGGTGATTACTAGAATTTAGAAGGTGACAGTAAATGTGGGTCTGACAGTAAATGAGGACAAGACAAACTTAATGGTTTCAACGAGCAGGGAATCCACGCGTTTAGATCTAAGCGTGAATGTCGATAACCTTTATAATTATAAGGTGGTGGACGAATTTATGTAACTCGAAACTGCCGTAAACCAAATCAACACAAACAACAATGGAGAATTGTGCTTGGGAATAGATGTTATTTTAGGCTAAGCAAACATTTTAGGGATAAAGCCCTCTCTCGAGTAACAAAAGTACAGCTGTACCAGACTCTCACACAACCGGCCTTGCTTTATGGCTCAGAATCCTGGGTATTATAGCAAGTAGACGAAACATCTCTAGGAGTATTCGAGAGAAAAATACTCCGAAAAATGTATAGCAGTGATGCATGCCCAAACTGTGAATTTCCATAACACGCGTGATGGGCAACAAACTGTAGTTTCTGCGCTGCCGCCACACGTATAGTATAAGCTTCTTCGTGTGTTTTCGATAGTGGGCGGTCGGCTGTTGCTTTGTTTACATTTTTCAATGCAAATCAAATCAGTTGCTGGTCAGCATTTGTAAGAGAAGGGTGACGCTGCGTAATTGTTTAAAAATACATCAAATTGAGTTTCGGTTTATTCTGCTCCACACACAAGCGCAATATGTTATAATATGTGTGTGGGCATCACTGCCCTATAGTGTGGTGCAATGTCTAGCGTGGGCGTCACTTGTGCATGAGAACAGGGGTTCCTGCTCTGACCACCTTACATTTCTTTCGACGACGGCCACCTCGCTTAGTGATGGCGACACTATCGAGTACTTAGCCATCAAAAATCTTCTCAAAATACCTTTCGGAACCAGTGTAAAACTGTAGGTCCCACTCAGTGAGTAAACAAAATAGTAAACGGAGAGCTCATTAGTTGTGAGAAGCTCTCCTAAATACCTTCATGGGATGTTATGGGACACCATTTTTATCGTGAATTGAGATGGAGTCAGCAAAACTGGGTCTGACAGTAAATGGGGACAAGACAAAATTAATGGTTTCAACGAGCAGGGAATCCACGCGTTTAGACCAACGCGTGAACATTCATATCCGATATAATTTCGAGGTGGTGGACGAATTTATATAACTCGAATCTTCCGTAAACAAAAACAACAACGTCAGCCTTGAAATCAAGTGGAGAATTGTGCTTGGGAATATATGTTATTTTGGGCTAAGCAAGCATTTTAGGGATAAAACCATCTCTCGAGTAACAAAACTCCACCTACAATAGACTCCCAGACAACCTGTCTTGCTTTATGGCGCAAAATCGTGGGTCTTATCGCAAGCAGACGAAACATCTCTACGAGTCTTCGAGACAAAATTACTCCGAAAATGTATGGCCCTATAGTGCACGGCTTCGCATGAACTATGAGCTGTATGATCTATATCCTGACATTGACATATGTAGTTAACCGAATCAAAATAACGCGATTGCGCTGGCTAGACCATGTCAGTAGAATGGATGAAGACGAACCACCATGAAGGGTTTTCGAACTCGAAGGAAGACGATAAATAGGAAGACCAAGATTCCGCTGGAGTGATCAGGTTGACGAATCCCCGCGTACACTTGGTCTTACAAACTGAAGAGATATGGCAAAAGATCGCACTGGTTGGCAAAATGTGTTATCTTTGATTTTTAAGGTCCCTGCCCCCCCGGAAGTGTTCGAGACCGGCTAAGTAAGTAAGTAATTATTAAGCAAAATAAAAAGTATTGTTGTGTCCGGTAGGGGACTATAACTAAACTGAAAGAAAATCTTTACATCAAATCGATGATAGATGTTCATCAATTGTTCTTAATTGAATTAATGACAAATAGCATCACTTCAATGAAAAAGTTCTTTACTTTTTTTTGATTTAAATTCAATTTTCATTGTCATTGAATTGATAATCTATTTTACATCAATCGTCATCATTGGAATTTGGAAATAGTTAGAGGGATCAATTCAAAATATGGCCATAGTATTGAAAAAATATATGGGAAAAGAAAAAGTAGTAGAAAATTTATAATAAATACACAATAAATAATAGTGCAAAGGACAGAAGATATTGTCCACGCTATGAACATTTTTTACGTGATCTTATACCCTGTTCTTGTGAAGTTTTTACGATGAAAAATTAGCCAAACAAATTAGCTACTCATTAACAAACAATTTACAACCAAATGATCACCAATTTACATCAAATTGATGACAAACTTACATCAGAATTGTGAAAAATGTACTTCAACTTAATGACAAACTTACATCAAATTGAGGAAAAATTTACATCAACTTGATGTAACATTGTCGCTGAATCAACGTAAACTATTGATGAAATATGGATGTAAGATTGATGAAATGTTCTTCATTAATTCAATGAAATGTGTCGTAGGTTCGAAAATGAGGAAATGTTTCATCAAATTGATGAAGGATTTCATAAATTTTATGAAGCTTTTTGTTTCTGTGTACCCTTGTATAAAAAAAAAGTTTGTCGTACCCCTAATCACCTCTTCAATACGTATCTTTTAAGAGACAACAAAATAAATGTTTAAGTACACCCACAGGACTAATGGCCTGTTCCACGATCTCGAACCAACGCCAGTCACTCGAATTCGTTAAAAATTGGGTTCCTCTAAGTCAAAAGATTTCGTTCGATAGACTGTATCTTTGATCGCAAAAGGCAGTACATTCGAAATGGAGAAAGTTTACGTTTTTGTTAGACTTGAAATTACAAGATTGCAGAAATACCGTCAAATTTCTTTCGAGTAGAATGCGAACGAAAGCTTTCGTTCGACATCGAGGAACAGGGTCCAATTCTTTGATACGAGTTTGTAGCAACGGTAAATTCGGTTGTTGCCACAGAATTGTAGTTACCACAACAGAACTGAGGTTGCCACGGTAGAAGCAAACTTTACTAGGGTGTGGCAACCTCTAATGCGGATGTGATGACATCTAGTGTGATTGTGACCACTTCAACATTATGTTGCGGTTAATTTGGTTATTTTTTCTGTGACTGTAGGAGCGCTGGATTATTTCATCCTAAAATTGGGTAAATTTTCTCTTTGATTCCACACCTTTCTCCATAAACTTACCTCTTTATGACCAAGATATTGTCATCAATGTTGCCATATTGCAATTTACCATATTGCAGCGTCTTTGTTTGACGCAAATTTGACATTAGCTTATAGACATTGAGGTAACTTTTAGTTTTGGTCCTTTCTGTGTCCACATTAATCGTGAGATAGTTTGGATTTATCGGCAGCCATGTACTGCTATTACTAGAGAATCCAGCATTTGCCGTTGAACTCCATTGGAAAGGTGTACGAGCCGGGTCTCTAGTGTATTGTTGATAGATATATTCATTCGAATTACAAGCAGCAGGATCAACACTATCCGCCCAAGATATCTCCAAGTCGACCATACCAATTTCTTCACCCTAAGATAAGAAGAAATGCTGTACTACTACAGAAGGGTAACAATTTTAGTATTAACTTACCATGTATGTAATACTGACACCGGGCAAGAACATTTGCAGCATATTCATGAGATCAATGCGTTTCTCGCCATAGCGACTGCCAACGCGTCGCTTATCGTGATTGCCCATCTGGAATGAAAGAATGGATTAATACTGATTTTGCGATCAAGGGTGTAGCCGGGGTCTCGGCTAGGAAGGGGCAAGACATAGTACATAGAACAATTAAGTTTATCTTTACTTTTATTGACTATATTACAACCTCATGAGGTCAGACGTCTTACACATATTAATTAAACAAACAAATTAAACAAACAAATTAAACAAATCTCAACATATTCTTCCAACTGGCTCTATCCTTCGCCTTTTCCCGCCAGTTGGTAACACCAAGGATACGGAGGGATTCTTTTGTCTGGTCTTTCCAGCGCAGTTTTGGTCGTCCTCTTTTCCTGCTTCCATCGGGTACGTTATCAAAAATCTTTCGCGCTGGCTCATCCTCATCCATTCTGATGACATGGCCTAGCCAACGCAATTGGCCCACTTTGATTCGTCTAGCTATGTCCACGTCAGAATAGAGATTATATAGCTCTGCGTTCCAGCGACGTCGGTACTCGCCGTTTTTCCTAACAGGACCATATATTTTACGGAGAATTTTTCTCTCGAAAACCCTCAGGTGTCTTTCATCCGCTTGCGATATGACCCAAGTTTCGGAGCCATATGTCAAGACAGGTAAAATGAGAGTCTGATATCGCTGAACTCTTGTCCGTCGAGAGAGGGCTTTGTTCCTAAACTGCTTGCTGAGCCCAAAATAACATATATTTGCAAGCACAATTCTCCTATCTATCTGCAGGGGCTGACGTTGTTGTCCTTGTTCACGGCGGATCCAAGGTAGACAAATGCATCTACCACTTCAAAATTAAATCGGTTGTCAACGTTCAAGTGCGGACCAAGTCGAGTGGTTTCTCTAGTCGTTGACACCATCAATTTTGTCTTGCCCTCATTAACAGCAAGACCCACCTTCGCTGATTCCTTTTCGATTCTTGAAAATACTGCAGTAACCTCTCGCAAATTTCGCCCAATGATGTCTATGTCGTCAGCATACGCCAGCAAAATATGGCTTTTCGTATTAATAGTCTTGTTCGTATTTACTGCAGCCTTTCTCATTATTATCTCCATTAAGATGTTGAAGAGATTGCACGAAAGTGTGTCGCCTTGTCTAAGTCCTCGTTTGGTACAGAATGGTTCAGTGAGGTCTTTCCCCACTTTCACTGCTGATTTGGTGTTGGTCAGCGTCATTCTACAGAGGCGGATCAGTTTTGCCGGAATACCAAGTTCAGACATAGCTTCGTACAGTTTTCCCCGTATGGGGCTATCGAAAGCAGCTTTGTAATCGACAAAAAGGTGGTATGTATCGATTTGCTTTTCGTGGGTCTTTTCCAGGATTTGGCGTAGCGTGAATATTTGGTCAGTTGTGGACTTGCCTCATCTAAAACCACACTGATAAGGTCCAATCAGGTTTTCAATAATTGGCTTTAGTCTGTCACATAATACGCTCGATAAGACCTTATACGCGATGGATAAAAGACTGAAACCGCGATAGTTGGAACAGACACACGGATCACCCTTTTTGAATACAGGACATAATACACTGAGACTCCAGTCGTCGGGCATAGATTCCCTCAGCCATATACCGCATATCAGTTGATGCATGTGGGCTATCAGCCTTAAAAAGTTCAGCGGGTGGGCCATCCGCACCAGCGGCTTTATTATTCTTCAGGCGGGAGATCGCCGTTCTAATCTCGTCAATCTATACTATCTTCCACTATCATTACCTCCTGATCTTCAGTGGAAGAGTCTGATTGGAGTAGTGCTGAAAAGTGGTCTCTCCACATTTTGAGCACACACTGCTTCTCAATCAGCAGATTCCCATTCTCGTCCTTGCAGGGGGGCAGCCCATTATTAGGCCCGTTGGTCGATCTTCTTACCCTCTGGAAAAACTTTCGCGATTCACCATTCATCCTGCACATTTCGGTTCTTTCACTCTCTCTCTCTGCTCGCACTGCCATTTTTTTCGCCTAAATAGTTGGTTTTCCTCCCTTCTCAGCCTCTTGTACCGCTCACTCGCAGCACGCGTTGTAACTGACTGTTTCGTTGCCATACGTGCAGCGTCTTTTTCATCAGTTGCAATGCGACATTCTCCGTCGTACCACGGCTTATCCTTCTGCGGTTTTTGATAGCCAATTAAGTTTATCACTAGAATATATAAATAAAATCTGTCTATTTTGTTGTTTGGATGCAAACATAACGCGTTTGTAGCTTGTCGCAACTATAGCATACTTATGTCCAAATATATTTTGTTTGATATTCCAACTGATTGTGGCCAAAACGCGGGACACAACGGGTGTAAAAGCAGGTTTATTGGCTTATAATGAAAAATTAAATAAAAATACTAAATATGTATATCAAAAAAGTCTTTAGTTTCGTATATAATATTTTTTTATTATAGACTAAAATCGGGATGAGACGTCAAATCCCCGACGTCAGTTATTTGTCAGGTTATTTATAGTATATGTTTTTGTGACACAAGTATGGACATTATTGTTGAAAACTGCTGAAAACAAAAACGTGACAGACAACAAATGGGCACAAATTAAAGGGAACGCGTATTTATTAGTATCAATCAAACACTATTTAAACTTATGGTGATTTCGATTCTAAAAAATAATGTTGTCCTTATATGAAGCGACATTAATGGCGATTTCGTTTCTGAGAAAAAATTCAAAATTTTTTCTGTCCTTTGTCCTAAAAGTGTCCTTTTGTGTTCGTTTTGTTTGTGTGCAACCCTTGGTTTTGTTTCGTTCCTGAGAAAAGTTCAAAAAGTGCAAAAATTTTGCATTTTTGGCAGTCTTGGCGAGTAACGGGTTAGAATGTTGCCGGATAAAACGACAAACTTTCAGGCATTTTGTTTGTGTTGTTTGTCCTCGCTGAGCTAATTGTTCTACCTTTTGTGTGAGTGCAAAGCTAACTCAAGCGGCTTCAATTATTTTATTTTTGGTATTCCCGCCTAACTATTTTATCGACCACTTTGTTTGAGAACGTAAGTGATTTCAATCGAAATTAGAATACTGCCCCACAAGAAAGGTAGAAAAATTAGATTAGCAAGGACAAAGAAGTCACACAAAATGACAGAAAGTCAGCCATTATATCGGGCAACATTCTACCCGTGACTTGTTGAGAGGGCTAAAAATTCAACATTTATGCACTTTTTGAGTGCAACATTGTCAGAAACGAACACAAAACCTTGAACTAATGTTGCAGCAAACTATTGTCTATTTCGTTTCTGAAAAAAATGCATAATTTTTTGTCCCGTTTTCCCTAAAAGTGAATTTTTGTGTTCGTTTGTGAAAAAAGTGCAACCCCACTTGAAGGTTTTGTGTTCGTTCCTGAGAATGTTGCACTCAAAAAGTGCGAAAATGTTGCATGTTCTGCCCTCTCAGCGAGTCATGGTGGAGAATGTTGCCTGATAAAATGGCAAATTTTCAGTAATTTTCTTTTTGTTATTTGTCCTCGCTACGCTAGTTTCTCTACCTTTAGTAGGCGGCGCAAGGGTAATTTAAGCGGCTTCAGTTAAATTCGCTTATCTTTTCAAACAAAGTAGTCAGATTTTTAGGTAAGCGAAATTATGCTTCGACCTATCTGTGCAAAGATCCGCTTAAAATTGCTTAATATCGCTTAAATTTCCATATTCAGTGGTCGAATACTAAGTTCAGCGAGGAAATAAAGACATCTAAAAAAGCATACAGTTGTGAGAAAATGCAACATGTTAATGTTCGTTTCAGTTCTGTCCATTTTATGTCCAACCAAAGACTAACATACAACACCAACTCGAACGCAATGAAATGACCTACAACCTCATCGTCATCGAGAGAACGTAAAGAGAGGTATAGAGTCTCTTGTCTATTGCTCTATTTTTCTGCTCACAGAACAAGAGATAACTCAAGTTCTCTATTGTATTTGCAAGAGTGAGAGAGTAAGTGAAGTACCCTATTCAAGATTGAACGGTTGTGTTTGAATCATAGAGCAATAGAGTCTACCCCTCTCTTTACGTTCTGTAGATGACGGTCATGTAGTACGTCATTTCATCGAATTCGAATTGCTGCTGTATTTTACTGTTTGGCTGGACATAAATCGGACAGATATAAAAGGGAATATCGTTCGAACATAATTTACCTGTCATTAGTATCAATCAATTACTATTTAAACTTAGTTTGGTGCATGGTTTCCTTCTGGTTGCTTATCGCTCTCTCGCCTATACTCTCTGTTTTCGATAAATTTCCTACTACATAGTCGATCAGCTGTGTCATCATGATACCGCCTTTATATCCCCTGGTTGCGTATGCTCCTTACATACCTAGCCAAAACGCAAGCCATCTTAAAACACCAAAGACCAAGTAATAATCGAAGCAATTTGAATAAGCTGGTGGATCGCCGCCAAAGGTGGGCAATGGGGGGGTTGTAAGTATTTGAAATGGCTTAAAATCGCGTACGTATCCATGCACAATTTAGATTCGCGAGGTAAATAAAATACGCTTAAAAAGCAAAAGGAAGAATATAGTTGGGAGAAAATTCAACATTTCTATGTTCTTTTCTCACTCCAAAATAGGCACAAATTTGAAGCGACGATAAATGTCACCGCATACAAGGGCAACATTATTTTTAGAAACGAAAGCATCATAAAACAAATTTATATTTTAAGACTCGCAACAAAGTGATCACGTTAGGGAAATAGCGTCCACGTTAGGGAAAACTTAAGGTTAAAAACTGACTATATTTACGATAAAATTATTTGAGTATTTCTTTCAAGACATCAGCACTGACTTCTTGGCACGACCTCGTAAATAAAAAATAGGAAACTTATTTACCCATTATATCCCATGAAGGAACAGGGGAGAGCTTCTCGCAACCAGTGAGCTGTGCACGTTCATGATTTACTCTCATTGACTGGGACGAACAGTTTTACTCCGGTCCCTAATGTTTTGTTTGAGAAGCTTTTTTATGACTAATTACACGAATTTAATTACTAAGAGAGATGGCAGTCGTTGAAAGAAATACGAGGTGGTGTGAGCAGGGATCGAACCCACGTTCTCATTAACAAGAGCTGCGCACACGACGCACCGACGGCCACACTGATGCAAACACTCGTATCTGTTTTATAATTTAATGGTCCAATGTTGCATTTCTGAAACTCTGGACCAAAGAATGATTAGGGAGGGGGTATGTTTAAGTTGGTTCAATCGACTGAAACTGCTGTACTGGCTTTTACTTTAAGGGGCATTATTCAGTATCTGGTTAGGGCTAACTAACAATTATAATTTTAGAATTCCATACTAACTGACAGGTAAAATGTTTAGTCACCGATCAAATTAGGATAGAGAAGTTTTTCTCTCAATTAATTGAAGTTCATAGGTTTGGTTGCATGCAAACATTGGATGGTGGAAGGAATGTGTTCAATAATAGCAGATAGAGGCATTAGTTCAAAACAGCGACGGTATTTCGTTTTGTTTGTTACAATTTTCGAGTTAAATACAACATAATGTAAAGCAACAATAAAAGATAAAAACGTCGAAAATACGTTTAAATTTCACAGTTCTCCACCAAAACGACATGACAAATTTTGACAGTCCTTGTAACTCCACCTGGTGTAAATTAATTTTCATCGAAAATATCTTATTTACACAAACCTTCTACGACGAATGTGAGAAATGAAACGTCAGATGAGAGAAATTGTTTCTCTCTTCTAATTTGCTCTATTCGTTTAGTTAGCTTTAACTATAGACTAACATATACGAGATGTTGTTAATCAGACGTTTCACTTTATGTTTCTTCCGAGAGTAATCGAATGTCTGTCATCTGTTTTGATGCAACATCGAACACTATCCCCCTTTTTAATTATACATTTTTTATGCATTTACACATATTGCACTTTCACAGTAAGAATTTCTGCTTTGTTTGTCAAAACCCATAGATTAATACTTATAGTAGATCTACTAGTTCTCCCACCAAATTTATGACATTTGGCCTGGTGTGATATTTACGTTTGATGTTGAAAAGAATTGCTTTACTAATACCAGATAGAGTCAATGGTTTAAAACAACGAACAAAATAACAACAACGGCATTTCGTTTTGTGTGTTAAAATTATTGTGTTAAATACAACACAAATGTATGCTAACAATAACAGTCAATAAAAAAGTTTAAAACACATTTAAATTTAACAGTTTTTCACCAAAATGACATGAAAAATTAAAGCAAGTAGTTATTGTAATTCCACCTGGTGTATATTACTTTTGGTCAAACATCTCTCTATCACACCGACCGCATCACGAAGAGTGTGAAAGGAAACGTCAGATGAGACAAATGCCAGCTCTACTATAAATTTACTCTATGGTCAAACCTCAGCAACAGAATTGTTCTCTTAAATTAAAAATTTTGCAACTTCCCTTCCGTCAAAAAATTAAGAGCGAGTTGGCGCATCTCGTGTAATATTTATCTATGGCTTTAACTGTATAACCATAGAGTAATACTGAAGAGCCTCTATTACTCTCTTCGCTGCCTCTTCTTGACGACGAGTAGTAGGCCATTTCATCGAGTTCGATTTGCTGTTGTAATTTACCAATTTTACACTTTGATTGGATATAAAACGGCCAGAAATCAAAGGGAATGAGTATATTCGTTCCAATCAAACAACATAAAACATAATTTTGCTGCCATTAGT
Source organism: Phaonia tiefii (assembly GCA_963931995.1). Taxonomy (NCBI): domain Eukaryota; kingdom Metazoa; phylum Arthropoda; class Insecta; order Diptera; family Muscidae; genus Phaonia; species Phaonia tiefii. The sequence goes on from OZ008371.1 coordinate 43,302,216, forward strand.
ATCAATAAATACTATTTAAACGCAGTTCCTGTCGTCTTTGGTCTCTCATTCTACATCATTTCCCTAGTACCTGTTCGACAGAAACCCCCTGGTATAACTGGAGATGGTGATCATAGAACAAATTGGAATAAAGAAACAATTTATCTCATCTGACGTTTCATTTCACTCTGTTCGTCGTATGTTCATTCGCGTGATATTTGATGAAAATTAACTTACACCAGGTGGAGCTACAAGAACTGTTGTCGTAACTTTTATATGTCTTATGGAACTGTTAAATATAAAAGTATTTTGCACTGTTTTGTAGACTTTTATCGTTTGTATAAATTTGTGTTGTATTTAACACAACACGAAACGCCGTCGTTGTTGCTTTGTTGGAGGTTCTGTACTAATAGCTCTATCTGGTATTATTGAACCCAAGCCTTGAAACATCCAACGTTTGCATGCAACCAAACCTCTGGAGTTGAAATTGTTGAGAGAATAAACTTCTCCGTAGAGTACTGACGTATAGAGACGCCAACTCTCTCAGAAAATTGATGACATTTGGTGTGTTTCAGGTGGATGTTGGAAATCATTGGTTTAATAATACCAGATAGAGGATTTGGCTCAAACCATCCAACAATAAATCAGCAACATCATTTCGATTTGTGCGTTATAATTTTTGTGTAAATACACCACAAATATATACTAACAATAAAATATATTAACAAATTTCCAAAATACATTTAAATTCTTAAGTTTTCCATCAAAACGACATGAAAAATGTAAGTCAACCATTTTTGTAATTCCACCTGGTGTAAGTCAATTTACGTCAAATAACTCTCTATCGCACCGACCGCACATAGAATAATACAAACGTAGATAAACTTATTCTCCCATCTGACGTTTCATTTCACACTCTTCATCGTAGGTTTGTGGAAATGAGAGCAATTAAATTTCAAATTATCTTTCACCAGGTGGAGTTACAAAATATGTTCACTTAACTTTTTCCTGTCGTTTTCGGTTGTCGGTTGTTGTTCCTTTGTGGATCGCTGTATACTACTGCCACCATCTGGTATTATTGAACACATATTTTCCACCATCCAATTTTTACTTTCCATCGTACCTATGACGTTTAATTTATTGAGCGAATAAAAACTTCTATGGTATGTATTTATTCTATGCGACCGCAACACGAATAGTGTGAAGGGAAATGTCAGATGAGAATAATGGCTGCTCTATACGTCATTACTCTATAAAATTCTCTATTCTAATTTCCTCTTTAATGGGGTAATGGTTATTTCCAATTTGAAGTTTTTAGCACTTTTGTGGAAGCATTTCAATCCTAAATTCCTTCTGTTTCCAATTTTTGGGACAAATTTCGAATTATTAATCATTCTATGGTATGTATTTATTCTATGCGACCGCAACACGAATAGTGTGAAGGGAAATGTCAGATGAGAATAATGGCTGCTCTATACGTCATTACTCTATAAAATTCTCTATTCTAATTTCCTCTTTAATGGGGTAATGGTTATTTCCAATTTGAAGTTTTTAGCACTTTTGTGGAAGCATTTCAATCCTAAATTCCTTCTGTTTCCAATTTTTGGGACAAATTTCGAATTATTAATCATCGTGTCATTGTCTAATGAACTCTTTAACTTACCACCCAATTGGCTGTTTTTCCCGCTGGCATATTATCCATCCACTTCTTGATAATACTCGAAAATCCTCCTGCTGGCAAATCTTCATTGTACTGATCTGCATTTCCAGCACTTATGAATTGGAAATTGAATGGAATTTGAGCGCCCACGGTTGTCTTATTGCCATACATTAGCATGACCTGATCAATGGACGACCAGGTTTCAATCAGCAAGACGCGAGTATCACCCCCATGTACCCGTTTATAGTCATCCAAAAGTTTATGCCATTGATAAACCATATCAATAGTTTCCGGTTGATCTTGTGTATAGATGTGTAACAGAGAAGAAGGATCATCCATATCGTTGGTATAACCCGATAAAGGTTCATCGGGATAACGTCCTGAGGCATCGGGCAAAACTTCAAACATCCAGGGTACTGCGTCTATGCGGAAACCAGCTACCCCACGATCTAGCCAGTAGGTGAGGACACGCTTCATTTGGGCCACCACATCGGGATTGCGGTAATTTAGATCCGGCTGTTTGGCAGCAAATTGATGGAGATAGTATTGTTGGCGTTGGTCGTTCCACTCCCAGGCGCTGCCGCGGAAAGCCTGCAACCAATTGTTTGGCGGCTGACGCTGGCCATTTGCATCGACGTAGCCATCGTGCCAGACGTAGTAGTCCTCGTAGCCCTTTTCACGATTTACGGATTTCTTAAACCACACATTCTCGTCACTCGAATGATTGGGCACAAAGTCCATAATAATTTTCAGATCCAGTTTTTTAGCCTCCGCTATTAGTTCATCAAAATCGTCCAACGTACCATATTCTGGTTGGATATCGAAGAAATCCGCTATGTCATAACCAAAATCTGCCATGGGTGATACATAAATGGGCGACAGCCAAGTGGCATTAACGCCAATCTCCTTCAGATAACTCAATTGAGAGATAATGCCCTGCAGATCACCGATGCCATCCCCATTGGAGTCCTTAAAGGATCGCGGATATATCTGATAGAATTGTGCTACTTCCCACCAATCCTTAGTGGGTACCGCGCTGCTGGTATCCACTCCCGTTCCCGTACACGAATCTGTTATGTAAACTAAGTTGCAAAAGCTAAGGGCTGCCACTAGAGCTCCCAAAGCCATACGATGTCTTGACGCCATATTGCTTAAAGCATTTGCTTGAAACTTCTAATACTTTTGAATACTGTTGGTGTTGAATGAATACTGTCATATGAACTGGCATTGTTAAGGTGTTTTAAAAGATTTTTCCCACCTGCCCATTGTTCTTGTTATCACTTCCAAATGATCTCACTGAAGTGTTAGATAGATTTCGCAACTCATGCTACATTTTTCTGTCATTCACAATTTGCAAAACAAACAAGTATCGCTTATAGATTTTATAAAATTTGTTTTACCTAAATGTGTTTCCGTTCTATAAAGAAACGATTTGATTGGCTTTACTTATCGATTCTTATCATTATTTTCATTTGTTTATTTTCAATTTGTTAGAATATAATTGTAGCCTGAACGTAAGGTGGTTTCATAGTCAATTTGAGGTAGATTTTCTACCCTACACTCTGCATTGCTGTATGTTGAAATACAGTGGGCACGCGAACTAATACGCTGACAAAACGGTCATATTCTCTCAAACACATTCTGCAGAAACCATGTCTATATTTGGAACTCACTCTAAATATTCATATAACGGGTTTTTCAATAAGAGCGCTACAGAAGTTTTTTTAAATAAAATAAAACCGGTTTTAGATACCAATGAAATTCTTTATTCCTGTGAAAGCATGTTCGATGCCATTAAGTATGGAACTCGATTTCTTTTGCATGGCCACCACGGGCATGCTTGCAGAAGTCCAGACGCTGAACCCAATTTTCGACGGTTTTCAAGCATAAATCGGCCGATACTTCTGCAATTTCACGTTCGATATTCGTACGAATTTCATCAATCGTCGCTGGCTTGTTGGCATAGACCATAGACTTGACGTATCCCAACAGGAAATAATCTAACGGCGTCAAACCTCACGATCGAAGCGGCCAATCGACTGGGCCATTTCGTGAGATAACACGTTCACCAAACTTGGTTTCCAATAAATTGATTGTGGCATTCGATGTGTGGCTTGTGGCGCCGTCCTGTTGGAACCACATGTCCTCCAAGTCCATATTATCAAATTGGGGCCAAAATATTCGGTTATCATTGAACGGTAGCGATTCGCATTCACAGTAATGTGGCGGTCTTGATCACCACGGAAGAATAAACCCCATAAACCGTAATTTTTTCGGGATGCAATGATGACTCATGGATTACGTGTGGATTGCTGTCTGACCAATAACGTATATTTTGCTTATTGACGAAGCCATTCAGCCAGAAATGAACCTCATCGCTGAAGATGATTTTCCGATGAAAATCCGAATCAATTTCAAGTTGTTGCTCAGCCCAATTCACGAACATACGACGCTTATGGTGGTCAAGCAGCTTCAGTTCTTTCGTCAATTTGATCTTGTTAGGATGTAGGCCAAGATCTTTTCGCAACATTCGCCACAACGACGTCACAGAGATGCTCAACGCTTGAGAACGACGTGTGAGAGACACATTTGGGCTTTCTTGAACTGAAGCCTCAGCGGCAGCAATATTCTCGACACTACGGGCACTTATTTGTCTCACTGGCACGGGAACATTTTGTACTGTGCCTGTGGATTCAAATTTTTCCACTAGACGATCAATTGTTGATCTGCTAGGACGATTATGACGACCACAAATTGGACGTAGCGCTCTTAACGTTGAGGCCACTGACTCCAAATTTTTGTAGTAAATTTTAGTAATTTCGACTCGTTGTTGGCTCGTATATCTTTCCAGTATGAAATGGCAAACCTTACTGAAGAGAAATGTCAAAAGAGCGGAAAAAAATATGGCGTCGTTTGCTGTCCCTAACGATTTACTTTTGTAGCGTCTCTGTTGAAAAACCCTTTAGTTGCTAGTCCTAAACACACTTGAATTTAAATGCAAACATTAGTATCTTTACTTGCAAAGATATGTACATACTTTCACGTCAAACGATATGCGTGTTTCATCCCCAACACCCATATTCTTACGTCGAAGCATTTGTGTGTTTCCTTCCAAAGAACAAACACGAACGATTGACGACTGAATGCACGAAACTAAAACGCAACAGTTCAGACAACGTAAGCAACCCTCAAATCATTTACACCCGTATTCACACGCTTAAAAATACGGGTCCAACAACATATTGCAGGAAACATGCACATGGTTGCCAGAAGTGTTTTCGTGAATAGAAGATCTGCTGCTTTTAGTTTCTATATTTTCTGTCACGCTATTGTTTTCAGTAGTTTTTAACAAACAAACCCATATTTGCGTCACAAATATACAAACACATTATAAACTATTAATCAGTCAATCCCAAATATGTTATATTGAATAGCAAACACAATGTGTTGGGACACAAGTATACTATATTTCCAACAGACTACAAATACGTTACATTAATGGAAAAATACACTTATATACTTGCAATATTAACTTAGGCTAAGCACAATCTCTCTTTGCCCCTATTTTATTATTTTGCTCTCGACAGAGTATACACGCTGAAAAATTATTTTTTTTTTTGCTTTTCAATTTAACATGTTTTGCGACACAATGATTAATATGCCCTAATTTGTGTTTTTTGACGCGAGTGCAATTTTTAATGGAAAACCGCTAAAAAGAAAAACGAGGCAGATAACAAAGAGACAAGAAGGCAGCAAATCTTCAATTCTTGAAAACAATGCATACAAACATGTACATGTTTCCTGCATAATATTGCTAGGGCGATTATTTTTCAGCGTGTAGCGACAAAAAAATTAAAGTAAACAGTGCACCAAACACAGGTGTACTAGTATCACAAACAAGGCTGTATTTGGACCTCAAACACTTATATTATAGCATATTAATCATTATATCGCAAACATATAATATTGAATAGCAAACACAATGCGTTATATTTGCACGCAAACAAAAACAAAATACAGACTTTTTACCGTGTACATAAATGTATATGATTTACAGAGTTAGCATCACTGTTTTCAGCTACTTAGTTGTGGCGGCAGCTGACAAAGTAACACAACTGTAAACTTTTTCAAACGGCCATGGAAATCGGACTCAGACGCGTCAATTTTCAAACGAAACTAAAACCACTTCTACACGCTAAAAAATCCTGTCTGTTTTTGTTGTTTATGATGCAAATCTAAAGTGCTTGTGGCTTGTCGAAAATATAGTACACTTGCATCCAAATACATTGTGTTTGCTATTCAATAGTACATGATCAAACCAAACTAAAACCATTTCTACACTGTGAAAAATCTGCCTTTTTTGTTGTTTGGATACAAATATAAGGTTGCCTTAAACATCGTATACTTGTGTCCAAACACATTGTGTTTGCTATTCAACAGTACATGATTGAGACACAATGATTAATAGGTAATAATATATGTTTTTGTAACACAAATATAGTTTTGTTCGCTGAAAACTGCTAGGAAAAACTTGACAGGCAGCACAGGAACAAAAAAGCAGCAGGGCTTAAACTCATGACAACAATGCTTACAAACATGTTCATGTATCTTGCAATATCTTGCAGGAGCCATTTTTCAGCGTATATATACAGCTGACTAAGTTATACAATTAGACTATTCTCATTTAATGACTATACAAATCGACCACAACAATCGGACTTAGATGAGTCAAACAAACCCAAAACCACTTCTACACTCTGAAAAATCTGTCTGGTTTTGTTGTTTGGATGCAAATATAAAGTGTTTGTAGCTTGCCGCAAACATAGCACACTTGTGTCCAAACACATTGTGTTTGCTTTTCAATATTACATGTTTGAGACACAGTGATTAATAGGTTAGAATATATGTTTTGTAACCTGAAATGGATTTGTTTGTTGAAAACTGCTGAAAACACAAACGTACGGGGAAACAAAGAAGCAAAAAAGCAACAGATCTTCAATCCTTGAAAACAATGTTTGCACGTAATGGATGTTCCAAACCAATACATGGTTCCAGCATAATATTACAGGGGAGGTTTCTTTTCTCAGCGTGTTCTTAAAATAGCTCAAGTGGAAACAATTTGTGAATAGAGTCAACTCATAAGTCATATTGTATTAAATTAACATGAGCTCAATTAGCGTACGGTATCCTATAGGCGATTCAACTGATTGCAATATCAGGCCACACAAATCTCAAACTTTCCGTTAGTCAAACTTGACGGTTATCTTCATGCGTTTCGCTGTTTTGAAAACAAAATTGTCATCTTAGAGTGTCAGAATTTGTTTTGAACTTGAATTATGTTTGCATATCTTTTCATATCTGAAGTCAGTGAAGTGGAAATTTGTACAAGTGAGGTAGTTTTTATAGAATACGCGAAGTACGAGGTACGATTTGGAAGTATGTTTTTTATTAACTGGATAAGCAACAAAAGTTTTCGACCCGCTCATTCAAATTAATGATATTAATGTGGGACGTGTTGTACATCATTCAAATGAATAGAGAGTGAATTGAATCTATATGAACTCTTTATATACTCATTATATACCCATTATATACTCATTTAGACCATTCAATACACTAGTGTACCCAGTGTATATAAAAAGAGATACAAGTTATCAATTGCAAGTATATTTTGTAACTATAATGCCAAAATTCTGTAAGTCTGTATAGTTACGAGGCGGATCAATAAGTCCGTGACTTTTTGAATGAAACACAGTTTTTTTTATTTTGCAAAAACAAAATTATTTTTCAACATAATATCCTTTTAGCTCAATACACTTAGTCCAATGTTTCTCCAATTTTTGTGTCCCTTCCAAAAATAGGATTTTTCGAGGTCCATAAAATAGGCATTTGGTTGGAGCTAAATCTCTTTCCACCGAGCCATTTCTTTAGGTTTGGAAATAGAAAATACTCAGTGGCGGCTAAATCCGGAGAATATGGCGCATGAGGTACCAATTCGAATTCGCCATTGAGACTACACACGTGTGCACCCGTAAGTTTATGGTCAATTGAGAGCAAACGCGGCACCCATCTTGCAGACACCTTTCTTAAATCCACTGAAGATCAGGGGGTAATGATAGTGTGAGATAGTGTAGATTCAAAAAGGGTGACCCGTGTGTCTGTTCCAACTATCGCGGTATCAGTTTTTATCCATCGCGTGAAAGGCTAAAGCCAATTATTGAAAACCTGATTGGACCTTATCAGTGTGGTTTTAGACCAGGCAAGTCCACGACTGACCAAATATTCACGCTACGCCAAATCCTGGAAAAGACCCACGAAAAGCAAATCAATACATACCAGCTTTTTGTCGATTACAAAGCTGCTTTCGATAGCCCCATGCGGGGAAAACTTTACGAAGCTATGCCTGAACTTGGTATTCCGGCACGACTGATCCGCCTCTGTAGAATGACGCTGACCAACACCAAATCAGCAGTGAAAGTGGGTAAAGACGTCACTGAACCATTCTGTACCAAGCGAGGACTGAGACAAGGCGATACACTTTCGTGCAATCTCTTCAACATCTTAATGGAGATAATAATGAGAAAAGCTGCAGTAAATACGAACAAGACCATTAACACGAAAAGCCATATTTTGCTGGCGTATACTGACGACATAGACATCGTTGGGCGAAATTTGCGAGAGGTTACTCCAGTATTTTCAGGAATCGAAAAGGAATCAGCGAAGATGGGTCTTGCTGTTAATGAGGGCAAGACAAAATTGATGGTGTCAACGACTAGAGAAACCTCTCGACTTCGTCCGCACTTGAACGTGGACAACCAATTTTATTTTGAAGTGGTAGATGAATTTGTCTACCTTGGATCCGCAGTGAATAAGGACAACAACGTCAGCCTGGAGATAGATAGGAGAATTGTGCTTGCAAATAAATGCTATTTTAGGCTCAGCAAGCAGTTTAGGAACAAAGCCCTGTCTCGACGGACAAAAGTCCAGCTATATTAGACTCTCATTTTACCTGTCTTGATATATGGGTCATACCGCCAGCGGTTGAAAAACACCTGGGAGTTTTCGAGAGAAAAATTATCCGTAAAATATATGGTCCTGTTAAAAACTATAAATACATTTTTATATATTTATATGGCTACGTCCTTATTTTGAAACGATCCCGCTAATTGTTTCTAAATTCCAATGATGAAGATTGATGTAAAAAATATTTAAAAATTCAAAGAAGTTGAAAAAGATGAAGAAACACACAATCTTTAAACTGAAGAACCGTTTCATTAATTTAATCATCAATTCATCAATTCAATGAAGAACAATTGATGATCGTTTATCATCGATTTGATGTAAAGATTTTCTTTCAGTGTATTTATTAGACAATGTCAATATTGCATGGTACTGGTAGCTCCTAAACGTATATATCTGGATATATGGATGGCTAAAAAGACTTCACAATGGTGCAATGAACCAAAATTTGGAAAATAACATATAGCAGGTTTTGTTGGCCTAGCAAGGATATGTTTCCCGGGAAAAATTTAATGTTTGTAGTAATTGTTATTTTTCGTCTGAAAACAATTTACTTGCAACATTAATTTTACCATAATTTGAGGGCAAATGAGTATATATTGAGGACTGTGGCCGTCGGTGGTGCGCAACGGTTAATGTGCGTGGCTATTGTGGGAGAAAACCTGGGTTCGATCCCTGCTCTGACAACCATGCACGTCTTTTGGCGACGGTTACCTCGCTAGGTGGCGGTGACATTATCGAGTAATAACCCATTAAATAGCTTCTCAAAAAACCGTGCGGAACCGGTACAAAACTGTATGTCCCAATCAGTGAGTAACAACTAGAAAGCGCACAGTTCAGTAATTGTGAGAAGCTCTCTCTCCCCTATTATTTCATGGAATGAAATGGGAAAATATTATATTTATATTTCAGGATTTCACCAATAATTTATTTACCTTTTAAAGAATTACAATAATAGATGGTTAGGCGCAATAAAACATGATTCATGTCTAATACAGTCGCCTTTTTAATCATATCTTAGCAATCTTGAATTTGCGGTTATTTCCGCAGATGTTGTTTCACACCTTCTCGAAACCCCCTCGTTTACACTTAAATTGTTTATAGATTTTACTTTTCATAACTGTGTAAAGTACTTGAGAAGGTTTTAAATTGAAAACTGAGAAGTGTCATTAATGATTTACGTGACTGACTCATTTAGGTAGGTCACTTCACATTTTGTGTTATTTGGGTTCAATTAGGTTATTATTTGAACTATTTGAATGGGGATACTATTTATTTTGGGTTACTATTTGAATGAGGATACTATCTGAGTAAACAAATTTCAGTATAAAAACACTAAAATTCGGGCGCTAAAGACCTAGCACTATCTTGGCGCTCTTGGAAATGAGACCCTAGTGAAAATACTTGAAGTAGATTGAGATATTTGCTGAGTTTATAAGTGTGGAAAAATTCTAATTGAGCAGGTCGGTAGGGGAATTATATACATAAACTAATATATACAATGCCACAATTTTATAATAATACCAAGGTTCGTTACCGCAAAAAATTGAGTTACATTCTCTATAAAAAACAAGAACGATTTGTTTTTTTTTTAAACTAAAACAAAATATATCTAAAAAAAAAGGCCGAAGAAAAATCAACCCTGTTGAACGTAGACAAAGACGATTTACAATTAGACGACCAGAAATTGTGCGCAACTTGGCAATCCTGGTAAAAGAGAACCAAAAAGTACTAGGAGTTCTCTCAAACGCATTTCTCTCTCGCGTCATATCTTGCTTATTTCATACTTTTTGCATAGTTTATGTAATTTTACTTCAACATCGTTGGAATTTGTATAGTTATATACAATAACACTATCAGAAAGCTGCTCGCGTATTGAAATATTCAATGAAGATAGTAAGAGAGAGAGAGTAGTGAAGTACTAGGGTTTCACTCGTTTTGTTTGTTGGGATTTGAGTGAAGAGAAATTTTGACTGTCTACTTGTACATCGTTTTTGACGTAGACAATATGGATGTACAATTTGGCAACCCTAGTAGAAGAGAACCAAAAAAGTCGACGGGATTCACTCAAACGCATTTCTTTCCCGCGTCATAACTTGATTATTTCATATTTTTTTACATACTTTTTGTAATTTTATTTAAATATGGTTGGAATTTCTATAGTTAGATACAATAACATCATCAGAAAACTGCCCGTGTATTGAAATATTCAACGAAGAGAATAAGAGAGAGAGCAGAGAAACGACGCGCTTCACTCGTTTTCGTTGTTAGCATTCCACTCTATGAGTAAATTTCCTTCTCTATACCATAGTTGCGACGAGGTAATAGGCCATATCATCGAGTTCGAGTTGCTGTTGAACTTAACTCTTTGGTTGGACATGAAACGGACAGAAATAAAAAGAAATGCGTATTTTGGTTCGATGCAGCCAATATAAAACATAATTTAGCTGTCATTAGTATCGATCAAACACTATTTAAACTTAGTTTGGTGCATGGTTTGCTTCTGCTTGCTATCGCTCTCTCGCGTATCCTCTTTGTTTCTATCAATTTCGTACTAGTTTGTGAAAATTTCGCAGGCAAACTCAATTGCAGGGTTGTTACGCCAAAGTTATTTCGTACGAAAACAATTGTTTGTAAATGTTTCGATAATTCTAACAACCAATCTTTTTCACAACCAAAAGTAAAAATAAAATGGAGTACGTACAGGAATTGCACGAGGGCGGATCAATAAGTCCGTGATTTTTCGATCTTCCCCTCGTAGTTATATGAAATGCACCACTACTCCCATCAAGTACTACCTGTTAATAGACTACTGTCAAATATTGAACAAGTTCCGTCATTTACTTTGAGTTTAATAGCTGTTCAAAACATACAACCTCGTGCATTTTTTTTTAAATGAAAAAAAGTGAATTTCGAGTGCTCATTAAACATTATTTTTTTGCGACAAAAAACCGTCAATCAAACCAAGGAAAAGCTTGATAAATTCTATGGGAACTCTGCACCATCGATTTCAATGGTAAAAAGTGGTTTACTGACTTTCGTTGTGGTCGCACAAGTACAAATGACGCTGTACGTTCTGGACGGCCAATTGAGGTCAATACAGCCGAAAATGTTGACAAATTCCACGATATTGGGTTGGCCGATCGACGAGTAAAAGTGCGTGAGATTGTTGATGCCATAGGCATTTCATATGGCAGTGTGGTTTCGATTTTAAATCATCAGTTGGGTTTAAGAAAGCTGTCTGCAAGATGGGTGCCGCGTTTGCTCTCAATTGACCATAAACGTAATCGTGTGACAACTTCAAAGGATTGTTTGCAATTGTTTAACCGTAATTCGAAGGAGTTTTGCGGCGTTTTGTAACTGTGGATAACTGTGTGATGAGACGTGGAAACTTCAGTCTAAACAATGGGTTTCTCCGGGTGAACCGGCTCCGAAGAAGGCCATGGTAAGTTTGTCGGCCAATAAGGTTATGGCAACAGTTTTTTGGCATGCACGCGGGATAATCCACAGCGATTACCTTCAAAAGGGAAAAACAATAAACGGCGAATATTATGCCAACTTATTGCACCGATTTAACGAGGATTTAAAAAAAGCAAGAAAAAGTTATTTTTTATAAAGATATCGCAGGGGTTCTATGAACTGGGCTAGGAATTGGTACCTCATTCGTCATATTCTCCGGATTTAGCCCCCAGTGACTATTTCCTATTTCCAAACCTAAAAAAATGGCTCGGTGGAAAGAGATTTAGCTCCAACTATGACATTATTGATCAAACAAATGCCTATTTTTTATGGACCTTGAAAAATCATATTTTTTGGAAGGGATACAAAAATTGGAGAAACATTGAACTAAGTGTATTGAGCTACATTTTTTTTTGCAAAAAAAACTGTGTTTCATTCAAAAAGTCACAGACTTATTGAGCCAGCCTCGTATATGACACATTTGCAAGGTAAATATGACACACTTGCAAGGTAAATCAAAGAAATAACTAGCCGACCTGACGTATAGATGATGCTAGAAGTTTGAAAAAAAAATATTTTGGTGAAAAGTGGCAACCTTATAAAACACATATTACAGTCAAAATTTCTCTTCACTTGAATGCCAACAAACAAAACGAGTGAAGCCTTAATCTTTCTCTGCTCTCTCTCTCTCTCTCTCTTATTCTCTTCTTTGAGTATTTCAATAAACGAGCAGCTTTTTGATAGTGTTATTGTATATAACTATACAAATTCCAACCATGTTGAAGTAAAATTACATAAACTATTGAAAAAGTATAAAATAATCAAGATATGATGCGAGAAAGAAAAGCATTTGAGGGAATTGTGACCACTTTTTGGTCCTCTTTTACGAGGGTTGCCAAATTGCGCACATCTTCTTGTCGTCTACTTCTAAGATTTGAGTGCCATGGTACTTGCGAGGTAAATACAAAGACGATCTAGAATTAGACGACCAGAAAATGTGCGCAATTTGGCAACCCTGGTAAAAGAGAACCAAAAAGTTCTAGAAATTCACCCAAAGGCATTTCTCTCACGCGTCATATCTTGATTATTTCAAAAACGATGTACAAATAGACAGTCAAAATTTCTCTTCACTCAAATGCCAACAAACAAAACGAGTGAAACCCTAGCACTTCTCTGCCCACTCTCTTACTCTCTTCATTGAATATTTGCATACACAAGCGGCTTTTTGATAGTTTTATTGTATATAACTATACAAATTCCAACCGTGTTGAAATAAAATTACATAAACTATGCAAAAAAATGAAATAATCAAGATATGACACGAGAGAGAAACGCGTTTGAGTGAATATCTGGCACTTTTTGGTTCTCTTTTACCAGGGTTGCCAATTTGCGCACATCTTCTGGTTGTCTACCTCTTGATCGTCTTTGATTATTTCATACTTTTTGCATAATTTAGGTAATTTTACTTCAACATGGTTGGAATTTGTGTAGTTATATACATTAACACTATCAAAACGCTGCTCGTATATTGAAATATTCAATGAAGAGAGTAAGAGAGAGAACAGAGAATGACTAGGCATTTGAGTGAAGAGAAATTTTGAATGGCTACTTGTATATCGTTTTTGATTTGAATGCCATGGTATTTGCAAAAAGGATGTACGGGTAGAGAAGAAAAAACCCCGCAATTTGGCAACCCTAGTAGAAGAGAACCAAAAAAGTCGTCGCGATTCACTCAAACGCATTTCTTTCCCGCGTCATAACTTGATTATTTCATACTTTTTACATACTTTATTAAATTTTATTTAAATATGGTTGGAATTTCTATAGTTAGATAGAATAACATCATCAGAAAACTGCTCGTGTATTGCAATATTCCACGAAGACACGCTTCACTCGGTTTCTTTGTTGGCATTCCACTCCATGAGTAAATTTTCTTCTCTATACAATAGTTGCTTTATGGCATTTGCAAGGTAAATCAAAGATAGTTGGTAAGTCTTCGCAACAAAATTTTCCGTTAAGAGATAAATGAGAAGAATGTTTACGAAAATTTTGCAAGAACTGAATACGAAGCTTGAGTAGGTACGAAAACAAAATAGACCTGTTATATACTTGAGGCCTCCAACAGCAATTTTACCCTATCTAGTATGCGATACTCCACGAAATTCCTGACGAGCCTGTGGGAATTATAGTATAGACAAAGACGATCTAGAATTAGACGACCAGAAGATGTGCGCAATCTGGCAACCCTGATAAAAGAGAACCAAAAAGTGCTAGAAATTCACTCAAACGCATTTCTCTCACGCGTCATATCTTGATTATTTCATACTTTTTGCATAGTTTATGTAATTTTACTTCAACATGGTTGGAATTTGTATAGTCTTATACAATAACACTATCATAAAGCTGTTCGTGTATTGAAATATTAAACGAAGAGAGTAAGAGAGAGACCAGAGAATGACTAGGGTTTCACTCGTTGTATTTGATGACATTTGAGTGAAGAGAAATTTTGACTGTCTACTTGTACATCGTTTTTGTTATAGATTAGTGTAAAGATATTAGATCGCTTTGCTTTTATGTTCATTGAATTTCAATTTAGATTAGGCGAGTTATTTTATCACCCGCTAAACTAATTTTTCGACCAATTATACTTATAATGGGGAGTCCCTTAAAATTAATACCCCCATTAAGATAAATTAAGTGCCTGAATCTTTATAATTCTTCGACACAGTTTTGAATTTCGGTGATGTTATACTCGTATAACACTTATATCCTAGATTTATCATATTAAATACTGACATTTAATACTTACGACTTAAAGTTGTAATATTGGCGAGAATCCAGCCTTAATGAGTTTGAATTTACACCAGACAACAAATTGGTTTTCCAGCAATTGGTGTTACATCTTATCGCACTGAGCGCTCATGGAAAATTTTGATTTTTTTTTCCCGATATTTAAGTATAATTTCATTCATCATCTTGTTTTTTTGGTTGTTCTTTTGCAGACATTCAATTGTGGTGGGAGACGTCAATGTGATTGGAATGGACTGGGATATGAGGTTTTTGGGTGTTATATTTATTCTTTTCTTGCATAAAACTTATGTACGAGTTTATTTTCGCACCCCGCCAGTTGGTGTCTTTGCGATTTTATATCAAAATCATTAACGGTGATTGATCATTGGAAATAAATCACACATTTTTCATGTTACTCTGATAAATGAGAGACAGCATCATTGTATGTTGTATAAATCGCATGGATGGATGTTCGAAATGTTATTAAGAAACACGCGTCTTTTATTTTTACTTTGTCCAAAGTTGTTAATGTTGTTGTTGAAAAGCTTCTCTGTGGAGCAGGCACAGTGGGGTATATGTATCAAGAAATTGAAAGTAATTTAGTCATTTGATTGTGATTTATAACTGCAAAAACTGGAAATGGTTGTGAAAATGCACCGCAAGATAATATGTGAAATGATGACGAGCTGTGCAAAACCAGTGACGAGATTAACGCTGCACGTCTTGTAATATTATAATCAATAGCAACTCAAACTGCCTCGCTGCGATAAATGAAAAAAAGAAAAGAGATAGGCCAGTTAATTAAGCAACCACCGAAAGTAGGAAGTGAAAATCCAGAAAATTCTACCAAAAAGTTAAAATGACAAATCAGTGCAAATTAGAGCGCGGAAATTTTGACCCAAATATTCAAAGTTCATTGGGAATATAGGGAGATAAATGATGTTTGCAAACCAATCAGATCCAGTTTTAAGCTTCAACGTCCCGTTGCGCTCAGAAATATAAAAAAAATCAATAAGTGTTCGATCTCACGGGCGATGTGTTAACACCTTTTTGTTATACGGTACTTGTTCGATTTCTATGAACACATTAGTAAATGTTACATTGGGAAATAAAAAAAAGAATAGTTTTTGTGCTGAAGGCTCTTTTGCTATTGCACTTTCATTTTTCTTACATCTGTTTTAACATTAGATGTAATAATGTTAAAATAAATAAAGCAATATTTAGCTCACGAAAATAATTGGTTTTGTTTTGCCTTAAAAAGAGCGACGACAAAAAGTATTGAATAGTATAGACAACTTATTGCACTCTTTTTCCGCACTCATGTAGAGAGTCTGAGTAAAAGAGCATAAACGAGTCGTATTCTTATAGAATATTTCAATATAAATGCACCATTTCGACAATGTTATTACCTAAAACAATACAAAAAGCATAAATGTTTCAAAAGGCATCAATGTTTCACATATCAATTAGGAATGGACCAAGTTATAACAAAAAGAGAGTAATACGTTTTGAATAATTCGCCAAATGTCGCCAGTTCTTTTGAGTCACACAATTCGATCCATGAGTTCTCTATACTATTCAATACTCTTTGGCGACGACGGCCTGCTTGTTTGTTCGCTGCCGCTACATCAATGCCATCATACTTATTTTCAGGCAGAGACAATTGTTGTACAACAACCACGTATGTGATGCTAACGTTGTTTGCATATGTTCACTTTGATAGATTGCCCTACCCGTGCCTATAGATGTTAACACATCAAAAATTGCGAGGTAATCAAAAAAAAAACAAAACTCAACAATGGAGCACCATTTGGGGTCATTCTCTCAAAAAATCATCTACCCCGAAGAGAAAGAGCCTCCATTTATTACATCGTTTGTGGCCGTCGGTAGGGCATTTGTGAGTGTGCGTGGCTCTTATTCATGACAACGTGGGTTCGATCCGTGGTCTCAGACCCGACCACCTTACATTTCTTTCGCCGACGATCACCTCGCTTAGTGACGGCAACCCTACCGAGTAATGAGTCATGAAAAAGCTTCTCAAAAACACCTTGGAAATCGGTATAAAACTATAGGCCGCAATCAGTGATTTTGAAAGTAGAAAGTTCACAGCCCACTGGTTGTGAAAAGCTCTCGCTAATTCTTTGACGGGATGTAATGGGAAACCATTTTTTGTTGTTGTTGCATATTACAAAACTGCGTTTAATTCTACATAATGGAGAAAACTCTAAAAGCCTATACCTAATGTCGCATATAGAGCGCAGTTTATCGCGGCCAGTTTATCGATAATCTTTACCGATTATACCACCCTATCTGAGATTAAATTGACACTTCAGTTGCCAATTTTGTGCTTAGACTAATTTAAAGCAATTCCCTGCTGAGACCAAAATATCAAATATGGCGGCACAACAGAAAATTTAATTTGGCGGTTCTTGGTTTCACAAGTTTTTAACAAATGTTTTTGAAATAACTGAACTTTTAAATTTTTGAACTCACTCACAATGACAGGCCATTAAATCGGCGGCGGCGTGAGCTTCAAAAAATTGTCGGTGGCGGCGACACGTCGGGAAAATTTCGATCGGCTTCCGTGTGTCAAACAGTTGATTTTTTGTGAATGTTTTTATTAAGGTTGTATTTTTTGGGTGTGGCCGTCGGATGTGCAATGGTAGTGTGCGCGCCTCTTGTATATGAGATCCAGGGTTCGATCCCCGCTCTGACCACCTTAAATTTCTTTCAGCGGCGGTCACCTCGCATAGTGACGGCGACACTATCGAGTATTAAGCCATGAAAAAGCTTCTCAAAAATACCGTTCGGAACCGGTGTAAAACTGTAGGTCCCAATTAGTGAGTACAAAACTAGAAAGCGCACAGCTCACTGGTTTGTGAGAAGCTCTCCCCAGTTCCTTCATAGGATGTATTGGGAAACCATTTTTTTTTGTATTTTTTTGGTACTTAGCAGTGGTGCATCAAATTGTACACCAGTTAAATCTGCCCATTGTCCCCATGTAGGGACACCCCTCTTTCCCAAAAGTGAGCAATAAATTTTAAGTTTTTTCATTGAACCCCTTTTATTTAATCGCTAATGAATTAACAAAAATCAATAAAAGCAATTTTTATCTTTTGTTATCTTTTGGGCGTTAATGGGTTAAAATGAGCTTTAATATTAAATTTCTGTTATTACAAATTAAACCTACTTTGAAAGACGGTGCCTTTAATTACTACGTTCTAAAAGCCTGACTCGTCGCCTACAAATTCCCAGTACATTCTGAAACAATCAGACAAGTAGTTTAGAAGTTATGATATTATTATGATATTTTTTTGCAATCCGCTCCACGGTGCCATGGAACATTGGATAGACACGCGGACTTACAGTGATGGTGCTTCGGTTCAAATCCATGTCAGAGAAAATGTAAGTAGTGCTAAAATAAATTTATAAATAAAATTTAAAAAAACCTATTAATGAGAGCAGAAGATTCCATTCCAATATAAATCGTACTCAGCGAAACATAATTCGTTTGCGTTGAACGAAAAAACAGTTTGTAGCACAAAAAAATTTGTTATTTTTTTGTACAAGTTTTTTCCAAGTTTGGACTTATCCTAACTCGTTTGCTTTTTTAATCTGTATCCGTTTCAAGATCAAATATTTTCTATTGAAAATTATTTTTATTATTTTATATAAAATATATTTGCCAAAATTCAAGAGAAATTGTTTATTATGGTCGATGTTTGGGAATATAAGTACATAGTTACTCATTGTTCACCAAGGCAAATCATCAGGTATCTTCTCAGAAAGTATTTGGGTGTATAAGATCTGTTTTGTAATTCCCTTCTAGACTTATTTTTCGACCTCTTTGTATGGGGAGCTGAGTCGTCGAAAATTTAGTTTTGCGGGAAATAAATACACCCAATATACCTAAATACTTGCTGAGAAGGGAGCTGATGTTTTGCCTTGGTGGACAATGAATCACCCTGCATAAGGCTAAACAAAACTCAAATTATCGACAATTGTTTCAAAACATTTACTACCATACACATCAATACTCACAAATTTCTTACCTATTCAGGCTTTCATTGAATGCCAGTGAATATTTGTTGGTGTTTCTAAAAAGAAACAATGATCATTCAATGGGACATCCATTTCAATCCTTATCGGGTTCGAGATAAAATATACGAAAGAACAGTTTATGGAAACCCATTTCGTTTCTCGTAAATGTTTTTATTGTTTAGAGTTACCATATATCGGTTGTAGTGCAGACTTTTTAGTGCTGTTACTATTAATAATAATAAATTTGCATTATTTACCCTAAAGAAACGATATGTTTGTTACATTCCCTAAACGAAGTTCATTTACAATTTTTGAAATTTCGTTTGGGATTAACGAACTGTTTCTTTGCATGCAGTGATACATCAGACGGAAAGTTGTCAGAGAAAATGTCTTTGTACCAACCATCAGTACATTCAGTCTATACGCCAACACTTACGATAATGGACTGAGACTGTTAGATACTGCCGCGGACAAAAACATGGTTGCCAGAAGTACGAGATTCCAATATAAGGATATCATGGTAATTGATGGAAGGAACTCTACTAGTGTAATGGACGTATGTGAGATTCGAGAATATTCCGATTCGTATCACTACCTAGTTGCAGCAAAGGTTCGCCCAAGGTTGAGTACAGCGTACGTCGTGCGAAACTAGACATTTAGAAAGCTGGACATCGAAAAACTGAAATTACCAGAGATAGCCACGGCCTATGGAGAGAATCTCACTCAGATACTAGCGCAGAGGAAGTACATTCTCCACTCTATCAAAACTGCTACAGAGATCGCACTTGGTAATGAAAAGCCGCTAAAAGACAAATTATCGTACGATGAATAATATTGCATGGCAAGTGGTGAAAAGAACGCTGCACGTATGGCAATGCTTCAGTCAGCTGCAACGCAATCCGCGACAGAGCGGTGTAATGCGAAGAAGAGAAAGGAAACCCGTTTCTTTAAGAAGGAAACACGGTTGTGGAGAAACTGCGGAAGTGAGCAAATTGAATCTTGCAGAAAGAAGAATGAGGCTCGTAAATTCTACCGAAAAGTACAAAGCCAAACCAACGGCAATGGATCAGGGCTCCCTTTTTGTGGAGATACGGACGAAAATCTTGTCACAGATGTATGTTGGGTATATGGACAGATCACTTCTCCGCTTTACTTGTCCCAGGAGAGTTCAATATAGATGAGGATGTCGACCACATACGGGCCGCTGGCGTCGAATTTCCCCGTCCTAGCCAAAGCGGTGTTAGTACTGCAAAATCTTGGATTAATAACAACAGAGTCTCTGGTACTGATGGATTGCCGGCTGAGTTGTTTATGGCTGGCGGCTATGAGTTGGAAAGGCGCTTGCGTCAGCTCATATGCAAAATCTGACCAGACGATTGGAGCCTTAGCATACTGTATGGTTTTCAGAAAAGGCGACCCAAGTATATGTACCAACTATCGTGGAATAAACCTTTTATCCATCGTATACAAGGACCTCTCGAGCGTAATGTGCGAAATACTAAAGCCGTTTGTTGCAGACCTGAGCGGACTTTATCAGTGTGGCTTTAGGCCTGGAAATTCAACAATCGACCAGATATTCACATTACGACAAATCCTGAAGAAACTACACGAAAAATAAATCGACAGCTACGACCTCTTTGTAGATTATAAGGCTGCCTTAGATAGCCCGATACGAGGACATCTGTACCAAGCTATGTCGGATCTTGGTATTCCCTCTAAGCTGACACCCCTTTGTAGAATAGCACAGAGCGACACGAAATTGTCAGTCAAGATTGGTAAAGATCTCACCGAACCATTTGGTACATGACGAGGCCTTAGGCAGGGCGACACCCTGTCATGCGATCTCTTCAACATATTAATTGTGATCATTGTGAGAAAATCTGCAGTCAACACGAATAAATGCATCAGTAGCAAAACCCACACGCTGCTCGCGTATGCACGCTAAACAATCTGTATTTTATTGTTGTTTGGATACAAAAATAATCCATTTGTAGCTTGTCGCAAACATAGCATACTTGTGTAAAAACACATTGTGGCTGCTATTCAATATATGTATATGAAAATTATTTACATGATCCAAATGTGGTTTTGTTTATAGAAAACTGCTGAAAACAAAATCGTGACACACAACAAAAAAACAAAAAGCACCAGATCTTCAATTCGAGAAATCCAAATGCTTGCAAACATCTTTATGTTTCCTGTAATATATTGCTGTGGCCGATCGAGGGGGTCTCTATGGCACAGCTGATCGAAAAGGTACTAGGGAAATGATGTAGAATGAGAGATCAAATAATGACAGCTAAATTATGTTTTATGTTTTCATCGAACGAAAAGATACATTTCCTTTTATTTCTGCCCGTATTATGCCCAAACAAAGAGTAATTTAAAAAAAAAAAACTCGAACTCCATAAAATGGCCTACTACTTCGTCGTCATCAAGAGAACGTGAAGAGAGTCGACGTTAATGGACGAAATCTGCGGAAGTTACTGCAGCATTTTCGAGAACAGAGAAAGAATCCGCAAAATCGGGTTTGACAGTAAACGGGCACAGGACAAAATTAATGGTTCGACAAGCAGAGCGTCCACCCGTGTGAATGAAAGGGTGAACGTTGATAACCGTTATAATTTCCAGGGAGTGGATGAATTTGTTTGCCTCGGATCTGACGTGAACAAAAGCAATAACTTTAGACTAGAAATCGAACGGAGAATTGTGGTGTTATTTCGGGCTAAGCATGCACTTCAGAGATAAGACCCTCTCTCGAGAAACGAAGATCCAATTATGTCAGAGCCTCATATAAACTGTCTTACTTTATGGTGCAGAATCCTGGGTTATATCGCATGATGATGAAACATAACTGGGAGTCTTCGAGTGAAAAATGTTCTGAAACATATATGGTCTTATAATAGAAAAAGGCAAGTATCGACGACGGAGAAACCATGAGCTGTATAACTTGTATCCCGAGATCGACGTAGTTAGGCGTATCCAAATAGGGCATTTATGCCGGCTGGCCTATTTCAGTAGAATGGATCTGACTGAACCAGTGCGAAATGTATTCGAGGACGTACTCGAAGGACATAGATAAATATCACGACCAAGACTTGGCTGGAAAGAACAAGAGGCTAAATACGAAACGATTTCATTATCGTGTTGTCGGTACTGCAGTATTTTAAATAGTCTGGGAGCCAGCATTATCGACATGACAATATCATTCGGGCGATTATCGTCAAACATAATTTGACCGCAGGTGGAACATTGCTTGCGAGAGTTTGGTGTTACCAACTGGAGAAGAAAAGCTGAAGTTCGAGCCGGTTGGAGAAGCATGTTATTCTCATTTTGTAAGACCATTGACCCCTGTGGGTTTTTTTAGGCCACCTAAGTAAGTAAGTAACTGTGCCTTAACTAAATAAATTGCTTCCGAATTGGGTCGTTGGGTTTTTGGGTTTATCTGCAACATGGCAAACCCCGACATTTATCTAAGCCTTTATAAGCTGCAATTTGAAAAGGGGTAAATTTAAAGAGCAGCACTTAAATTTGTCCCCGGTTTTATTCCAAATCTTCTCCGACACAAATTCTTCGATGGTGCTTGAGAAGGGCACCAAATACTAACCACATTTGAATGACATCTCCAAAGTTGACAACGAATTATCCTTCATGCCTTTCTGAACACTTCCTAAGTCTCTGTTCCAGTATGTCCTGTGCTATAGAATTTTGCTTATACACTCAAACATACACTTGAGTATAAAAAGTGTAACTCGTTTTTAAATATTTTCGATTTGAATAAATTTGGTTATAGAGAAATACTAAAGAGAAGCCATGAGTGTTTTAGTTCCAACAAATTCCCGTTGAAAGTCACTGGGCCAGGGGGTTTCGCTGATACAGCTGGTCGACCTTCTAACTGAAAATTTGATAGAGAACAGAATGAGCGAGAATGAGAAAGAGGGTGAGCGATAGCCGAATTGAAAAAACTGACTTTGAATTTAATTTTATTACCACTAATGACTTTTACAATAATTTTATATTCAATAAATTAGTTTTGTTTTAAAGAGCACAACAATTTTCACTTATATTCTTTTGTAAAAATAAATAAATGGTTTCCCATTACATCCCATGAAGGGACCGGGGAGAACTTCTCACAATCTTTTGTATTACGTTCAAATTCTGGAAGAAAAAAAACGGGCATAAAAAATCGTATCTAGACTATCGTTACTCGGTGATCACACACGGCAATTTTACTTGCACAAGTCTGGAGTTCATAGGAGAGAGAGAGAAGAAGAGCTACCGTTCCCTTCCCCTCTCTCTCCTATAAACTCAAGGCTTGCGCAAGTAAAATTGCCATGTGTGATCCCCGAGTTAGCCCAGTGACTTTCAATGGGAATTTGGTGGAACTGAAACACTCATGGCTTCTCTTTATATCATTCTCTTTACACTAGGCTAACGACAGTTTTGATACGTTTTCTATGCCAGAATTTGGACATAATTCAAATGAAACTTAAATAAATTGTTGTGTTTTTCAAATCAAAACTAATTCAATGCATATAAAGTTATTTTAAAAGTCATAAGTGCCGATAAAATCAAATCTGAAGTCAGTTTTTTTTCAATTCGCCTATCGCTCACTCTCTTTCAATTCTGTCCTGTATCAAATTTGCAGTTAGGAGGTCGAACCAGGGGGTTCTATGCCACAGCTGATCAACCTTAAAGTTGGCGAAACATACAGGATAAAGTAAGAAAGAGAAATGGCGATAGATGACTGGAAGTAACTATGTAGGGTTGCTTAATATTTTTCTCTCACATTTGCCTTTGTGTATTGAACCAAAAGTACAAGAGTCATCAACTGAGAGTGTTTTTGTGGTAATTAAATCGAGGAAAAAAGGTATAACAAGTGAAATAAAGCAAAATATAATGAAGTGTTAGAGTAAAATTATTTATATAGACACAAACTTTTTAAAATAAAGATTTTTCTCATTCTGCATGGGTTGCCACGTCTGTATAACTCTTGCTCCAACTTTTCCAATGACTTTTCTTGGTTTCCGGTCCAAGAAAAACAGCTGTTGCAAACTCTATGTTTATTACTCTATGGATCGACCAGTTGTGTCCTGGAAACCCCCCTTTGACGACCACACGCAAGTTTGTTTGCCCTAGAGTTTTTAACGCCTAGAATTTTTCAGATAGGAGATAGAGCTAATGTATCCATAGGTGATTTATAGAAGAGCCTAGTGCCAACAATAGTGTAGTAGGCGTCAATTTTTTAACTCATCCGATTTGACCCCAATGAGCTATCAAGTTGGGTCAAAAAGTGGTTTTAGTTCAAAGGGATGCAACGGGCCGAAAAAAATGACCCTCGTGGTGAAAACGCCAGTTACGTTTTGAGTCCATTCCTTACCTTTTAAAAAATGTAAGGTCGAATATCAACGTGCTTACATGGACCGTACAAATGTTTGGCCAATGTGTAGCTTGAATTGTGTAGCTTTGGTAAAAACAAATAAAAAATTGTTGGTCCCAATTTTTGCGGCGTAGCTATTATTAGGTCGTAGATCAAGATTAGGTTGTGGCCGTCGGTGGTGCAATGGGTAGTGTGCGCGCCTCTTGAACATGAGATCCTGGGTTCGATCCCTGCTCTGACCACCTTAAATTTCTTTCGACGGCGGTCGACGACACTATCGAGTATTTAGCCATGAAAAAGCTTCTCAAAATACCGTTCGGAATCGGTGTAAAAACTGTACGTCCCAATCAGTGAGTGAACAATTATAAAGCGCACAGCTCACTGGTTGTGAGAAGCTCTCCCCAATCCCTTCATGGGATGTAATGGGAAACGGTTTTTTTTTTTAGCAGTATTATTGATCGTAGGTCAAGATTAGGTTGTGGCCGTCGGTGGTGCAATGGTTGGTGGTCGCGCCTCTTGTACATGAGACTCTGGGTTCTGGGTTCTGACCACCTTAAAATTTCTTTCGGTGGCGGTCACCTAGCATAGTGACGGCAACACTATCGAGTATTTAGCCATGAAAATTTTCTCAAAATACCGTTTGGAACCGGTGTAAAACTGTAGTATAAAACTAGAGTGAGTATAAAACTAGAAAGCGCACAGCTCACAGATTGTTAGAAGCTCTCCCCAATTCCTTCCTGGGATATATACTAAATATTGTTTATATACTAAATATTGTTTCTTCCCATTAAACAAGAAATTTCCCAACATATGTGAGACATCTGGTTAGTCTAGACACAAACCAAAGCAAAAGTAAACAATAGAGTTGATAATAGTGGGATGTAGCAATGCAGTGAGTATAAAACGAGAAAGCTCGCAGGTCACTGATTGTGAAAAGCTTTCCTCAATTCCTTCATGGGATGGGAATGGGAAACCATTTATTTATTTTTTAGATCAAGAAATTAGTTAAAATCGCTTCGGCCGAAAATATATAGTCGTCAAATGGTTAGCAATTCATTCAGGCATACTGCAATTTCGATACGTTTTTACCCTTCCAAAAATCAGCTGATATAGGTAAATAAAATCACGAAAACAACAAAATCGCGTTATACCTGAACATGATCTTAAGACCCTATTTAACATTATCCCAGTAGGTGGCTTCTTCTTGAAGAAAGTTGGGCAGAATTCCATTCCAGTTGAAAGGCAAACGCACTCAAATGTTTTGATTAATACCAGGCTGGCACAGACTAATCAACACTGGTCTCAGAGAGAATAGTAGTGTTTTGAGAAACTTGAACAAAAGCTGACAGATTTTCTGCCAGACTACATATTTTTTATCTCGCCTCAGACTATGCGATTGAGTATGGACATACGCGATTTGCTATCAGATCGTTGGACTAAAGAGGATGGTGAGTCAGGATATTAAATAATTCACGGCAAGAATAACAATAGTAAACGTTGTAGGCTTAGTTGAGATTACAACCCTATGCCAAAAAACGAATCCCCGGTTTTAGTGACTGACCTAGTTGCACAGTGGTCAGTTGTGGGGAGATTTTAAAATTTAAAATTTTGGAATAAACCAACAACATTTGACCTTTTTAACTAATCGTAACATTTATTATCCGTTCACCAAATGTGTCACAATTTTTTAAAAAAAACTACTGAAAATATTAATTCTAATCTATGTATTTACAAACGCTGAAAAAAATCTGCCGGTTTTATTGTTCAGATTCAAATATAACGTGTTTATAGCTTGTCGCAAATATACTATATTTGTCTCCAAACACATTGTGTTTGCTATTGAACGTTACATGTTTGAGACACAATGATTAATAGGTTTGTGACCCAAATGTGGCTTTTTTTGTTGAAAACTGCTAAAAAGAAAAACCTGACTGACAACAAAGATACAAAAAATTACATGAGGTGTCAGGGGGACACCCGGTTGGAATGAAGTTCCTTCGCTACATAGTAGTCGTGTTTTGGTTACAAGCAAGCGATTATCGCTTGGTAAGCTGCAAAGAAAACGGTTTTTTAGCGAGAAGTCATTTTGTTCAAAAATATGAAAAATGGTTAAAAACGGTAAAAGATGTCAACATTTGTTTGTTTTAAACTTAGCGAGAATGAATCTCGCCGCTAAGTTCTCGCTAAGTGCTTCATACAAAACAAGCGAATATATAAGCAAGCGGTGTAACCAAAACACGCTTATTATGTACTAGTTAGTTCCAACACGCCTAAGGTGCCTGTTTAAAAATACGATAATTTAAATGGATCTTTAAGAAAAGATACTTTTTGTAAAATGATAAACTTTTTGTAAGAACAATTTTATTTTTTAATAGAATGTATTTTTTTAAAAAAAAAAAGATATTTTTAAAGGTCCTGTATTATATGTATTATATATTATATTTTCCCGAAAAGTTCGTTTTTTAAAGATCGGCACTTCTTTTATTAAAAGCTAATGTTTTTTTAAGAAAAGGTACTATTTTTAAGAAGAAGTACTTTCTGTAACAAAAAAAGCTATAAGAGTATGAATTTTTTTTAAAAAGAAATACTTTTTTAAGAACAGGTACTTTTTAAAGAAGTGATACTCTTTTTAGGAAAAGGTTATTTTTTTATGAAAATGTACTTATTTTCAGAACGTCTACATGTCTCAATAAGAGAAAAGAAGATGTATTATTTCATTTTTAAGAAAAATCTTTTAAAGGAATTTTTTAAGAAAACGTATTTTTGACATAAAATTATTTTAGCAGCAAAATCAGATCTGCACCAAAATTTCACCAACGGTAAAGGCGTTTGCGCTGAGTTGAAAAATAAGTTTTGTTTTTTGCGCTAGGACCAACTTCTTGAGATATAGGCCTTTAAAGCTTGAGTATATAATCGGTCATATCTCAGGTATTTATCATCGGATCTGCTTGAAATATGTATCATTACAAAGCCCTTGTGGAACTCTATAATTCTGTATATAAACATATTTTGTTTTATTAACCCTTTGAGGGCACATTTAAAAAATGTTTTTTAACCTCACTTTTTTGCGTTACTCAACTTGTTCTTCTTGTCTTTTGGTGTTGTTTTTTGTTGTCCTTTGTTGTAGTTTTTACACACCAAAATAAAAAAAATATTCCTAAAAACTCGCGCGATTTTTCTGATTTTGTCACACATCGACTTAAGCTACAGAGGGAATTTGATCTACTGCCTGAGCGCGGCCGGATGGCCGGGCGACTAATTAGAATATAAATTTAACGACTTATGAAATTTGTTTCTTCAGGATCGGATAATAAATGGCAGAGTTATGGGCGATTATACATTCAAGCTTTGGAGACCTATATTTCGGAAAATATGGACTTCCGCAAACTTTTTTATTTTTTTTTAAATCCGCATTTAATGTTCTACCAGGCAAAAAAAACGAAGAAAATCCAATTTTGCTGCTAATTTTGCTCCCTTTTTTCAAGAATAGGTACACTAATAGGAGGTACTTATCTCAAGAAAAGTTATTTTGTTTCAAAAAAGGTACTCTTTAAAGAAAAGGTAGTTTTTTAAGAACAGACAATTTGTTGTAAGAAAATTTACTTTTTTAAGAAAAGGTACTTATTTAAAAAAAAATTATTTTTTAAGAAAAGTTTCTTTTTGTAAGAAAATTTACTTTATTAAGCAAAGGTACTTCTTTAACATAAGGTTGTTTTTGAGAAAAGGTACTTTGTTTAAGAATATGATTACGAATTTTTTATTTTGAGAAAATTCCTTTTTTTAAGAAAGAAAAGAAAAGATTAAGAAAAATTTTCTTTTTTTAAACTTCTTTCACTTTGGATTTTCTAAATTTACTGATTATTGGGATCAAAATTAAAATATATACTAAATATTGATTATAGGCTTCACCAAGAAAACTTCCCATTAAACAAGAAATTTCCCAACGTATGTTAGTCTAGACAAAAACCAAAGCAAAAGTTTCCAATATAGTTGATAATACTGGGTTGTAGAATAATAACGCATTTACGCCGCCGTTTATCGCTGCTAGGTTAGCGATAACCTTGTTCTCTAACCTTTGCCGTTTGCACCATCAAAATTGAGATTAAATTGACATTTCAGTTGGCAACTCTGAGGTTAGACTCCGCGTCGAGACAAAATTATCGAAGACGGCGGCACAACAGAAAAATTTAGTTGGCGGCTATTGGATTTTCCAGTTTTGTACAAATTTGTAATGTTTTTGAATTAACTGAACTTTTATAATTGGATCAGTGAGTCAAATCGGGTCAGTCGATAAAATCGGCTCACATTTTAAATAAATAACAACCAATTATATCGAAAGCGGTGTGTGCTTCAAACATTTTTTATTGGCGACGACGCGTCGACAATTTTTTGATCGGCTTCCGTCTCAAATACGATTTACAATTAGACGACCAGAAGATATGCGCAACTTGGCAACCCTGGTAAAAGAGAACCAAAAAGTACTAGGAGTTCACTCAAACGCATTTCTCTCTCGCGTCATATCTAGCTTATTTCATACTTTTTGCATAGTTAATGTAATTTTACTTCAACATGGTTGGAATTTGTATAGTTATATACAATAACACTATCAAAAAGCTGCTCGTTTATTGAAATATTCAATGAAGAGAGTAAGAGAGAGTGTAGAGAAGTACTAGGGTTTCACTCGTTTTGTTTGTTGGCATTGGAGTGAAGAGAAATTTTGACTGTCTACTTATACATCGTTTTTGTCCGTCTGTCAAACAGTTTACTGTTTGTGTATGTTTTTTATTATGGTTGCAGTTTTTTAGTAACTAACAGTGTTGCACCAAAATGTACACCAGTTTAAAATGAGGTTAAAAATAAAACTTCAGTTTCTACAGATTAAAATTGTATGAGTAATCTTCTGGGTTAGCGCTGGTTAACGGAATTAACCTGCGAAATGCATTAATCTATAAGAAAGAAACTTCGTTCCGAAACTTCGTTCCAAAAGCAGCAGTTCTTCAATTCATGAAAACAGTGCTCGCAACCTTATACATGGTTCCTGTAATATGAGGCTGGTGCCGTTTTTTTTCAGCATGCATGAGATGTGGCATGAATAAGAAACTATGAGTTAAAACAATGTTACTATATAACTGAACGAAAATTCAAAAACATGTCACTCTACTACTTAGTATGCGAGAATGTATGCTCCACAAATTTGGGGCGGTAGGACAAATCTTTGTGTGGTCTATATACTCTATCTGTAGCTTGTGAATGTTTGTGTTTTTGGCGATATAACTGAGCGAGATTCTGGGTATTGTTTCAGTAAACGAAATTGCTTAACCACATGCGACTTACACCAAATTACATTTTGTGGCATCGAGGGTTATCAGTGTACACCTTTAAATAATTATCTGGTATAATGGCATTTTTGGCCTAAAGTGTATTCGGTTAACTTCACAAGTTGAATGGAACCGAAGCGAAAATATTTCGAGGAATATGAGCAAATCCATAAATTAATTTACACAAATATATTTGTCAACTCGTTCAACGGTTTAATGATTGAAGGGAAGCGAACTTGTGGAAGTTCAAGTTCTGTCGCTGAGAAGTTTGCTTCCTCATTGAAGAAGTGCAAAGAGGAACGTCAGATGAGACGGATAACAAATCGATATACAAATTAATCTATGAGCAAATCAATATAAGAAGGATCATCATTGTATTTATTGTGACATATTAAAAATAATTCGACATATAGCGATGATAGTACGGAGAGTGATGTACAGTGGTGTGACCTACTTTAGGATGCAACTCTTCTATTTGTGTGAGATTATTTTTGGTATCGATTACCCACCAGCACGAAGCACAAGTTGTAGGCAATGTAAATTCTTGTGTATTTGTTGCATCAGTTTTTTTTAAATGTTTTGTTATTTTCAATGGGGTTGGTATTCTTCGCGCAAATAAATTCAATATTTCATTTCGCGTTTTCTCCTACGCGTTTCGGCGATTTGTAGTCGCCTTCATCAAGGAGTCTAATAACAACTCTTTATTTATTGCAACGAAGTTCCTTATCGCACGTTGCGGGATGGAGGCTAAATGAATAAAAATTAAACAACTTTTGTTTTAACACTATTATGCTACAACCCACTATTATCAACTATATTGGGTGCTTTTGCTTTGGTTTGTGTCTAGACTAATAAGATGTCTCATATATGTTTGGAAATTTGTTGTTTAATGCGAAAATTTCTAGATGGAGCCTGTAACCAATATTTAGTATATATGTATTGTAGTTTTGAACCCAATAAAAAGTAAATTTAGAAATCCAAAGTGAAAGAAGTTTAAAAAAAGGAAATTTTCCTTTTTTTCACCAAATTCAAGCAAATTGTGAAATTCTTCCATCGGTGTATTAGTATGGTTCCTCAATGTGTGCCAGTTTTCCATGATACTTCTTATCATCTGTTCAACTTTCGCAATCAGGTGAATTGGAGTAATATTCCTTTCCGATGTAGGAATTCTTGTTTTTTTTTTAACTCGGCATTATAATACTATACGCTGATATAATCGTTTACAATGTAAACCAAAAATATATTTGATAAGAATATTCTAGTCGCTCTTAGGGAAGAATTGTCCCCAAAATTATTGCCCAGAAATTGTTCCCATCCTTAGCGCTATCGTGTTTTAACAGAGGCAACCAAGGCTACTTACTTACTTACTTAGGTGGACCCAAAAACCCCAGAGGGGTCAATGGTCTTACCAAATGAGGATGAAAAGTTTCTCCAACCGATCGATCTTCCACTTTTCTCCACCAGTTGGTAACACCAAGCTCTTGCAAGCAACCTTCCACTCGGTCTTTCCAGAGAAGTGTTCGTCGTCGTATTTATCCATACCCTTCGAATGCCTTTCGCCCTGGTTCATTATGATCCATTCTACTGGCATGGCCGAGCCACTGTAAACGCCCTACTTTAACACAAATTACTACGTCGCTGTCGGGCTACAGGTTCGTGATTCATCAGTGGTCGATACTCGCCGTTTTTTTATTAGAGGACCCTATATTTTTCGGAGCACTTTTCTCTGGAAGACTACCAGACATGTTCCATCAGCGTGCAATATGACCCAGGATTCTGTAACGCAAAACAGGTTGTAGGATAGTCTGATAAAGTTGGACCTTCGTTTCTCGAGAGAGCATATTATCTCTGAAGTGCTTGTTTAGCCCGAAACAACATCTGTTTGCAAGCACAATTCTCTGTTCGATTTCAAGGCTGAAGCTATTTCCACCGTTCACTGCAGGTCCGAGGTAAATACATTCGACCACTACCTCGAAATTATAATGGTTATCAACGTTCATCCTTTCATCCATTCCGGTGGATGTTCTGTTTATTGAAACCATTAATTTTGTCTTATCCTCGTTTACTGCCAAATCCACTTTTGCTGATTCCTTCTCAGTTCTCGAAAATACTGCAGTTGCTTCTAGCAGATTTCGGCGAATGATATCGAAATCGGCACCAGCAATATCATACAGGAAACATAAACATGTTTGCAGGCATTGGATTTCTTGAATTGAAGATCTGGTGCATTTTTGTTGTTTGTCACGGTTTTGTTTTCGCAATTTTCAATAAACAAAGCCACATTTGGATCATGTAAACCTATATTATAGTCTATTAATCATGGTGTCTCAAACAAGTATTATTGAGCAGCAGCCACTATGTGTTTGGACACAAGTATACTATGTTTACGACAAGCTACAAACGAATTATTTTTGTATCCAAACAACAAATAAAATACCGATTGTTTAGCGTGCATACGCGAGCAGCGTGAGACCTTGGCTGCTGATAGATTTATTCGTGTTGACTGCAGATTTTCTTACAGTGATCACAATTAATATGTTGAAGAGATCGCATGATAGGGTGACACCCTGCCTAAGGCCTCGCCTCGTACTAAATGGTTGGGTGAGATTTTTACCAATCTTGACTGACAATTTCTTGTCGGTCTGTGTTATTCTACAAAGGCGTTTCAGCTTAGCAGGAATATCAAGCTGCGACATAGCTTGGTACAGATTTCCTCGTATCGGGCCATCTAATGCAGCCTTATAATCTACAAAGAGGTGGTAAGTGTCCATTTGCTTTTCGTGGGTTGTATCCAGGATTTGTCGTCATGTATCTATATATCTGGTGGATAATTGACTTTCCAGGACTAACGCCACACTGATAAGGTCCGTTCATGTGTACAACAAATGTCTTTAGTCTTTCGCACATTACGCTCCAGAGGACCTTGTACGCTATGGATAAAATGCTTAGTCCACGATAGTTTGTACATATATTCGGTTCGCCTCTTTTTGAAAATAGGACACAGTATGCTATGACTCCAATCGTTGCGCATGCATTCATCTAGATAGATATTGGATATATGCAATATCATCTAATGCATGCACCTTTCCAACTCATAGCCGCTAGCCTTCAACAGCTCAACTGGTAGACCATCAGCACCAGCGGGCTTTATTGTTCTTAAGCCGGGAAATTGCACTTCCACCTTTGCTTTAGCTAGAAGGGGGCAGTTAATGCCAGGGTCCCATATGTGCTCGACTCCCTCATCTATATTCAAGTCTCCTGGGACAAGTAATGCAGAAAAGTGATCTCTCCATAGCCCTAATATACTCTCCACATCTGTGACAAGATTCCCGTGCTTATCTGCGCAAAATGGGGTCCTGATCCATTTCCGTTGGTTTGGCTTTCTACTTTTCGGTAGAGTTTACGGGCCTCATTCTTCCTTTTGTAAGATTCAATTAGCTCAATCTTGCGTTTTCTCCACAGCCGTTGTTTTCTTCTGAAGCAAACAGGTTTCCTTTCTTCTCTTTTCCTTGTACCGATTTGTCGCAGATGGAGTTGTAACTGACTGAAGCGTTGCCATACGTGCAGCGTTATTTTCATCACTCGCCATGGGACACTCTTCATCGTACCCTGGTTTGTATTTAAACGGTTTTTCATAGTCAAGTACGGTCTCTGCAGCGGTTTTTATAGAGTGGGAACTTTACTTCTCTGCATAGGCCGTGGCTATCTCTGGTAATTGCAGGTTTCCGATGTCCAGCTTTCTCTATGTCTCGTTTCGTACGAGTTGTGCTCGGCTTAACTTTGTGTGAACCTGTGTTGCAACCAGGTAGTGATCCGAATGAAGGTGAACAATCTGGTTCTTCGTCTGTTGGTCAGAGGATATTCAAGTAGCCTTGTGGATATCCTTATGTTAAAATCTCGTACTAGTGGCAACCATATTTTTCGAGTCATGGCTAATGCAGCGGTTGAATGTTTCGTCTAGGCGCTCATAGACCATGTCCTTCATATCGTCGTGTTTTTCTTCCGTGGGGCATGTACATAAATTAGTGATATCTTAAGGTATTTCGCTTTTATGCGAATGGTGACTGTTCGTTCACAAACGCAGATGTCGCAGTCTTTTGCCAACTACCAATCCGCAACCACATTCATGTCATTTCTCATGACAGCTGTAGTATAATTCACAGTTCTTCTTCCTTGTACAGCCATAACCTTTCCATCGTGTCTCCTGAATAGCACACGCAAAGAAAAAAACGTTTATTGATCGGTTGCCGCAACAATACTGTGATTGATTTGAATTAATTTATTAATCGCAACCATTCATGTAGTTCTCCCAAATGAACTCATATATCGCAAATGTGTATTATGTTGTTGCAAACGCGTTCTCGTTTGCATCAAACGCGTGCAAAATTACATTTGCGATAACTGAAATGAGCCATTTTTCTAATGAGAGCACAGATTACGAAGAACGTAAATTTCTCTCATTCTCTCACTGTATACACAGTCTTATCCTTTCGATTGGCATGCACACTCACACATACACATGAAAGTGATCACACACTCTAATGCTTCTACCTTGTCAATATATCTTGGATGGACAATTGAAACCAAAAACCAAAATCATGAAAGTTGGAAATTTAAACAAAAAAGAGTTATGGAAGCCATAAATAAAAGTTTTAATTAAAACTCGGTTGCTGTAACCGAAAGAACAGTTGGTGGAACCGTTTTTCGCTTCTCGCAAACGTTTTTTCAGCTCTACTTTTTCATAACTCGTTTACTGCAAACGTTTTTGAGTTCTCGCAAACGTGTATTTAGTTAAGAGCAACAAGAACTCGGTTGCTGCAACCAAAAAAACAGTTTTTCGTTTCTCGCAAACGTTTTTTCCGCTTATATTTTTCATAACTCGTTTGCTGCAAACATTTTTCGGTTATCTGAAACGAAATGACATTTATGGATTAACAGAAGTTCGTTTCTCCCAACTACAGTCCCCAAACGAACTTCAGTTATCTGAGATTTCGTTTGGGAGGAACGAGTTTTTTCTTTGCGTGCAGAAATGTCAGCCTTATACTTCTCGAGGACATCTGCCATTTTGATAGTGGCACCGGATCTACATACATATACAGTATTCTAACATTCCAAGTGCATATCTGTAAATCGAGATCCTTATAACGTTTGCGGGGGTCATGAACAAATAGGGGTGTTTTATGTTTCTCAAGGTTACACCGGTTTAAAATTGCATGTATTAAGAGCTACATTATCGGGTCCAGGATATCATATACATATATGATGTTACCAAACGGTATGACAATTGAATAGACTGACATCCTATAGTGGAAGGTATAAAAATCAAATATGTTGAAAGCAGACAACCCGTGACATGTTAAAGCTCGAACGACCAACATAAAGGTCAAAAGAAATTAAGCTAAGAATTAGAACAAACACAAAAGCGCCCCAACAATTACACGCTGAAACACGGTCCATGTAACATTATGCAGGAACCATATATATGTTTGGAACATTGAGGTCATGTATGGAAGATCTTCTGCTTGTTTGTTTCATTGTTGTCAGACATGTTTTTGTGTTCCGTAGTTTTCAACAAACAAAGCCATATTTGGATTACAAAAACATATTGTTACGAATAAGTAAAAGCTTTTGCTTGCTCTTAATGACCATACTAACATTAGGTAAATAACAGGGCGGTTAGTGCTGCGCCTGAAAGTATGCATTGTAACAACGTAGCATGAATTCGCCTCAGTTAAGATAATTCTCCACCATTCGAGATGATTCCACAAAGATAACCAACAACAACGACTAGAAGGTTCTTGAATTCGTTAGAGATAACTACATTTGAGTATGGTGAGTTTGTATAAATAGCGGAGGTCTTTGGAACGGAGGTTTCAGTTTGTGATTAAACCCCGTAAAGTAAGCAACGCGATTTGATAGTAAAATATAATACTTATTAAAGTGGTATAACTAAAGTAAACTGTTGTACTGTATAAGTAAAATAAAAGGAAGTTATACCGTTGTAATTATCGTAATTGAAAACGAACCTTGTTTTATTATTGGAAATAGAACAGCGCAAAAAGGACGAATAAGGAAATTCGTAACAATTACCTATTAGTCAGTGTGTCTCCAACAAGCAATGTTGAATAGCAAACACAATGTATTTGGACATAAGTATACTATATTTGCAACAAGCTACACACAAGACAAAGATGATAGAGAAACCCTAGATGGTGAAATATATGTGGTGGATTTGAAAGTCAAGAGAAATTTTCTAGATGGCGCACCAGTAGTAGAAATGACCAAATTCCGCTGGAAACTAAAACTATTGAAAAACTATTTACATATGTTGTTTTCATTTTGTATTATCAAAAAATAACGAAATACAATACGAGGTTGAATTTTATGTTTCGGGATTAGAGAACAAAAACAAATATTAATCATGGAAAATCACTTTATTGTTTTTCAAAATATTCCCCATGAAGATTTATATACTTTGGATGTGTTTGAACCAATTGTCTCAACACTTTTGCCACTCTGATTGAGGTATCTCCAAAACATGCATTCTGAATGCAGCAACCGCTTCTTCAGGTGTCGAAAATCGTTGACCTCTCACTTTGTTTTTTACGTATGGAAATAAAAAGAAGTCATTCGATGCGAAGTCAGGACTATACGACGGCTGACCTATCAAATCGATGTTTTGGGTGCTCAAAAATGCAGTTGTTTCAGCCGATGTGTGAGAGCTCGCATTGTCGTGGTGAAGAGTGATCCGTCTTCGGCGGTTGGTTTTCCTGATTTCTTGGAAGACAACTGGCAAACAAATGGTTGCGTACCACTCATAATTCACTGCTCTGCGTTGTTCTAGTGGTACGGTTGCGACATGTCCGGTTTTTCCGACAAAAGAGGCGACCATTTGCTTGGAAGTGCTTCGGGCGCAAACAACTTCTGTTCGATTTGGCTCATCTTGAAACACCCATACAGTTGACTGCTGTTTACTTTCGGGCTCCTTCGGGTAAATCCAGGATTCATCACCTGTCACGATGTCATAGACGTGTTTCGAAGCACCGCAATCGTATTTTTGGAGCATTTCTTTCGACCAATCTACACGAGCCTTTTTGTGAGCGATTGACAAATTGTGTGGGATCCAACGCGAACAAATTTTTTTGACAGTCAAATGTTTATGCAATATTGAATTTATGCTGGTCCCACTAATACTTAAGGTTGTCTCAATCTTACGATAGGTCACATGACGATCTTGCAAAATCAGTTCGGGCACAGCATCAATGGTTTTCGGAAAACCAACTGATTTTGGACGACCTTCACGAAATTCGTCTTGGAGTGAACTACGACCACGATTGAATTCACCATACCATCGATAAACACTGGTCCTTGATGGAGCTTCATCGCCAAAAATTTAATTAAGTTCATCCATGCACTGTTGCTGAGTTAATCCACGTCGAAAGTTGTAAAAAAATAATCGCACGAAATGTTCACGATTTAATTCCATTTTTGGGACGAGATGAATCTTTTAAGTTACTGTAAACAACGCAAATAGTGTTCATATGTCAAAACGTTCTGAGTACACATAACCTCGAAAATGTCCAACTTTAAGATAGAGCTGTCAGTTGCCAGATTGCAACACTAGGGTTGCCAAATCCCGAAACATAAAATTCAACCCGTATGCCTTTACATTTAGGTTTGGGTTTTAAATTCAAACAGCACAATCGAAATAAAATTGATTTTTGAGTGCATTATCGTCGCATACGAGTGAAAAATGGTCGCACAGAAACAGATTTTGCCACCTGGTGAAAATGGTCAATAATCGAATACACCATCGATATTTGTTCTATCATCTTTGCAACAAGATATATTTGCATCCAAACAACAAAATAATACTGATTCTTCAGCGTGTAGTTATTATTTCTTGAAATTTCTCATACATTTCCATCTTTGTAGCTGCTAATGCTCGGTTTAAGGAAAATTAAAAAATTTAATACAAAAATCCCAATATGAAATTGACAGCAACGTAACAAGGAACACAAGGACGAAAACTCTAAGGAATGCGGAATAACACACACGCACAAAGAAAAACAACAAACAACGTAAACATAAACACATTGGGAATTTGTAACCCACCACTTAAGTTGGAAAGGGGTGAAATAGCTTAAAGTGTAAATATTTAAGAGGTTATCATAGGATAAGGATCCTTAATATCACGAAAATCTTTGTTAAGCAATAAAAGAGATGTGTTTATCTTGTATCTGTTGGCTGCGTTGTTTTATGTTTCCAACGAATTTTAAATGTTTGTTTTATATTTAGGCTTCAATAACAGCCGAAAAATAAACCCTTCTCATATCCTTAACACATCTTTCCACTGACGTGAGAAGTCAAAACACAAAGCACAAAAGTCGGCGTGGTGTGAGTTGTGAACATTTCGAAAAAGTTTCTTCTTAAAGTTCGCCATGTGGTCCGTTAAGGATATTTCTTATTTTGTTTTTGTTTTGTTGTTTTATAGACTCTTACTGTTTGTAAACATGAAAAGTTTGAGAAATTTATCTGTTGGTTTTTTGGGATTTCTCTAACAAATAACGATGATTTTTGTTTAATTGAAGTAGGAGCATTAATTTTAATGCGTACTTTTTATAATTAGAAGGGTCACAGATAGAGTTGATAAAGTCTATACTTGAGTACTTTTTTACGAACTTGCAAAATACCACAATTTATCGACATTCACAAACAAAAAGGCATTATTCTGTATTCAAAGTTAAACAAAAGATCAGGCGCAAAAATACCTTCAAAATATTGTACTTTACACAAATTTAGCATTCGCAATAACCACGTTAAACCGTCACAACACTTTCGTTATTACCTGACTGTATAATAAAGGGTTATCCATTACGTGGTTTCAAAAGTATAGGGCTGGAATTCGACATCTGTCAAACTAAGTTGTTAAACCAATTTTTTTTTCTTTTCAGTTGAAAGTCTGACATTCACGAAAATGGATCGCTTAACTATCACCCAACGCATAAAAATTATAAAAAACCTACTACAAAAATGGTGATTCTGGTACAGCCACATATCGTGCTTTAAGAGGAGATTATGGTTTACATAATCGTTCAACTACGCAAGCAATTGGCAAAATTGTGAAGAACTTTGAAGAGATTGGAGCGGTTACAGATATTGTAAGGCCTGTGCATCATCGTTTCGCTCGTTCCGCTGAAAATGTCGCTGCTGTAAGTGAAAGTGTTGCCGAAGACCCGAATGTGTCGATTCCTCGTCGTTCTCAGGAATTAGGACTGTCTTACGACATATTATGGCGTATTTTGCATTTGGATCTACACCTACATCCATATAAAGTCCAGCTCACACAACAACTGAAGCCAGCTGACCATTCACAACGTCGTAGATACGTGGAATGGGTGCTTGAACAGCAGGCGGTGGACGGCGATTTTTCGAACAAAATTTTCTTCAGCGATGAAGCACATTTCTCACTCGGTGGGTATGTTAATAAACAAAATTCTCGTATTTGGGGTTTTGAGAATCCTCAAGTAATTGAAGAGAGGCCATTACATCCAGAAAAAGTCACTGTTTCGTGCGCTCTTTGGTCCGAAGGTGTGATTGGACCTTACTTCTTCGAAAACGACGATGGAACGACTGTCACCGTCAATGCGGAGCGTTGTGGTCATATGCTAACCGACTTTCTTTGCCTGCTATTGAAGAATACGACTTGGAGAATATGTGGCTTCAACAAGACGGTGCCACATACTACCACACAACTCGAGCGAATATGGCTTTATTGCAGGAGACATTTCCTGGCCGCGTAATTTCTCGTCGTGGCGATATCAACTGGCCACCAAGATCATGCGATTTGACACCATTTGACTTTCGCTGTGGGGCTACGCGAAAGACCGTGTTTATGCAAATAAACCTTTAACTCTTGCGCACTTAAGAATCAACATTCGTCAAGTTATGGCTGAGATACCGCCCAATATGTGTCAAAAAATGGTCGAAAATTACCTCAAAAGAATCAATGCTTGCAACACTTCGCGTGGTGGTCATTTAAATGATGTAGTGTTTCACAAATAATTTCAACGTTCAAACTTTATAATAAAAAAGAAATATCATGAAAAAAAATATTTTATATGTCTTTTATTAACGTTTACTTTTGAAACCGCAAAATGTATAACCCTTTATTACGCGTTTGCATTCAGACTGACTCGACGGCTTCTCTAATTGGTAAATCAGTCCAACTCCACAAAAGATGTCATCAGCAGCTGCGCCAAACACCTCGAAAATCACGCCATCTATTTTGTCAACTCTTCATGAAAGTTTGTGAAAATTTGTGTCCCATATACTGCCATAAACGTGCCAGCCATGGCAGCATAAAATTCTCTTTCCAAGAAAGCCAGCTTAATTGATTTAAAAAAAATACGTTTCTTTGCTTTATTTTAATTTAAAGTAACTCTAAAAAAAAACACCCATTACAAAGAAGCCATTGGATAAGGTGTCAAAATTCTGACATGGCGCCAAACTACATGGCGTTCATAAGAATTTCATTCCATTCGGTCTAAGAACTCATAATAAGGGTCAATAAACGTGACTTTAAAAAAAAAATAAATGGTTTCCCATTACATCACATGAAGGGACTGGGGAGAACTTCTCACAATCACTGAGCTGTGCGCTTTCCAGTTTTCACTCACTGATTGGGACCTACTGTTTTACACCGATTCCGAACGGTAATTTGAGAAGCTTTTTCATGGCTAGATACTCGATAGTGTCGCCGTCACTATGCGAGATGACCGCCGCCGAAAGAAAATTTGAAGGTGGTCAGAGCCGGGTTCGAACCCAGGATCTCATGTACAAGAGCCGCGCACACTGACCATTGCACCACCGACGGCCAAACGTGACCTTCCATCTGTCAATTGGAAGGTAGGAAAGTTGGATAATGCTGAAGGACATCGGTGATAACTCATGCTTATCATCAACACCGGATCATTTCCATTTCTCAACATAACTAAAGGCGTTATTTT
The DNA here is from genome assembly GCA_963931995.1 of Phaonia tiefii. NCBI lineage: Eukaryota > Metazoa > Arthropoda > Insecta > Diptera > Muscidae > Phaonia > Phaonia tiefii. Next base: position 43,342,872 of record OZ008371.1, read on the forward strand.
CTCATGGTCAGATTCATCTTAGGGCATATACTAGACAAGCGCATGAAAACACAAATACCAAACAGGATCGTATTATTTCAATTTAAGTAGTGTCAAGTAGTGTACACAAAATAAAAAAAAATTTCGAGATTCGAAATTCGTATGCGGGTGAAATACAAGGTTGAATTTTATGTTTCGGGATTTGGCAACCCTAGTGTTGCAATCTGGCAACTGACAGCTCTATCTTAAAGTTGGACATTTTCGAGGTTATGTGTAGTCAGAACGTTTTGACATATGAGCGCTATTTGTGTTGTTTACAGTAACTTAAAAGATTCATCTGGGCCCAAAAATGGAATTAAATCGTGAACATTTCGTGCGATTATTTTTTACAACTTTCGACGTGGATTAACTGAGCAACAGTGCATGGATGAACTTAATTCAATTTTTGGCGATGAACCTCCATCAAGGATCAGTGTTTATCAATGGTATGCTGAATTCAATCGTGGTCGTAGTTCTCTCCAAGACGAATTTCGTGAAGGTCGTCCAAAATCAGTTGTTGTTCCGAATACCATTGATGCTGTGCCCGAACTGATTTTGCAAGATCGTCATGTGACCTATCGTGAGATTGAGACAACCTTAGGCATTAGTGGGACCAGCATAAGTTCAATATTGCATAAACATTTGACTGTCAAAAAAATTAGTTCGCGTTGGATCCCACACAATTTGTCAATCGCTCACAAAAAGCCTCGTGTCGATTGGTCGAAAGAAATGCTCCAAAAATACGATCGCGGTGCTTCGAAACACATCTATGACATCGTGACAGGTGATGAATCCTGGATTTACGCATATGAGCCCGAAAGTAAACAGCAGTCAACTGTATGGGTGTTTCAAGATGAGCCAAATCCAACAAAAGTTGTTCGCGCCCGAAGCTCTTCCAAGCAAATGGTCGCCTGTTTTTTCGGAAAAACCGGACATGTCGCAACCGTACCACTAGAATAACGCAGAACAGTGAATTCTAAGTGGTACACAACCATTTGTTTGCCAGTTGTCTTCCAAGAAATCAGGAAAACCAACCGCCGAAGACGGATGACTCTTCACAACGACAATGCGAGCTCTCACACATCGGCTGAAACAACTGCATTTTTGAGCACGCAAAACATCGATTTGACGGGTCATCCGCCGTATAGTCCTGACTTGGCACCGAATGACTTCTTTTTATTCCCGTACGTAAAAAACAAACTGAGAGGTCAACGTTTTTCGACACCTGAAGAAGCGGTTGGTGCATTCAGAATGCATGTTTTGGAGATACCTCAATCAGAGTGGCAAAAGTGTTTCGATAATTGGTTTAAACGCATGCAAAAGTGTATAAATCTTCATGGGGAATATTTTGAAAAACAATAAAGTGATTTTCGATGATTAATATTTGTTTTTGTTCTCTAATCCCGAATCAAATTGTTTCGATACTTTCCCGATTAGTCTCTACAGTCTAACAAGCGACAATATTAGTGATGCGATTAAAAATATGGGATTAGAAATTATTTACAATTGCACCACATTTCCCATCACTGATGACAACGACAATATCAAATCGTAGATATTGCTCTCCCTCTCATTACGTTCTCTCGATGGCGACGAGGTAGTAGACCATTTCATCGAGTTCGAGTTGCTGTTGAATGCTACTTTTTGGTTGGACAAAAAACGGATGGAAATAAATGGGAATGCGTATTTTCGTTCGTCGATGCAACCAACATAAAACATAATTTAGCTGTCATTAGTATCAATCAAACACTATTTAAACACTATTTAGTTTGCTGCATGGTTTGCTACTGCTTGTTTATCGCTCTCTCACCTATCCACTCTGTTTTCTGTCATTTCACAACTACATAGTCGATTTTCTGTATCATGGATACCCCCCAAGGCTGATCTAGTAGAGGTTAACGCATTAGGACAGCTGATTTTGCTTTCTTATGACTCTATCTGTCAAATTCAGTGTATTTTGTTATTGTACTTTTTTGTTTACTTTGTTTGGCCATATGTATTTGTGTTGAATTTGACATTTAGAGTCATAGAACAAAAAGAAAATCCCTGTTGTTGGTGCCCACAACAACAACAAATCCTACTGCGTTAACCTCTACTAGATCAGCCTTGATACCCCCCTGATCAAAGCTTTCAACGCAGTAGGGTCCCGACGCTTGCATTTAAAAACACACACGAATGTGAATGGATTTGTGTTTTGCCCCGTGGTTGTACTAGTTAAGGTTGTGTTGTTAAAACAGCTGACTTGATTTTTTTTCTTACCGTGGCACTCATAGAGTAATGATGTATAGAGACGCCATTGTTCTCATCTGACATTTCCTTTCACACTATTCGTGGTGCGGTCGTCGCCATGGCAATCGTCGACGAAATTTTCATACAAGTGACCAACACTTCGATTATTGCGTCATTAACGACCTTGTGGGCGACATATCGGGAATTTTATCAATAACGATATTCCTGGTGACATTAACGTTGACAATATCACCAAAGATAATGTCGGTGACATCATGACAATCTTCGACGACCAACTGTCCGAAATTTTTGCCAATGTGGTCAATTACGATTAGATTGCCGAGACTATACCCCATCATGTCGAAATAGAGAGTACAATTAGCAAAAATTGATTCCTTAGTGTATAACCACAGTCAGGGCGTTAACGTTGGCGTCAATTCAAAAAACGTTATCGATAAACACAATCATTTGGCGTCAAAATTTGTCACCCCTGTTTACTTCTCTATGTTTGGTCACTAACACATACACATAAATCTCAGCAATTATTCTGAAATTAGAATTTTTTGCAGGGTGGAAGGACAAAAATCACTTCGACTGCAAATTTTCATGAATTTACCATTTCCGTTCATATTCCTTAGCAAATTTCAAAATACTTTAATTATAATTGTCAGAAAAATAGAAAAACGTTTTCCAACACATACTAATTTTTGTATTAATCTGGCAACATTGTGCCTTCTTGACGCCAGACAAATCAAAAGAATTCTAATTTTGGTGGCCTACGCCAGAAACGACGATAAACGTCAAATCTTGTTCTTCTTCCATTAACATTTTCAACGCCTATCTTATCGCTCGGATTGTGTCAGGAGGATTCTACTCGTATGGCACAGCTGATCGAAAAGGTACTAGGGAAATGATGTAGAATGAGAGACCAATACTCTTTGGCTACGACGAATTGCTTGTTTGTTCGCTGCCGCTACATCAATACACCCGTACTTACTTACAGGCAGAGACTATTGTTATACAACAAGCACGTATGTGATGCTAACGCTGTGTATTGTTTGCATGTGTCCACTTTGATAGATTGCCCTACCCGTGCCTATAGATATTAACACGTCAAAAAATAAACTTGCTTACTTCGGTAATGTTTAAACAAAGTTTTCACCTCGGATGAAGTACCGTTACATACTCAGTATATTTGTTTTCCCTTTTTGGTACTTGGCAATGATATTTGTCATCCCTGGTGGCAAATGTTGCGTTCAAATACATATCAAAAAGTAGGACTTACATTGCTGAAAATCCGTTGTTATTGATTGCTGGGATGTAAAGGTTCCCAAGGACTTTGCATCTTATTAGGTTTATCATTTCTATCTTTTGTGAATTTTTAGAAAATGGTAATGCTGTATGGATTCAGGTCTATTCATTAGCATAACGAACTGCGGTGAGAAAGGTAACAACATAATGTTACAACCATTTCTAAATCAGAAACCAATATTTATATAATTAGCAAAACCAACGCCACCTTGTGGTCAAGGCTCTAAATGTTAATGGTAATGGTTGAAACAAAGAGAAATTAAAGACATAATCTCTCCTATGTAGGTAATGTATTAATGTCCTGACGTCTGTCCTTACGCCTGTTTTAGGTGGAGGATGTAGAACATATTAGATAAATTGTCCCACACAAAACTCTGACTTGAAATACGTTTATATTTTCACTGAATTAAGATAATGCGGTGATAGCATTAACAACAAATTTTGGAAATTTAGAAACAAAAGTCAAATTAGCACGAAAACCCGCAAAAAGTCTCATAACAGATTGTCAGAACATCATAAACACTCATTGATAAAAGTATTTTTCCTTTCAAATTATCCTTTATTTCTAAACATTATTTAAAGAATAGGAAAAGTTTTATGAACTTGTATATAAATAATTATTGTTATAGTGTAAATGTCTCTTACAAAGAATAGTCAGCATAAAGAGATTCCAATGACTCCAAGTTATGAAGGTTTGGATTTCTCATAGTTTTACGGCTAGATTTTGTTGGAACCAATTTAATAGTGGTATTCATGTAAACGCTCAAGAGCCTCGAAAAATGACGCAGCAAACGCAAGAAAACACAGATTGTTCTCAGACAGCGATGTGCAAGTTGGTGTGCACGGGGTCAGGAACATAGTTACCGCGGCGAAGTATCTGGGTGTAATTCTGGATCCGAATCTCAACTGAGAACATAATATTGAACACAGAGTTAAGAAGGCACAAGGTGCCGTCTACGCTTGCAAGAAACGATTTGGGAGAACATGGGGCCTAAGCCCGAAGATGTTATTATGGATGCGGCGGAGGTTAGACTCGTTCTGACCTATGAAGTATCGGTATGGTGACCGGATCTGGAAAAAGATAGAAAGCTGCCAACAGTACAGAGAACAGCTTGCGTTGGTGTGACAGGCGCATTAAGGACGTGGCCCTCAGCTACTCTCGATACGATGATGAACTTACTTCTGATTGAACAGTTTGCACAGAGTGTAGCGGCAAACAGAACTTTCCGAATTAGAGAGCAGAAATGTTGGACCCAACAAAGCTATGGCCATAGTAGGATTCTGTGCAATTTGTCTAGTGGGGTCATACCTGAAATAACGGACTATGATAATCCAGAGCTGAACAACATGATAACAATCATACAGCATAGAGAATAGTGGAAGAACCATTCACCGTTACAGGATGTTGACATAGACCTTTTCTTCGGATGAATAAAAGACGGATAGCGGAATGGGTGCTGGGATTTACCAAGGAGTTGTTAGGTTGGTTCATGTGGTTGCTAAATATACTATTTACCATCACTTAGTGTTTTGGGACACCGGTTTTCATACCACGACACTCCGGAGAGTCTAATGTGCAGTGTCTATATCCAAACTGTTAATCGGAGAAACCTCATTAGATCCCCAAGATCTATCTCGTGTATCTCAGTGAGGTTGCGTAGCAAGGGACGACCTATAGTTTTTATGCGTCTATTCATTAGAGCCGGTCAACTGCAGAGGAGATATTCCACCGTCTTCTCCTCCTCTGCGTCTTCGGCAATTAGTCTTGATATGTTCCCCCGATTTTGGCTAATCAGGGAGTTAGTGCGGTTAATGTTATATTCTGGCCAAGTGTTTCTGAATGTGCGGTACGTTTCCGTTCTATCCCATCTGGCCTTAGCTCGATCAAGGTAATGCATGAAAATACCTCTTTTGGCCAACACTATAGGCGTTGCGACTGACACCATATGGAGTTCGCTGGAAGAGGATCCTGCCCTGGCTAGTTCGTCTGTCAATTGGTATAATATGAAGTATTGCATTAAGGACGTCAGCTGGACACGTCCTGTTACGCCGATGTAAGCTGATCTCTGAACTCTACACAACAGTTTGATGGTGAACATCTCCCCGAGACAGGCCACCATACCATTGGTCCGTAGGAGAGAGATTATACTCGTATACAGCCATAGAACGATTTTCAGTTGGAGACCCCATTGCCTTCCTAACATTTTCCGACAAGCGTAGCACGCTACGGTTGCTTTCTGTGCGCGGTGCTCTATGTTACGCTTCCTGGATAGTTTAGGGTCTAGAATCACCCCCAAGTACTTGGCGTGAGTTGATAGTAGAATCTCTATTCCACTTAGCCGAGGAGGATTAAACTTTAGTATCTTGGTCTTTGTTATGAAAATCATGACCTCAGTTTTCCCTAGATTCACTCCAAGGCCACTCACAGTGTCCCAGTCGTTAAGTGGTTTCAAGGCCCCATTCATGATTTCGCTCAACACGGATGGGAACAAACCAGATACCATTGTTATCACGTCATCCGCATACGCCACGAGTTTGATCCTCATATTGTCCAGTTTTAGTAGTATTTTGTTGATCACGAGTAACCAAAATAGGGGAGAGATGACTCCACCCTGAGGAGTTCCCCTATTCACTCGCTTTCATGACTCGCTTTTGCCATAGCGGCGTTGATAATTCTGCTCTGTAGCATTGCCACTATCCAACTCTTGAGGAATGTTTCCACGCCTAGATCTTGAAGTGATAAGTTATTCTTCTATAGCCGCTGAGCTCACATTATTGGTGCATTCAATATCCAAGAGTGTAAAACTAGAAAGCGCACATCTCACTAATTGTGAGAAGCTCTCCCCAATCACTTCATGGGATGGTATGGGACACCATTTTTTTTTTTTTTTTCAATATCCAAGAAGAAGTACTGACGACTTCGTGCAGAGCTGTATCGGTTGAGCGGCCTTTTGGATATGCATGTTGACTACATGATATTTTGGGGGATCCATCCATTTTCGTGTGGATGTATGCGTCAATTAGCCTTTCAAGCGTTTATAGGAGAAACAATGAGAGGCTGATCGGTCTGAAATCCTTTGGGCTCTCATGACCACTCTATCCATAACACAGATGATCGACTATGAAGTAGGAACTGGTTTGACTTTCGCACTGGTTCATTCTGATCGGTACTACTGTCATGGCATATCTAGCGTAGACGTCCTTTACTTATTTAAACAGAACATAACAATACAATGCATCTACAGAACCCACCTCCTCCCGATGACGATCCTGAAGCGCAGTGGAAACCCATTTCCAACTCTATAAAAACTGCCACGACAACCGTACATTTGTTTGAAACACCGCTTCGCAGCACACCATGGTACGATGAAGAGTGTCGCATTGCAAATGATGACAAGAAAGCTGCACGCATGGCCATGCTTCATGTGCAGACTAAGTTGACAATATGGAGAGAGATCTGACCACCTTAAAATTTCTTTCGACGGCGGTCACCTCACATAGTGACGGCGACAGTATCGAGTATTTAGCCATGAAAATGCTTCGCAAAAATACCGTTCGGAACCGGTGTAAAAGTGTAGGTCCCAATCAGTGAGTATAAAACTAGAATTCCTTCTAGGGATGTAGTGGGAAACCATTTATTTACCATTTCATTCGAGAAATCATGTGAACGTATTTTGGTTCCGAACTAAATTTCCTGCTCCATATGTCCTGTTTCATCTGTTCCTGCTTCATTATCATCTTGATGTATCTGTTTGTCCTGCTTCATCTGTCGTTATTCATCCGTTCCTGCTTAATCTGTTTCTGTGTCATTTGTTCTCGCTTCATCTGTTCCTGCTTCATCAGCTCCTACTTCATCTGTCTTGCTACATATGTTCCTGCTCCATCTTTTCCGGCTTTATCTGTTCCTGCGTCATCTGTTCCTGTGACACTGCTCTTGCTTCATCTGTTCTTGCTCCATCTAAATCATCAGTTTCTCCTTCATATGTCCTGCTGCATGTGTTCCTGCTTCATTGTCATCCTGCTGTATCTGTTCCTGCTTCATCTGTTCCTGTGACACTGTTCTTGCTTTATCTGTTCCTGCTTCACCCGTTTCATCAGATTCTGATTATTCTGTCCTTATTCATCTGTTCCTGCTAATTCTGTTTCTATATCTTCTGTTCCAGCTTCATTTGTTCCTGCTTCATCAGTTCCTACTTCATCTGTCCTGCTACATATGTTCCTGCTCCATCTGTTCCTGATTTATCTGTTCATGTGTCATATGTTCTTGCTTCACCTGTTCCTGTTTCTCCTGCATCATATTCTTGCTTCATATGTTCTTACTATATCTATTCCACCTTCATCTGTTCCTGCTTCATCAGTTTCTGCTTCATCTGTCATTCTTCATCTGTTCCTGCTTAATCGGTTTCCGTATCATCTGTTCCTGCTTCATACGCTCCTGCCTCATCAATTCCTGCTTCCTCAGTCCTGCTACAACTGTTCCAGCTTCATCTGTTCCTGCTTTATCTGTTCCTGTGTCATATGTTTTTACTTCATTTGTTCCTGCTCCACATACTTCAGCAGTTCCTACTCTTTCTATCCTGCTGCATCTGTTGCAACTTTATTTGTTACTGTTTTTTTTGCATTCCTATTCCATTCTTATCTTCATAGTAGTATTTTTGTACTTATATAATAATTCTGTTAATATCGCCCATGTTCAATCTATTATCTCCTGCATGAATTTATTACTATTCGATAATGTGCTTAAAAATTGGACCGATCGTGTAGGCTACTGCATGGCCAGCCGATACAGCCATTTGAATGAAATTATTTTCCATTATTAACCGGAAGGATTGTACTTTCAAATAAAAAAAGAAATTTGAGAAAATATTCAGTAGTTTTTTTTTATAGCATTTTCAAAACCAAAAGTTATTTGGCGGAATAAGTATAAACAAAAAAACAATTTTAACTTACCGGCAATCTGGGAGTTCAAAAGGATTGGAGGCATCACACCACACATTTCTGTAAAGTTTTCATTTCTATCCATAACATATTCAGCAGGAGCAAGCAGGCACTTATTCCAAACATATGACAATTATCTTAAATAATTTTTAAAACCATTTCTTCTATTTTTTGGCAAAGAGTTTAAACAAGATGTATCTATTACAGGTGGAATCGTTAGAACAGCTGATTTAATTTTTTTCTTGCCGTTGTGATCCGACCTTGTCAAATATTGTTTATACCAATTCCAAGATGTATCTAGTACAGGTGGTAGCGTTTAAATAGCAGACGAAATTTTTTCTTTCCTTGTGGTTGTTGCCAAAAATTACAACAATTCCTCCTGATATAACCTGAAATAAATACATCTTGACAATTTCGATCAGCTGAATTTGACAAGGTCGGCTTCTGAAATAAAAACAAAATGCCTTCAATTCCTACTGCTTCTACCTTACGGTGCGTTTACACGGGACAGTTTGAGACGAGATAGTTGAGAATATGTATTAGTTGTCACAAAGAGAAAAATTGTTTGTGTGACGTACGCGTCCAGCCAGTTATAAAGACAGTACAGTTTTAAGCAACCGCCGACAGTGTCGTTTCGCTAAATTTCGTGCTCTGATTTTTTGTTTCTTCGCTCTTTTGCCATTGTGTTTTGTCTTACTTCTCCAAATTACAATGGAACTGATGTACTCTGCAAAATTAGACATGTATTCATGTTTATATGTTTGTATTGTCAAACAATATTTAGCAAAACTATTCGCAAAATTTTCAAATACAAATATAATTCCCAATTTGTAAAGTCGTTTGCGATGTTTTGCTTTTTTCTCAAATTACTACGAAACGTCACCGATATGGCCGATGGCTGAACTAGTAGAGGTTGACGAAGTAGGATTTATTGTAATTGTGTGAACCATAGAGTAAATATGGGTAGAGAAAATCTTTCACTCACCAAATTTCTGACATTTGTCCTCGTGTGATGTATACGTTTGATGTTGAAAAGAATTGCTTTACTAATACCAGATAGAGGCAATGGTTCAAAACAACGAACAAAATAACAACAACGGCATTTCGTTTTGTGTGTTAAAATTAATGTGTTAAATACAACACAAATGTATGCCAACAATAACAGTCAATAAAAAAGTTTAAAACACATTTAAATTTCACAGTTTTTCACCAAAATGGCATGAAAAATTAAAGCAAGAAGTTATTGTAATTCCACCTGGTGTATATCACTTTTCGTCAAACATCTCTCTATCACACCGACCGCATCACGAAGAGTGTGAAAGGAAACGTCAGATGAGACAAATGGCGGCTCTACTATAAATTTACTCTATGGTGTGAACCAACAACAGGCATTTAGTTTATGTTTCATGACTCGAACCGTCAAATTCAACTCAGATCTATATGAACAAGCAGTAAACAAAAAAAGTACAACAACAAAATACACTGAATTTAACAGAAGGAGTCATAAGAAAGCAACATCAGTTGTTCTATTGCGCCAACCATTACTAGTTCAGCCATGATCTGGCCGCTTATGTCAAATCTCTTGCCGAAGTTACTGTCATTGAAAAATCAGAGACAGTGGCGAGGCCATAGACAAATACTTATAGTAGACCCAATATTTCTCCCACCAAATTTATGACATTTGGCCTGGTGTGATATTTACGTTTGATGTTGAAAAGAATTGCTTTACTAATACCAGATAGAGGTAATGGTTCAAAACAACGAACAAAATAACAACAACGGCATTTCGTTTTGTGTGTTAAAATTATTGTGTTAAATACAACACAGATGTATGCTAACAATAACAGTCAATAAAAAAGTTTAAAACACATTTAAATTTCAGAGTTTTTCACCAAAACGACATGAAAAATTAAAGCAAGAAGTTATTGTAATTCCACCTGGTGTATGTCACCTTTCGTCAAACATCTCTCTATCACACCGACCGCATCACGAAGAGTGTGAAAGGAAACGTCAGATGAGCGAAATATTCTCTCTAGTCTGAGATTACTCTATGGGCGAGGCAAGTGAGAGAAGTGTAAGTGTGGTAGTAAAAATGTGTGAATGTTTTTCTCATAGAGTAAATTTATAGTAGAGCCGCCATTTGTCTCATCTGACGTTTCCTTTCACACTCTTCGTGATGCGGTCGGTGTGATAGAGAGATGTTTGACGAAAAGTGATATACACCAGGTGGAATTACAATAACTTCTTGCTTTAATTTTTCATGCCATTTTGGTGAAAAACTGTGAAATTTAAATGTGTTTTAAACTTTTTTATTGACTGTTATTGTTAGCATACATCTGTGTTGTATTTAACACAATAATTTTAACACACAAAACGAAATGCCGTTGTTGTTATTTTGTTCGTTGTTTTGAACCATTCCCTCTATCTGGTATTAGTAAAGCAATTCTTTTCAACATCAAACGTATACATCACACGAGGACAAATGTCAGAAATTTGGTGAGTGAAAGATTTTCTCTACCCATATTTACTCTATGGTTTTTCTACTGTCGGAGCAAATCTGTCCAGTGTAAACGCCAGGTTACTTATTTTGCCATGAGTTTAATGTTCAAAAATATCATAATGTTTCATGATAGGAAATTATTCGGAATCAAGATTACCAATTTGTTGTAAAAGAGGAGTCTAGGAATCAGAGCAGATTTTGGGAGCCATATCAGGTGTCGTAAATGATCTGAAGTTCGATGTAGTTTCATAATTAAATGACAATATTTTAAAATATTTCAAGTCCTTAAAAATTATAATCAAACAAGTTAAGTTGTTTACGGATATGTTGTCATTCCTCGCCCGTGTGGTGACTTCATGATCTTAAAAATATAAGAGGGTTCTCCAAGAGTTTTGCAAAAGCCCACTACACTCACTCTCCAACTTCAGAATATGTAACACTTTTGTAAAAATAAACACTTGTCGTCGAAGAAACTTGTTAAACCTGCTGTTGAACGATCGATCTTCTTAACTGCAACCTCTTTAAATGCAATATTGTGCAAGGCAATGATTCCGTGATGCATTAACAATAAAATAAATATTTTCTTTATAAATTTTGTGGAAATTCTGAACAACGTTATTTGCCGAAAGATTATAACTCTTCAGCACGAAATCAGCGATTGTCTTTATCTATCAATTCCAATGGCCAATCAGTTCTGGAGATATCTCGGAACTTATAAAAAGGCAAGCGCCGACCGGTAATTCAGCATTAGTAAATATGGCCAAACGACAAATATTTCATGTGGCGATCATCGCCCTGGTGGTGATGATACACTCGTCGCAACAGTGCCAGGACACGTCTACGCAAGAAGCAACCAAAGAATGGTGGCAGACGGCACAATTCTATCAGATCTATCCACGGTCTTTCATGGATTCCGACGGTGATGGTATAGGTGATTTGAATGGTATCACCCAGAAACTGGAGTATCTCAAGGATATTGGTGTAACGGCTACTTGGTTGTCACCCATATTCGCCTCTCCTATGGTAGATTTTGGCTATGACATTTCCGATTTCTTCAGTATACAACCCGAATATGGCTCTATGGACGATTTTCGAGCTTTAATCCAAAAGGCCAACGAGTTGGGCATTAAAATTGTTTTGGACTTTGTGCCAAATCATTCGAGTACCGAAAATGAATGGTTCAAGAAATCGGTAAACAAGGAACGCGGCTATGAGGACTACTATGTGTGGGCCAATGCGAAAATGGACGGAAATGGCCAACGCCAGCCACCAAGCAATTGGTTACAATGTTTCCGCGGTAGTGCCTGGGAATGGAATGACCAGAGACAACAGTATTATCTGCATCAGTTTGCTGTACAACAGGCGGATCTTAACTATCGCAATCCTGAGGTTGTGGAAACAATGAAACGGGTATTACGCTATTGGTTGGATCAAGGCGTGGCTGGTTTCCGTATAGATGCCGTTCCAGTGCTGTTTGAAGTGACACCCGATGCAAATGGTGCCTATCCTGATGAGGAGGTCAGCGGCACTACCGATGACACTGCGGATCGTACCTATTTGAAGACGGACTTGGTAGAAAATCGACCAGAAACTATAGACATGGTCTATCAATGGCGCAAGGTAATGGATGACTATCAGCGTATTCATGGTGGTGATTCACGGGTTCTTTTGATCGAGACCTATGCCCCTCCAGTGTATACCATGCAAATGTATGGTAACTCTTCCGTCGAGGGTGCTCAGTTGCCATTCAACTTTAACTTGATAACAGAACTGGCCTCGGGTATCACAGCTACCAAAGTTCAGCAGGCTGTCGATGATTGGCTTAAGAATATGCCAGCCGGACGCACAGCTAATTGGGTTATAGGAAATCATGACCAGAGACGTGCTGCTAGTCGCTATGGCGTCAAGAACATCGATGCCATGAATATGATGGTTATGATGCTGCCGGGTGCCAGTGTTACCTATCAGGGCGAAGAACTGGGCATGACTGATGGTGAAATATCCTGGAATGATACGGTCGATCCAGCGGCTTGTAATTCCAGTCCTGAAACCTATGAAAAATTCACACGTGATCCTACCCGTACGCCATTCCAATGGAATGCCAATGCAAATGCTGGTTTCTCAACAGCAGCAACAACATGGCTTCCCCTGGCTTCGGGATATGAAACCGTAAATGTTGCTGTCGAATCTGGCGATACACAATCTCATTTGAATATCTACAAGTCCTTGGTGGCACTGAGGAAGTCGTCGAAAACTTTACAAGCGACTTATGCCAAATACAAGGCTCTAAATGATGGCGTCTTCGTTTTGAAAAGGTAAATAGTTCCGGGAACAATTGAAATGGTCTTTATTGTTGTAAATCCTTGGGGCCAACGTGAGGCGAAGGTTCCCATGATGTGAGAATTGTAAGTAACCACCTCTTTTTTTGCAGGTACTTGGCTGACGAGGAGACCCTAGTGTTTGTGGCCAATTTCGGTGAAGGTTCATATGATGTGGACATTGTGAGTAACTTCGATGTGAATTTGCCTGCGTCTATGACTGTGAAAATCACTAGCTCGGGTTCATCAGCCTACAAAAATGCACCTTTGAACACTAAGTCAATTAAGTTGGCCGGTGGCGAGGCGGTTATATTGGGAACACAATAAATATTTAAGTTTAATAGTAAAAAGACAAGAGAGAAAGCAATATATTGAAGAAATGTTGGAAGAAGTTATACTTTATGAAATAAACTCAAACCCATAGAGAAAATATGGACAAGATGGACGGACCACTTCTTTCATACAATTTACGGCATTTATTGCGGTTGCGTACGGATGTTGCATGTTGAAAAGTAATGATTTAATAATAGTAGTTCCAGGCATTAGTATAACACATCCAACAAGGCAACAACAAGGGCATTTCCTGTATGTCTGTTACAATAGCTGTGTTAAATACAACACAAATGTATACCAAAACGGATGTACAAGGTGGCGCAAAAGTAAACTTCCGATGTTTTTTGGCTGTAATTTAAAAAAAAATGAAAAACTTTGATTCTTCTTGTGGATTATTTTTATTTGGTCTTTTAATTTTTTTTTACATCAAGTCGAGAATATGATGTCATGTAAATGGCCACCGCCACAGTTGATTGTCATTTGAGCCCTTTTTATGGCATTTTCCATCACTTTAGCCAAAACTTCCGGTGATACGTCCTCACATTCTTGACGGATATTGTCTTTAAGAGCTGCAAGAGTCTGAGGCTTGTTGACATCTTGCTGGCCAGTGCAAATCGCCAAAACGGGAGATTAGGCGCCCGGGAAATGCATCCTTCAGCATATCGGTTGTGGCACGTGCAGTGTGTGCCGTTGCACCGTCCTGTTGGAACCACATGTTTTCCAATCCCAATTCATCAAGTTGCGGCAAAAAGAACTCGTTGATCATTGCTCTGTAGCGCTCACCATTCACAGTAACCGTTTGGCCCGCGACGTCTTCGAAGAAAAAAGGTCCGATGACTCCTCCAGCGAAAACAGCACACCATACAGTGACTTTGAGCGGGTGTAATGGCTCTTCGTGGGTTACACGCGGATTTTCAGTGCCCCAGAAGCGTAAATTTTGCTTATTTACGTACCCGCTAAGATGGAAATGGGCGTCATCACTCATGATTATTTTTGATGAAAAATCATCTTCCTCTTGGTGGTGATTAAGGATGGCTTGAGCGTATGTTAGACGCGATTGGCGGTCAGCAGCTAACAGCTGATGCACCGTCTGGACTTTGTACGGAAACATCTTCAAATCTTGTACCAAAATTCGCTGTAAAGACCGTCGACTGATACCCATTTGCGTGGCACGTCGTCTGGTCGATGTCGACGGCGCATCCATGACATCCTCGGCTACAGCAGCAATATTCTCTGCAGAACGGTTACTCCGGGGTCTGCCACGCCTGACAGCATCTCGTGTTGTGCCAGTCTCTTCGAGGCGAACGGCTTAACGTCGCAGTGTTTCACCAGTAGGCGTTGGACAGCCAGGAAATCTGCGACGAAATTCACGTTGTGCCAAAGTCACCGACCGATTATTGGTCAAATAAATAGTCAGCAATATTCCGCGTTCTGGAGCACTGTAGCGTAACATTGTTTATTAACGTGTATTTCGCACGTGTTTACTACACAAATGTCAAAACCGAACTGACATTAGGGGCCAATCGCAAAATTTATAGCATTTTCTGATAGGAGGATTACTTTTGCGTCACCTTGTACAAGCAAAAACGATGTACAAGTAGACAGTCAAAATTTCTCTTCACTCAAATGTCAACAAACACAACGAGTGAAACCCAGGTCATTCTCTGTTCTCTCTCTTACTCTCTTCATTGAATATTTCAATATACGATCAGCTTTTTGATAGTGCGCAATTTGACAACCCTGGTAAAAGAGAACCAAAAAGTGCTAAAAATTCATTCAAAGGCATTTCTCTCACGCGTCATAACTTGATTATTTCATACTTTTTACATACTTTTTGTAATTTTATTTAAATATGCTTGGAATTTCTATAGTTAGATACAATAACATCATCAGAAATCTGCTCGTGTATTGAAATATTCAACGAAGACGGTAAGAGAGAGAGAGCAGAGAAACGACGCGCTTCGCTCTGTATACTAACAAAAAAAGATATCAAAAAAGTGCAAAATATAAAAAAGTGTAAAATAAAATTCACAATTCTCCATCAAAACGTCATGAAAAAGTTACTTCAACAGTTCTTGTAACTACACCTGGTGTAAGTAATTTTTCGTCGAACATCTCTCTATGGCACCTACCTCACGACGAATTGTGTAAAATTAAACGTCAGATGACATAGATGGCCCGTTTATACTATAGTTACTCTATGCGCAAGTCATTTTCTGTGGTGCAACTCCTAGCAGTGTTGAGAGCCTCAAATCAACGAGTTTTAAAGATGTCTCAGTAAGAATTCACTTTTTCATTTTAAAATAAAAAAACGTATTTTTGGAGATAGTTGTGATTTTTTATTGGATTGTAAAGAAGACATGTTTCGATTAAATAGGGTATAAAATATCCGTCAAATTGCCCCCACGGTTCCAATGACAGGTCATTTCTCTTTCCATGAAATTTTCCGTGTCTTTTTCATAAAGATGTGGCTGTACCTCACCAATGACGCGTTGGATCTCGGATTTGAGCTCAGGAATTGTTTCTGGTTTATTCGCATAAACCTCAGATTTCACACAACTTCAAACAAAAAAGTGCACGGCGTTAAATCGCAGTTCTTGAGATAAATTGTTCTGGAAATCGTTGCTGCAATAAATCCATGACTTTTTCACAGAGATGTGACTGTATCTTACCGATGACGCGTTGGATCTCGGATTTCAGCTCAAGAATTGTTTCGGGTTTATTCGCATAAACCCGAGATTTCAGAAAACCCCAAAGAAAGAAATCGCACGGCGTCAAATCGCATGATCTTGGTGGGGAGTTGGACATTAGAATTTCTTGAGATAATTTGTTCTGGAAATCGTTGCTGCAATAAAACGATAGTTGCATGCGCGGTGTAGCAGGTGGCGCCGTCTTGCTGAAACACCATGTGGTCCAGATCCATTCCGTCCAGTTGAGGCCTTAAGAACTCCATTATCATGTTCCTGTAACTAATGCCGATCACAGTCACTGCAGTTTCGGCCTTATCTTCAAAAAAGTAAGTCCCAATCACGCCGCCTGACCAAAATTCGTACCAGACAGTTGCTCGTTGTGGGTGCATTTGTTGCTCATGGACTGCATGAGGATTTTCTGAGCCCCAAATTCAAAAATTTTGAGAATTCACGCAACCATTCAGATGCAAATGCGCTTCATCGGAGAAGTTGACTTTGTTTGATAAAGCTCCGTATTCAGTTCTTGCGAAATTTTTGGTAAGAAATTTTGTCATTTAACTCTAAACGGAAAATTTTGTTGCGGAGAGTTGCCACCAATCTTTGATTTACTTTGCAAATATTTCATTTATAATTAATCAATGCACTGCATTTTATTATAACGCATGTGGTATTACTTCTGAAACAAATCAAACAACCCTGTAATTGATTGTGTCTACGAAATTTTCGCGAAGAGCTGAGTACCAAGCAAATGGAAGTGAGCGAAATGTTCGTTACTTTTTAAGCCCCGTATTCAGTTCTTGCGAAATTTTCGTAAGAAATTTGGTCATTTATCTCTAAACGGAAACTTTTGTTACAGAGAGTTACAACATATCTTTGATTTACCTTGCAAATATTTCATTTCATCTTTGCACTCCATTCTATTTTAACGCATGTGGTATTACTTTTGTTTATTAAAATGATCAAAATGTCAAAATTACAGTCCCAAACGATTATCAAACAATTGTTTTCGTACGAAATAACTTTGGCGTAACAACCCTGTAATTGATATTGCGTACGGAATTTTCGCAAAGAGCTGACTACCAAGCAAATGAAAAGTGAGCGGAATTTCCGGTTCATGAAATTTTCATTATTTTTCTTACGCGTACTTCTTATGGAAAAAAAATTTCATAAAAACTGAATGCCGGGCTTAAATTGGCATTGGCTTCACTTTCCTCCATTACCCACTGAACGAATTGTCGACGCTTTCCATGGTCTGCTGGTTTGAGCTCCTGAGTAAGCTGAATTTTGTACGCATGAAGGTGAAGGTCTTTTATCAAAATTCGCTGCGTAGTGCTTCATGAAGTTTTATGTTGTTGAGAACGTTGCCGAATTTATGTTTTCGGGTATTGATTTACAGAGCATCCAATTCAGAAATGTCTGGAAAGTTTTGGTTAAAATAGTCATGTGTCGCTTCCAGCGCTTCCAACACACACCCCTTAACTGTTCCAACATGAGCTTGGAATGATTGGGAATTTACTTTAAATAGTGTAGTGGCTAAAAAAGGGTAGAACTTAAAAAAGAGTAAAACAAAATGGGTAAAACTTAAAACAGCACTAAAATTACGTGAATGATTTGAATATGCTAAAAATTGTGTTTTAGCGTAAAATGGGTAACACATTAATATTCGAGAAAAATCTTGTTTTTAAATATTATATGTGGGTGGAAAATGGGTTGAAAAACGGTAAAATGTAAAAATGTGGGAAAATCGTTTGAAAAGTGTAAAAAATGCTATATGTGGATAAAAAAATGATAAAAAGTCGTAAAATTTTCAAATGCGAGATAAATCGTTTGATAATATTGGGAATGTGTTAATAGCATACAAGGGGAAAATTAATTATATGACAATTATAATTTGTAGTTTAATTTGAATCCCCTTTCGAAATGCAAATTTAAAAAATGTTCAATTCCATTGGCAACTGTACTTCTTTTCAAAGCATTTCCTTCATATCTGACAGTTCCGGCTTTCAAACATTTTATACAGCACAGGTTTATGAATTTGAAAGTACTACGATGCAATACCTATGTATCTAAGCCACAAACCTCTACATATAAAATACTTTAAAAACAGAATTGCCAGCAGTCAAAGAAATTCTAAACAATTAAAAGCATTCCCATATTTCATTACAATTGGCATCCGATTCCACAACCTGCATTTGCATTGCCTAAGCAAATGCAAATTCAAAATTTTTCAATTTCCATGGCGAACAATGGTAATTCTTTTGCATTTGAATTAGATAAAGTAATGCAAATTAAAATGCAATGCAAATTAAAAAAAACCCACGCATAGTTAATAATAGAGTATGTGGAAAATTTCCAAAATAACATTTTGTTTGGACGATTGAAAAACGGACAAATATGCTTAAACTTCAAAAAGACAGAATATCGGGTTGGAATGATTGATGACTTGTTAAAAATAGTGTCCGTGGGTAAGAAACGGTCAGAAAAAACGGTAAAAGCTCAAAATGCGTGAAAAATCGGCCTTGATTGTATTGGATTGTGTACGTTTTGCATCTAATATCCAGCATGTTGTTCATAAATTTGAACACTTTTGTTTGCTTTTAATGTCAACATTTTTTATATAAAATTTTTTAGTTTTGTATTGCGCAAAGTCAATTGAAGCAATTATGATCGCGTACAATAAACACCCTTTTCGCCCTCATTTTACCCTTTTAGTCGCACTAAAAAATTTTACCACATTCCTAATTTACCCAAACGATTTTACTCCTGTTTTTTACTACCTGTTTTTACCCGAACAAAAACGATGTACAAGAAGACAGACAAAATTTCTCTTCACTCCAATGCCAACAAACAAAACGAGTGAAACCCTAGTACTTCTCCACTCTCTCTCTCTTACTCTCTTCACTGAATATTTCAATACACGAGCAGCTTTTTGATAGTGTTATTGTATATATCTATACAAATTCCAACCATGTTGAAGTGAAATTACATAAACTATGCAAAAAGTATGAAATAAGCAAGATATGACGCGAGAGAGAAATGCGGTTGAGTGAACTCCTCGTACTTTTTGGTTCTATTTTACCAGGGTTGCCAAGTTGCGCAGATCTTCTGGTCATCTAATTGTAAATCGTCTTTGACCCGAATTCAAAAATGTTGGTCAATCTTTCCAAATGATTTTTCTCGCACTTTGAAGTTATAAAAAATTTATTAAAATAAAGATTGTTCTCATTCTGCATGGGTTGCCAAGTTTGTATTACTCTTTGCTCCAATTATTCCAGTGACTTTTCTTAGTTTCCGATCCAAGAAAAACAGCTGTCGCAGACTATGCGCCACATTCATATAAAGTTGTGAGAGATTTGAGAGACGTTTTTAGTTATGATACATCGACTCTCATATCTCTCATAACTTTTTATGAATAAGGCCGTATGTACATACAACGGGTTTTTTAATAAGAGTGCTACAAAAGTTTTTTTAAATAAAACAAAACCGGTTTTAGATACCAATGAAATTCTTTATTCCTGTGAAAGTACGTTCTATGCCATTATGAATGGCATCGCCACCACGGGCACGCTTGCAGAAGTCCAGACGCTGAACCCAATTTTCGCTGGGTTTCAAGCATAAATCGGCCGATACTGCTGCAATTTCACGTTCGATATTCGTACGAAGTTCATCAATCGTCGCTGGCTTGTTGGCATAGACCATAGACTTGACGTAGCCCCACAGGAAATAATCTAACGGCGTCAAATCTCACGACCGAGGCGGCCAATCGACTGGGCCATTTCGTGAGATAACACGTTCACCAAACTTGGTTTCCAATAAATTGATTGTGGCATTCGCTGTGTGGCTTGTGGCGCCGTCCTGTTGGAACCACATGTCCTCCAAGTCCATGTTATCCAATTGGGGCCAAAAATATTCGGTTATCATTGAACGGTAGCGATTCGCATTCACAGTAAAGCGCAGGTCTTGATCATCAGGGAAGAAGTACGGCTCAATGACGACGCCGGCCCATAAACCGCACCAAACCGTAATTTTTTCGTGATGCAATGATGACTCGCGGATTACGTGTGTATTGCTGTCTGACCAATAACGCATATTTTGCTTATTGACGAAGCCATTCAGCCAGAAATGAGCCTCATCGCTGAAGATGATTGAGGCCACTGAAGTTGAGGCCACTGACTCCAAATTTCGGTAGTAAATTTTAATAATTTCGACTCGTTGTTGGCTCGTATATCTTTCCATGATGAAATGGCAAACCTTACTGAAGAGAAATGTCAAAAGAGCGGGAAAAAATATGGCGTCGTTTGCTGTCCCTATCGATTTTCTTTTGTAGCGTCCCTGTTGAAAAACCCTTTATTACTCTTTGCCTTAATTACTAATGCGGAAAACAAGAAAAAGATGCGAAGAGTGAAAAAATACGTTACAAAAAGCTCACAAAAGCTAACAACTGTGAAAACAAAACCCAGCAGCGAGTAGAAATTAGTTTTGTAAAGAGTGACATAAATCTGGTTCTTTTATCCAACACCTCATAGCGGACATCAAAGTAGAAGAAACCGTGGTGAAAACTTTAAATTAAACTTCAAAGTTTAAATTGTGTTGAAAAGGGAATCAATCTGTGTTGTTATCGATAAATTGTAAATCCAACTCTGCATTTTTATAGGACGAACAAAAGAAATCTGGAAAAGGAATAGGATGTTGCAATCTATTATTCGGTCAATTGCCCTAATCCGCCATTTCTGCGCCATCTATAAAATTTCCCTTGACTGTTAAATCCACCACTTCCACACCAATGATGGATGGTCAAAGATAATATAAATTCCTAGATGGTGTATTCGATTTTTCACCAATTTCATTCGGATACAACGAAAAAGCACCCAAAATCATTTTTATTTCGATTCTGTTGTTTCTGTTTTCACGAGAAAAATGCCCTTTCATGATGATAAATGAACAAAATTTAATCAAATGCAAAATTCCTTAAATAATAATGATAAAAAAATAATGGAATACTTGATTAAAAGTTTAGGAAACAAAATAATATTGTTATGATTTTCATGAATTTATTGTTGAAAAAGCTGGAAATATTCCTTAAAAATTAAAAAAAAACCATTTAAAAACTGTTTATTTTTAATTTATTAATACTCATGGCACGGACGAGGCCCAAAATTTAATTTAAAAGTAGATGAAGCGCAAGTGTTGGGAAATTTTTAGTATAATGGATAATTTTCTAGGTGTCATTGAGAGGAATAATACAGAATTTTTGTACCCAACAGAACTAAAAAGAAAAATATGTACCTAATTTGTTAACAATTTTTTCAACTAAAACTAAAATTTATCAAACGAAAAAATGGTTTGCAGCGAAAATATAAGTGGTATTCATGCAAACAAGAAAACCTAGAACTTTTGCTCAGCGTAAGTTTACCACGAAGCGTTTCATGAGGCACCAAATAAAGTTGCTCAGTGTATATATGCAGTAATTGTCAAAAAAAGGCTGATAAAGTAAATAAACAAAATAAAATTAAAAGTCTATGCTTTACCTATTCCATTATTTTATTTTTTTCACATAAATCAAAAACCCCCTCTTGTTTTCAATACAAAAATATTGACCTCGAAAACTTTCCACTTTTGTCGCTTTGTATGGGAAATTTGTTTGTTTTGACGTTTGCTGTGCAAGTTTACGATGTTTTTGACTTTACGAGGTTCTTTCGAGCTTTCATGAAGACCACTATTGTGTATTTTCCAACAAGAGTGCATAGTGCAATCAGGAGTAACATAAAATGGAATTGCCGATGTCCACAGAACTGCAAAGTGGAAAAGTGTTTTTCCTTCGGTTCAGCAAACATTCCTGCTTAAGAGTTCTCAGACACTCGAAGTGTTTTGTAATCTGTGCAATCAGAAGTTTCTATAGATTTTGGGCGGTGGAAGATGTTAGATTAAAAAGGGGTTCAAGCATAACTCCAAACAACAGCCTCGTGGGTGTGAAATAGTTTTTTATATCAAAAATTACTATGTAAAATTTGTTTCTCCAAAATTTTCCTAGTATTGAATAGACGCCAGCCAACACTTCAGCAACGTCAAAGTAGTATAGTGTAAAATGGTTGCGCTTCATCTATTATTTTCTTTATATGTCATTTCCACCATTTCTGCGCCATCTACCAATAAAAACCAAGCGGCGACATGTGGTAACCAATTAACGAAAACCTCTGCCCGACATCTGGTAGCCAATAAATGAATGCCAACAGGCGACATCTGATAGACAATTAGCGAAACACCTAACGGCGACATCTGCCAGGCAATTAACGAAAACCTAACGGTGACACCTAGTAGTCAATTGGAGAATATCACGGAACTCACCAACAAAAGCTCAGAGACAGTACCGGAAACATTGGTGGAAAGCTTTGTAAACATGATTTTTGTTATCGATAAATATATAACCCAAACCCCCTATTGGCAATTATAATAACTACAATTACCACCAAGGAATTGTGGTAAGGCCGTTCTATTAGAGTTGCCCAGGCGAACATTTTTAAAAGTCCAGAAATATTAAAAGTGAGGAAAATTCAAGGAAAGTAATTAAAGAAAATAAAAGCGTCTTACTTAAGCTAAAATTACCTAAAATACTAACTTCAAAAAATAGTGATGTACCACTTACATGGGGATCTGGACAGTGTAATACTGGAAATATCAAAAAAACGTAGGTTATTTTGGGTTGCAATGTCGAATCAATTTTCCAATCCGTATTAAATTAATTGCTTGCAAGAAACACGTTTCATTTAGCCGTGTTTAAAATGTGTTGATTCTTTTGTTTAATAATGCCTTACCATCAATTGATGTCTATATTTGTTTTAATTTAATTATAATAGAATATAACACAGTGCAACACATAAATTGCAAACTCTTTCGCGTGTGAAATTTCTGGAAGTACTTATCGAAACTAACAAACCCCTATCTAAAGGGTTTTTCAGCAGAGACGCTACAAAAGTAAATCGATAGGGACAGCAAACGCCGCCATATTATTTCCCGCTCGTTTGAAACCCCTATTTGGGGTTTGCTAGTTTAGCTGCTATTCCGATTTTATGGCCTCATGTATATTTTGGCTAAAACTTAATTTTTTCCGAAGAACATGAAATTTCTCTCACGGCTATATCTCGGAAACCAATTGGAATCTTGATATCCTTGTCTTCGACACAATTGAAGCTGTAGACTAGGAGAAAAAAGTGCAAAACAAACTAACATCCTAAAATTTAAAAAATGTCAACCAATTTTAATTTTTTGATCATTTTCGGCCCAAGCTGCTAAACTGTACACTTATATCAGTATCTCGTAAACCATCCACATTGATCTGTATTTTTTTAACTTTATTTCCATCAAAATAAATAAATAAATAATTTTCCACCTGTATTTGACAATGGCACGAAAATTCGAGAAATGTAGCAAAAGGTAAAAAAATTTAAATTAACCACAATATCCATTGAAGTTGTTGCTCTCGGTGAAGTCTGTGAAGTTGATGCTCTTGGTTTTTTCGGTGGTGGTTCAGGTCCATAATCTGAATCATCATCATCTGCCAGTCAATAATATAAAATACAATTTTTTAAATAATTAAATAAAAATTCCATCGTTGGTCATTATTCTTTCAATTTGTAATTTCTTCAACTGACGCGAGGAATTATGGCAGGTTGAATTTGACAGCTGCGGTGATTGAAATTGTTGCGCTGCATTTTACGAACTACGCAATAAATAAAGTGACTCAACACAGGTAGTCACAGAGCAGCTGTAACGTTTTATAAACTACCATAGCGACAAAAGTGACGTGAAGTGATTCGCTCAATAAATTAAACGTCATAGGTACGTAAACATTGGATGGTGGAAAATATGGGTTCAATAATACCAGTACCTCGTTTCTGTAGTTCTCGAATCGAAAAAGTTTTCACAGGAAAACTTTCTGTGACGTACTACTTTTTTCATGCTTATTGGAAAAACGCGAGAAAACTGTTTCTAAAATGTAGGGAGTCGAAAAAGTTTAAATTGTAAACGTCAAAAATACTCATAAATTGAAACGGTGCGAGATTTTGATTTAGTTTAGCAGGGAATAAAAAAACATGCTCAAAATAAGTTTGTTTTTTAATTCCTGCAAAACAAAGTTTTCGACGGCTTTGTATGGGGAGCCGCTTAAAATCGCTTAATATCGCTTAACTCCCCAAATAAAGCGGTCGAAAAAATAGTTTAACAGGCAATAAGAAACAAATCTCGCACCGTTTTAATTTGTGAGTATTTTTGACGTTTAAAATTTAAAATTTTTCGACTCCCTACTTTTTAGAAACAGTTTTTCTCGCATTTTTCCAATAAGCATGGAAAAAGCAGTACGTCATAGAAAGTTTTCGCAAAACAAATATTGTAGAAACAGTCACTTGTGAGAAGCGATTTTTTGTCCGATTCGTAGCGTTTTTATTTCAATTCACATGTTTCATATGAAAACTTTTTCGATTCGAGAACTACAGAAACGAGGTACTGTTCATAAAAATATAAAAATGTCGTCGACGACATGAGTGGAGTGTTTTCTTCTCGCCGACATGTCGTCGCCGGCAACGACATAAAACCGGCAAGTGTGAAAGCATGCCCATATAATTGTATGAGTTTGCGCTCCCACTGATATCATTGTCGGTGTCGTGTCGGTATCGTGTCGGCTAGTGTGAAAACGCTCGTACTCGATATTCACTGAACATGCACATTAATGACAACACATACAAAAAGTGATTGATATAAGAGGTAGTGTCATAAGAACAGCTGATTTTACATTCATTCTTTATTTTCTAAATTCTTAAAACATTTCGAGAAATTCTAAATAAAAAAATGTCGTTAATTAAATAAAGTTATTTTTACAAATAAAGAAATAGAAAAAACAACTGACTGACAAATTGTATGATACTAATACATACAAATCCTCCTGCCATCACCTGGTAGAATTCCATAATGTCATTATGAAATACAAAACTGTCAAAACTAAATCGAGTAAAAATGCATGTAAACAACTTTTTGGCATAGAATGATAATCACGACATTATCATGATAAATGAGTGCATGTCAACGTGCTATTAGAGAAGATATTATACGCCTTCCAAAATACTTAGGGAGTTCACATGGTGTACTATTGTGTTGTATTTATCGTATATGCTAAACTAATACAACAGTTGTAAATATGTTGTGGGTATTCTTCATGTAAATATATTTTACGGCTATACAACCTGAGCATGTCTGTTTTTCCAGTGTACTATGTTGTATTTTCAGTGTCAGCTGTTTTTTGTTTACTATTTAATCAGATATATTGTTGTGTTTTGAAGAAATTTTGCATTTTTCTGCAACATTAACTCAAGAATTAATTTTAATTGGTAAAATAATAAAAAAATGGAAATTGGACAAATGGAAGGAGAAGAAACTACTTCGGTAAGTTTTTGTGCACAAACTTTTGACACAAAACCGTAAAAATTGTATCTTTTTCGCTTCTTGTTGGTATTTTAAATTATTTTCTTTTGTTGCTTCACGTTTATTTGACGTTTTTATGACTTTTATGACTTTGATTTAGCACATACAACATGCTGCTCACATGCATAAGTCATATGTACTAATTTGTTAAATATGACTTTACGACTTATGTCTTTAGGAGACCATGTGAATTCCCTAACTGTGTTTAACAAAATAGTAAGAAAATCGATAGTAAATGAAATTAAACTTTCGGAAACATACGTGACGCACGCGGTAATAGTTGTCACGCACACTCACTCATGCAAAAATTGGACTCACGCACGAAGATTTTTTCGCTACTCACATTCACGCACGCTCGCCTAATCAATTGTTGATCCTTTCACAATCACGCGCGATTCGCGGCAATCACGTGATTTTAGCACATCCCTAATTCATAATTAAAAACGCTTTAATTTAAAAACAAAATTAAAGTTTAAAACTTCAGGGATTCTAAAGGTATTAGGATAAAAAAAATGTTTAAGATTGCGCTGTTCAATTGGCGCGAAGTGTACTTTATATGAATGTATTATAATACAAATGTAATTTCAAAAGGTTTAATCATAGAGTAATGTCAACTAGAGGCGCCATCTTTCTCATCTGACATTTCATTTCACAGTCCAAACAGAACCAGACACGCTTCAGACGGCGACGGAAAAAATCTCTAGCGTCTAAACGATATGAGAGAGAGAGCGTATGGCTACTTCGGTTGATTTTTTTCTCTCTGCGTCGTATATGTTTACGGCTCTTCTGGAATTTGTTTGGAAATTTGAAAAAATAATAAATAATAGTTGAACAGGATAATAGAGCATCAGATGTTTCTTTTACAAACAATTCAATTGTGATTGTGATATTGACGTACATATGTCTGAAATGTCTGACAAATGTTGTTCACTTGAGGCCATATAACTTAGCTGCATCTGCAGCATTATTTTTTGCAGCCATTGCTTCCTTTCTTGCATTAACTGCTTTGCAATAACAAGCTTTTTTGTTGCCGACATTTAACACTTTACGCACTGAAAAGAATTTCACTCAATGAATTATAATTAAATATCAAAACAAGCAAAACATCTGTTGATGCTGCCACAGTTATATATTTTTTTTAGTTAGGCAGCACTGAAAGCGCTGTAACTCCTGAATGCAAACTACCGTATAAACAGTGAGCTCAGTACTCGCGATTAATTTTACTCGTGAGTTGGCCGCCGTATAAACGTAGTAATGGTTGCAAGTAAACATTGGATGATGGAAAGTATGGGTTAAATAATACCAGATAGAGTCATTAGCACACAACATCCAACTAGACTACACCAACGGCATTTCGTGTTTGTATGGTAAAATAGTTGTATTATATACAACACAAATGTATACCACCAATAAAGGCTCGTTTACAATGCTAGCAACAAATTCAACAAGCGTTCACAATGCAAGCAACAAATTTGTTCAAACAGCTGACTGGCAACATTGTTTACATTATACAGCAGTATACATATTTGGGGATTGAAAACCATGGAGAATTGCAATACAAACGAAAAAGCAAACAGTAAAAAATAGAAAAATTAAATGTGAGACACGGACCTCACATTTGTACCACTACCCGGAGCAAAAAGTATTAAGTGTTTTTCTTTAGAAAACTTTTCAAATTTTTCTATAGAAGAGTTTTAAAATTTTTCTATAGAAAAGTTGTCAAATTTTTCTATAGAAATGTTTTAAAATTTTTCTTTAGAAAAGTTTTAAAATTTTTCTATAGAAATGCTTTAAAATTTTTCTATAGAATTGTTTTAAAATTATTCTACAGAAATTTTTTTAAATTTTTCTATAGAAATGTTCTCAAATTTTTCTATAGAAATTTTTTGAAATTTTTCTATAGAAATGTTCTCAAATTTTTCTATAGAAAAGTTTTAAGATTTTTCTATAGAAATGTTTTAAAATTTTTCTTTAGACAAATTTTAAAATTCTTCTATAGAAATGTTTTCAAATTTTTCTATAGAAATATTTTCAAATTTTTCTTTAGAAATGTTTTCAAATTTTTCTATAGCAATGTTTAGAAACTTCTATAGCAATGTTTAGAACCATAATATGTCATGGCCTTGGACGGTTTCGAAATGTCAGCTTTTTATAAACTTTTTTCTTTTGTTTATTAATAAAATTGGCGCGAACTACACTTACTACAAACAACTACACATTTCACATTTGCATCAGCTGATTTGTTCGAAAGCCAGCGACAGTGTTGTATTCTTGGTAATAAAAAGTTATAATTATATGTGAAATTATTGTTATTGTTATATCTACAGATAATATTATTTATTAAAATGTGTGTTTTGATACAAAATGTTTACATTTTCATTCATACTTTCAAGTTTTAAAACAAAATTCGAAGTAGAGCGCCCCTAGCGGTCAGTAGAATAAACTGATTCGAACAAATTCCAATTTGAAGTAGAAGTAGAACCTACTTCTATGACAAATTTGAATTCCAATTTCACGAAAAACATGAGAGGGCATTATATGCAACACTGTGAGTGGGAACGAGAAGGCTTGAATTACAAATTCGTTGCTGCCATTGTGAACGCTACTTAAAAGTCAACAAAAAAAGTGCAAAATACATTTAAATTGTACATTGTAAATACGAAAACGAAATGAAAAAGTTACGTCAACAGTTCTTGTAACTCCACCTGCTGTGAGTTATTTACCGTCGAATTTCTCTCATTTGCACAAACGTACGACGAAGAGTGTGAAATGAAACGTCAGATGAGAGAATAAAATACTCTGTTCTAATTTCCGCTATGGTCAATGATAACTGGTTTTGTACACAATTTTTTATTTACAAAACTTGTGTTTCAAAGAAATAACTTAACATTTTGTAACTATTTAAACTTTTGCAAATCGATAAAGAATTTTGTTTGTAGGGCTTCTATTTAGTCCATGTTGACCACATAACTAATGTAACAACAAGGTAATCCTGCTCTATGGCTGACCCATTTAATACCACACAAATGCATAGAAATGTCAGTGTTGTTGACGAAGGTTTCGCTTTCTCA
Organism: Phaonia tiefii; assembly: GCA_963931995.1. Classification (NCBI taxonomy): domain Eukaryota; kingdom Metazoa; phylum Arthropoda; class Insecta; order Diptera; family Muscidae; genus Phaonia; species Phaonia tiefii. The sequence continues at coordinate 43,371,751 of OZ008371.1, forward strand.
AATTGGATAAAGTGTTAGTTAGATGTACTTGACAGATATTGTGGTCAATGTCAGTTAAATATTGGAAATGCAATTGTGCTTAACAGCACAAACACGGTACTAAATTGATTGAATATTAATATTAATGACTCATGGGCGTTTTTATCCACCAGAGAGTTTGTATATACATACATATGTATGTATGTATATAGTTACTAAACAAGTGCTTTGTATTCTAGTTTTTGCCAGAGTTTTTTTTATAATTCAAATCATCATTTAATTATACCAGGATATAGATATAGCACAAAAACTACGACAAGGCAACTACAACACACCTTTTTCTTTTATTTGATAGATACATAGATACAATGAGTCAGTTTTTTTTTTAATTTCTTTATTTCTCTGCGACTGGTCAACATCTGCCTACTAGCCGATTTCTTCTATTTAATTAATATTCATGACCAGTTTTTCAGCCAGTGGTAATCTTCGCTGCGTAGATAAATTGTGATTAAATGCCGAATTTTGTTCTTCAGTCAATGGTTAACAATGATTTAACCACTCAATGTTGGTTGGTCAACTCGTAATCAGAGACATATGATTTTGGCAATCACATTTCTGATTGCCAATATGAGAAATGTAAGATAGTATAAAATACATGTTCTCGATTTGAGTATTTGTACACACATTTTGGGCCTAGATAGTTAACTTGTTGCCCATACATAGTTTTTTGTTTATAAATTTGTGTTAAAAACATAAGCTTCAGTCGGGTGAACCGACTTAATCATACCCTCATCATACCTTACCTCATCCATTGAGTGGGAGTTCTGTTAAAAAACGTCCATACTCAAAGGTGACCATATTCAGTAGCAGATTGACGACATTGCACTAAATATTATTGAATACCCAAATTAATTAGTTTCCCTCCCAATATTTGTATAAAAAAAATAAATGGTTTCCCATTACATCCCATGAAGGGACCGGGGAGAACTTCTCACAATCACTGAGCTGTGCGCTGTCCAGTTTTCACTCACTGATTGGCACCTACAGTTTTACACCGATTCCGGACGGTATTTTGAGAAGCTTTTTCATGGCTATATACTTGATAGTGTCGCCGTCACTATGCGAGGTGACCGCCGCCGAAAGAAATTTTAGGTGGTCAGAGAGCAGGGTTCGAACCCAGGATCTCATGTACAAGAGCCGCGCACACTAACCATTGCTCCACCGACGGCCACCCCAATATATTTATATTTACATATATGCGAGCTACAAAAATGGGCATGGCAAGTTGTTGCCAACATTTTGATCAGTACCAATTTTATTAAGATCGGTTATGATTTATTGGAGATATCCAGTCGGCAAACCCCAAATACGCCCAACTTTTGTATGGGAGGTACGAAACTGTGCTTGGCACAATAGTCAATTATTAGTTACACAGTAGCTTTTAGCAAAATATTGCCTAGTACCGAATTTTATTAAGATCGGTTGTTGTTTATGAGAATTATCGTGTCGATCAACCGGTCATCCGCCCAACTTATATATGGGAGGTACCAGAATGGGTGTGGCAAAACAGCTCATTTTCTACAGGAGAGCTTTATTTGGCTAAATACTCACTAGTACAAACTTTCATAAAGATTGGTTTGGTTTTGCGGGACTTCTCATGCCGAACAACTAGACGGCCAAACAACTTTTGTATGGGAGGTACCACAATGGGCGTGGCAAAATCACCCTTGTTTTAATCGGTGATTAGCTTTTGATAACGTGAAGCCTTATACCTAATTTCATTAAGGTCGGAAGTGTTTCTCGCGATTAATCGGATTGACAATCCGGTCGAACACCCTTTTTTTTGTTTATGGGAGGTACCAGAATGGGCGTGACAATCTCGACCATTTTCTCCAGTTAAGTAGGCATTTACAGATTATTAACCGGTGTGAGAGTTGAAGCTAATCACATCTACCAGACGAAAGGTTTGAAAGCAATATAATTTTGTGCTAAATGTGTCGATTTGTATAGGAGCCCATTTCCAATCCCAAAACTCAATATTGGCAAATAATAGTCACTGACAAAGTTTCATTGTCATCTGTAAAGATTTACGGCAGTTATCGTGTTGACCAGCCAGCCAGCCAGACAGACAGACGGACATGGCTCAAACGTCTTAAAAAGTGCTAAAACGAATTTCGTCCAAAGATGCTAAGGGTCTAATTTGGTTCCTTCTATATGTTACATCTTTTTACGTATTAAATGATATATACCCCCATCCTATGGTGAGCGTACAATGACTCCGATTTAATTCATTTATATCTTATTTTACATAATTCCATTTTGTTGTTTCTCTTTGTTGTTTTTGTATTTCATTTATCTCTAAACTGAGAGTTACCACCAATCTTTCATTTACTTTGCAAATATTTCATTTATACTTATAAAGCTTGTTTTTTTCCCCGCTAAACTTCGACGAAGCAGATAAAAATCGCTTAATATCGCTTAGCTTTCCATACAAAGTGGTCGAAAATTTAGTTTAGCAGGGAATACAATAACAGGCTTATAATTATAATTCCTCTACGCACTCCATTTTATTTTTTAACGCACGTGGTGCTACTTTTAGTTGTTAAAATGATTGTTTGTTTTCATACGAAGTAAGTTTGGCGAAACCACCCTGTACTTGATTTTGCCTACGAAATGTTTGCAAAGAGCTGAGTACCAAGCAAATGAAAAGTGAGCGAAATTTTCGTTCAGCAAATTTTCGTCAGTTTGTATACAAGTACTTCTCATGGCAACGAAGATTTCATAAGCACTAAATACCGGGCTTTAGCCCAAAACATATGTCTTTTTTCCCGGCGGCCTGGAAGGAAGCGGTAATGATTCCTATCCTTAAGCCGGGCGCTGACCCAAGGAGGTGTGTGGTAGCTACAGACCGATATCGATGCTGTCGTCCATTGGCAAACTTTTCGAGCATTTTGTCTTGAATAGGATTGTCGACACAGCGGAAGATAAAAGAGTCCTCAAAGACAACCAGTTCGGTTTTCGGCGAGGCCACTCTACGTCTCATGCGCTCATGGTTTTGAGGGATTATGTGACGCGAGGGTTGAATGCGAGGCAAGCCACCATCGCGGTGGCCCTCGATATCTCCAGGGCATTTGATTCTGTCTGGCAATATGGAATCCTTCGTAAAATGACTGGATGTGGATTTGACACTGCCACCTGTAAGATGGTGGCCAGTTTTCTCGAGGGGCGGAAATTCCGGACCAAGGTCGGAAACGCACTCTCGAGCGTTAGAGATGTTGTAGCAGGGGTACCCCAAGGTTCGCTCTTGGGCCCTGTACTTTACAACATTTTTGTCAGCGATTTACCAGAACCACCGGAAGGTGGGCTGCTACTGGTTTATGCTGATGATATCCTTGTGGCCCTTACGGGCCCGTGGACCAGGCTGATGAACTCCATACTCAATGAGTATTTGGGGGTGTTAGCTGAGTACTTCGATAGATGGTGACTCAGGCTGAACGTCGAAAAATGCGAAGCCACTATCTTCCGGGGACTGCGGCGGTTGTTGCCCCGGGAGGCTAGAGCTTTTGAACCCAACCTTCGAGTTGGGGACAGACCTATCGTTTTCACCGACAGGCTTAAATACCTGGGTGTAATTTTCAGTTCGAACTTAGTGTTCAGTCGCCATGTCGACCATATTTTGGTCAAGGCGAACATACCTCCATGTGCTTCGCTGCCGTGTAGGTCTCTCGACAGACGTTCGCTTGTTGGTCTACAAACAGATCATCAGGCACATTTTAGCCTATGCTTTCCCAGTCTGGTTTGGAATCTCTTCCAGACAGATGGAAAAACTTAGGATAATGGAAAGACGCATCCTTAAGAGCTGTTTGGGCTTACGGACGCAAAGAGCTGACGATGGCTCGTATAAATCCCATCCTGTGCCGAGATATACGGGATGGTGGATTTCGGTAGGATTGACGTGTTCATTGTAGGGAGGGCACTTGAATTTCTGGAGAGGGCGGCCTCTCTAGATAATGAATTAGTTAGGCACAGTTTGGACCATGACGGGGATCTGGGTGGACTGTCTGGAGTTAATTACCGGGCGCCGGTCAGCCTCGCCGCGCTGAATAGAGAAGGAAGGCTTTTTGTTGACAATAGGCTCTTATTTTACCATAGGAGAGCAGGGACGTTTGACCTTAGCAGACTGCACCTTACTATGTAAATAATGTATATATTTAAATAGTAGTTTTAAGTAGTGTTAAGTGTTAGTTTGTAAGTTGTTATGGTCGAATTCAACCCAGTTTTAACTGAACCAGTTATTTAGGGTTTAAGCACAAGTTGCAGTAAATAGATTTAAGAAAAAGTATAAAAGATGTAAGCGCCTCATGCTGAGCACTGTAAAGTATATAGTAGTAGATTGGATAGTCCTTAGAGTATTTTTTAATGTTAGGAATAAGTTGTATGAATCCCTTATGGTTATATTTGTCAATAAGTGTTGGTCGAAAAAATAAATGAATTTAAAAAAAAAAAACAGATGTGTTTTCCAATGAGTGTACAAGGGTTGCCGTAATCGTTTACAATATGACGGATTACTTTCTCTTTCCACTGAAAAACAAAATGCAAAGTTAACCTCAAATTATCTTTCAATCACGATTAAGTAATACGCAATTTAACTAACCATTGGCCATAAGGGCCACTTTCTCAATGTCCTGTTATCTTTTATCGGAACGATAAAGTGACGATTAGCCGAATTTCATTTTCTCAATGTATAAATGCAAATAGCTGACAACTGTTGGCAATAGCTGTTTTATTTTATTGTTGTTATGATTTAAGTATTTGCTTTCCTAAAATTTACTTTCGTTCTTAGACAAGGTTCTTCCCGCGATGTCTTTTGATTGTTTTCCGTCAAAAAAAATAATATAGCGAAACAGCTGATATCTTACAGTGCTGACAACCAAAAACGATGTGCAAGTAGACAGTCAAAATTTCTCTTCACTCAAATGCCAACAAACAAAACGAGTTAAACCCTATTACTTCTCTACTCTGTCTCTCTTACTCTCTTCATTGAATATTTCAATACACGAGGAGCTTTTTGATAGTGTTATTGTATATGACTATACAAATTCCAACCATGTTGAAGTCAAATTACATAAACTACGCAAAAAGTATGAAATAAGCTAGATATGACGCTAGATATGAATTCGTTTGAGTGAACTCCTAGCACTTTTTGGTTCTCTTTTACCAGGGTTGCCAAGTTGCACATACATACATTTCATCAGAGTTGCCAGGCCAAAATATCTAACATAAATTAACCAGAATATAAGAAAATGAAAACCCTTAAATCCCGTATTCAGTTCATGCGAAATTTTCGCAAGAAATCTTTGCAATCCATTTTATTTTTAACGCATGTGGTAATACTTTTGTTTACTAAACTAATCGAAATGTCAAAATTCCGGTCCCCAACAATTGTTTTCGTACGAAATAAGTTTAGCATAACAACCCGGTACTTCATTTAGCCTACGAAATTTTCGCAGAGCTGAGTACCAAGCAAATGAAAAGTGAGCAAAATTTTCGGCTCATAAAATTTTCGTTATGTTTTATACACGTACTTCTTATGACAACGAAAATTTCATAAAAACAGAATAACGGGCTTTAACAGACAGTGTATCGCTCCGTAAATTAAAGTACCGGTTAACAAGCAGGCACTTTAACCGGTCATTGAGAAAACGGTCTTTGTATTTTATTTTGAATTTACAAATTATTACATCATTTAAAAGAACTTAAAATTAGAACGACTTCAATTGTTATTTGAGGTGATAAGATCTTGGGGTCTTTTGCGCAGTAATGTATGTCCTTGAAGCGGTGTTATCAAGCACAAGTTTAGCTTCCATTTTGCATATGTTTTTCAGCATTTCTTTCTATTGTAGCATTTAGAGTGAGGGCATTTAGATCCCGATGAAAATCGTCATTTCGTATGTTCCATGTTCAGAATGTTATTTTGAAATTCTTGAATTATTCTGATGTGGCCTTCTTTGAACATCCCCATAATTTAATGCCATAAGTCGAATAGTGTGAAAGGAAATATCTGATGAGAACAATGGCAGCTCTATACGTCATTACTCTATGGCAGTGGTAACCATAGAGTAAATATGGGTAGAGAAAATCTTTCACTCACCAAATTTCTGACATTTGTCCTCGTGTGATGTATACGTTTGATGTTGAAAAGAATTGCTTTACTAATACCAGATAGATGCAATGGTTCAAAACAACGAACAAAATAACAACAACGGCATTGCGTTCTGTGTGTTAAAATTAATGTGTTAAATACAACACAAATGTATGCCAACAATAACAGTCAATAAAAAAGTTTAAAACACATTTAAATTTCACAGTTTTTCACCAAAATGGCATGAAAAATTAAAGCAAGAAGTTATTGTAATTCCACCTGGTGTATATCACTTTTCGTCAAACATCTCTCTATCACACCGACCGCATCACGAAGAGTGTGAAATGAAACGTCAGATGAGAGAATAAGTTTATCTAGGTATGTATTAGTCTATGGTGGTAACCAACCCATAGCCTCGCGAGGCAGACGATAATCGTATTTTTCTCACACACACGATCGGCAACTCACATGTACACAACAACGACGCTTGATTCGAAGCATTTACGACACCACTCAAGCATATAATATGTTTGTGTGCGTGCGTTCGGTTTAGCCTACCACTGCTCTATGGTATAACCACTATTCGTGGCGCGGTCGGTGTGATAGAGAGTTATTTGACATAAATTGACTTACACCAGGTGGAATTACAAAAATTGTTGACTCAAATTTTTCATATATGTATGTAGTTTTGATGAAAAACTGTGAAATTTAAACGTATTTCGGACTTTTTATTATATTTTATTGTTAGTATTTATATATATGGTGTATTTACATAAACATTTTAAAGCACAAATCGAAATGCCGTTGCTGATTTATTGTTGGATGGTTTGAGCCATTGCCTCTATCTGTTATTATTAAAGCATTACTTTCCAACATGCAACCGCTCATCTGCAACACACCAAATGTCATCAATTTACTGAGAGAGTTATCGGCTCTATACGTCATTACTCTATGGTATAGCCGCTTCAATAACATAATACACAATTTATTTCTTTACTTCAAGTTGAAATTAAAAACAAACAAAAATAATATTAATTTATGAATTTTATAAAAATTCACTAATATTTTAAATAAATTTAATATAAACGAAATAACATTACTCGACAGCGTAACATCAGACCTTACGGGTTTAAAATGTCAAGTTGTTGACGCTCAAGGTCCAAAGTTTATAACTTCAGCTCAGTTTTAGTGGCATTTAATTTGAAGATGGTGACGTTTATATTCGTTTATATATTCCTTCTTTACTTTAACAAGCTTATGTCACCCAAAAACTTTTGCATACTATTTAGGTGGTCTAACTGAGCCTCTGTCGCCCCAACAAATGTATCCAACTTATTCGATATTGCCTTCATATGTTGATTTTCTTCCTCAAGTAAACTGTGGATGTCCGGAATATTTTTATTCGGTTTTGGCAGCCTTAAAGTCAGCGGGGTCAAAGGAGGCGAAGATGGGCATGTAGATGTATTTTGATCGTTGCACAAATCTTCCATGACACATTCCAAATGATTAACGTCATTAGCCTCGATTTCTTTATTGGATGAACATACATGAAACTTTGGGTGTTTCTAATCCCGTTAATAGTCTTGAAAATACCGCAAATTTATGCAATTTCCACTTCAATACCGGTCAACACATACTGGTTATATGGCTCTCCTCCAGTAGAACTCGCCTCAGATTTATTATGAGCCAAGTTCCGTCTAATATTCCCCTTCCAATCAAGCCATGCCTATAAAATACTCATTGAATGTAAGTAAAGTATTGGTTAAACTGATCCACAATACAAAAGTTAATACAAAAGTTACAAGTTTTATTCAAATTCATATTATACGGATTTAAATTCCAAAATCAAATTCCAAATTTGAAAGAGATTTTCATGTATGAAAATCTTATTAAGTTCTTAACATTTATTAGAAAATAATAAGCATTATGAAATTTGAAAAAAAAAATCACACTGGGTGTCATGGGACACCCGGTTGAAACGAAGTACCTTTCGCTATATATTATGTGCTAGTTAGTTCCAAAACGCCTAAGGCGCCTGTTGAAAAATACGACCATTTAAATGGATCTTTAAGAAAAGATACATTTTGTAAAACGAAAAACTTTTTTTCAGAAAAATTTTTTTTTATAGAATGCATTTTTTTTAAGTATGTTTTTAGGTCCTTTTTGTAAGAATATGTATTGTATTTTCCCGAAAAGGTCCTTTTTAAAGAGAGGTACGCCTTTTATTAAAAGCTAATGTTTTTTTTTCAGAAAATACACTATATTTAAGAAGAAGTACTTTCTGTAAGAAAAAGCCATAAGAGTGTGAATTTTTTACAAAGAAGTACTTTTTTTAAGAACAAATACTTTTTAAAGAAGTGGTATTCTTTTTAGGAAAGGTTATTTTTTTTAAGCAAATGTACTTATTTTCAGAAAGGCTACTTATCTCAAGAAAGGAAAGGGTATTATTTTGATTTTAAGAAAAGGTACTTTTAAAGAAAAGGAATTTTTGTAAGAAACGGTATTTTTTTTAAGAGATGGTATTTTTTTGAAGAAAACGAAATTTTTTAGAATTGGTCCTTTTTCAAGAATAGGTACATTTTTAAGTGTAGGTACTTATCTCAAGAAAAGTTATTTTGTTTCACAAAAAATATACTCTTTAAAGAAAATGTAGTTTTTTAAGAAAAGGCAATTTGGTGTAAAAAAAGTTTACTTTTTTAAGAAAAGGTACTTATTTAAAAAAAAAAGCTTTTTTTAAGAAAAGGCACTTTTTTAAGAAAATTTACTCTTTTTAAGCAAAGGTAAGATAAGGTTTTTGTTTAACAAAAGGTACTTTGTTTAAGACTATGAATAGGTATTTTTTTGAGAAAATTTACTTTTTGAAGAAAAGTCACTTATTTAAGAAAAAGTTTTTTAATTAAACTTCTTTGACTTTGGCTTTCCTAAATTTACTTTTTATTGGGTTCAAAACTACAATATATACTAAGTACGGGTTACATGCTCCACCTAGAAAACTCCCATTAAACAAGAAATTTCCCAACATTTGTTAGTCTAGACACAAACCAAAGCAAAAGTACCCAATATTGTTGATCACATAGATAGAGTAAACAAATAGATGCATACCAAATATTGGTTACAGGCTCCACCTAGAAAACTTCCCATTAAACAAGAAATTTTCCAACATATGTAAGACATCTAGTTAATCTCTTTCTCTATGATCCGAGCTGTTAGTCTAGACACAAACCAAAGCAAAAGTAAACAATATTGTTGATAATAATGGGTTGTAGCATAATAGTGTTAAAACAAAAGTTGTTTAATTTTTTGTTTTCAATTAGCCTCCATTTCGCAACGTGCGATAAGGAACTTCGTTCCAAAAGTTATGGCCCAAAGTCATGCTCATGAATGAGAAGTCTGTGGTTCGCTTTAGGACAGACTACACCGAAAAGTTGGTGCGATCCAAGGGAAAACATCTGAAGGATGTCATTGGGGGCACAGGATTAATTAAGTACCAACGTTATTATGTATTAACATTATTCATGATTTGTGGATTGTGCATAATTTTCATTGTGAGATCCATAAATTGAACAATATTCTAATATTGTTTATATGAATTTATTTTAATATTTATTTTTATTTTTTTGAAATAAAAATAATTTTTAAACGTTAATTGTATTATTTTTTATACAGCTTTTGTAGTAATAAAATACCGGTGTATGGCTTTCGCTGTGACTCACTGAAGTTTTTTGTCTCCCAACAAAATACAACACAAATGTGTATATAGAAACAACAACAAAAAGTAAACAAAAAAGTGCAGATATAAAATGCATTTAAATTTGACAGTTCGTGATCCCAATGCCAAGAACAAATTGACATCACATACATATTCCACCTGCTATCAGTTTTAATATTTTCGTCATATCGAACTGGAAGTGTTGGGGGAGAAATTGAAAATGAACCAAAACAAATTTCATCATTTTATTATATTGAGAAATAACATCAGAATGGGAACGTTGTACGCGCGTGCAGTGACATTAAACTCGAGGTATCTAACATTTCTTACAATAATTGGTAATAAGTTTATTATATTTGTTTTAACAGGTTTAAGATGTTTTGGAAACTTTTTTTATTTCAAAATTATGCATTGAATGTATTTTAAAAGTAAGAAATACAAAACAAACTTGAGAAACAAGAAATATTTAATTAGACTTTGCACTCTCCAGATGTATGTACTACGTACATATATATTTTTAAACATTTTATAAGAGTTGCCAATATAATAAATCTTACACCCAACAAATTTGAAATATCGGGCAACTGTTGATTTTCAACGGACTACATAGTACGTAACACATTTATTGACACTTTACCTGGACTTCCAATAGGAATACGCTGTTGTTCGCATCACAATTATATTTGGAAACATTTTTGTTGTTATATTTGCTAAAGGTTTTAAAATTAGTTTGTAGTCAAGCAGTCGCACTTCAGGTTTATTCACCACACAGAGGCAAGAGATGAATATACGTTACCTTCTGCTTCTTTGTACAGAGTACGAGCTCGGTTTTCTCTGGATTTATTACTTGTGCACCCTAGTTGGCCATAAGAACTCGAGGATTCGGCTCCCCGTTTCCCTCTTGCAACTCCAATTATTCGAAATCAAATGTATGTTGATGAGATTTTGGCAGGCTGCTGCCACAATTTAGAAGAGGCACTTAAAACTCGGAATGAGCTTATTCATGTTTTAAAGACAGCTGGTTTTAGTCTACGAAATTGGACTGATATATTGAAGCTCTTCGAGAAAATGTATCCCCAGATCATCTTTCAGATTCAGAATATATGAACATTTTGGATTCCACACTGAAAGAAAAACGCTTCATAGCATCAATGAATGGGTTACATCAATGGGTTTACATTGATGCAATGAAAAGTTTATTTGATGCTAGGAATGTTACATTACCTCAATGAACTCCTTCATTGCTACAGTTTTTGAATTTGTGAACCCTCAATTAATGCTAAGAAACCTTTTTCGTTGATGGAATGAAGTATGTTTTTCAGTAAATATGGGAAACTATAGAGAAAAATTGCAGACATTTTATCGACATTGTAAAGTAGAATCTATTAAATAGGCCATCCTTTGCATTACACACATTTTATTGAATTTTAAAATATTTTTTTTAAAAAAGCAATGATACGACATCTTTCTTTGATATAATGTACCATTTCATTAATTTTGAACGATTCATTAATTTGGTTACTTTCGTATGGGTAAATTTTCACAAAAATCAAAAAATTCCGAAACCCAAAATTTGCAACAGAGATATTCCTCTCCCTGGTCCCAGAAAACCTAATAATCGTCGAAAAAAATCGTGGATTCCCTCTAACTCTATGTTCATACCGTCAATGAAACGTGTTATACCATCAATGAAACATTCATACCATCAATGAAGCCTGTTCATACCATCAATGAAACATGTTCATACCGTCAATGAAACGTGGTATATCATCAATGAAATATGTTCATACAATCAATGAAACATATTCAGATCTTCAATGAAACATGTTCATACCATCAATGAAACATATTCATTGAATTAATGAAACATGGTCATAGCATCAATGAAACATGTTCATAGACTATATGACTATATTTCATTACATCAATGCAACGGTTTATAATATCAATGTAATATATTTCTTTAATACAATGATAATGTTTAATTCCGGTTAGAAAGTTTACATTAATTTCAGGTCTATGCAACATTTTTCGTTTAATGTAACATTGTTCATATCATTAATGAAGTCCGACATTGGCTCAAAAATAATGACACTTTTCATTGATGCAATGTAAGAATTCATTAATGGTAAGAAGGTTATTCTTTCAGTGCAGTACTGCAAATACTCTTGGTTTACGTTGGAACGCCTTGAAAGATGTTTTTTATTTCAAGTTAGGCTCCACCCCTGATCGATCTGTTGTCACAAAACGTGCGGTCTTATCAGAAATCGCAAAGTTTGATCCAGCCGGTTCGTTGGCCCCAACTATTATCGTTGCCAAGATAATCATGGAGTAAACCTGGAAATCGTTGGGTTGGTTTTAATCCTGAGCATACAGTTGAGCTTCATGTTTTCTTTGCGTGATACCCGTCAGGTACTTTTACCACCCATTTACACGCTGCAAAAATTAAACTGGCGCCAATTAGGGAAGAAATCTTACCCCGTTTAGAGCTCTGTCATGCAACTCTTTTGGCGAAAATGGTAGATTCGATACTCTCCGAATTTAATCTTGCAAATTCTTGGACTGACTGCCTGCAAGCGGTTAGGAGGCATCGCTACTTCATCAATTGCTTAGCACACTCAAACTGCAAGGACTGCAAGAGTCTCACGGCTGGTTTGATTGCCTTGGGGACCACCACACGATGCTCCACATCCATAGACCTACGAGCGATACAAGCGGCAGTGGCAGCACCAACGACAGAATGCGCGCCAACTGTCCTCAAATCACCCATATTCAGGTGACAAGAGTCTTCTGATTAAGTTCTGGAGCACATCTCTGCACTTGGAGGGATATATTCCGTGCACTGCTATTGCTAGGTCGTCAGCATATGCTACCACTGCGCAAACTGATCCCTCCAACTCTAGCACAACACTGTTCAGTGCCCAATTCTAGAAAAGTAGAGATAAGAACAGTGGAGATATTACTCCCTCTTGGGGTGTTCCTGTATTCACATTTCGAGTTAAGATCGTGGGTCCCAGGGACACAAGCGTGCTGGCATTTGCCTATGGCCATTCGCAGATATGAGTCCTTAATCCCATCTAATGTTTTTCGAAAAAAAAAATGAGAAGCTGATTGGTCTAACGTCCGTGGGACTAATTTGCAATTATTTTCCCGCTTTCGGAGTGAATACCGCCTTGGATTCTGTCCATATAACTGGTATAGAGGATAGCTTGATGCAGCTCGTATAAAGTTTCAGTTGCCAGAGACCCACAATATGTTCTTCACTTTGTAACTCCACTGGTGCTATGCCATCTGTGCCAGGTCATTTGTGGGGCTTAAAGCTTCCTATTGTCGAGTGTAGTTTTTCTTTTATCACTATATTCCCCGCAAAGTGAGAGGTGACGTGGATGTTCGGTTAGTCCAACCTTATGTCCTCGGACCAGTTTCCTGGAACATGTGTCTTAAGCAGGAGGTCTAACGATTCTTCACTTGATGTCGTCATCGCCTGTTTTGTTCCTTCAGATATTCCAGAGAGGTCGGAGTCGTCGAGAGGACTTTGCACAGTCTGGAAGTTTCAGATACGATTTCAGTCTATATATGTACGCATTCCAGTCTCGCTCCGTTCTTGAGAACTTTGCTCTATTTAAAAGCTTTCTGCAAGGCTTTCTCAGATTTTGCAGCTCCTTGTTCCAACACAAATGTTTCTTCTTATCTCGGTTGGAACCGGTGGGGCGGAGAGAGGGATGGTTTTCATAAAACACTTTGTTTCTACTTTGTCCAGTTTGACTTAAGAACGTTTTTTGGAACAGACAAATAATCCTTTTTATTTCAGTTGCAAAACTCTCTCCCGCATGTTCCTATGTGTATGAAGCAGGAGAGTTGCAGAAGCAGCTTTAGAGTCAGTAGTAGCGTCAACATGAGCAGCTACATCTCGTCGTCGGTGCCTTCCAGTACGTTTTCTGACAGCTCATCAATGAGCTTTGATAAGTGAAATGAAATATCATCTATCGCTGTATCCACAGGGCCGGTCAAATCTGAATTTTTCTTCAGCATTCGCAGCAACGTTTCTCTTTTCCAGTGCGTTTTTGAACTCATCGGTGTTTTTGCGTCAAAGAGCGTGAATTCAGACAGTGAGGTTTACTCCCATCAAGGTTCCTGGCTTCCATTTCGCCCAATGTCACTGTACCTTCGGTGGGTATGGTGTCAGTTGTGGCTTCCTGGTCGCTTTTATACACCCTAAGATGAATCTGACCGAATCCGTAAGAAGTGACTCCTTCAGTTTTCTGAAAATCATAAGTGATTCGGTGTTAATGAACAACGTGACTTGTCCCCGAAGTCCTTCAGCGTCCCCCAAAATTCACAGTTTTCCAATTGGATGGAAGGTCATGGTTACTTTCCCATATTAGGAGTATGTCAGACTCTTCATAATTTTTTCTGGACGCTAGTATACACGCGCGAGCTCTAAGGCGGGACTGGATATTGATCGTGACAACGACCTGCAGTTTGGCACCAGGCCAGGCTCCTCCCACCTTAGCAATAACTTCTTTGAACAGCTCAAAAGATCGCTTGTTTTAAAATACAGTGAGCTTAATCCAGCCTTGGTTCCAGCCTGTGCCACATCAGATGGGAGGTAACGCAGGACAATCTCCAGAGACATCATGGTACACAGCATTAAGGGCACCCAAAGCATACAACCACTTATTGATTAGGTGGTTCCATTCTACATGCTACATCCATAATACCATCTTCGGACTTAAGTTCCATTTTCTCCCAAATGATTTTTTGTAAGCGTAGAAGGCATCTTGTTTCCAAACTTTCCAGTTGAGCTTTGGATGCAAAATTACAGCCAGATACTTCGCCCTATACAACAAGTCCTATTGCTTTCCATTTAGTGAGGGTATCAGATACTGTGGAATAGTTCTCCTACTTGTGAATAGTAGCTGTTCAGTTTTATCCGGTTTAACGCCTAGACCACTGCCTGTGGCCCAAGTGCTCATCTCTTCCAAGATATTCCTCATGACTTCACATATTCATATATCCATGTCCTCTTCTTTGAGAAGGACGCTCAGGTTATCTCATGGTAGCTTGCTAGGTCTCAGAGATCTGAGCAACCTTATGCTCGATTTGCGTCATAATTCTTGTTCTGTTCTTCTGACAGATCGCCGGTATCCATTACTCATCTTCCGTGGCTGTTTTGGAGAATATCTTATGCCGAAATTTAGCTTATTCCCCTACTTCTGCAGCTATTCTATGCTCTCCTCCTTGATGATTGATAGATAGTTTGTGCTGTTCTTGTTTGGTTTTTCCCCGCGTAAAACCTGCCAATCATCCATCCTGACCCGGATTCTACCTTTTAAATACCTGTAAAGCTTTTCATTGCTTATGCCGCATAACTTTGGTAAGCTTTTGGTCCCCACGAATTTCCCCAGCTGGAACAAGTTTGAGCTTCAATCCCTCTCAAGCAGTGCTAATCTTAGCAAAGCATTGCAAACAGAAATCCGTAGATGCCACATCATCGCATCTGTTTACCCTGCAGCGCCTGACACTAGGAATGAGTTGAAAGTGTGTGGTAGACCAGAGGGACTGGCCATAATGTGATCAATCACCATTAGGGACAATCTGGTCTCGATCTCCTCCCTCAACTCTCCAACCTGCAGATTATTCTGGCTATTTATATTAAATAAGCCTGAGAGAGGTCGTTCTTAGCCATATCCGAGTAGGCTCTCCTTGGCTCCTTCTCATGCTTAGGCCTCTTAGCCGAGGATACTGTGCTCGTCTAATCCAGAGACCGGTCCCGTTGGGAGGAGATGAAACAGTCCATCTTGGCCAGCTTGACATTCTCCGTCATATTTTTTGTGGCAAGGTGCGGCACATGTGGCCGTCGGTGGTGCGCAATGGTTAGTGTGAGCGCCTCTTCTACTTGAGATCCTGGGTTCGATCCCTGCTCTGACCACCTTAAATTTTTTTCGACGGCGGTCACCTCGCATAGTGACGGCGACACTATCGAGTATTGAAGCTTCTGATAAAAGCTTCTCAAAATACCGTTCGTAACCGGTGTAAAAAAAAGCGCACAGCTCACTGGTTGTGAGAAGCTTTCCCCGATTCCTTCATGGGATATAATGGAAACCATTTATTTTTATTTATAGGTGCGGATCATAAACCTCCACTACTTTCTTACATTCTACCTCGTCTTTCTCATCACGGGAGTTTGTTTTTCGAGCCTGTTTGTTTGACTCAGTATTTTTGGGAGTATAACACACGCGCTGGTAACGGGTCTTCATTTGTGTGGACTTGCTGGCGGGGTAGACTTTCACGCACGATACGAAAATTTGTTGGGAGTTTTGATGTTTCTCTCTATCCACTTTTGCCATTTTGTTTCATATTAATTTCCATGTCGAAGTGAAAATGTGCAATCGATCGGTACAAATATTTAATTTTTAATATATTAACTGAGAATACACCACTTTTACAACTTTTACGAATGTGAGACAAGTAGTTCAACACAGAGAATTCCCTTTTTTGATAAATTTAATTAGAATATACGACTTTTTCAAATTTTTACGAATGTAAAAATGAGAGAGATCAGCCGATTAAACGTCAAAAACTGCTGGGGCGGTTGCAAGCTAAAACGCAGCGTGATAATTGCAGCCTAACTAGCGTAATCTTAATGGGGAATAACTAAAAACCATGCGTTAGAGCAAGACGACTATATACATATATAGGGTTTTCCAATAGGTACTTGATAACTTTGATTTTAATTTGTGAACGCACTATTTCACTGATCATCTAACTGTTACTTTCCTTTTTTTTCAGTAAACTCAACATTTTCATCACAATAGAGTACACGAACGAACAACGTATGCAAATTATAAAAATGTACTACCGAAATTCGGAGTCGGTGACCGCAACTTTAAGAGCGTTAACTCCAATTTTCGGTCGTTATTCTCGCCCTAGTAGACAAGCAATAACAAGTTTAGTGCAAAAATTTGAGTCTACACATTCATTGTGTGATGCTGCTGTGCCAGTGAGATAACGGGTTGGTCGAAGTGACGAATATATCGCTGCCGTTCAGGCGTCCGTAGCAAACGATCAAAATCAGTTGATTCCGCGGCGTTCTCAAGAACTGGGCATCGCCAAGGCCACTTTATGGTGAATTTTATGTAAAGATATTTATTTATTGTGGCCGTCGGTGGTGCAATGGTTAGTGTGCGCGGCTCTTGTACGTGAGATCCCGGGTTCGAACCCTGCTCTGACCACCTTCAAAAAAAAATTTTTTCTTTCGGCGGCGGTCACCTCGCATGGTAACGGCGACACTATCGAGTATATAGCCATGAAAAAGCTTGTCAAAATACCGTTCGGAATCGGTGTAAAGCTGTAGATCCCAATCAGTGAGTGAAAACTGGAAAGCGCACAGCTCAGTGATTGTGAGAAGTTCTCCCCGGTCCCTTCATGGGATGTAATGGGAAACCATTTATTTTTTATTTTATTTATTTACACCCATACAAGATCAAGCTGACTCAAGAATTGAAGCCGATGGACCATTTGACGCGACGTACGTTCTCCGATTGGGCTCTGTAGAAGATGCACCAAGATGATAAAATTCATCGCAAAATCATCTTCAGTGACGAAGCTCATTTTTGGCTCAATGGGTTCGTCAATAAGCAAAATATACGATATTGGTTTGGTGAAAATCCACATGTGCTGCATGAATCAACACTTCATTCACAAAAAATAACTGATGGGTGCGGTTTGCATGCCGGCGGCGTCATTGGGCCATGTTTTTTCGTCGACAATAACGATCGTCACGTTACTGTGAATGGCGATCGTTATCGCGCCATGATTACCGATTATTTTTCGCCCGAATTGGAAAACATGGACTTGGGCGACATGTGGTTTCAACAGTACGGTGCCACAAGCCACACATCACACATTACAATCTATTTATTGAAGAGTAAGTTTGGTGAGCGTGTTATCTCAAGAAATGGACCAGTCAATTGACCGCCTCGTTCGTGCGATTTGACGCCTGTATACTATTTGCTTTGGGGCTACGTCAAATGATTGGTCTATGTCAACAAGCCGACGACGTTGGAAGAACTCAGAGCCAACATTGAATGCGAAATAGCGACCTTTACGGCCGAAATGTGTGATCGAGTCATCGAAAATTGGATTCAACGAATCGACCGCTGCCGAAGCGCCCACGGTGGCCACATGAACGAAGTCGAGTTCCATTCATAAATGTTTTGATTGATCGAGTTCCATTCATAAATGTTTTGGGTGAACCGACTTAATCATACCCTGTTCTGTTAAATAAAAACGCCCATACTCAAAAGTGACCATATGCAATAGCAGATTGATATTGCGCTAAATATTATTGAATACCCAAATTAGTTAGTTTTCCTCCGAATATTTATATGAGAGGCACATAAATGGGCATGCAAATTGTTGTTGCCAAAATTTTGATCAGCACCAAATTTTATTAAGATCGGTTATGATTTATTGGAGATATCGAGTCGGCAATGCGGAAATACGCCCAACTTTTGTATGGGAGGTACGAAACTGGGCGTGGCACAATAGACAGTTATTAATTACACAGCTTTTAGCAAAATATTGCCTAGTACCGAATTTTATTAAGATCGGTTGTAGTTTACGAGAGTTATCGTGTCGATCAACCGGTCATATGCCCAACTTTTATATGGAAGGTACCAGAATGGGCGTGGCAAAACAGCTCATTTTCTATAGGAGAACTTTATTTGACTAAATATTGACTGGTACAAATTTTCATAAAGATTGGTTTGGGTTTGCGGGATTTCTCGTGCTGATCAACCAGACGGCCAAACAACTTTTGTATGGGAGGTACCACAATGGGCGTGGTAAAATCACCCTTGTTTTAATCGGTGATTGGCGTTTGATAACGTGAAGCCTTATACCTAATTGCATTAAGGTCGGAAGTGTTTCACGCGATTTATCCGATTGAAAACCCGGACGAACACCCTGTTTTGTATGGAAGGTACCAGAATGGGCGTGACAATCTCGCACATTTCATCCAGTTAACTAGGCATTTAAAGATTATTAACCGGTGTGAGAGTTGAAGCTAATCACATCTATCAGAAGAAGTGTTTGAAAGAAATATGGTTTTGTGCTAAATGTGTCGATTTATATGGGAGGTACCAGAAGGGTTGTGGTCACAACACCCATTTTCAATCCCAAACTCAATATTGGAAAATAATAGTCACTGACATTGTGATCTGTAAAGATTTACGGCAGTTACCGTGTTGACCAGCCCGCCAGACAGACAGACAGACGGACATGGCCCAAACGTCTTAAAAAGTCCTAAAACGAATTTCGTCCAAAGATCCTAAGGGTCTAATATGGCTCCTTCTATGTGTTACATTTTTTTACGTATTAAATGATATACATATACCCCAGCTCTATGGGTGAGGGTATAATGAATTCAGAGTTTAAATTAGGTTAGATCGTTGATCACATATGATTTTCCACTCAAAAATTGGGCCTAAGTTCTTAAACATTTTTCGATCTTTTTGAATGAGAGTTGACACTTTATCATTTTCATCGATATTTAAAAATCATTTTCTTTTTTGTTTTCATTTATCATTTTCATCGATATTTAAAAATCAGTTTCTTTTTTGTTTGTATGGAGTTTTATAAAATGTCACGTAAAATCTTGATCGAAAAATATGCCTAAATATTTAGTAACTAAGTGCTAAACTAAAAACTTAATGACCTTGGCCAATACAACAACCAAATTTAACGAAAGCAAAAAAGTCAATAATTCTGCAGATTTAGTAGGTCGTTTTTCCCTTAAGTCAATTACACGAGAAGCAAATGAGAAAACTAAAAAAGAAAACATCACTCATATGCATACATACATATGTACATACTTATACACATATACAAGTCCATTTGTATTAAGAGCTAATAATAAAACTCAATTAGTCTCAGATACTTTACTCCTTACCCACTCAAACATTACTCATACTTGGTATGCAGCTACAGGTAGATAATGCACAATATACTCTACTCAGAGATAAGAGTACTCACTACTAAGAGCGTCACGAGCTGTGATGATTCCAAAGAGTACGGCAAATGACTCGAAGTTAAATGGTTGAATATACATACCCGACGACGACGAGGGAGTATTTCATACAATTTATTTCAAGTGGCTGCTTAGGCTGCTGACACTTTTATTCCACTGTGTGCTCTGTTGGGAGCATTAGTTGAATATAACGGCTCGTTGTATAGAGACGAAAAGAACGGAAGAAATACAAATAAATAAAATACCGTGAACAAATAAAAATAAAGTGAAAAAACGCTAGTATCTGCTGCACATTAAAAGTTGTAAAGCTAAAAGACAGACACAAACCAACACAACATATACTGCCATATGTTGTGAACTCTTCGTAAGAGTTGAAAATACATACAATATTGCATTAACCCGAACAACAAAAAGTTTGAGTAACAAACTGTAGAAATAATACTGTTTTGTGCTAATTAAAAAGAAATCTACAAACGTATTAAAGGAAATCCTCCCCAAACTTAAGACAATACACACATTTTAAATGGGAACTTTGAGTTCTATAACAAATTTACATTACTACAATCGACGTGCTGGTGGCTTGTATATGAAGTCCAACATTTATAGACCGAATACTACCTAGGAAAAGTAGTTGAGGAGACGAGACGACACGGGACCTACTAAACAAAGAACCCAATAAACACGTTTCGTGTAAGAAATACATAGTTTTTGCCGAACGGATATCAAATACAAATCCGAAGAGATTTCAACAAAATCTATTAGACGTCAACTTCAACCTGTGGCATTCATTTTAATTTGGTTGCTTTTTTTTGGAGAGTGAAACTGTGAAAAATCTAAATCAATAACAAGCTTAGTGCTAAAAATACATTGTACACATAGTACTGTAACAGAAAGTTAAAATCTAGTCATCTAAAGGAAAATTTTAGAGTGCTAACCATCCCTTACCCGAAGTAACACAAAACATTAAGAAAATGTGGTGCATTGTCAATTTACCAAATGGTACCCAACAAGCGGTCAAATGGGACCCCAAAGCCATAGGACAGGAATGCTTAGAAAAGGTAAATATTAAAACACTAATAACTGTCTTATGCATAAGAAGTCGTGAGAGATTTGAAAGAAGTTTTTTGCATGGTAAATCGTATGTACCTCAAACCTCGCATAACTTTTTTTATGGATAAGGTCGTAAATATATACAATATTTTTAGACATTATCCCCTTATTTTGCCTCAGCTGGAAATACAATTTGTAAACAAAAACAATGCAAACAATAACAACTTAGCGAGTTTTTTCTTTTTTGCAAATGGTCAAAGTCCAGGTATTTTTGTCTTCACTTGTTGTTGCACTTTTACTCCACTACTATGCGGTTAAAATTATACGCGTACGTCAATATGTAGAGGGCGCCAAGAAAAAGTACAAAACAAGAGTCAATTATTACTTCAACATATAAAAATGTAGGTATGAATGTATTTAATTAAAAGACCAATGAACCTGGTATGTGTATTTTGCTAGATGATACAGTTAATTAATTATTATATAAAATCATTAATGACCAAGTTTTCAGTACATAATTAATTATCAGATTATTTAAGATTAGGTAAGACGTTGTTAACAAGGGTTTGATAATGCGACGAACTTTTCAATGGTCTTGTTAATTGCACAATCATTTTAACAAATATGATGGCAACAATAACAAATACCAGAAAAGGATTTTGGAAAACAGCTGACCACAAAACAGTTAATAAACAAAACCAAAGAAACATGAGATCAACTTAAAACAAATTCATCAGGGATGATAAAATAAAAAAGTAGAAAAATTACCTTTATTATAAAAATGTCAAAAACAAAATCCAGTATTATAATACTTGTTTTACTTAGTGGATATAGTAAAAGGCAAAGATAGAGTGTAGATCACAGATCACACTCGAAGTGAGGAGTAAATATACATACATACATATGCATTAGGGCGGGTCAAATTGTATGGAACGATTTTTTTTGATGAAGCGTATAGCAAAAACGTAATTTATAGGTGATTCTGAGAAATTTTGCTCAAGAGACCATAGCTCTAAGTCGGATTTGGAGCCCCCCCAAAAGGTATTTTTATCACCTTTCAGAAACTGTATTGATACCTGTAGAATAAGTTCATTTTAGGCTATTTTTCGACAAAAAATTCCTAATATCTCTACTAAAAAAATATTGGTATCAATACAGATTCTGAAAGGTGATAAAAATACCTTCCAAACAAGCCCACATTGAGAAATCTACTATAATTCTATCCGATTTTATGACGAATTTAATTAAATTATTTTATGTATATATGGAAAAATATCTATTTTGAAATTTTGGGGGGCTGCAAATCCGACTTAGAGCTATGGTCTCTTGAGCAAAATTTCGCAAAATCACCTATAGATTACGTTTTTGCTATACGCTTCATCGAAAAAAAATTAACCCGCCCTAACATGCATGTATGGTACATACAGTGCTGGCCATGAATTTAACACATTTACTAGCTGTAGAACTCTAACGCTAACGTATTTCAACTTGTTATAGATTTTGGTGAAATAATTTTGTTCTTTATTGTAGTATACGATGTACCAAAAGAAAAAAACCCCCCAATTTGGCAACCCTAGTAGAAAAGAACCAAAAAAAATCGACGCGATTCACTCGAACGCATTTTTTTCCCGTGTCATAACTTGATTATTTCATACTTTTTACATACTTTATGTAATTTTATTTAAATATGGTTGGAAGTTCTATAGTTAGATACTATTCTATTAGATACTATACTATTAGAACTATTCAACGAAGAGAGTAAGAGAGCGAGCAGAGAAACGACACGCCATGAGTAAATTTCCTTCTCTATTATGGATGAACTGATCACGCATCGTTAGTTTTTTTCTAGTTCCTTCATTTCCTTCAATTTCTATTAATGTATAATTGCAAGAATAAGCAATTTTGGCTGGTCACGAAATTAGCGCAATTCTAATTCTCGCAAACTTCGTCCGGAATTTTAGTAGGGGGAAAAAGCCTATAGCACTCAGTAATAACGTAGCATTCTACTGGTGGAAGAATTTTTAAAATCGGATGAGTAGTTTTGAAGATTACCCCCTACATACAAACAAACATTTCCTCTTTATAATATTAGTATAGATTTCGGTTTTATACGAGGGCGGATCAAGAAGTCCGTGACTTTTTGAATGAAACACAGTTTTTTTTTTCAAAAATAAAAACTTTATTTTCCAACATAATCTCCTTTTAGCTCAATACACTTAGTCCAACGTTTCTCCTATTATTATATCCATTCCAAAAAATAGGATTTTTCGAGGTCCATAAAATAGGCATAATTTCATCGTTGGAGTTAAATTTCTTTCTTTAGGTTTGGAAATAGTCACTGGGGGCTAAATCCGGATAATATGGCGGATGAGCTACCAATTGGTAGCCCAATTCATGGAATTTTGCTATATATTATACGTGTGCACCCGTGCATTATTTTGATGAAAATAACTTTTTTCGTGGCCATATAGGGTCGTTTTTTTAAATCCTCGTTAAATCGGCCCAATAAGTTCGCATAATATTTGCCGTTTATTGTTTTTCCCTTTTGAAAGTAATCACCCGGAGAAATCCATAGTTTATATCCATGATCCATGTTTCATCCACAGTTACAAAACGCGGCAAAAACTCCTTCGAACTGCGGTTAAAAACAACTCCAAAAAATACTTTGAAGTTGTCACACGATTACGTTTATGGTCAATTGAGAGCAAAGGCGGCACCCATCTTGCAGGCAGCTTTCTTAAATCCAACTGATCATTTAAAATAGAAACCACACTGCCATATGAAATGCCTATGGCATCAACAATCTCACGCACTTTTACTCTTCTATCGGCCAACACCATATCATGGATTTTTCGACATTTTCGGGTGTATTGACCTCATTTGGCCGTGTTCAGAACGTTCAGCGTCATTTGTACTTGTGCGGCCACAACGAAAGTCAGTAAACCACTTTTTTACCATTGAAATCGATGGTGCAGAGTCCCCATAGTATTTATCAAGCCTTCCCTTGGTTTGATTGACGGTTTTTTTTCGCAAAAAATAATGTTTAATGAGCACTCGAAATTCACTATTTTCCATTTTTAAAAAAATACACGAGGTTGTATGTTTTGAACAGCTGTTAAACGTATGTTTGAACAGCTGTCTATTAACGGGTGGTACTTTATGGGAGCAGTGTTGCATTTCATATAACTATGAGGGAAATTCGTAAAGTCAAATATGAAAGGGAAAAATATGATCGATATATAAATCTGCAGGAAATATAAACGTATCTCAGTTACTTATACCGTGTGTGCTAAATTCGTGGCCACCCCTGTATATGTACGTATATGAAAAAGAATATGAGAACAGAAAATCCCCATAACAGCTGTATACTTAACAATTGTTTAATCAAAGAAATTTGGCTGATGAATCATTTGTTAATTATTGTCTGAAATAATAAAAATCTAGTTTAATTACAAATTAATTATAACAAGATGATCTCTCATCTACAAATTGTCCATAAAGCCCCGTATTCAGTTCTTGGGAAATTCTCCTAATAAAATTTGACATTTTTGTGGCATAGAGTTACCATCTATCTCTGATTTACCTTACAAATATTTTTTTTAATAATGCTTCTTCGCACTCCATTTAATTTTTAGCACTGTGGTGTTACTTTTGTTTGAACATTGCGTAAGCAAACTCAATCACAGGGTTGTTATGGCAAAGTTACGAAACAAATGTTTGATAATTGTTTGGAACCGGAATTTTGACATTTTGATTATTTTATTAAACAAAAGTAACTCCACGTGCGTTAAAAATAAAATGGACTGCGTAAAGGAATTATAAATGCAATATTTGCAAGGTAAATCAAATGAAAAAAACTAAATTAGTTGTTTGAATAGCACAACCTGGAAAATGATTCTATTTTTGTATTGAAAAAATGTCCCACACTGTTGAATAAACGTCAGTGAATGTTATGAGAAACGTCAATGAAAGTTACAAAACAAAACGACAACACAGCACCTAGTGACAGTACTTGACAACGCCTGTGGGATATCTACTTATTTCCTTTATCTATGGTATAAAGTGGTTTGAACTTTTCTATAAAGGCTGGTATTAAGTTCGTTTGTGCGCAATAGTTTTTTATTAAATATATTTCTTCGTAGAGGTTGAGTATTATAGTTTATGTGTTCTTAAGTTTTTTTAAACAAACCTCTTTTTTGATAAATTAAATGAGAAAAGAATTGAAAAATTAAAAATTTTGGTAAATTTTTAGCAGACACTCTTTTGTATGGAGCTTTGTAAAATTTCTTTCCGAAATATTGAACTTAACAACATGTGAAAACAATCAGTTTGAATTTTTTTTGATACCCTCTGTATAAACTTGCACTCGCTTAATAATTTCTTGTGCGGTTTACGTTTATATTTCTTCGACATTTAATTTTATGTATTTCAGGCAAATATTTTTTATTGACATTACCACTTTTCGCCTATACATATGTTTATCACCTACTTTATACAGATGATGTGATAAGAAAGTTTTCGAACAAAGGCCACACTGGATTGGTTAGACCCCCGACATTTTCTTGAACAACATTAATTTGTGGTTAAAGTCATTTGCGCCCTTCAAAAAGAACTTTGGTCAACACAATTCTGTCAAGATTTGGTTAATTATGGTGTTGTTTATTCTTTTATTTCATACCCAACAAATGTAGTACGCAAAAACAATCGTATTTTGTTATCTTATCATATCTTAGAAATTGTATTCAATCATTAATACCTTCTTAATTAAATAACAAACAAAGTAATCTTCGAAACAAAAATAGCGTACCATCGAAAAAAATATAAAGTATAGAATACTCACGATGATAACAGGGTAACATAAATCGAGGTTGAAGTACACTGTATAATATAGACGTAGTAATTGTTCTATTCGGTATTAGATTTCGTTAAAAGTTGTATTCCATAGAGAGTTGCTAGACTTTTTGTTGGAGTTGTAAGCGGCCGTATTCAGCTCCCATGAAAACCTCTTTCCCATAAGAACTATTTGTATAAAAAATAAATAAAAATCTCACTTGGTACTCCGGTCTCTGCGAAAATTTTGTGAAAAATCAATTACAGAGTTGTTAGGCCAAAGTTATTTCATACGACAACAATTGTTTGATAATTATTTGTGACTGGAGTTTTGGCGTTTAAACCCCGCAGCAGGGCTTTAAGCCCGGTATTCAGTTTTTATGAAATTTTCGTTGCCATAACCAGTACTTCATTTGCTTTGTACTCAGTTCTTTCCGTAAATTTCGCAGCCAACAACAATTACAGGGTTGTTACGCTAAAGTTATTTCGTACGGAAACAATTGTTTGTTAATTGTTTGGGATTGCAATTTTGACTTTTTGATAATTTTAACGAGGTATTTTTAACGCGTAGAGGAATTATAAATGTATTATTTGTAAGGTATGTGGTAACTCTCCGTAACAAAATTTTACATGAAGATGTAAATGGCCAAATTTCTTACGAACATTTCGCAGGCACTGAATGCAACAGCGCTTAAAGCCCCGTATTCAGTTCTTGCGAAATTTATCTCTAAACGGAAAATTTTGTTGCGGAGAGTTACCACCTATCTTTGACTTACTTTGTAAATATTTAATTTATAATTCCTTATGCATTTTATTTATTTAGAATTTCTTGAAATTTTGTTAGTATTTCGAAAACAAAGAAAGAAAGCAATATCAGCTGTCCTTATAACACTACCTCTTATATTAATCATGCTTGTATGTGTTGTCATTAATGTACATGTTCATTGAAGTACGTTTCCTATACATTCCCATTTCATGTTCATGTTTTATGTTCACACAATCTCATACTGAAATTTTATATACAACTCTGTGCTTGAAATGATTTGTGAGATGATAATCTCATTATCGAGGTGAACTTACTCGATCTTGGGTGCAAAAATGTATGATAATTAGCTTGATTTTTTAAATCCAGCTAAACTAAGTTTTCGACGACTTTGTATGGGGAGCTGGTTAAAATCGCTTAGCTCCCCATATTAAGTGGTCGAAAAATTAGTTTAGCAGGGAATGAAAAAACAGGCTCATTAATGCTCAATAATGAAGTTGTTTTTTTATTCCCTGCTAAACTAATTTTTCGACCACTTTGTATGGGGAGCTAAGCGATTTTAAGCGGCAGCTCATACAAAGTCGTCGAGAAATTAGTTTAGCAGGGAATACAAAAACATGCTCAATAATAACATGATAATAGAGTGATTTGTTGATTATCGAGTTGATCTGTAAGATCGAGTGCATGTAAACGCCCTATAGTCTAATTTAATCGGCTTCGGTTAAAATCGCTTACCATCTCAAATAAAGTGGTCGAAACGTTAGTTAAGCGGGAATAAAAAAATGCCAGTATTAGGCCTGTTTTTTATTCGCTGCTAAACTAATTTCTCGACCAATTTGTATGGAAATCTAAGCGATTTTAAGCGGCTACCCATACAAACTCGTCGAAATATTAGTTTAGAAAATAAAAAATACGATTATTATTGGTACCGTTTCGACCAGTTTGTATGAAGAGTCACTTAAAATGGCCTAATATCGCTTAGGTCTCCATATATAATGGTCGAAAATTTTAGTTAAGCTAGGTAAATAAAACATGCTAAATAAGCAAACGGAAAAAACAAAAAAAACAGAAACAGTTCTGAGAAAATCCAACATTTGTCTTTTCTCACCACAAAAAAGGCACAACTTTGAAAGGGCGATGGCATAATTTTTTAAATGTGGCCCAATACAAGGGCAATATTAGTTTTTAGAAATGAAATCACCATTAGATAATGCAACTATGGCTTTATAAATTACGGGCCCCTATGACAAATTCATATTCAAAGAAATCTGCTTACTTCCATGTAAGCAGGACAACGTTGCCACCTTTTTCAGTTGTACGACATTTTGATTTATTTGAATGTTATTAGATAACGAAAATATTAATAAATCATCTTATTTTGATTCCTTTAAAAATCACTGGCGTTCTTAAGAAATACTATGCCATAAACCATGATTATCAAATGACTTCACTTAGTATCTGTAGTACTTAGTACTCTGTATGTTTGTGTAGCAAAGTGTAGTTCTCTGATTCTTTCCTTTTATGATACGTCAAGTGAGTGTGATTAACTTTCTATTTAAAAATAACTCTATAAATCATTGATTGATAATGCGTCTTAGACTTTGTACTTGGAACTGAGTAATCAATCCAGTATGTTAATACATTTTAAACCCAGAAACGTGGAGCTTAACTGAAAAGTTAGCATGTAAACCATATCAATGTCAATTGCTTGTTGACGGGGGTCTTCAAATCTATAATTGGATAGAGCACTTTACTTTGTTTTGCTGGCGACAACAAAATTTTTAATTATTTTGTTTGTTGTTTACAAAAGGTGTCAGACCAGCTAATTACCCACTTTAATTTGACCAAAAGCTAATAAAATTAAATGGATGTTTTTATAAGTATAAAGTATGTATATATTTATAAATAGTGGTTTTTAATCAATGGTAATTTGTTATTATTTAAAGAAAATTGCAGCTGATATCGCTTAATACGGAATGGTATAAATATTATATTTTATACTCGTACATTGCATATAAAAATACTTAACCTATATTCATTCATAACATGTTATGGCTCATCGCTACACTGACCCAAATTGTGTTGTACTGTTTATTACACCACTCAAATCAAAGTGCTGGCATTATTATCTGTCATATTTTATGCGCGTATTTTGGTTACACAAGAAATGAATCATTTAAGGATTTATAATAATAAACAAAATTATCTCTTGCTCGAAATTAATCAATACGTATATCAATTACAAGAATTTTTTTTATGTGTCAATAGCAAAGATTCTGATTTCATGTGTAGAGGAAGTAAAATATACTATATATATTTATATTTTTTTTTAAATGGTCGACCAATTAATATACATACATTAACTTTTCTAACACTTGTTGTGACAACTAGACTTGCGTAGGTACATACGTTCTGGAAATGATTTAAATGCTTAGTTTATAGATAGCTAGAGGAAACAAAACCTACTGATAAACGTCACCATTCACTTATCCTAGTACTAAGGTTGTAGCAATCTCGTTTTTGCAATCTATTAGATAATTAAAAATACTTGAGTACACATCTGTGTGTAATAATCTTTAAAAACAATTTGCCCTCAATGACATAACTGTGACTTAATCTAACAAGATTAGCGATGTAATCTTCGGCCTTGTTTGTGTTGACTTGAAATCATCACCAAGATTGAAATATACATTTCCTAGCAATCAGCCGCAAAATAATATAAAAACAGATGTGTTTTCGTTTCAATGACTTCGAGTTAAAAGACCAACATTGCGAAATATACTTATACATATATCCAAAAAAAAAAAACGAAACATACAAAGATGTGCAATGTTGACTTACGGTTTGTTTATTGTAAAAAAGTATACATTTTCTTTGTCATTCAGTTATTATCGCTTTTAAGCGCCTCTTGTACTTGAGATCCTGGGTTCGATCCCTGCTCTGACCACTTTAAAAATTTCTTTCGACGGCGGTCAACTCGCATAGTGACGGCGACACTATCGAGAATATAGCCATGAAAATGGTTCTCAAAAATACCGTTCGGAGCCGGTAAAAAAACTGTAGGTCCCAATCAGTGAGTATAAAAGACTAGAAAGCGCACGGCTCACTGGTTGTGAGAAGCTCTCCTCGATTCCTTCACGGGATGTAATGGGAAACCATTTATTTATTCAATAAATGGTATTCAGTTCTTGCGAAATTTTCGTAAGAAATTTTTTCATTTATCTTTAAACGGAAAATTTTTTTACAGAGAGTTACCACATATCTCTGATTTATCTAGCAAATATTTCATTAATAATTCCTCTTTGCACTCCATTGTAGTGTTAACGCATGTAGTTTTACCTTTGTTTACAAAAATAACCGAAATTTCATAATTCCGGTCCCAACCAATTATCAACCAATAGTTATCGTACGAAATAAGTTTGGCGTAACAACCCTGTAATTGGTTTAGCCTACGAAGTTTTCCCAACGAGCTGAGTACCAAGCAATTAAAATTGAGCAAAATTTTCGGTTCATGAAATTTTCGTTGTTTTTTATACACGTAATTCTTGTGACAATGAAAATTCCATAAGAACTGAATACCGGCTTAAGCCCCGTATTCAGTTCTTGCGAAATTTTCGTAAGAAATTTTGTTATTTATTTCCATACCGAAATGTTTGCTGTAGAAAGTTACCACCTATCTCTGATTTACCATATAAATATTTCATTTATAATTCCTCTACGCACTCCATTGTATTTTTAACGCACGTGGCGCTACTTCTTTTTGTTAAAATGATCGAAATGTCAAAAATTTCGGTCCCAAACAATTATCAAACAATTGTTTTCGTACGAAATGAAATTGGCGTAACAACCCTGCAATAGATTTTGCCTGTGAACATTTCGCAAAGAGCTGAGTACCAAGCAAATGAAAAGTGATCGAAATTTTCGGTTCATGAAATTGTTGATATTTTTTATACACGAAATTCTTATGACAACGAAAATTTCATAAAAACTGAATATCGGGCTTTAAATGAAAACTGAGCGAAATTATGGAACCGAACATTTCATAAGGCCTCGTATTCAGTTCTCGTAAGAAATTTTGTCATTTATCTATAAACGGAAATTTTTGTTGCGGAGAGTTATCATCTATCTTTGATTTACATTGCAAATATTTCATTTATAATTCCTTTACGCACTCCGTTTTATTTTTAACTCATGTGGTGTTACTTTTGGTTGTTAAAATTATTGAAATGTCAAAATTCCGTTTCCAAACAATTATCAAACAATTGTTTCCGTACGAAATACCTTCGGCGTATCAACCCTGTAATTGATTTTGTTCACGAAATTTTCACAAAGAGCTGAGTACCAAGCAAATGGAAAGTAAACGAAATTTTCGGTTAATGAAATTGTCGATATTTTTTATACACGAAATTTTTATGGGAACGAAAATTGCATAACAACTTGATACTGGACTTAAATGAAAACTGAGCGAACATGTCATTAGAGTTGAATGCGGGGCTTAAAATAAGGAACTTTAAGATAATCTTCAGCTATGTTCACACGGTTTTGATAATGTGTATTGTTTCGTTTTTTACATGTAACACTCGTTTCTTTTTACTTGATTTTACGCAAATCTGAACAAGATTAATCTCCAATTCCTAATCAAAATGTATACTCTGTCATTTATGGAAACTATTATAATTATAATATAAAATAGTAAATAATATATGCCACTAATATTTTATTATTCCAAATGCATGACTACTTCCCATTTATGAAAGCAAAGAATTGCCCTTAAATATCATGTAGTCATGCTATTGCCAATTGCAATCATCAAATTTATAGCTACATATGCATAGAGTTATCAATCGTGTAGGGGTTACAACAGTTCAAAAGCTAATAATCTTTGCAAATTGCAGCTATGTATGTCTAACTACATGCAATGCAACCCTAGCTCTAACAAAATTATAATCGGAAAACAAAGGCAACAAAAATGTTTATGATTATAGATTATAGTGTTACTAACCCACCATTTGGTAAATCGCTGAATTTACATATGGGCTGGATTGATAGTGATAAGGTTGGGATCCGTAATGAATGCCTGCTGTGAGTTGCTTGTAAAGTCAATTAACCAATTTCGAATATACACAGTTTAATAAATGTCGTTAATATTGATGGGATGCATGTGATGATAATATCAGCTTCTAGAAAACATGTGCAATGAATTTATATGTTTAGCTAAAATATTCAAAGATAAAATAAATTAATTCTACTAGCAGCCATTTTGACACTTGCAGTTAAACAAGTGTAGCCAGATGTTTTGTCTTGGTTATATTTAAAGCAAACTTAATTGATTAGAGGGTTAGATGGTCATTTGACACGTGCATATTGTTAGACAAAAGCACAAAGGCATTAATTAATTCATGATTAAAACAAATGTATTTTTTCTATTATTTTGATTATTCTTTGGCGTTTTGGATCAGTTATTTCATGGTGTACATACGATTCTATAAAAAGACTAGTAAGAAATTTATGGATCACGTTTGCAAAAGTATTACAACGTTGTCTCATTTTTTTGGAAGGCACAATAACTTGTATGATATTTACAAGAATGTTGCCGATAATATTAGCTTTCCAGGAATTTTATTAGTTTGAACTCGTACAAAGAAAAGATAGATACATATATTATAAAATATTAAAATTCATACAATTGAATATAATAATAACATTTACTTTGTAATTAATCACTGTCAAGACATTATAAACTGATAATTATACTGTCTGCAGCTTAATTAAAGCGTGAAGAATAACACCTGCCATATAAGATGTCAAAAAAAAAATTCACATAAATCACTGTACATGATGAAATGCAAATAGATAATTTGTAAAGGAATAGCTGACCCGGCAGACGTTGTTCTGCATAATATTTCTGCATAATTTTTCCAATTGGACCGAATAGTAAATCTAAACCACCCAGGGCGCCACCCAAACGCATACAAAAAAATGTATTCAAATCGGTCCAGAAGTTTAGGAGGAGTTCAGTCACAAACACACGTGCAGTAGAATTATATATATGAATATAAAGATATAAAACTGTGGGCTACAACTGGAGAGCATTTAAATGCAGTTCTCTCTGATAATCTGAAATCAACTTTATAAATTTTATCTGACAGTTTGTGTGACAGGTTTTTCTGCCACAATACGCAATTTAAGCAACAACTTTTCTTGTCAAGTAAAGCTTCGTCTAACGCATGGTATGTAGTCATTATTACAAATGTTTGTATTTTTCTTCCTTTTCTTATTCACAATAACAATATCGAACGTCATACTTTTCATGAAATTTTCGTTGCCATAAGAAATACGTCATGAACCGAAAATATCGCTCGCTTTTCATTTGCGTGGTACTCCCCAGCTCTTTGGGATAATTTCGTAGGCAGAATCAAGTACAGGGTTGTTACGCCAGAGTTATTTCGTACGAAAACAATTGTTTGATACTTGTTTGGGACCGGAATTTTGACATTTCGATTATTTTAGTAAACAAACGTAATAACACATTCGTGAAAAATAAAATGGAGTGCAAAGATGAATTATTAATGAAATATTTGCAAAAGAGATAAATATGTGGTAACTCCCTGTAACAAAATTTTCCGTTTAGAGATAAATAACCAAAATTTATTACGAAAATTTCGCAAGAACTGAATACGGGGCTTAAAGCTCCATATAACATTACAGAACAAGATTAACGCATTTCTAAGGTTAACAATGTTAATCCACGCTAGCTCAGAAGATTACTCGTACGATTTTAATCTGTAGAAACTGAAGTTTAATTTTTAGTCTAATTTTAAACTGGTATACATGTTGATGCAATAGTGTTAATTACTAAAAAAACGCGACTATAATAAAAACATACACAAAAACCAACACAAAACATACACCAACCAACCAAAAACAAATGGAAGCCGATCGAAAATTTTCCGACGCGTCGCCGCCACCAAAAAATTTATGAGGCTTGCGCCGTTGCCGAAATAATTGACACTTATGGCCAGTTTTTCAGTCAGTGGTGATCTTCGTTTCTTAGTTAAATTGTGGTTAAACATCAAATTGAGTTTTTTAGTCATTGTTTAACTATGATCTAACCACCCAATGTTGGCTGGTTAACTTATAGTCGGAACCATATTATTTTGACAATCAAATTACTGACTGTCAAAGTGAAAAATGAAGATTGTATAAAATACATGTTTCAGATTTGCGTATTTGTAGACATACGTTGAGTCTAGATCGTTAAATTGTTGCGCCTATATAGTTTTTTAACACATTTCGGACTTCGATTTTATGTATCTATTTCTTATTTTACATAATTCCATTTGGTTTAAAATGTCAGTCGATTTTATCGACTGGCCCAATTTGACCGACTGATCCATTTTTAAAACTTCAGTTATTTGAAAAACAACCCAAATTTGTACAAAACTGGCAAAACCAAAAGCCGTCAATTTAATTTTTCAGTTGTGCCGCCGTTTTCGATAATTTTGTCTCGGCGCGGAGTTGATCTACGCACGAAGTTGCCACCTGAAATTACAATTTAATCTCAAATTGTGTGGTGTAAACCACAAGGATTAGAGAACAAGGTTATCGCCAACCTGGCCGCGATAAACTGCGGTGTAAATGCGACATTAGGATAATAATTGTTAAAAAAAATCTGCTATAACCAAGACAAATAAAATACGAGAATTTTCCAATTTATTTTGCAAACCAAAACAAAACACTCGGAACCAGAAACATAACAAATACAAGTGTAATATGTATATCATCAATTTAAGTAGTATAAGTATCCAGACTCGTGTCTGCTTGTGCAAATTTATAAATATTTTTTGTTAAGTTTTTTTTTGCGTTTTATCTAGTATACGTTTATAAAATGGATAAATATACTATCATACTAAAAACGTTCATATACTATGAGCTCGGGTCGGGTGTGGTGTATTATGGATGGATTTCCGAAGTTTATTAATTTTCTTGTTGGTTTGTTTTCAATACTCGTGTGCAAATGGTAATAACAAAGATCCCAAATGAATAACAAAAAATAAATGCTTGAAGAATTTAATGTGCAAATTTATTTATTCTAAGCGTTGAGATCTGTATTTCAAATAGGAGTTTATTATTTGTACATATATTAATACAAGTTTTGGTTTTAAATATACCGCGCAATATAAAAAAAACATGTATGTATATATTATATCGGACTCTGTTGGAATTTATAAAACAAAGGAGATTTTTTGATGTTGTTGAAATAAATATCCATATATACTATATGTATGTACAAATACACCCATTTGAACCGGTGTGTGTTGGAGGAAGATTGAAAATTTGTTTCCATTATTCCCATCCAGTACCATGAATCAAATAGAGTGGTGAAATCAACGAAAATCTATGTTAATTTGAAGGTATTTTATTACTATAGACCTAACAATAGTTGTCTGTTGATATGGATAAAACTGTTGTTAAATTTACAATTAGTATCCTATTGATTCGTCAAACTGAAGGAAAGTCGTTGAATTGTCTAATTTGTTTTGTTTTGTACAAAATATAAGCACTTGTACAAGTTTGGGTTTTCTCTACAGTTCCAATCCCAAGGCTTTCAGTGCCTTTGCAAAGGAAACAGCTGTCAAAGTCACACAATGATTTTATTACAAATAAATTCATCTACTTCAGACTCCACAACATTTTCTTTAGAAATATTTTCGGCGTTAGAACTGATTAGTGTATTTGTTTTATTTCAATAAAGTAATGCATCAGCTGTTTATTTGCTTCCAAACAGTGTTGAAAACTTACTTAACTGGGGTTTACACGAGACAGTTTTGAGGAAACAAAAGCAACACATTCACGCTTTTTTACTAATGCACTCACACTTCTCTCATTGGCTCCGTCACTGTCTCTGATTTTTCGAAGGCAGCTTAATAATTTGATTTAAGCGGCCAATTCGGTAAAGTTTTGTTTTAATTTGCGGAAACATAATCGCAAAAGGCCTCACAATTTGGGAAAAATTATTTGTATTTAAGCATTTTGGTCAATGATATTGAATACACACGAAACGACATTAGCAGCAGTTTCTTAAAAGTGCATTGTCTTTATAATTGTCTGGACGCCTACGGTCCATAAACAATTGTCTCCTCTTTGAGAACTAATAAATATTCTCAATTTTCTTGTCTCGTGTAAACGCAGGGTTACGACCTCACAATCTTGACAAAACGAGTGCAATTGCAAAATGTTTGCAACTGCATTCGCACAAAACGCTGAAACTCCTTATTTATTACTTACTAAAGCCCCGTATTCAGTTCTTGCGAAAGTTTCGCAAGAAATTTTGTCATTTGTCCCTAAACGGAAAATTTTGTCATAGAGAGTTACCACATACATATCTCTGATTTACCTTGCAAATATTTCATTAATAATTCGTCGGTGCACTCCATTTTATTTTTAACGCATGTGGTATTACTTTTGTTTACTAAAATAATCGAAATGTCAAAATTCCGGTCACAAACAATTGTTTTCGAACAAAATAAGTTTAGCGTAACAACACTGTGCTTGATTTTGCCTACGAAATTTACGCAAAATGAAAAGTGAGCTAAATTTTCGGTTCATGAAATTGTCGTTATTTTTTATACACGTACTTCTTATTGCAACAAAAATTTCATAGCAACTGGTTAAGGGGCTTAAATGAAAACTGAGCGAAATTATGGGACCGAACATTTCTAAAGGCCTCGTATTCAGTTCTTGTGAAATTTTCGTAAGAAATTTTGTCACTTATCTATAAACGGAAATTTTTGTTGCGGAGAGTTACTACCTATCTTTGATTTATATTGCAAATATTTTATTTGTAATCGCTCTACGCACTCCGTTCTATTTTTAACGCATGCGATGTTACTTTTTGTTGTTAAAATTATCGAAATGTCAAAATTCCAATACCAAACAATTGTTTTGTAGGAAATAACTTCGGTATAACAACCCTGTAACTGATTTTGTTCACGAAATTTTCGCAAAGAGCTGAGTACTAGGCAAGTGATCGAAATTTTGGGTTCATGAAATTTTCGTAATTTTCTATATATGTACTTCTTATGGCAACGAAACTTTCATAAAAACTGAATACCGGGCTTAAGTTTATACCGATCATGAATGACTTGATTGCCAGCCCACGCTTCTTTGTAGTAAGCTATAGAAGTTTTTGCGTTTGATTTAATAATAAACTAAACCCATTTTTTCAGATGTATTACAGTTGTAATTTATTCAATTTAACATATTTATCGATTTAAATAAATGGATTGGTTAAAAATTAAAATTGTGTTTTGTAGGTTTAGTGTATGAAATCTAAATATCAGTTTGTTAAGCCAGGCATTCAGCTCCGTGCAACATTTTCGTAAGAATTTTTCTAATTTACGGAAAATTTTGCTGCAGAGAGTTACCACCCATTTGTAATTTACCTTGCAAATATTTCATAAATAATTCCACTTCGTACTCCATTTTTGTTTTTTCGCATGTGGTGTTATTACTTTGGTTTGTTAAAATAGTCTTTGGCATAACAACCCTGTAGTAACTGATTTATTTTATTCACCACATTACTGCAGATCCGAGCACGAAGCAACTGAAAAGTGAACGAAATTCACGGTTCTTGAAATTTTCTTCATGTTTAATACACGTACTTCGTATGGGAAAGAAAATTTCATAATAGCTGAATAGGGGCCTTTAATAAAAATTGATTCTTTAAATATTCGCGCATCCACGTAAAGCCCCGTATTCATTTCTGTATCTCTAAACGCAATTTTTGGCGTAGAATACGTCTTACCTTACGGTATAGGGAGTCATGTCAGATTGTTATTGTTGTAATCTTTATTTCATTGATTATGAGGAAACGGCGAGATAACTTATTTTAAAAATGTTTTTGTAGGTAAATGAAGATGTTATCTTTCGTTTGATATACATTTCATATTGGTTGATATCTTCCTAATATTTAAATTTCTCAAATGAAAATTGTTTAAACACATACACTCAAACATATGTGTGGTGTTTGGTTGAGTATTTGAGTTTGTAGCGTAAACACAAACTATGCTGCTGTTTCAGTGTGGACACAAACCTTCGGCTGTTGTTTTGATTGATGAAATATTGAAATTTCGTATATTTACTTATGTATTTAAGTGAAACAAAATGTTAAATGTGAATTTGAATTTAACATGGATATATAATTATAAAAAATATATGAAAAAATTAATTCATACATTTTTATGTTAAATGAAAGTGCTGCCAAGTAAGCAAAATAACAATGCTGTTTGACAGCAGCTGACAGTTGACGTTTATCATTTATCATTTATTGTTAAATATGTTTTCTGTCTTATCGGATGACGTATTCTACGTTAAACTTAATGGCCGTATCTCTGACACAGCCTGCAGGGACAGTCCGTGGCCAAAGGCCTCGGCAACTGTCTGCTGTTTTTTTTTGGCAAATATTTCATGAATATTTCCACTTCGCACTCCATTTTATTTTTGACGCATGTGATTTTACTTTTGGTTAAGATAATCGAAATGTCAAAATTACGGTCCCAAACAATTGTTTACGTACGAAATAACTGGCATAACAACCCTCTAATTGGTTTTGCTTAGGACTTTTTCGCAAACAGCTGTGTCCCAAGCAAATGAAAAGTAATCGGAATTTTCGGCTCACGAAACTTCGGTAGTTTTTTTATACACGTATTTCTTATGGAAACAAAATTTCATAAAAACTGAATATTGGACTTTAGTATGGCAAAAAAGTACCGTGCTGTATGTACTAGGTAATACGGCGTTTACATAGACGGAGATTAGAACAGTACGATGATTACAATCCCGATATTGCGTTAATCTCGTTGTATGGAAATTCCACTGCTTTTACTTTACTTAGTATATAAATACCTTACCTTAAACCTTCAAGAACGTTATAATTTAAATGTTGATTCATTCTTAAATGTATCCACCAGCAGCTGTTGTGTCAGTAAACACAAGTTATATTATTGGAATTTCCATTGATTGTGGTACTAAGTATCCACACAAAACCCGACCAATTAGCAATTATTTTAGCGGTGAAAAATACTGTCGAAGTTGTTCGAAACGTTCATAATGTCACGTAGATCAGGAAAAAATCAATCAGTTGCCTTTAAACTCCCATCACATCCCAGTACAATAGAAGCAGCTCGTAAATAAGGAAACTGAGTCGAACAATTCAATGATTATGTCCAGTTTCAGGTTTTCCTTATTTCACATTCATAAACTCACTCGTGATACGTCTGTGGTACATATAGCCACAATACAACAGTTCGGTTAAAGCAGTCGCCGACCAGGCCAGCAGCAGCCACCTTTCTGCCGGCATTTATTAAAACGTACAAAAGCAAGCAGACAACAACGCTCTAAAACGTCATCATGATCACTCGGCGAGCGCGTGCTTCTCTGGGCATGTAACATTTAACGTTGATTTGTATACTCTGTAGTAGTATGTTGAGGTAAAACAAAAACATATGGTTGGGAATGGTGGATATACATTTGCGAGAGTGCGGAAGAGAAGAAGGCGAAGATGGGGAATAGAAGCAGGCACTGGGTTTTATAGCTTTGTAAATAATAATTATTGTTAAATTATTCGTTAGCATAACAGTACAACACTTACGCGTCTGCATTTAAAGTATACAACCAGAATTCACTCAACTCCAAATAGGGTACTAAAATACATATTGTAAAATAACCTGGAAGTGGTGAAACAACTGAAGCCACTTGATCTTTAAATCAGAACAAAATTAATTGTATATGAACTTCATACGTAACTACGGTAGTGGCTAACCGATCATAAGTTAGTTGGGTCTTGTTTTGAAACGTTAAAACCCCCTGTAGCGTCTCTGCTCTCTTTCTTTTATGGACTCCCCCACAGTAACCACATGCATCTGGATATTCACATACATATGTATACACATAAGATACATAGTGTAGAGCAAGCAGCACATTCATCAACAAACATCCATCATCACCACCGCACTAGTAACAATGAAAACAAACGTGAGCAAGCCCGCTGATCAAAGTCCAACATTTGTTTGGGTCGCAGTCCAAAGTCCAATTTCAGTTTCAACGAAAAACGGCAAGCAAAACAAACACAAATGAATGTGTTTTTTACCTCGTTCGGTACTCAAATTTTGGGGTCTCAGTTTGGATGACAACAACACATGCACAGACAACCAGCCAGTCCGCTGACTCTTGAACAAACATCCATATCTCTTCTAACTAAATTTCAAATTCACTAATAACAAATAAGAGCTTCGCGCTATGCGTGCTCTTTTGGTTGGGGTTTTCCATCAGCAAAACTGCAGAAATTCTAAATGTCAATAGCACCGCTCTTCTACATACATCTCTAAAGATCAACACTACTCTCTTCATTTAAACTCTTTGGGTTATGGAACCAGTATTTAAGCCGCACTCTTAGTATTTTCACAGAAACGGAGTGCTTTTTTACATTATAACTCTTTAGGATACTAATAGAGCCGGTGATTTTAAGAGATACATATATGTATGTATGAGATACTCGCTTAACAAAAACTAACCACATGTATCTCACTCGCCAAGAATTCATTGAACATTTGGTTAGAGAACCCCTTGTGTTGAATGTTAACTACACAAATATCGTTTTCCATTAGCATTTTGTGGTTTTCGTTGGACTTTGGACCATTTCGCAAAAATTGAGTTTTGTTGACATTTGTTTCATTTTTGTATAGACACGGTGCGGCTGAGACGATTTTAATTTTCACACATAATAAATTTGGTTTAGCAACTATCTGACCATATAGCAATAACATGTCGATTGGGCAACTACGGTTTCTAGACGTTAACACACACTCAAAGTGGTTTATAAAATAAAGTTTTTCTTGAGCTCTGAATTCGTTGAGGTGCACTTGTTATTGATTCCCTGGGAATTGTGTGATAATAGATACACACTTTGAGATTAAATTTACATTTCAGGTGGCAACTCCGTGCTTAGACAAAATCAGGCCCGAAAACAAATTGTAGAAGACGGCGGCACAACAGAAAAATTAAGTTGGCGGCTATTAGTTTTACCAGTTCTGTACAAATTTCGTATTTTTTTTAAATAACTGAACCTTTAAATTTGGATCAGTGGGTCAAATCGGGGCAGACTCAGCTGTAGTTTGTATGACCATTTTACGACCATTTTTTCTTTCAAACCTTCCACGCACTCGACGTCAGTATGACTCCAAATTCTTTTAGAGACCATGTATTCTTTAACGGAGTTGAGTGGTTTAACATTATGTGCTTTAAGGCCATGACTCGCTATCAGATTTAGGGTCACTTCCTCAATGTCCGGCTATCTTTCATCGTAATGGTAAAGCACCGGTTAGCAGAATTGCATTATCTTCATGTATAATTAAAATTTATACGGTCGATAACGTTAACAGGAGGTCTAATACGGCATTTACACTGACCGAGTTTAGCGCCTTTCAAAGGTTCACTCCGTTAGCCCAGAAGATTACTCATACAATTTTAATCTATAAAAACTGAAGTTTAATTTTTAATCTCATTTTAAACTGGTAAACTGGCAACTATGCTAATTCCTAAAAAAAATTCAACCATAACAAAAGCATACACAAAAAAAAACAACTGTTTGACAGACGGAAGCCGATTGAACATTTTCCGACGCCTCGCCGCCACTAAAAATTGTTCGAAGCTCACGCCGCCGCCTTTATAATTGGCTCTCATCGGCTAAACATGTGTACCGATTTGACCGACTGGCCCGGTTTAACCGACTGGTCCAATTTTAAAGGTTCATTCATTTCAAAAACATTCCAAATTTGTCCAAAACTGGCAAACCCAAGACCCCCCCAGTTTATGTTTTCTGTTGTACTGCCGTCTTCGATAATTTGGTATCGGCACGGAGTTGTTTTAAATTGACCTAAGCTCAAAGTTGGCACCTAAAATTGGGGGGGTGTAAACGGCAAAGTTTAGAAAACAAGGTTATCCGTAAACTATCATCGATAAACTGCGGCATGAATGCGATATAATAACGCCGGTTAGTTATTTATCGGAACCATAAATGCAAACAGCTGACAACTGTTGACAGCAGCTGTTATGTTTTCATGTTGTTATGATATAAGTATTTGGTTTTCTAAAATTAACTTGTGTTCTTTCACCAGGTCAACAAGTAAATGTTCCTGGGCAACTGAGAAGTTCATCCCACGCTGTCTTTCCACAAAAAAAAAATAAAATAAACAGCTGATATCTTACAGTATTGACAACTATAGTCATACATTTCATCGTAGTTACCAGCGTAAAACATGTAACATCCTGTTAAATTAACCAGAGTATGAGGAAATGAAAAACCATAACATGCAGTATATCGTTTCAATAAATTAAAGTATCGATTAGTAAGCAGGCACTTTAACCGGACATTGAGAAAATGGCACTTAGTCTTTGGATCTGTCAAGACTATTGTTTTCCACATATACTAATTTTGACAGATACAACGCAAATCGTTGGATTTGATCGAATAGTCTGTCTGCATTAATAAGATCTTAGGACTACAGTTCTACGATATCTGAGTATTTTTTTGAAATGTAGTTAAGAACTTTTTGCACTTAAAAACGTTGTAGGATCCCATTGGCAGAAAAAGTCTGAAGTTTTGGATATAACAAACATTCTTGTACTTAATAGGTTTGTTTTATTCCTTTTAGAAGGAACTAGGTTGTCTGCATCTAGCTCCTTAAACCGATTATAGTTGGTTGAGTGTTGGCCGTTAATTCTTATTTATTTTAACAGGGATATCATGAAGACAAATAATTTATTGTAGAGTATTTTCTGGCCGGTGTTTAACCATGTCCATAATTGCACATGGTTATATACTATACTACTATGTCATATTTTATTATAATTTCATTTGGTTGCTAAGACTATTATTATGAAGAATTTTGTTTTGGCGCTTGCACTCAGTGTGTGTTTTGAAATCCGTGAAAATATGCACGGACACATTTCCACCACATTGTTGTCATACAGTTCAGTTATTCAACTTTATATAAATATAAGAGATATTTTGGGAAGATCCCAATCATCACAGATATGTATGTAGTCTGCTCCACGGGAGGGGGACACATTAACCTGCCTGCCATTGTTTGGTTTCCTTAAGCGCGTATGGGCCAATAACATGTATATATGTATGGATTTAATATAAAATGCTTTGTTCTTTATCTTAACAATTAAAACAGTTTGTAAGATAAAGAAAGACCCCGTTCGTAGTGAAATTTATACTTTGCCCGACCGGTTAAGTGTCCAATAGCTTTGTTTTGAAAGGTTCTCAGATAAAAAAAAGTGTATATAAATACAATAAATCTATTGACAGCGATAAAATAAAGAGGTTGTGACAATCAGTAAATTAATATTTTCAACAGCAAATTTAACAGGTACTTTCTACGTTGGCTAATAAAATATTTCAAAATTAATATCGTTATCATTATTAAGTAACTACTTTCTAAAATAGTTCCATATTCCAGTTACTAACCGTTGATTTCATTGTGCTGTTTTATTTGCAGGTCTGCAAAGCCTTGGGTATCATTTGTGAAATGGAATATTTCGGCCTCGAACACTGGACCCCCAGTCAAAAGGAATCTCGTACCCATCAATGGATTAATCTGCGCAATCGCCTTTCTTGCGACAGCGGCAGTAGCAGCGGTATACAACTTATGTTGGCTTTACGTGTAAAATTCTGGGTTCCCGTCCATTTTATACTGCAAGAAAGTGCCCGTAACGTATTTTACATGCAAGCCAAGGTGGATTTGTTGGAGGGACGTTTGAATGCTCGAAATTGGTCGAATGCTGCCAAGTTAGCG
The DNA here is from genome assembly GCA_963931995.1 of Phaonia tiefii. Lineage (NCBI taxonomy): Eukaryota > Metazoa > Arthropoda > Insecta > Diptera > Muscidae > Phaonia > Phaonia tiefii. Next base: position 43,415,119 of record OZ008371.1, read on the forward strand.
GCGCTCATGTGTCAGGCGGACGGTTTGCGTTTCAATGAGGCTGCGCTTAAAACCGAATGTCCTTTGAAAATCAAGAGGCAACATGAACTTTTGAGGCAACAACACTTGCAACAACAACAGCAAGCCAACAAAGAGCGCAAGGATAAGGAACATGTTTTATCCTTTAAGAAACGCCGTCTATCCAAACAAAAGTCAGTGGAAAATATCGATCATGTGCAGTGTCAAGCCACCACATCGGCATGTGGGGCGAATGTTGCTGCCTCTTGTTCGTCCATTACCAGTAATTTAACAATGGCAGCAACTAAACCTCATACCTCAAGTACAAATGAACTTACAACCAAAGTACCTTCTATGGAAACGAAATCAGCCTGCGATAATACCCAACTACAGCAACTGCAATTAGACGAGTCGATAGAGTTAGCCATACGCAACTCACCACTGCGTATATATCAGGACTATGTCATCAGGCCAGTAAAATCAGAAGAAAGCAACGAATTGCCAGAGGATTTCCTCAGGCAAATTGCTGTGGAACATGGCAAATTGGCTATATTGAAAATGTCCGCGAAGTCAGCGAAATACTGGCTTCTACAAGAGATACAAGATTTGCCCGGCTACGGCGAAGAAGTATTCAGTGGTGTTACCACTGCAGGCGAGAATTCACAACGTTGTGATATAGCAGTAGGCGCCCATGGTATAAAAGTTTCCATCGGAGATAATGAAAAGAAGTAAGTTTGACAAAATTAAGAGCACTGTATTTCTTTCACTGTACTAATTTCTGTTCTTTGTTTCTTGTATTTTTAGCATTCCGTTTAGCGCTATAGCTGCTGCTAAATCTTTTAGACGTACTTTCAAATTAGAATATGTAGATGATCATAACGACAGGCGTGAAGTCGATATGAAATTGCCCAAACACTGTATAGCAGCCGGCCTGTATCGCTCGATTACGGAACGCCATGCATTCTATGTGTGCGATAAGGTACGCGGTGTGGTTACAAACCAATTCACCAGAGATCTCAAAGGAACCATAGCCTCAATGTTCAAAGAGGACACTGAGTTGGGTAAACGTTATGTTTTCGATATACAACATACAAGTCGGGAGGTGCATGATCAGGCACGGCGCATTTTGCATGAACGTGGTATCGCAGCAACCACACACAATGAGCCCGCTGGTGAATTCGATGATATAACTCGTCGCGTAAGTTACTCCCCCGATGCAGCCTCTACCATGACCAGTAAATTGGATTTGGTATTGCGTGAAAAGGAGGAGCGGGAAGCTGCCATCGAACGTTGTGTGGATACACGAATCTCTGAGGCCATGACCTGCAAAATATGCATGGATCATGCCATCAACACCATGTTCAATCCCTGCTGTCATGTAATGGCCTGTGATCGTTGTGCGGCTCGTTGTGATAAATGTCCCAATTGTCGGGTGAAAATCACCAGCGTGGTTAAAATCTATTTACCGCCCGAGTTGAGAACCAACCACACAAACAGTTGTGCGCAAAAAACTGCAACTGATTCCAGTGTCAGTGAATCGAATACAACCAAACTAACACTGGCCGTTTAGAAGCCGGCACAGGAACAACACCAACACCAGAGGCCACAAACAGTTCCACACAACAATATACATAATAAGTCCTCTTAACGAACCAGTATACATATATGTATGAGTATATTATCTAGATATCTAGATTTATTAATAATAATTTCCTACGTCTTATAATTTTTGTATAAAACGAAACCTTCTTCAATTCCTTCTAAATTAGCATTTAAGAATTTTAATTTATAAACCAACAAAAAACTCTATTTATTATTAATCATAAATTTATGTATGTATGTTGTAAATATTGTCTGTATTTTAGCATTCAAAACTTTAGATAGATAAACAAAAAAAAACTATGCAAAATCCTATTGATTTGTCAACGAAATCACAACAAAACTTTATTAGTTCTAACTGCAAATTTCCTATATTGTTAAATTATTGTCGCAATCAAACAATGCAATGCAAAATATATGTATAGATAAACAAAATGTTTATAAGCAATTTAAATTTAAATTGATGTGTTGTCATTTTGAAAAAAAATACTATGATTTAATCTAGTTATATTTCTAAATTTAGTTAACATTACAAGCAGTTAATTCAAATGTGGGGTCATTAGCTAGGGGTCTCATGGGAAATTATTACCTCTAGCTCCTCAACACTGGTACTTAAGTTGTACTGTAATAATTGCTGTTGTACTAGTATACGTATCTATCAGTTTTTATTACATTTCCTATTAAAAGGAAACAGCTGAAATGGGCTCTAATTAACCTGGCAATACCGGCTATTTTCACGTAGATGTATTGTAATTACTGTTACTACTGTGCATTCGAATTCAACCAATTGTAATATAGTAATTAATACCGTTGGGCACATGAATTTTATTTCAGCTTTGATGGATAGGTCAGTTTGAATGCATAGGCCATTTTAGGTTGCATGGGTTGATCGAGAATTACAGTGATTGCACTCTAAACATCACTTTCATCACGTTGTGGAACTTTCTAGTTCATATCACATTAAACGAACGGTTAATCCGATATAGCGTGTCATAGATTAGTACATTGTAGTGATTAATTGAGTGTTATTAAATGCTGCTGTCCACCAAAATGTCTATAGTTACTAAAATGTACATACATAAATGTACATATCTGTTTTACCTTTTCGAATGTTTTTTGTTTGTTAATTTTGCTGACAAGCACTCAGGGAATACCCCCTACAATGCACTGCATTGTAGTATTGAACTAAAAAGTGTAGATAGTACCCGTTCTGGATTGCCTTAAAATCGCAGATGTCATAACTATAAGGGAATACATTCACCGCATGCTTTTCCACATACCGACTATTCGGCCGAAGAACGAATTCTCTTCGTAATGTGTCATGCGATCCACTTGCCAATTGACAAGAAACGAATGACAATCTCCGGACGAATGACGGACGAATGACAATCTCGTAATGTGTCATGCGATCCACTTGCCAATTGACAAGAAACGAATGACAATCTCCGGACAACTGGGTTGTACTATGGAATAAACTAACCTCTGGTATGAGGTCCTGAATCTCAGAACAACACACAACACTAAGGGAAATATGGCCACCTTTCGTAATAAACTGAGTGAGAGTGTCATTGGCATAGCCCTATCTTCTAAGGAATTGATTGTAAAGGGTTGGAGGGTGTTGGATGACTACTCCTTTTCTGATCATAGTACAGGGTGCTTCGCGGTAATTTGCTTGCTTTTTTGAAGTTTTCATGAACTCTAACAAGCATGTCGATTGGTATTCTGCCAATTTCAGTCTCAATGTTGTTAATTAGGTCTTACAAGGTGTTGGGACGGTTGATATACACCTTCGACGTCAGGTAACCCCATAGGAAAAAGTCTCATGGATCTGGTGAGCATGCCGGCCAGTTCACATCACCCCTCAAAGAGATAAGCCGTCCAGGAAACATTTGCCTCAAACAATTCATGGTAACCCTCGCTGTGTGTGCAGTGGCACCATCCTGTTAGAACCATGTACCCTCTAATTGCATTGCCTCAAGAGCCGGCTGAAAAAAATCCTGTATCATAGTCAAGTACCGTTTGGAGTTCATAGTTACGTCAAGACGGTTATCCTGGAAAAAGTAAGGCCAATGATGCCTACTCGTGATATGGCGCACCACAGAGTAACGCAGTCCGAATGCAGAGGTTTCTGGTGAAGTTCTCTGGGATGGGGGAACAGCAAATCGTAAACGAAGAGCACGCTGCACTGCATTGATCGAGTGCGCATTTGAAAAATACGCTTCAACACAAAATGACCTCTCCTCACGTGGCCAATGCATGATGGCAACTGAAAGGCAGGCGAATACAAATCTCCCTTCAGCCACTATAAGCCACGCACACTCTCTTCGACCAACAGTACCGCCACAACCTGCAGTGCAAAAAAGCAAATTACCGCGATCCACCCTGTACAATTCTCTTCACTATTGACTTCATGGCGGAATTGCAAGTTCCCTTTAGGAATCCTAGGAGAACTGACTGGGTGAAATTTGTCGGGGTTGGAATCCAATCCCTGCACCACCAGCGATGTTGTTAATAGGAAAGTTTACAAAGTCACAGATCTTGTCAATAAATGTTTTATTGAAACATACCATCTTACCTTTCCGGGTAAGAGGAGCCAGCCTGTGTGATGAACACGGGAGTTGTGTGCTCTGCGTAAATCAACAAGAATACTCTTCAATAAGGCCAAGAAATCGAAAAGGTAATCGGACAGGACAGTGTAAAAAACAGTTTTAATCAGTTCAAGAAGGATATTAAAAAAGCAAAACGGGCCGCCTGGATGAGCTTCTGTGAGCCAATAATCGAGGACCAAGGACCCTAGAGTTCACGGCGACATTAAGAAATCCGATGGGTCATGGCCCAACTCCGGAGCTGAGACACTTAAACTTCTTATGGAAACTCATTTTCGAAACTGTGTGAATATAGACTCTGCTGTGAGGAATCACCTCGTGATTTCCACTTCAGATATCTCGCAACTGGGAGTGATTTAGAACATAGTTGAGGAATCGAGGTTGCTTTGGGCTATTCATAGCTTCAAGTCTTTAACCTTCCTGGTAATGACGGGATCCTGCCCATTATGCTGCATATGCTGACACTTTTATCATATGCTGCTACTTTTATCACCTCTCATCTTCTGAGTATCTATAGGGCTTGTCTCGAACTTTTACTGATACCAGATCAATGGAAGGAAGTTCTAGTCGCTTTTATTACCAAGTCTGGAAAGACTAGTCATGTCTTTCCTAAGGTCTATGGACGAATCAGCCTCTAATCCTTTCTATTGAAAGTTTTGGAGAGAATGATTGACTTGTACAGCAGGAATCGAATTAGCCCGTGCTACTTGAGTGGTAGACAACATGCCTACCTCAAGGATAAATCTGTGGAAACTGCTCTGCACGATGTTGTGGGTTATCTTGAGCTCAACTTGAAGTTTGGGGATTTCACTTTGGCTGTCTTCTTGGATATATAAGTTGCTTTTAACAATCAAACAAATCTAAGGCTGTCAGGGAATCTCTGGAATCCGCTGGGGTGCCTCCACTTCTTGTCGTAAATTGTAAAATTGGAACCTTGGTGCGAGCTCAGTTAGGAAGCTGACTACAAGGAGCATACCACAGGGGAAACACGTGAGGAGAGGTAGTCCATAATCTCGCAAGCTCATCCTTACTATAGTTCCCTGGAATGTTCCTATGCTAAGATGGATATCGAACTGCTTCGCCATCTCATTTAAAGATTATTGGTAGTTCTGAGCAGTTATTCAAGAGAGTAGATGTTGAAACATCAGGCGGTGATGACGTTTCGTCCCAGCCAAATGGAAACTTCTCCGACTGCCATGACTTCTGCCTGAAAGTTACTACAATTCTGGTAGCCTCTGCGCAAGGCGGGACCGTGCCTTCTTTATAATAGACTACAAAACCTAATTTACCATCTAGTTTGAAGTCATTAGTGTAGAAGTCTAAATACCTTCTATACCCAGGTATGCGTCCCTTCGAGTCATGCCTTTAGGAGAAGTTTCTCTCAAAGGCTGAAGTCAGTACCAAGTAATTCATTTCAATTGTGGATTGCCACAGATCCATTAAAGTCATCCCATCACCATATGGATTGGTGATCCATTGCGAGGAATGTCCTAGGCGGATTGCCGACGTTGTAGCCGTTTGCTTTAGAATAACCCTCCAAACTCTTGTTGAGGGTTGTGCGAAGGTCACCCGTGATTCACATCATTGCCATTCTCTGAGATTTTGTCAGCACACTTAGATAAATGTGGATTTTCCAGCAACGGCCACCAAACGACGTAAAGCAATATCGGGCGGACAACAGCTGTATATATCCGGTAAACTATTTTCGGAGACAGACCTTTTATACGAATATAGGGCCACTGCGGCTCTACTGATTCTATAGTGTTTGACTTTAAACTAGCAATTCTGTCGAGAATCACATTTAGAGTTCTTGCATTATCCTTTAGGCAAATTTATTTACCACATTGACAATGACTGAATATCCTACATGGGGAAAATTAATTATATGACAATTATAATTTGTTGTTTAATTTGAATTTTGCTGTCCAAATGCAAATTCAAAAAACTTTCAATACCATTGGCATTTGTAATTATTTTCAAAGCAATTTTAGTTTTCAAATATTTTATACAGTACAGGTTTATTAATTTGATAGTACTCGTGCTACGAGGCAGTACCTATCGAAACCACAAACCTCTACATATAAAGTACTTTAAAAATAGAATTTCGAGCAGTCAAACAAATTCAAAACAATTAAAAGCATTTTCATTACAATTGTCATCCGATTCCACAACCTGCATTTGCATTACCTGAGCAAATGTAAATTCAAAAATTTTAAATTGTCATTGCGAACAATGGTAATTCCGCTTCTTGAAAAAGAATACGAGCCAGAGCTCCTTGATGACACCGCCGCTGGGAGGTAATTGTCCGCTCAAACTTGGTATGGGTGGTTCGAAAATGGTTACCACAAACATTTTCAATTACACAGTAGCTTTTAAAAATAGTGCCTGGTATCAAATTTCACAAAGACCGATTTTGGTTTACGGGACGTGTCTGTCACCATGAAAGCCGCCCGTATTTTGTATGGGAGGCACATAAATGGGTGTAGCAAAATCATCATTAGCGGCATTCATGCAAACGTGAAAGCCGAGGACTTTTGCTCAGCGCAAGTTTCCCTCGCACCGTTGCATGAGGCACCAAGTAAAGTTGCTCAGCGTAGTTGTGCTCAAAACCATATCAGTTGACCAAGATGGATACATAAGGTGGTAGCAGTAGCAATTGCATGTATTATGTATGTGTACTTTTTCTACTGTTCTAGTGCTATCACCTTATTTATCCATCCTAGTCAGATGACAACGAAATGTCAAAAGTTTACACGTTTCTCCATCCCACGTTTGCGCAGCAAATTTGCCTCGAAAACTTTCCACTTTTGAGCAAGTCGCTTTGTATGGGAAATTTGTTTGTTTTGACGTTTGCTGTGCAAGTTTACGATGTTTTCGAGTTTACGAGGTTCTTTCTTGCGTTCATTAAGACTACTATTGTATTAGTGAGTGAGTGGCGCTTTAGTAAATGAAGCCTAATCCAAATTTCACTAAAGTATTTTACACGAGTTATCATATCGATAACCCGGACGGCCGCACTGCTTTTGTATGTGAGGACGTGGTGACCTCGCCAATTTTCTCCAGTTAAGTACAAATTTACAGATTATTAAGCAATATCTGACTTGAAGCTAATCGCATACACTAAATACTAAATATATCGATTTGTATGGGATGTACCAGAAGGAGTGTGGCCATAAAACTCATTTAAATAAATGATAAAATAATTTCCAATGATAAAGTTTAATTGTGATCGTTAAAGAGGTTCACGGCAGTTACCATGTTGATCAAACTAGCCAGACGGGCATGGCTCAAAAGTCTGAAAAAGTCCCAAAACGAATTTGGTCCATAGATACTTTAGGTCTAATATGACTCATTCTATGCGTTACACCCTATGAGTGAGGGTGCTCGAATATGTATGGTCTACGAAATTGTGTTTTTTATCGAATATAAAGCGTAAAGTGGCCGCAGTACTACTATTTTTGATTGTTTCAGTTTTATCACTTTTTTTTGTAAACTGTACTTTTTTTTTTTGGCAAGTTTTTTGATAGCTTCTGGCAACACTGATCTGTGATTCCGGTGTGACGCATAGAGTAATTTCATCCAAGAGAGAATATTTAGCTCATCTGATGTTTCCTTTCACAGTCTTCGCAAGATGGATTCATAGATGGTGAACGCATAAGCACAGCTGATTTGCTTTGTTTACATTACAAACCATTTCCGAACTGTCAAGTTCACATGTATTTTGTTTTTGTATGTGTTTGTTTACATTTATTGTTGCTATACGTATTGACACAACGTAAGTGAGAAGCAAAAACAACAGGTATGTTGTTGTTGGCATCAATTTGCCATCAGCTACAACAACACCTCCTGCGTCTACCATGAGTATTTTTATTATGCGTCTTCGTGATGGAGTCGGTGTGATAGAGCGATGTTTGACGAAAAGTGACATACACCAGGTGGAATTACAATAAATTCTTGTTTTAATTTTTCATGTCGTTTTGGTCCAAACCTGTGAAATTTAAATGTGTTTTGCACTTTTTTATTGACTGTTATTGTTGGCATACATTTGTGTTGTATTTAACACAATAATTTTAACACACAAAACGAAATGCCGTTGTTGTTATTTTGTTCGTTGTTTTGAACCATTGCCTCTATCTGGTATAAGTAAGGTGAAAGAACTATTAGGTCTACTACAAGTATTAGTCTATGTTGCGACGCAACCATAGAATAATACATACATAGATAAACTTATTCTCTCCATCTGGTTTTTCGTTTCACACTCTTCATCGTAGGTTTGTGGAAATGAGAGCAATTAAATTTAAAATTACCTTACACCAGGTGGAGTTACAAAATATGTTCACATAACTTTTTACTGTCGTTTTGGTGTAGAACTGAAAAATTTAAATATATTTTGCACTTTTTTGTTGACTTTTACTAGTTTGTCACAAAAACAGGAAATTCGGTTGTTGTTCCTTTGTTGATCGTTCTATACTATTGCCACTATCTGGTATTATTGAATGTTGACTTTCCATCGTACCTATGACGTTTAATTTATTGAGCGAATAAAAGTTTCTTTGTATGTAGTATTCTATGGACGCAACGCTGTTATTTCATATCTGGTTATCATTAAGTGCTATTAAATGCCTACAAAGAAAACGAGTGAAGCGTCTCGTTTCCCTGCTCTCTCTCTTCATTGAATATTTCACTACACGAGCAGTTTTTTGATGATCTTATAGTGTATAACTATAGAATTTCCAACCATGTTTAAATAAAATTACATAGAGTATGTAAAAAGTATGAAATAATCAGGTTGTAACGCGAGAGAGAATGCGTTTTGCTTCTCTTCTACGAGGGTTAAGAAATTGGGCATTGTTTTTTCTCTACCCTTATTCATCCTCTTTGTAACAAGAAGATAATTATTTTATATAGATTGGAAAAAAGTTTACTTGAGTGGACTGCATACACAAAAAAAAGGATGGAGAACGTTGCACTATTTCAATAGATCAGCAGTTTTTGGGAATGTTATTATTTATAATAGCGGCATTCATGCAAATGTGAAAGCCGAGAACTTTTGCTCAGCGCAAGTTTCCCTCGCACCGTTGCATGAGGCACCAGGTAAAGTTGTTCAGCGTAGTTGCGCTCAAAACCATATCAGCTGACCAAGATGGATACATAAGGTGGTAGCAGTAGCAATTGCATGTATTATGTATGTGTACTTTTTCTACTGTTCTAGTGCTATCACCTTATTTATCCATCCTAGTCAGATGACAACGAAATGCCAAAAGTTTACACGTTTCTCCATCCCACGTTTGCGCAGCAAATTTGCCTCGAAAACTTTCCAGTTTTGAGCAAGTCGCTTTGTGTGGGAAATTTGTTTGTTTTGACGTTTGCTGTGCAAGTTTACGATGTTTTCGAGTTTACGAGGTTCTTTCGAGCTTTCATGAAGACCACTAATATTTCAAATGCCCACAATACTTGAGCAAATGTCCATAAAGTATGTATTACACTGGTATATTTTTGTTTGCAATATCTAAAAAAATTTCAGATCTACATATATTAAATATGTTGTCTTTGCAAAACCACGTGCATTTGACTATATTTATGATGTATTGGCTATTTTGTTTCCAATAATGACTTAAACATTAAATGATGTTTATTACTTTTTGCATGTAATAATAATAGTTTTGCAACTCACTGTTTATTTTAATTTTCCATTTTTTATTTTAATATTGTAAATAAGAATTTCAATGAGTAAACAAAATAAATCTAAATTTACTCGAATGTTAAAATATGTATACCTGAAGATTTCGAAGGCGATGCTAGAATATTTTGTATATGAACATGCTTTTACGCACCGTTTAGACATGCAAGTAAATTGAGAAATGTTGAGAATACTCAGAAAAACCCATAGATTAATTTATGTATAGATTTGTTATCCTTCTCATCTGACGTTTCTCTTTCTGCTTCTTCAATGAGGAAACGAACTTCTGCCAGCTGTTTTGCTGTTTAATTACAACAATTTGTGCGAACATCGAACAAAATCAAGATGGATTCATTGATGATGAACGCATAACCACAGCTGATTTCCTTTGTTTACATTGCAAACCACTTTCGAACTGTCAAGTTTACATGTATTTTGTTTTGTATGTGTTTGTTTTCATTTATTGTTGGTATACGTATGGGTTAGACTTAACACAACGTAAGTGAGAAGCAAAAACAAAATGTGTATTGTTATTGGCACCAACTTGCCATCAGCTACAACATCACCTCCTGCGTCTACCATGATTATTTTTATCATGAACAAAATCCTCCATATTTAGTTTTGTGCATTCACGATGTTCATATATTAACATATTTTGAATATTCACAGTAACAATTTCAGCTGTGTTTGTCATCATTTAGCCATTGAACGAGTTGACAAATCTGTATATAAATTAATCTATGGAAAAAACAACAATCGTTAATATTTCCAAATTTGAGTTTGGTGATTTTTTTATATGAGGACAGGAAAAGCTGGCATTATTGCCTAAATCAAAAGTACAAAACGTACTACCAACAGCAATGCCGAATTTACAATACTAATATTGGGAAATGCCATTTTTCTTATTTGAATATCAAGAACTGCGGTGAAGCAGCAGCATTCCGACTAGACACCGTGTGTTAAAATGAGACAAATTAAAAGCTATAAGAATTTGTATTACTACTATGTCGCGGTGAATGTACACAATTAATTTGTGAAAATAAAGTCAAACAAGGTTTTTCGTCCTTTTTATTATATTTCTTCAAAAAATGGTGCAAATTTCAATTTCATAAGGAATTGTAAGTACGAATTCGTTTTTTAAATGTTTTTAACAGCGAACATAAGAAAAGTGTATTTTGAACTGTTTGTCTTCTTAAACACTCGATTAATGGAAAAGTGTCATCATAGGCACTTAGCCAGCGTAAAGATTTTAACAAGCGACGTGAAAATAAATATCTCTTAATCAATTGGAGAATAGAAATGTGTGTCCAAATTTGATAGCAAAATCTTTGATAGTTTTATCTAATTTGTAATTAATTTCTTCGCAGAAAAATAAAGGGAACGTGACTGGAGTTCAGAACAGAAAAAAACCGAGGGCGAAACTATATTTTAAGCGCCTGTCACTTCGTATTATAAAATTATCGTTTGTTTAAATGATTTGATTTGATTTTGAGTATTTAATAAATGGTTTTATAATAAAATACACCAAAATTTGTTTCTGTAAATATAAAAAATATGGGCTAAACATTTGGTAAGAATGCTCGTTTTAAAATTCTGAAAATTTCACATTTTTTCGTTGGGTAAATCTACAAATATACAAGCACATTATACTAAGACTTGACATCGTAAAATTGCCAACGTTAATTTGTAAAATATTGCCCAATAGGCCGGGCCAAAAAAACAAAGTTGAAGCTACAGGAACTGGCTCGCAAAAAAATCATTCAATGGGTCTAGTAGAATACAAACAAAATTTCATAAAAAACTATTAACCCCTTAAAGTCCCGCAATGCACTTGGAGTAAAACGAGATGCAATTTTAGATTTTAGAAAACATTTAATATAATTAGTAGTCATTTTCAAAATTGTAAGGATGGTAACATGTAGCATATAACAGGTAGATATGAGTGCAACCAATGCAGAATGAGAAAAATTTTGATTTTAATAAATTGCGTTTTAATTGTAATCTTTGTAAGTAATTCTACTGTAACACTTCATTACATTTTAATTTATTTCACATATCATCCCTTTTTCATCGCTTTAATTATCACAAAATCACTCTCAGTTGATGGGTTTGTACCTTGTTTTTAATGTACAAAGTGAAATGTGTGAATAACGTATTGAGCAACCCTACACACTTCCAGTAATCTGACGCTATGTCTCTTTCTTACTTTATTCAGCATGTTTCTCCAATTCTAATATTCATCAGCTTTGACATAGAACCCCCGTAAGCTGACCAGTGCATTACTGGATGATATCATACCGTGAACTTTGGATATTTTACACAAAGTTTTTTACTGTGTTGGAAAATTAGATATAATTGCGTTTTATGTGATAACGCCGTAAGTGCTGCCCAATTAGCGCTAATATGGCAACACAAACTTCTGACAGCACTTGTGGAGACAGCTCTGTGTTTAAATGAACGGTACCATTCACAATTGCGGCGTGTTCGTTTTCCCCACAATAAGGAGTTCTTTGTTGTTCCATAATTCTGATAGTAGAAAAAATTAAACGGAATTTCAGCTAATAAAACATTAAAAAATTACAACAGTTTCATGTGAAATAAATACTAAACCAATAAAAGTTCTAAAAAAACAAAGAATAAAGGAAGAAATCCAGAGATTTGACAACAAATTTTAAGAAGCAAATAAATATAAAAAACCAAGTGAAACCCGAATCAACGTCACGAATCCAAATGGTCATAGGGTAAAACGAAAAGAAAGTGAGTGCCAAAAGGAAAACTATCAGATAAAAAAGAAGTATTCGAAAGCGAAACCCCCCAGAAAATAATAAAGTTAACTTTCAACAAAATTAAGTAAGAAATTTTATAAATTTTTATCGAATTTCTCAAAAGTTCAGGCCAGCAGTCGTTTGTTTTGCCGAGCGTCGTAGTATCGTGTGTAGTTGCAGTGTAGTTAAAATTGGAGCAAGGTTCCCCTTCTCGATGACGTTAAGGTTTTGGTGTGTGTGTGTTTGTTGTTTTGTTGTTTGATTATGAAGCAAAAATAAATAGTAAAACAAAACGAATTGAAAAAAAAATAGCTTGGCATGCAGATGCATGTAAATTTTCCGAAACGAACGAGTGCCTAAAGTGAACATTTTTCGTGTTTTTCGCTATTGTACAAACATATGTATACAATATAATATTCATGCATCGTCTACAATTCCCAGTGAATTTCGAGTACCACAACTAACTAACTGACTGAGGACGGACTGGGCTTGTTCTGCTCTTCTTCCTCTTTCTTTCGGCAGAATTAGAACTCTGCTCGGTGGCGCTGCAGTTTCTTCTCTCCCACTTTTTGTGTGGTGGTGGCCACCACTATATTGCAACAACGAGGAGTCGGACCAGCGTACCACATACGACTCGATTCTATTATGACAACGACGTCGAAGACGTCAACTCTCTGCAGCACTCCGGGTGGGATTTTGTGCAATTCCATAAAAATAAAATAAACAAAATAGTCTGAAAGCGAAGCAAAAAGCAAAGCAAAAAAGAAAACAATTCAATAAAATAAAATACACATTTTTCTGAAAAATAAAACACTAGAAACCATCGACTTCCTATATACATTGAGGAGCGTTGTGAGCACAATCTGTCTGCTGCTGTTGGACATTTGTTAATCATAGCCAAGGGATACGAGGAAAAAAACAAGTGCCTCCAAATGTTTGGGGACAGATGAATGCTACTAAGCATATCCTATAGATCCATACCAGGAGGTTACAGGTAATTATTGAAAGTCAGGTAATTGTCTATCAGAGAACTAAACCGGCATGCCAAACAACAAGGCTTTGTATATAAGAAATGTTCTATAATAAACTTTATGGGTTGAATGTCCTTTAAAACCACCCGCTCAAATGTGTAATTGGGATTTTTGCATGGTCACTTTTTAAGTATTTTTCCATGACATTTAACCTGATGCCCATATTTTAACAAATTATCCCCCATATTTAGTATCTGATTATTGACTTCCATTTACCGCAGTATCGTTTGTCTCGTATTGTTAGGATATATAGATTAAACTACGTTGTACTTAGCTTGTGGAGGAGTCTACTCTCTCCTTTATATCATATAGTTTGTGTCTTATGGCTCTAAACCATTTCCATTGAATTCAAATCGTGTTGCTCGATTGCTAGAACATCACAATAAAATGTCTTACAACCCGTATATTAAGTCACATAGCAATTTTCAATGATATTTCTTTTTCATTTAAAAAGTAGATTATGCATTTATTGAAAATGCATTCAAAAATGCAATTATTTTAAACACGAATATCTCGAAAACGAAGCCACCTAGGCAATTGGCGTAAGAACAAACAATGTAGCTCTTGTTCTCAGCTATCACGTGTTTAAGTTTAGACAAAAGTTTAGGGGACACTCTGTATAGTACAGCTCGATTCTCGAAAAATTTGATTTGAGCATAACTCGAGTCAAACTGTTATGCCTTGTCACCACAGATATGTAGTTAAAAACCCCTTGTCCACTGCAACATATTTCTCTTATGTAACTACTGTAATAGAAATGTTGCCACTGCCACTGTGGAGGTCAGTTATAATTGACGTCAGTCTACACGCCCTATAAAGACACTGGACCCCCGCCGTTGTATCAGCTGAACGAGGTAAATATTCTGGCGATGAAAGATAAAGCGGATGCAGTTGTTTCAGCGGCAGCCAATACGCACCATTCAATACGTGGAAGTACCAACAATGTAAATGACAGTGGGGATATGCGTTTAGAGTAAGTATTGTCTACTAACTCTTATTTTTTTATACCAAGGGCATTGACCCCACAAGACAAGAGGTCTTTGATGTCATATTTGCATAACAGGAAACATTGAGTTGACCAAAGAATGGAAGGTGTCGAGTGAGCATTCATTTTCCGAATGCTTTCAAGAAACATTCATAATGGTTAAGTTAGGTTTGGGATACTTAAGGTCTGGTGAAACCGGCTCACATTATACTCGGTGATCTATTGATCCACTGTGAGTGTCCAATGAAAAAGGAGGGAGTAAAGTAAAGAAAATATGGTAGGATACAAAACGAGAGTGTATACAAGAGTACATACAAGATGAAGCCCCCACAGCTGTGAATCTCTGTCATTCATCTTGACCCGGTCGACCATGGAAGGCACCGCATGAAACCCAGTTGACTACTCACTACGATTGAGGATATATACTCTAGGTCCCCTTTACATTTGTGCTCGAAGTAGCTCATCCTCCTACTGCTCAGAGTGCGACAACTACAAAGAAAATATTTCATCATCTCGGACTCTTCCTAGTCTCCTCACAAGCGATATTAATCCGGTACCGATCTATCCCATTTGCCCATCTGTTGTCTGATATTGCAGTGCCCAGTTAGAATACCACAGGCCGGTCTCAAATCTTCCCTGCATAGGCCAAACATGTATTCTGATCGGCATCTGCTATATTCGTGCCACAGTGATCTAACAGTTATACAGTCAGGTCTGAAGACCCAACGTCTGTTAACTGTTTTCCACATCCAGTCCTCCACTAAGCCAAAAAGTTAACAGAGGGTGGATGAACATCCACTAGAGAGTCGTTATTAGGCAACGTACAGTCTCCTCTGGCAAGTAAATCCTCTGATTCGTTCCCAGGCATAACGCAATGTCCTGGAACGCAACAAAGGCTGATATTCATAGGCTTTAAACTATCCAACTTGTCCTTACAATTTCACACCAACTTTGATCTACACCATGCACAATTGATCGCCTTTATCACAGTCTGGCTATCCACACAGGGTGTTATCTGTGTGATAGCATCGATTCCACATCCCATAATGGCCTCCTGAATGGACAGTACCTCAGACTGAAAGACACTGCTTTGTTGTATATACCAGCTACTGTGCCATGGTCCATCTTCGATCCTTCCGTAAAAATAGAAATAGACTCGCCCATAGGGGAAACCGTCATCTTTCCATTCAGATCTTTCCGGAATTGTGACGTCCACTCTGCGGAAATGCGTTTCGTCAAGAAATCAATAAGAGGCGACGGACGACAAGATTAGTCACTACCCACAAGCTGGAGAACACCCCTCTTCAGCATTTCCTCATTGTTCCTTGACCAATTTCCAGTGGTTAGCTTGTAACAACTTTATTTCCAGAAGTGGTCCTGTACACTGGCCCCCTCGCTCGTGCGATTTAACGCCTCTGGATTATGTTTTATGGGTCTATTTTAAGGCATTGGTTTGTGCCGACAAACAAGCAACTCTTGAAGCAATGGAAGCCAATATTCAAGCCACCATTGACGGCATACGGCCAGATTTATTGGAAAAAATAGTAACAAAAATTGAACTGATGGAATGGACCATGTAACTCGTAGCCACAGCGGCCATGTATTACAAGAATATTATGCCGAGAACCGTTTTTATATAAAATATTTAAAAAATAAATGCAACGAAATTATGTGCCAGATTATAATAAAAAAATTTCTTTCCAACAATATTTCTCTCTTGTATTATCCATATAACTATTTTAAGTTCTCATGTATAAACTACCAAAATTTGTTTGTTGGCTTCTTCTTGTATTACAATCGAATGAATAAATAAATAAAAAAAAATAAAATTCCAATTGACCTAGTGACTTTAGACGAGAATTTGATGGAACTGAAATACTCATAGAGTAAGATATACAGAGTGTGTATGTGTGTTTCAGTTCCACCAAATTCTCGTCGAAAGTCACTGGTATAACAGCAGTTTTGATATGCCAGTTTTTCTGTTCGCCCATCGCTATCTCTGTCTTTCAGCTGTGTCATCGAAACTCCCCTGATTAACACTCCAATTAGCTCAGGTGCGATGGAACTGGAACACTCATGCACTCTCTTTAAACGTATTACTCTATGTGTAACATTAATTTCGATCCGTATTGTGTCAAAATTCTAATAGAAACTCGAACAGTTTCAAAACTCCAAATAGCCCAGTTAATTTCGATTAGAATTTGGTGGAACGAAAACACTTTTGCACACTCTTTAAACATATTACTCTATAGTTCACAATTTCCTTTTTCTCTATTATTTTGTTATTTTATAATTGTTATAATTTGGTTGTCACATTGCAAACAGATGTTGTGTTTGACAACCACAGACTTGTCATTCATTAGCCTTCATTGATGTTTAATGTCGGTTTACTGACCTTCATGATACCTAAAGTTAAAGAGAGAATAATTGCAAATTGTTCTCTGAAAATCGTTCCTCTTGATCTTGATGGCATTATCGGGATCGAAAGATCTTTCATTGAATCTATTAACTTCTACGGATAACTTCGTCCGTGGACCAGACATTCTTAACTAGAAATGAGACCATAAGAACTCCTCAAGGAGGTGGTTGATCCCCACTTCTCTGGTATTTAGCACTGGATAGTATCTTACTTCAGTTAGAGGGATCTGGTTGCAAAGTCGTAGCAAATTCTGACGACCAGTTAAAATTCTGTTCCACATGTACAGTCAAGGAAAAAAGTCTACATACAACCTAAGATTTTGAAGTTTAAGAGAATTAGTAGCGACAATTGAAAATGATATTATTGCAATATTTTACTCATTTAAAATAAAGATTATTTGAAGAAAAAAAAAATATGAAAAAAATATAACATGGAAATTATTAGGGAAAAACACAATAATTAGCGGGAAAAAAGTCTGCATACAGCGTGGCAACTCCTATTGTCAAATAGAAAATTGAAAACAAAGAAAGGGAAATAACAGTTAACTTTGTTGAACTAATTACATTTACAAGCATAACAATTATTTAAGTGGACAAAGTGACAAAAAAAGAAGGTATTATTCCAATTTGTATCCTTGAAAATGGAAAAACGAAAAGAGATTCATACTTCAGTTCGGCATATGGTAGTAAATCTCCGCAAGGAGAATAAATCTTATGGAGAAATTGCTAAGACAGTAAAATTAAGTCGTGCTACTGTCCAGACGATCATTAGAAATTATAATAATACCAATAGTACCGAAACTAAGCCACGATCTGGCAGACCTAAGAAGCTTTCGAGACGCGATGTTAGCAGTATTCTTAAAGTAGTCAATCAGGATCCGAAAGTAAGTGCTCCAAAATTGGCGGAACACATCGCCAAATCTTCCAATATAATTGTTACTCCACGAACAATAATAAACGTTTTACACGTCAGTGGTTCTAATAGCAGAGAATCGCAAACTTCGCCTTGACTTTGCTAAAGCCCATCTAGACAAGGGTATCGACTTTTAGAAACGTGTTTTATTTACTGACGAAAGTAAGTATAACATTCTCGGAAGTGATGGCCGATCCAAAGTTTGGAGAAAACCAAATAATGCACTTGATCCAAAGAACATAATACCTACAGTAAAACATGGTGGTGGCAACGTTATGGTTTGGGGCGCTATTGCGTCATCTGGAGTGGGTCGTTTGGTTTTTGTCGAGGGTAATATGGACCGCTACCAATATAAAAATATATTGAAACAAAATCAGAAGGCATCTGTTTATAGTTTTAGTCCTGGGAAATCAATGGATTTTCCAACAAGACAACGACCCTAAGCATACTGCACACGTTGTTCGAGACTGGCTTCTTTACTATGCCCCAAGACAGCTGAATTCACCACCCCAGTCACCAGACTTAAACCCAATAGAGCACATATGAGACGTTTTGGAAAAATTGGTACGACAATATGTCATTAGTAGTCGTGAAACATTAAAAACCGCCCTTATTCGTGCATGGGCTAAAATAACACCAGATATTATGGAGAATTTGATGACATCAATGCCCCGTCGTCTTCAAGCAGTTATTGATGCCCAAGGTGGACGGACCGACCAAATACTAAAAGTTATCTTTTTTTTGTTTTTATATATACAATTTTGAAATAATATATATTTTTTGTGGCTGTATGTAGACTTTTTTCCTATGAATTTTCAGTGTTTTTGTTACTACTGTTTTTATTATGTAAATGAATTGTTTTTTTATTTTATAAATACAATTATTTTAATGCCTTTAATATTGAAATAAACATTTTCTAAAACAAGGAATGTATGTAGACTTTTTTCCTTGACTGTAGAGATGTGCTCAAGGGCTTTATCAGGAGACACTCTAAGTGGGCCCCAAAAAATGCCTAAAAGTAAATCCGGAGAAAAAAGAAATCGTTCTCTTTTGAAGAAACTACAACGTTCCGTAAATTGATACTATGTATGTCTGTAGGTGGTATAGAAATTTGTCTGAGGTATAATAATCAAAGATATCTTGGTGTAATACTCGACAGAAAGCTCAGTTTCAAGTAGATGTGTGCGCGTGACACGAATTTGTCGTGTCCAAAGATACCTAGGGTCCTATCTAACTCATTCAAATCCTAACGATTATTAATTCTTAACCTTTTAACTAAACTGTGACTTAACGAGTGGCTACGCAGCGCTCTAATACATACTAACTTTTGGCGAACAGCTGGCGTTTTACTAGGCCCTAAAAACAATATATGTAGTTAGAAAGTTGTAATTCCTTCTAAGCTAGCAGATAACCCGAGTCATTTAAGTTTCTTCACTAACTGGAAAAACATGATCAGCCAGTTGAACAGAAATTACAACATTTTAAAAGTACCCCGGATCAAAGACAACTAAAATTGGGATATATATTTAAACACACGTTGTACGGAGTTTACATCCAGTGACAAACTATTCGTTAGAAATACTGGGATATGTATTTTAAACAATTGAGGTCCAAATTTATACAATCCCGGCAAGAAATTCTGTATTTTCTACCAAATGCTTCCACATATCTGACGCAAACAAGGCACTCACATGAGACGAATTACAAACAGCTTGACCATCTCGTTTAGAGCTGCGTGACAGTAGAGTTCTAGTAGAAAGTTTCGTATACTCTTGCCTGGGCTTATGTATGACTAGGATCTTACTACTTTGGGATGTAACAGCCAATCAGGGAATTACGTTGTAAGATCTTGGGAGAGTTTTCTTACGAATTTCTTAATTTATTTTACTCTACTTTTATTGACTATTTAACAACGTCATGAGGTCAGATGCCTTACACATATTAAACAAACAAATAAATGAATTATACAAATTTTAACGTATGTATGTATGTATGTCTCCAATTCAACTTTTCTCGCCAGTTGGTAACACCAAGGATACGGAGGTATTCTGCGGCCTGGTCTTTCCAGCGGAGTCTTGGTCGCTCTCTTTTCCTGCTTCCAGCGGGTATGTTATCGGAAACCTTTCGCGCTGGCTCATCTTCATTCATTCTGATAACATGGCATTGCCAACCAAGTTGGCCTAATTTGATTCGTCTAGCTATGTCCACGTCGGAATACAAAGTATATAGCTCTTAATTCCAACAGCGTCGGTACTCGCCGTTTTGTTTAACACGACCATGATGGTAGAATAAATAGAGTAACTCGTTAGAACAGCTGATTTGAACTTTTTTCTTGCTTAGGTGTTTCTCTTATGCCAAATTCACATGTATTTTGCTTTTGTACTTATTTTTTTTTTGTTTACTTTTACTGTATTTTGTAACACATGTAGAAATTTTGAATAATAAGAAACACCAAACAAAAACAAAATGTCTGTTTTTGTTGGCTTCAATTTACAACAATTCCTACTGTGTTTACCTTACTTATTTTACCATGAATAGGGCCCTATATTTTACAGACAATTTTTCTCTCGAATACTCCCGTGTGTTTTTCATCCGCTTGCGACATGACCCAAGTTTCAGAGCCATATGCCAGGACAGGTAAAATGAGAGTCTGGTATAGCTGGACTTTAGTCTGTCGAGACAGGGCTTTGTTCTTAAACGGCTTGCTGAGCCTGAAATAGCATCTACTTCTCCTATTTATCTCCAGGCTGACGTTGTTCTTATCAACAGCGGATCCAATGTAGGTAAATTCAACTAAAATATGTTGTCGACGTTTAGGTGCGGGCCAAGTCAAGAGGTTTGTCTAATCGTTGGCACCATCAATTTTGTCTTGCCTTCATTAACAGCAAGACCGAGCTTCGCTGATTCTTTTTCGATTCTTGAAAATACTGCAGTAACCTTTCGCTAATTTCGCCCGGTGATGTCTATATCGTCAGCATACGCCAACAACATCCGGCTTTTATATTTGTTCGTATTTACTGCAGCTTTTCTCAGTATTATCTCCGTTAAGATGTTGAAGAGATTGCACGAAAGTATGTCGCCTTGTCTCACTCCTCGCTTGGTACCAAATGGTTCGGTGAGGTCTTTCCCCACCTCCACTGCTGATTTGGTGTTGGGCTGCGTCATTCTACTGAGGCGGATGGATCAGTTTTGCCGGAACCCCAAGTTCAGACATATGTAGCTTCGTACAATATTCCCCGTGTGGGGATATCGAAAGCAGCTTTGTAATCGATTGGATTTGGCGTAGCGTGAATATTTGGTCAGACCACATTAATAAGGTCCGATCAGGGTTTCAACAATTGGCTTTAGTCTGTCACATAATACGCCCCACAAGACCTTATACGCGATGGATAAAAGACTGATACCGCGATAGTTGAAACATACACACTGATCTTATAGCATGTATTCAAAGGCTGTAATACACTGATACTTCAATCAACCATATACCGCATATAAGTTGATGCATGTGGGCTAGCAGTCCTTCGCCTCCGGCCTTAAAATACTCAGCGGGTAGTCCATCCGCACCAATGGCTTTATTAGTCTTAAGCCGGGAGGTTGCCGTTGTAATCTCGCCTTGGCTGGGGGGTACAATCTACACTGTCTTTCACAATCATTACCTCCTGATCCTCAGTGGTAGAATCTGAGTGGAGTTGTCCTGAAAAGTGGTCTCTCCACATTTTAAGCGCACACTGCTTATCTGTCACCAGATTCCCAGTCTCGTCCTTTTCGTAATTCATTATTTATCCTGTACATTTCGGCCTTTCGCTCTCTGCTCCCACTGCCATTTTTCCGGCTAAATAGTTGGTTTTCCTCCTTTCTCAGTAGCTTGTACCGCTCATTCTCAACACGCATTGTAACTGAATACGTGCAGCGTCTTTTTCATCAGTTGAAATGCGACATTCTTCGTCGTACCATGGCTTATCCTTCTACGATTTTTGATAGCCAAGTTCAGTCCTTGCAGCGTTTTCCGAAGAATGGGAGATGTGCTTCCACTGCGCTTCTGAGTCTTCGGGAGGGGGAGTATTCTGTTCTAGCAGAAGAGTGACATTTTGTTGATAGGACTTTCAGATCTCCGGTATTTGTAGCTTGTCAATATCTGACTTTTCATGTGTTCGGCTTCGTACGTTTTTCGCCCTGCTCAATCTTGTGCAAACTTTCGCAGCCACCAGGTTATGATCCGAGTCGATATTGGCACCTAGAATCACACGTACATCCATTACACTAGAAGAGTGACTGCCATCTATTACCAAGTGATCAATCTGGTTCTTCGTTCTCTGATCAGGAGATAAACAAGTCGCCTTATATACTTATATGTATGTTCTTATATAGGAATCGTGTGCTTCTACATAACTACCATGTTCTTTGCAGCGGCGAAATCTATCAGTCTTATTCCATTCCATTCAAGTGGTATCATGTAGACTGTGAATACCTATGGTGGGTCGAAAGACACTTTCCTTACCCAACTTGGCATTCGGCGCGGAATAATCTGAATGTCGTGGTCAGGGCAGCGTTCGTATACTTCCTCCAGACGCTCATAAAATGTTTCTTAGACCTCATCACCTTTATCCTCTGTCGGTGCGTGCACACAATTATCTTGAAATATTTCGCTTCGAAATATTTCCCTTTGCTGCGAATTGTGGCTATGCGGTCACTGACTGGGTTGAACCTTGAAACTAGGTGTCGCAGTCTCTTACCAACTATAAATCCGCACTCGAATTCGTGCTTTCGCTCATGGCAGTGCAGTAAATATCGCAGTTTTTCTTTCTGGTGCAACCACTGCGATGTCAGCTTTATATTTTCCGAGGACATCCGCCAGTTATACTTAAATCGTGGTCCTTATAACATTTGCGAGGGTCGTCAAAAGTTGGGTGGTTTCTTTGTTCAATATTTTCATTTCTAATATAACGGTAGGCAAACCCAGCCCACGGTGGTTTGAATTTTACCTACTACCAAGATGATTATGTTTCAGCCGCCCATTATGGATCAGTCGCTGACCAGAATGCAATGTGTCGAAACTGGATTTTGGTTTATTCAATTTTGATCCGCCGTTGGCCAGGTGTGTTGGCTCATCCGCCTTAGAAGGATAGAAGAATATGTCCACTACTTCGAAGAGCTTCAGTGACAGGGTCAGCTAATAGTCCTGAGACGTATCAGTGATCGCATTACCACTCAGGTAGCTCATTCGTTTCGCCTTCTCACTTTAGCTGGCTAACGGAGGTTTCCGATAAGCCATTACCTAGGATATACTGCGTGGAAGTAGTCAGGTGCTTGGACTGCCCAATGAAGGAATCATTTCTGGCCACTCCCAAGTGAATGGCTATCAGAAACTTTCCACCTCCACGGATAGTCCACGTCCCATGTATTGGGGGTTACTGATTCAAAAACTATTCTGACAATCATAAGCAATTAAAAATAACAACAACTTTACATGAAATATAAAGATTTATTATAAAACTGAAAAGTATTCTAAAAATTGCTTTAACTTCAATTTGTTTATACTCACAAATGCCACCACTAAATGCTTTATCGGTCCTTGAAATGAAGGCCTTTACCTAAAAAATATTACTGAATTGTTATTGGCATTTTCGAACAGAAAATCATCTTTGAAAATAACATCAATTCTGAAGTGTTTGCAAATTTAAGGTCTCTGACGCGTATTTCATAACTTACTTAGGCAATAAGGCACAATGTCGTTAACATAAAGCTGCCTTCAAAAATATCTCGAATGTATCCCATAAAACATACTACAGACTATTTATGTAGTACTTAGTTCTCTGAATACAAGCGCTAAATTACAATAATCCCTTAACAATCTTCGCGGTATTAAAAAGTTTTTTCAATATTTGCTTTTTATTGCAGATTCGCAAACAATCCCTCTGGTTTAAGCCATGGAAAAGGCCAAAGCTTATATAAAAAATGAGCTAAAAAGCAGTCAACAACAACAATTGGAACATAATCGTCCATCTTCCGCCTCCTCGTCACAGCAATATGCTACTCCACAGCAGCAGCATCAACTGTATCAACGCCCCAGTACAGCGCCTCAAATGGGCGGCCATAGACCTCAGTCAGGGGAAATATCGCTGTGCTATGTATGTGGCGCCTATGGTGGCTATGAGCCCCTTCGAGTTCGTCCCAACTATGAGAGACCACTCGAATCGTATTTTCCTTTCTTGGAGCGTCATGAAGCACCCACGAGTTTACCCCAAGTATCGGTACAGCAAATGTATGTCATGGCTTGTCACCTTTGCTATCGGTCCCTGAACGAGCAATGGGATGCCTACGAAAGAGAGAAGAAACCTCATATTCAACGAATCTACCATATGAAACGGGTGGACAATAAAGCATATATAGGTGCGGATATCGCCACACAGGGGGAGTATGCGGCCCAAATGTTGGGTTTAAGTGCAGAGCATTTGGCCCAATCGAGCATAGCTAATGAAAATCAACATCAACATCAACAACTTCAAAATTCACACCAGTCGCCGCAAATGCCTTATGGCTATCCCCGTATGAACAGGGAAGCAACACAATATCGCAACGATCAAGTCTACAACACAAATCCCTCGCCTATGTACCAACCAAATCTACAACAGGGTTCGATATCTCGAAATTCGTCACCTTCACCTGCGCCGAACATGCCGCAGGATTACTACACCCGGAGTTCTCCTTTACCGCCGTCTAGAAATCCCATTGAAAGATCACAATCTGTTAGCCGACCTCAGTCCCGAGAAGGTGGCTTACCTCTAACCTCCACATCATCCAGGCCATCTAGCGTCCAGGGCAATGCATACGAAAGTTTAAACATAAAACCTTCTTCCTATGCTCATCATAAACTAAAATTGGGACAACTGTCATACTCGAATTCGGTATTACACAGCCCCTACGCAGGCGCACATCATGTGGTTCCTTCGTCACACTACACAAGTGCTCCCCATATATCCCTGGATCCGTCGCAGCACCATTATCAAATGTCAAGGCCACCTCAATCGGCCATGTCGCCATCAGATCCTTCTGCATTGCACAGGGCCACTTCCACCACACCACTAGCTTGTTCTCCCAGTCCGTATAGCATTGATTATACACACCAGCGTGAAACGGAAGATGTCTTGGATTTGCGTAACACTCGACCATCATCAATACCTCCGACGAACATGCCACCCTCTTCAACATCAGCACCATCTACTCCCATTACTTCTCACATGGCAAACAATGTAGGTGGCGGAGGTGGAGGAGGTGTTGGGAGTGGAGGAGCAGGAGGAGGAGGGGGAGGAGGACCACCGGTGGAAGTGGGTATTCTTGATTTATCCATGCCCGATAAAAATTCCACTACCGAAGTGTGTTATGCATGTGGTGAAGAGCAGAGACGAGGAAGTCTGATTGAAATCAGTACACTAAAGTCCAAAGATGATAAAGTCGATCGCCCATACTTTCCTATATTCTACGACATGCATCCAAGACCGGCAAGATCACGCCCAATGGATCCGCGTGGCATGATACAAGCGTGTAATTTGTGTTACGAACATTTGATGAAGCAGTGGCATCATTACAAGGTGAGTTTGTCTTCAAATTTAATTTACAAGTTAATAAAGATAACATTGAAACTGCGATAAGTTGTAAACCTACAACGGATTAAATGATATCATTTCATAATGACGTGATTACTTTTTGGAACCAGACTATGTTTAAAATATATTTATAGACAAACATTGGGTTAATAAAAATGTCTTTGGTGCAGTTTATATTGAAGATATGCACACTGGAACAGATATAGCATTTTCGGCCCAAAAGTCTTTAGACTTATAATAGGTGGCTAAAAAAAATTTACAGGATTTTCGGTGTTGCCAATTTCAAACATGAACTTAAAATAATTCAATTCACAATCAAGAATACAATACAGTGTGGCGGCGAAAATGAATTAGTATTCAGATTATTTTGAGGTAGCTGAATCCATTACTATTTAATTTAATTTAATTAATTTATTGAGCCTTTTTAAGAACATTGAATGATTTTGAATCGTGTTAGAAGACAATATTTAAGAATCGTGTATTATCTTAAAAACATAAATTTGGAACAGTTACATACTTTGCAGGTTTTGTGTCAAGAAATGTTTTAGAACAATACGATGTATGAGACCGCCCTTGCACCCGGGACTACAATAACGTGAGAGTTTGTATTATCTCGAATATAAATAAATGTGTATAAAAATAAATGCAGATATAAAAATATATAAAATGTACAAATTAAACTTAACAAATATATGGGGACGTATAAAAACAAATGGAAAAATATTATATTAACCTCTATGGGTTCCCGCTATTGATTTTGAATAGAAATTGTAACAAATATTCACATTTGTATCAAAATTTGGTGGACTTTCGTTGAGGAATCCAATTGGTGATAAGTAGTTCGTATTCGTCCAACTATAAAGTTGTTGCCTATTGAAAATATCAACTATTATCTGATTTGGGTGGTCACGAAATCTAGAAATGAATCTATTTAAAATATCGCAGACATATAGACCTATTGGCGTTATTCGCCACTCTCTATAAATTACATTATTTGAGTATCGTTTATTCTCAGATTCAAAGTATTTGCCTACACAGTGAAGCAAAACTTTACGTTCTAAAATACCCAATTCTTTCATAATTATTGGGGAAATGCTAAACCAAATTGGAAATCCGTAGAGGAATATTGGTCTAATACTTGTTTTATATAAAAGTAATTTGGTATTTTTGGGTAAATTTTTATTTAGAAGAATTCTTGAAAATATATTTAATATTCTGTACGCTTTGTTCATCACACATCGTGCATGTTTATTAAATTTCATTAATTTGTCAAATTCAATGCCCAAGTATTTAAAGCTATTTTTGAATGGAATTTCCGTACCGTCAATGCTCAATTTCAATCTTTTACTTTCCGGAACAACAAATGACCTGCACTTTCCGGAGGCATTTCTAATACAAATGGCCTCAGATTTGGAAATATTAATTTTGATACCCCAAGTTTCATAAAAGTGTTTTACTTTCGTTAAATGTTGTGGCCGTCGGTGGTGCAATGGGTAGTGTGCGCGCCTCTTGTACTTGAGATCCTGGGTTCGATCCCAGCTCTGACCACCTTCAAATTTCTTTCGGCTGCGGTCACCTCGCATAGTGACGGCGACACTATCGAGTATATAGCCATGAAAATGCTTCTCAAAATACCGTTCGGAATCGGTGTAAAACTGTAGGTCCCAATCAGTGAGTGAAAACTGGAAAGCGCACAGCTCAGTGATGGTGAGAAGTTGTCCCCGGTCCCTTCATGGGATGTAATGGGAAACCATTTTTTTTTTTTTAAATGTTGTTTAACGTTATCTAAAGCTATAAGGGGAGACTCGTCATGAGAATAAAGAAGAGAGTCATCTGCATAAAGCAATCCGCAAGAATTATCATCATTGTGAGGAAAGTCATTCATGAATATGTTATATAAATGTGGTGCCAAAATAGACCCTTGAGGAACACCGGAGTAGGCATTTCCAAGATTTGAAAAAAGCTCATCAAACTGTACGCAAAATAAACGGTTTGAAAAGAAACTATGAAACAATTTAACTATACTTGGTCTAAACCCCAATTGAATCATCTTGAAGAGAATGCCCCTTTGTGAAGCATGGTCAAAAGCTTTTTCAATGTCCAAAGAAACTGCAACCGTACATTGTTTAATGCGTAAATTGCATACTATATCGTTGTGAAATTTCAAAAGAGCATCTGTTGTCGAATGTTCCCTTTTAAACCCAAATTGGTAATCCGATGTGTATGGACAATTCATATTCAGATCCATTTTAATTCTAATGATGTTCTCAAATAGTTTACCCAAATTTGATAGTAAAGAAATAGGCCTCAAATTAGTTATGTAGTTACTGCTTGCCTTCTTTTTAATTGGAACTAGCTTCGAAATTTTCCAAGCCTTTGGGAAGTATGAATTGCTTATACAATTATTAAATATTATCATCAAATATTCAAGTGCCTTCGTAGGAAGTTTCCTAATAATGTAATTTGAGATGTTATCCAGTCCATATGATTTTTTATTGTTTATATTACCAACAATATTTTCCAAATCAGATAATGTAACTAGATTTGAATCGTTACATAAGTTAAGCGCGGTATTTTGTGAGTTAAATAAAATAATATTATTCGGAACACAAGAAATATATTCAGAAATAGACTGATCAATTCTTTCAGTATCACCAATTGGAAAGTCCCTATACATATATGTTAGAAAAGTATTCTCGAAGCTTTTCCAAACATACATGTCCGAGATTACGGAGCCATCGACTGATAATTTTCTCAAATTACTTTGTCTTTTATAATTTAAAATGTTATAAATGGATTTGTGAGCCCTCTGAATCCATTACATAACTTTAAAATCTAAAAATCAGAATGACGACTGCAATACGGCGACTACTGTTTTCTGGCTCCTTGAAATACCCCCAAGGAAATAACGCCCAGGAAATAGCACCCAATGAAATAAACCCCCCCAAAAAAAATTAATGAAATAAAAGCCAAACAAAAATGAAATTAACTCCAAGCAAAATGGAACCAAAGGCGAAAAAATTTCCTTATAAATGGTCCATTTGGAAACACCGATTTGGAAACAAAATAACTTTAAAAAAAAAATTAAATACATACTTCCCAAAAAATTTGGTTGTTTTTTCATATGATCATACATAGAAGATTATTTATATATTATATTTCCTTGGGGGGTATTTCGTGGAGCCTGTTTTCTAATTTGATCCCTCATAAGAAACAAAATAGGTATTATTTACCCGGTTCATTCAAAACGTATATTGTGGATAAAATCTATGCACTGAGCTAGAAAATATATTTGTTTATTGTCCAGGGATGCGAAAATATTTCTACTCTAATAAAATACATATGTCCATAGAAATGGCTACAGTAACTTCGTTTGTGAATATGTGGAATAGATATTACAGCAATCTGCGTACTGATTGTCGAAAGCGTTTACAATATACAATGGTGGCCAAAACATATGCAACTAAGAATGGCTGCCTGTAACAGGGTCTACAAGTTTGTATAATTGTACCACAAGAGGACAATGATATTTCAATAAATTATAAACGGCATTAAGAAATTCAGAATGCTGAGCAGTTTGTTTACATTTCCAAGTTATCGGCATTTTTATCAATAAATATTAAAATCGGTGTGGACAAAACATATGCAACTCTCCAATTTTGTTCTAAATAATGTCGTTTTTATAACTCTTTTGATCGTTGTTCTTCATATAACTAACTAGAAAGCCTGTGGAAAGGGATTTGTAGGAATATTCAGTATAATTTTGTTACTTTTTCCTATTGAAGCTAAAATAGTTCGTTTTAAAATGGCGCGCGATAAATTCGAATTTGAGCTCAGACGGAAAATTGTGAATGCTTATTCTTATGGAATATCACGGAAATATAATATAATGTTCATTATTGCTACTTAAAAAAAAAAAAAAACATCAGAAATTTGCATTCTACACCAAGGTGGTCGGTCGACGCAAGACAAGTGATCGGACGGACAATTTGATCATCAGACACGTGAAATAAGACCCATTTAACTCTTCCTCCTAAATAACTGCAAAATTCAAATATCAGTTTCTGCTCGAACAATTCGTAGACGTCCTTTGCAGGCCTCTCTACTCGAACGAAGTCCTGCAGAGAAACCGCTTATATAAACTTGTAATCAGAAAGAGCGTTTGCAGTTTGCTTAAGACTATTTAAATTGGCTAGGAAGTAAATGGAGGTCTGTCTTGTTTTTAGTGACGAATCAAAATTTAATATTATTGGCACCGATGGCATGTGTTACGTACGACAACTAGTAGGGAAACGCATCGAAGCACTTTAGTGCAAAAAGACGGTCAAGCATGGAGGGAGAAGTGTAATGATGTGGATGCTTTTCTGGTGCTGGTGTTGGTCCACTGCATAAAATTGATGGCATTATGAACCGATTTGTGTAGAAAGACATTTTAGAAAGAGTAATGCTTCCATATGCCGAGTACGATATGCCATTGTGGTGGGTCCTCCAGCAAGACAACGACCCCAAACACTCTTCGGAAGTAGTTAAATCGTGGTTTGGTGAAAATAGAGTTACGGTTATGGAATGGCCACCACAATCACCAGACTTAAACCCATCGAGAAACTCTAGGAAATCATAAACCAAAAAAATTGAGTAGGAAAATTGTACAAGTTCTGATATTTTGTTTCGACGACTGAAAGATGCGTGGAAATCAATCCCCACAAGCGTCATTGACATACTAATAATATCAATGCCTCGAACATGTCAGGTTGTAATCGACATCATCGGATTTGCTAGAAAATATTCAGTTCACTTGCATTGAACTGCGCTTGATTTTATTAGTTGCATATATTTTGGCCACTGAAATATAAGAATGAATATTCATTTTTATGTTTTTTCATACATTTTTCTAAATATCTATGGAGTAGATCCCTTTTCCTTATTTTGAAAGCACTAAAGTATACAATTTAAAACAAACAATTGCTAATTTTATTTTTTTTAATACTATTTCGTAATATTTCGTAAAAGATGCATTTCGGTTGCATATGTTTTTGGCCACCACTGTATATTGGTTTGCAATAAATTATTTCGGCACAAGGTATATTGAAAACAAAACTTGTTGCTTTAATTCAATACAATACATTCAATTTCTATTTTATTTTTTATAGGTTTCTATTCGTTTTGGCTTAAGGTTACGAGAATAAAAAGAAAGTACTGCAAATATTTCTTTTTATTACAATTCTATTAATACATTTCAATATTTCGACCAACTTCGTTGATAATTTTTAGGGATATTTTGAGATAACACAGAGCCCGTCCAAGTCTTGCCGCAAGTTTATGTCAACTGACATATCTCAAAATATCCTTGAAAATTATCAACGAAGTTGGTCGAAATATTGAAAAGTATTAATAGAATTGAATAGAATTTTCGAGCACCTTTTCCACTAAATCAAGTAGTATGTCATGAATAGCACGATCAATATTGACTTGTAAAGCTTGAAGAGAGTCTGGTTTATATCTAAAGACCAACGACTTCAAATAACCCCACAAGAAATAGTCTAATGGTGTTAAATCACAACTCAATGTCACAATTTCTTTAAATAATCGAATCTCCAAACTTTTCTCGCATTAATTCGGATGTTGCACGTGCTGTGTGGCACGTAGCTCCGTCTTGTTGGAACCAGATGTTGTCAAGATCAACTTCTTCCAATTTCGTCCATAAAAAGTTGGTTATGGTTGTGGTTTGAGACAGTTCCAATTGTTGACAACGTCTTGCGTTCTTCAGCAACACTTGCCTGAACAGCAACAAAATGTTCATTACTGCGAGCGGTTCTTTGTCTTATTGGCACAACAAAATTCTAGCCATCGGCTATCCTCTGACTAACAATTTTTAGTAAATATTACTACAACTAAACTGTCCAGCGTGGTCCAGAACCCATAAAAAATGGGTTCCCATTATATCCCATGAAGGGATTGAAGAGAGCTTCTGATAACCAGTGCGCTGTGCGCTTTCTAGTGTTATACTCACTGATTGGGACCTACAGTTTTACGCCGGTTCCCAGCACCCCGGCACCCAGATTATGTTGTGTCTGCCGTGCATGGAATAATCGTTAATTACTTTCTAACAGTCAAGGATCGTTCTAGATTTGGCAATTTCCGATGATATTGCCCTGATTGTTATTTGGCTATCCTTGAAGATATTCGCTTCGGCTGGGTATTATTGTCGACCAATTTGATGCACTCCGTAATCGCCCGAACTTCCGCTTGAAAGTTCGTATTGTGATCCGGGGTGCGTTGGCGGGTTTCGGATTTTCTATGAAAAGTCCCAGACCTATTCTTCCCCCTAGCTTTGAGCCATCCTGCCAGGCGTCTCTAGATGGCGTTAAAGTCACACAATTCGCCTTAACTCGGGTATTCGGTCGAATTCACTCGCATCTTGCGTGTAACCGACCAAAGCCTCCATTATCCGATGGTGTTTCGGTTTAAGATCCCTGTTGATCCATTCACCTATTGCATGTAGGGGGTTTACGCCAAGGGCGGCCTCGCATTTGACACTAATCTCGATTGGCTGGATACATAAAATAGTCTCCATGGCCATTGTTCGAGGTTGTCCTTATTACACCGCTAATACCAATGCAGCACATTCGTTGAACCCTCTGTAGTATTGCGATATTACATTTCCTCTCAACTGCCCTCCCCATACTACAGAAGCATATGTTAGTATGGACCTAATTACGTTTCTGTAGAGCCAGTGTGATATTACCGAGTTGAAACCCCATTTGGATCTTATAGCCCTTCTGCGTAGCGACCAACATATGTAGGCCTTATTGGACCTGTCCTCTATGTTGTGCTTCCAATTCAATTTTCGATCTAAGATTACCCGTACGTATTTAACCTTATTGGATATTTTAGTAGTCTTTCCCAAGAATCGTGACTTCAATTTCTGAGATTTTCGTTTTCCTTTGAGAATAGACATATTTCCGTTTTGTGCGTTTCCCCATTTAAGCCAGTTGTACGGTAAATTCAGCACCTCTCGGCCTCTCTGCATAATTGATTAGGATCCTTTCCCCTAAGAAGTATTATAACGACGTTTGCCCAGCAGACTGATTTAAGTCCTTCATTGGTAAGTATTGTGAGGACCCATACGAGTGGTGATATAGTCCCCCTTGTGGAGGTCCACGTTAGACTCTGTCTCTAATATTTGTATCGCGGGAACCGCAGTTTATCCATCTATTTCTTAGCATATGATTGATCCAGTCTTTTAATGCCCGGTCCACCATAAATTGGTCTAAGGGCATTATTGAATGCTTCCTCAAGATCTATACATACAGAGAGTGTATACTTTACAATCTGTCATTGAGAGATTCCTCT
The DNA here is from genome assembly GCA_963931995.1 of Phaonia tiefii. Lineage (NCBI taxonomy): Eukaryota > Metazoa > Arthropoda > Insecta > Diptera > Muscidae > Phaonia > Phaonia tiefii. The sequence goes on from OZ008371.1 coordinate 43,448,070, forward strand.
ATGTAGTGGGTTACCTCATGAAGTGCGGTTTCCACTGATCGGCCTTTGGCATATGCGTGTTGCTTGAACTTCAGCATATCGTACGGTATTCCACTTTTCACCATGTCGTCCATTATTCTCTCCAGGGTTTTGAGTAGAAACAAGGTAAGGCTAAGTGGTATACAAGCCTTTGCCGTTGCATGGCTTGCCTTTCCAGATTTGGGTGTAAATACTACACTAGTCTCTTGCCAATTCTTTGGTCTGTAGGTGAATTTCAAGCACGCGGTGAAAATTCGCACCAAATAGGTTGTTATTTGGTCAACCTCATGTAGGATAGCCGGAAAATATTCCTTCCGGTCCCGCCGCTTTATATGGGAGAAGCTCTTTGTAGCTTTTTCGACTTATGACTGGTGTCTGATGTACTACATTTTCACCTTGTTGTCGTTCAACTGTGGGTTCAGCGTTCTCATTTGGAAAGTATGTATTCATCAGGTGATTTAACGTTTGTTCCATTGTCTGCATTCTCTTCCCTGTGGCGTCTACTAGCGTTTCTGTGTGTACGTGGGTCTTAGAGGGGAATTTTTTCATCTTCGACATGTCGTTGACGCTATCCAACTGTTCACTGAATATTCTTCAGGAGTTTCGTCTTGCCTTTCTCATTATTGCGTTGTATTAACTGAGACTTATTTTATAGTCCTCCCAGTACACTGCTAGTTTCTTACGCGTGGCCCTGTTGTAAAGTATACGGACCTTCCCAAGATTTCGTATTTCCCCTGTAACCCAGGGATTTTCTTCGGCCGATTTCCTTTCTCGAATTGGGCAGCTATCTTCGAAAGACTTTACCAGTGCTTGCGTGGTCATTGTCACTTTATCGCCTAATTCGTCCCTACTAAAGTAATCGAGGTGAGGGTGATCTAGTCGATTTCTAAGTAGGCTTCCGAACTTTGTCCAGTTTGTCTTGATCCTGTTTCGGAAACTTATCGGTTTCGGCGTGGTTGCCGTGTTATCCTGAACCTTATGTATCTATGATCCGAAAATGAGTGCCCCTTCGAAACCCTCTATTCTTGAATCTCATCTATAAGGTTTTCCGAACAAATAGTTATATCTAATACCACTTCCCTAATTTTGTTGACAAAAGTGGATTTGTTCCCAATATTCAGTGTAAAAAGATCGTTAGTATTCAAAAATTCTTCTAGGGTTTGACCCCTGCGGTTACAGTTAGTACTACCCCACAACGTGTGCCGGGAGTTAGCATCAGTACCTATTAATACTTCGTTACCTGTCTGTTTGGCCCTCTCTACCAGTCGTCGTAATTCCGACGAAGGTGGTGGTGTCTACGAATCATATGGCAAGTATACTGACGCCAGGTACATATATCCATCTCCCTCTTTTCAGCACAGTTGCATCCGATGTTGACAACTCTGGGCAGATATCAGCTGTTGGCGTTATTATTGTTTTTGAGAAGTGTAATTTATTGAAATTATGACGGAAAACGATCAAAAAAATATACCGTGGGTAGAACTACTCAGTTGCCGAGCAACATTTGCTTGTTGACCTGGTGGAAGACTGCAAGCCAGTTTAAGAAAACCAAATACTTAAAGCATAACTAAAGGGTTTTCCAATAAGGACTTGACAACTTTTTTTAAAATAAAACGCAAACCATTTGAGATATTTCCAAAACTTTATGATCGACTTGAAATACAATCAAAACATTTATGAATGGAACTCGACTTCGTTCATATGGCCATCGCAGGCACGTCGTCAGCGGTCGATTCGTTGGACCCAATTTTCGATGACTCGGTCACACATTTCGGCCGCTATTTCGCGTTCAATGTTGGCTCTGAGTTCTTCCGACGTCGTCGGCTTGTTGGCATATACCAATGATTTGACGTCGCCCCAAAGAAAAAAGTCTAGAGGCGTTAAATCGCACGAACGAGGCCAATTGACTGACCCATTTCTGACCCAAAATGGGTTCTTGGCCAATTGACTGACCCATTTCTTGAGATAACACGCTCACCAAACTTATTCTTCAATAAGTCGATTGAAACGTGTGCTGTGGTCCTGTTGAAGCCCCTTGTCGTCCAAGTCCATGTTTTTTAATTCGGGTCAAAAATAATCGGTAATCATGGCGCGATAACGATCGCCATTCACAGTAACGTGACGATCGTTATTGTCGACGAAACAATATGGCCCATTAACGCCGCCGGCATGCAAACCGCACCAAACAATTATTTTTTTTTGTGGATGAAGTGGTGATTCATGAAGCACATGTGGATTTCCACCAAAGCAATAACGTATATTTTGCTTATTGACGGAACCCATTGAGCCAAAAATGAGCTCCGCCACTGAAGATGATTTTGCGGTGAAATTCATCATCTTGGCGCATCTTCTCCAGAGCCCAATCAGAGAACGTATGTACGTCTCGTCAAATGGTCCATCGGCTTAAATTCTTGAGTCAGCTTGATCTTGTATGGGTGTAAACCAAGATCTTTACGCAAAATTCGCCATAAAGTGGTCTTGGCGATGCCCAGTTCTTGAGAATCCACTGATTTGGATCGTTTGCTACGGACGCCTGCCTGAACGGCAGCGATATTTTCGTCACTTCAACCAACCCTTTGTCTCACTGGCACGGCAGCACCACACAATGAATATGTAGACTCAAATTTTTATTGCTATTGCTTGTCTACTAGGGCGAGAATAACGACCGAAAATTGGAATTAACGCTCTTAAAGTTGCGGTCACCGACTCGGAATTTCGGTAGTCAATTTTTATAATTTGCATACGTTGTTCGTTCGTGTACTTTACCTTGATGAAAATGTTGAGTTTACTGAAAAAAAAGAAAAGTAACAGTTAGATGATCAGTGTAATAGTGCGTTCACAAATTAAATTCAAAGTTGTCAAGTACCTATTGGAAAACCCGTTATATGTAAACAAAACTGCTGCTTGCTTTATCGTTCCGATAAACTACTAACCGGCGTTAAACCTCCTGTTAACGTTATTGGCTGGACACATTTTAAGTACATATGTATATATGGAGAAAATGAAATTCTGCTAACTGACACTATCGTTACGATAAAAGATGACCGGACATTGAGAAAGCGGCCCTTGCATGTCATCTTTAATAGTTTTTGAATTTTTAAATCATTTATTTAATTTGTATGCCATCTGAAATTACATGTATGCTGCTGTAGAAAACAGTAGGGACTATAATGTGAAGATTTAAATTTAGGTATAATATTTGTTAATAATTTTTCATATACATACATATGTACATGAAGAAATGTTTGTAAAAATTTGTAACTACGTATCGGGTTTTTCAATAAGAGCGACGGTTTTCAAGCATAAATCGGCCGATACTGCTGCAATTTCACGTTCGATATTCGTACGAAGTTCATCAATCGTCGCTGGCTTGTTGGCATAGACCATAGACTTGACGTAGCCCCACAGGAAATAATCTAACGGCGTCAAATCGCACGACCGAGGCGGCCAATCGACTGGGCCATTTCGTGAGATAACACGTTCACCAAACTTGGTTTCCAATAAATTGATTGTGGCATTCGCTGTGTGGCTTGTGGCGCCGTCCTGTTGGAACCACATGTCCTCCAAGTCCATATTATCCAATTGGGGCCAAAAATATTCGGTTATCATTGCCGGTCTTGATCATTACGGAAGCAGTACGGCCCAATGACGCCGCCGGCCCATAAACCGCACCAAACCGTAATTTTTTCGGGATGCAATGATGACTCATGGATTACGTGTGGATTGCTGTCTGACCAATAACGCATATTTTGCTTATTGACGAAGCCATTCAGCCAGAAATGAGCCTCATCGCTGAAGATGATTGAGGCCACTGAAGTTGAGGCCACTGACTCCAAATTTCGGTAGTAAATTTTAATAATTTCGACTCGTTGTTGGCTCGTATATCTTTCCATGATGAAATGGCAAACCTTACTGAAGAGAAATGTCAAAAGAGCGGGAAACAATATGGCGTCGTTTGCTGTCCCTATCGATTTACTTCTGTAGCGTCTCTGTTGAAAAACCCTTTATATATGGATGGGCTCGGTTATTGAAATAATTGAATAAATAAATAAATTGGATTCCGGACACTGACTGTGGGTGAATTTGTGGCCAGCTACAACAAAAATATAGGTGTTGAAAACAATTACCACAAGAGGGGCATTGGAGTTAGCGATGGCAGCAGAGGTCGTTCAAATAACAACAAAAAATGCAAATACCCAATATACGTTTTAATTAAACTATTTGTATACAATTAAATTATCATTAAAAGGCCAATTAGCATTAAAACGAATGCTAATTTCTATGGCTAACAAACCATATTTAGCAAACACTTAAGTCCCAGTACGCATAAAGCGGCTCCTGCTCTGTGACGCTTCTGCACGCCTTCCATGGGTTTATCCGGCCGTCTCCAAAAGTTGCGCACTCTAAATTTTAATTTTGAAAATATAACGATGCAATTTTTTTAATTGAAAAATAAAATTCCTTGCAGCTTTTCTTCAAGTCGATACCAAAAACTGGGACACCAGAAATAGAGGGACCCTTAGAACTGTGGGCCAATTTAGCGACTTCAAGTTGACATAAAATTCGATTATTCTGTAAGAGTTTCCATTACTCTCTTCGATGCCTCTTCATGACGACGAGGTAGTAGGCCATTTCATAGAGTTTTATTTGCTACTGTATTTTACCAATTTTACACTTTGGTTGGACATAAAACGGACAGAAATCAAAGGCAATGCGTATTTTCGTTCAATGCAAACAACATAAACATAATTTAGCTGTCATTAATATCAATAAACACTATTTAAAATTAGTTCCTGTCTTCTTTGCTCTCTCATTCTCCATCATCGGCCTAGTACCTTTTCGATCAGCTGTGCCATAGACTCCCCCTGATTAAGCCCCCATAAAGCATGAGAGTCTGCTATAGTTGGATATTCGTTTCTCGAAAGAGGGTCTTATCTCCGAAGTGCTTGCTTAGCCCGAAGTAACACCTGTTTGCAAGCACAATTCTCTGTTTTATTTCCAGGCCGACGTTATTGCTTCTGTTCACGGAAGATCCAGGTAAATAAAGTCGTCCACTATCTCGAAATTATTAAGGTTATCAACGTTCACCCTTTCATGCAATTGGGTGGATGTTCGGCTTGTCGCAACCATTAATTTTGTTTTGTCCTCGATAATACTGCACTAACTTCGGCCGTCGGTGGTGCAATGGTAGTGTGCGCGGCTCTTGTGCATGAGAACGTGGGTTCGATCTCTGCTTTGATCACCTTAAATTTCTTTCCATGGCGGTCACCTCGCTTATCGAGTATTAAGCAATGAAAAAAAGCTCAAACTACCGTTCGGTACCGGTGTAAAACTGTAGGTTCCAATCAGTGAGTGTAAAACTGGAACGCGAACTGCTCACTGGGTGTGAGAAGCTGTCTAATCCCTACATGGTATGTAACGGGAAACCATATTTTTGTTTATTTTAGTTTCGGCGGACTCGCGACTCTTCATTAATGTTGCGTCGGGACACTGTGATGTGCGCGGATTCACAGGCAGTTTTACTACCGGAAGAGACGACTTCTGCCCCTTATGTGAGGACGAGGAAGAGATTAAGACAGTGGAGCATCTCTGCGGTCAATGTCCACTTCTGTCCTATAGGAGAACACGGTACCTCGGTTGGTAGGTCTGCATGCCCTTGGCAGTATTGACATCGGGGAACTGCTAGGATTCATGAGGGGTTTGCGTTGGTTGCGACATCAGGGGGACGGATGACCATCTCTCCTCTCTATCTGTAACCCCCATAACTGCCCTCTAAATCCCCTGACTCCACTCTCTCCCTTTTCTGTACTCTCACACTAATGCCCTTATTATGGATTGACAACTAGACAGAAACTAGTTGTAATTAGAAGACTAGTTGTAATTTCGGTATTATGATTTACAACCAGTAACACAATTCGTTAGTTTTCAGTTGTGTTGTCATTTTGTAGCTATTATGACTCACAACGGTTGTCATTCACAGCTGTTAGATATTATATAAACTAATCAATTGTGTTACTGGTGGAAATCATAATACCAAAATTACAACTAGTCTTCAAATTACAACTAGTTTCGGTCTAGTTGTCAATCCATAATAAGGGCATACATCTTTCTATCTATCTTCTTATTTTCTTTCAAAGGACGAACACAATGGGCCAACAGCCCTCCGTGTGGAGCATCTGCTAAGGTCTTCGGATCTGTAGTGGATGCATGTCTTTAACCTAACCTAACTTCTCGCAGATTTCGCCCAATGATGTCTTAATCATAATTTTGCTGCTGATAGTTTTATTCGTATTGACTGCAGCTTTTCTCATGATGATCTCAATTAATATGTTGAAGATAGGGTTTAGCCCTTCCTGAGTCCTCGCCTCGTACTAAATGGGTTGTTGCGATCTTTACTCTTACTAAGGATTTCGTGTCGGTCAGCTTAGCACGTATACCAAGCTCCGACATACAGCAGGCTTATTCCACGATACTCGGGTCGCCGTTTTGAAAATAGGACACAGTATGCTAAGACTTCAATCGCCGGACGTGCTTGAACCGATACATGCACCTTTCCAACTCAACCTTAAACTGTTCCGACGTTATTTCATAAGCAACAGCGTTTTTTTGTTCGCAAGAAATTGCAATTCTAACTTAGCTTTGGATAGTATGGGGGGTGGTGGTACAGTCGACGTCATCGCCCTGTATGTGATCAACACCCTCATCTATATTGAAGTTTCCTGGGACAAGTAAAGCAGGGAAGTGATCTCTCCATATTCGCAACTTACTCTGCACGTCTTTGACAAGATTCCCGTGTTTATCTCTACAAAATTGGGGCCCTGATCCATTTGTGTTGATTTGGTTTTGTACTTTTCGGTAGAATTTACGGGTGTCATTCTTCCTTCTGTACGATTTAATTTGTGCACTCTGGTGCTTTCTCCACGACCATTTTTTCTAAACAAACGGGTTTACTCTCTCCTCTTCTCCTTATACCGCTATGTCGCGGCCCACGTTGCGACTGACTGAAGCACTGCCATACATGCAGCGTTATTTTCATGCGGCACTCGTCATCGTACCATTTTTAAGCGAATTTTCATAACCAAGTACGGTCTCTGCTGCAGTTTTCATAGAGTGGGAAATGTACTTTCACTGCGCTTCAGAATCATGAGCCGGGCGTACTTTCTTCGCCAGTATCTGAGTGAACAACCCTAGGGGGTCTGAGACCTTACAAAACGAAGATACCATATTTCGCCAACCAATTCGATCTTTTCACTTATCTCTCCAGGGATTCGTCAACCTGATCCCTCCAGCGGAGTCTTGGTTTTCCTATTTTTCGTCTTCCGACGAGTTCGGTTTCGAAAACCCATCGTGCTGGTTCGTCTTCATCCATTTTACTGACGGAGCAGCGGAGTCTTGGTCTTCCTATTTTTCGTCTTTCTACGAGTTGGGTTTCGAAAACCCATCGTGCTGGTTCGTCTTCATCCATTCTACTGACGGAGCAGCGGAGTCTTGGTCGTGCCATTTTTCGCCTTCCTTCAAGTTCGGTTTCGAAAACCCTTCGTGCTGGTGCGTCTTCATCCATTCTACTGACATGGCCTAGCTAACGCAATCGCGTTATTTTGATCAGCTTAACGATGCCAATGTCGGGATATATATCGTACAGCTCATGGTTAATGCGTCGCCGATACTTATGCGCTATAGGGCCATACATGTTTCGGAGTATTTTTCTCTTGAAGACTCCTAGAGAGGTTTCGTCTGCTTGCGATAAGACCCAGGATTCTGCGCCATAAAGCAAGACAGGTTATATGAGAGTCTGGTATAGCTGGACTCTTGTTACTCGATAGAGGGCTTTATCTCTAAAGCCCTTGATTAGCTCAAAATATCATATATTCGCAAGCACAATTCTCCGCTTAATCTCAAGGCTGACGTTGTTGTTTTTATTTACGGTAGATTTATTTACGGTATATAAATCCATCCACCATCTCGAAATTATAACGGTTATCAACGTTCACGCATTGGTATAATCGCGTGGAGGCCCTGATCGTTGAAACCATTAATTTTGCATTGTCCTCATTTAATTTTTGGACCACTATTCGAATGGTTACACTTAGGTACATTAGGTACACTTTTTCGACTGAAAATTCTTGGAAGTTTGAGAGCTGTCTCCGCATACTTTTGTAATAAGTATTCACAATTATAACGCGTTATTCTTTCGTAAAGCGCTCCATTTTTAATAATCGCAATAAACATATGAGACAACTGCAAAATTTCACATTTTCCACACGCTGGAAATTATCGACCCCACTACATATTGCAGGAAACATGTACATGTTTGCAAGCATTGTTCGCATGAATTTAAGATCTGTTGCCTTTTTGTTTCTTTGTTGTCTGCCTCGTTTTTGGGTTTAGCGGTTTTCAACAAGAAAAACCACATTTTGGTCTCAAAAACATATATTATGCCTATTTATCATTGTGTCTCAAACATGTTATATTAAGTAGTAAACACAATGTGTTTGGTCACAAATATAGTATATTTGGGAAACCTACAAACTCGTTATATTTGCATCCAAACATTATAAAAATACAGATTTTTCAGCGTGCACTTGCGCTAAAAAAATTACACTAAATTTAAAAAGTGTAATCCTACTTAGACACTCTTTAGAAAAAAATATGCCAGACATTGCATTATTAAATAAATTAAATATGTGTACGTCTGACAGACTCATTGAGAGCTTTAAGCTGGCCAGTGTCTAACTCAGAGTGGACGTCTGAGAATACATTCTTGAAGTAGTTAAAATGCAAAACCTTCCGTGCCTTCCGCCACCGTTTATTAATGGCAATTAAACTACAGAATGAGAAACACAAAACCCCCTATTTGTTGACGACCCCGCGTACGATATACGGATATACACTTGGAATGTTGGATTAAAGATGGGTACTATCGTGTAAATTCGACAACTTTTACAGAATTAGGAAAAGTTTTCTAAAGTTACTGTCTTTAGTTTATGTATGCTACACACTGAAAAATTTATATTTTTGCAAATATAGTATACTTGTGTCCAAACACATTGTATTTGCTATTCAATATAACATGTTTGGGGGGCAATGATTAATAAGTTATAATATATGTATTTGTGGCCCAAAAGTGATTTTGTTTGTTGAAAACTGCTACAAAGAAACAAAAACCAGCAGATCTTCAATTCACGAAAGCAATGCTTGCAAACATGTACATGGTTCCTGCAATATATTGATGGGGCCGATATTTTTCAGCGTGTACATACATAGACTCACGAGTTCTACAAACATAAAAAACGTTTGCACGTTCACTGTATGACGTTTTTACTTAAGACGAAGATAACCCTCAATTTGAATGTTAAAAGGCAGGATTATCGTTAACCTCTCATCGCTTTTAACCTAATTTTTCACCCAAAAAATTGTATATTTTTCTAATTTATTTTATGACATTATAGTGTGATTGGATGCAGCACATAAGCTTATCAAAATATGTCGACGGCAACAAACAAATCGACGTTAATTTTGGACGAAAGCCAAGTTATTCCTTATGGAATCTTGCATTATAATGAATCACTTGCAATACATTTAACAAATATTTAAACTACATGGAATATTTTGAAACAGATTAGAAAGTTCTTAAGTTTGAATAAAAAATACGTTAGGGTTTGGACACGTATCATCAGTAAGAAATTGTCAGACACTAAAATATTTAGCCACTACACCCGGTGATCGATTGACCTAATGCGAGTGCCCTAGTAGGATATTTGTTACTATAACACCAAGGAAGATGGAAATGCGAATAGTAAAATAGCATGTATACACGCTGAAAAATAATGGCCCCAGCAACATTTTGCAGGAAACACGGACATGTTTACAAGCATCGTTTTCATGAATTGAAGATCTGGTGATTGTTTGATACAATGTTGTCTATCACGTTTTTTTTTTTAAGTTCAACAAACAAAAGTTGTGTTCCTTTACTTTCCCAACAATAATTTGCAAGATTGTAGTTTGAGAGAGTAAGAAGAAGGATTTTAAGGACGCTCTTTTTGAAAATTTACAGAAAAAGTAAACGAACAGTATCCAACAAAAATTTGCAAGAAAACAGCTGATGAGTTTATGTTTGATTTTTAATTTTTCAATTGTTAATTGTTTATTCAATTAGAAGTGACATGAAGTCCATTGACATTATGTCACTTAAATGAGCGACATAATGTCCGTGGACGTTATGACATGCCACCAGAAATACATATTTTTGAAGTTAACACACTTTCCAAAGTCCCTGGACATACTTACCATTGCTACTGCCACAGTTGACTACTGATGACGTCGTCGGCTCACCAGAATTTGCGGAATCACTCTGCACATCAATATTATTTATATTAGTTACAAATTGCTATAAAATATTAAAGAAAACAAGAAAAAAAAAACAAACATGATTCTACTTACTTGTCTTTGATAATTTATTTTTCACAGCCGACTTTAAACAGCTGTTCTATCTTGCAAATTTTTGTTGGCTAAAATTTATCCAACCAAAATTTGCAAACTCTCTAACAACGAACTGTCAATATTTACGTTCTCTAGCTCTCTTTTGCTGGTGTTTTGGAGTAAACGCACAAAAAACTAACAACAACTTGCAAGAATTTGCAGGTAAACGAACACACTTAAAGCCATATTTTTTGGTTTATTTATTTATTTATCACAAAAACACATATGGGCATTTCCACAGAAAGGTCAACCTTTTGTCACATCACGTCACTCTCGATAATTACTTATATTTTAGGACCAGTTTGTTTGATTGTGTTATTTTATTTTAATAAATATGTAGTTACTTACATTCTGTATTTAGGAAAAGAGTAGAAAACAACCGAACCACATGGTCATAAAATATAACCAAATAACGAGGGTGACGTGATGTGACATAGGGTGGCACTTTCTCTGGAAATGCCCATATAGCCTTTTAATAATTGTGTCTCAAACATGTTATATTGAATAGCAAACACAATGTGTTTGGGCACAAGTATACTATATTTGCGACAAGCTACAAACACGTTATATTTGCATCCAAACAACAAAAAAGACAGATTTTTCAGCGTGTAAGGCCACATGAAAAGTCAAGAACAGAATTCAAAATATGCACAATCCTAGATCCTAGATCCTAGATCCCAAAAACAGAATTCAAAATATGTACAATCCTAGATCCTAGATAGCGCTGCCTTCCATGATGAGGTGTGTGGTTTCTAATTCTGCAGTTTTGTTATTTTTGAATAGGGAGAATTGGCGAGCTAAACAATTAGTTTAGCAAAAACATTTTATGTTGCTCTTCGGTTCAAAAGTAAAATTAAATAAACCACACATAAAGCTATGATTTCGATGAAATGCTCGAAAAGTGAAAAAGAACATATTCTCCCAAACATATTCTGCAGGAACCATGTATATGTTTGTAACACACTTCAAACATTTATATGTTTGCAAGTCCCAAACTCAGGTGTGTTTAATTGCAAACATTAGCATGTTTACTTACAAATATGTATGATTTTACGTGCAAGCATATGCGTGCTTCATCCCAAACATCCATGCACTTACGTGGAAGCATTCGTGTGTTTTCCACAAACCTCCATATACTTACGTGGAAACATATGCACATTTTCTCCCAAACATAATAATATTTAGAATCCAATTATTCTTTCTTTATTTATTACAATTAAAATAAATAATTAATACAAAAAATTAAAATATTTAAAATTACCCTTTTTACATTTGCAGAATGCTGACTGCATTACTGTTTTTTATGAACTGAGAATCTGCTGCTCTTTTGCTTCTCCTTTCTTTGTTGTCTCACGTTTTTGTTTTCAGAAGGTTTCAACTATGCCTTGGTTATCACTATGCGTTGGTACTCAAACAAAATACTTACATATATACAATTCTAGTTCTTGCAAGACAAGCGTGTATTAATTACTTGTGTTTTATTTTTATTATATTTCACAAATGGTCCGCCATTTCGATTTTTTCAGTACAGGCTCGGGCAGAGCCGTTTCCAGTTTCTTTCCTCAAAATCGTTTCTCCCTTTGGTAGCACACCGACTGAATACATGAAATTAAAACGCAATGCATCAGCCAAAATAAGAAACTCTGACTTCATCTGCAATTTGCAAGCACATTCAGTAATATTTATGAATCACTCACTGATAGAATAATGCAAAAATACAGACACACTCGTTGCTCCTCTTTCGAGAGAGCATAAACTGTGCAACAAACACGGTTGTGTTTATATCACAAACACAAATATATTTGGGTCGCAAACACATGTTATAACATTTTAACCATTGTGTCTCAAACATGTAATATTGAATATTGAATATTATATTTGCGACAAGCTCCAAACACATGTTATACTTGCATCCAAACAACAAAGAACTACAGATTTTTCAGCGTATTGTAAGTTTTAACTGTTTGAACACGTTCTTCGGTTGTTAAACGATTCATATACGTAAATGGCAAACATTTCCCTAAATAAATGACGCTTCAGATGACAGATATTTAACAGCTGACAGCCTTGCCAGAATGGCGGTTTTGAAACCACGAAATTGAATAGAGCCTCCGGCCCGGCGTCCTTGCGTGCGTGCCTGACCTATCATCTGAGTAACAATTTTTAATTCTTAACATTTCAACTAATCTACGGCCAACGAGTGGCTAAGAAGCGAACGCATACATGCTAACTTTTGACGAACTGCAATCGGTTTTCTAACAACAATCATTGCTGGCAATGTTGCATTTGGCTAAAACAGACATGTTCATTGCGTTGACATTCTTTGCATTAATTTCGAAATACTATGAGAGTCTGACGGAAATTATGGCACGATTTCAAATATAAGTATAAGGAAATCGTATATTTTTAACAAACAGCTTCTAGAAAATTACTAAGTTTTTGACACATTTTAATGGAATTTTCAAAGTTTACGTTAGCGCTATTTCGGGAGCTGTCAAGAATGCAGGCCAACAAAACCTATTGTGAATGGCTTTTCGCTTTCCATTCAATACCTACACAAGTATGGAAGGCGTAAAACCCATAGAGTAATTTCAGACTAGAGAGAATATTTGGCTCATCTGACGTTTCCTTTCACACTCTTCGTGATGCGGTCGGTGTGATAGAGAGATGTTTGACGAAAAGTGATATACACCAGGTGGAATTACAATAACTTCTTGCTTTAATTTTTCATGTCATTTTGGTGAAAAACTCTGAAATTTAAATGTGTTTTAAACTTTTTTATTGACTGTTATTGTTAGCATACATTTGTGTTGTATTTAACACAATAATTTTAACACACAAAACGAAATGCCGTCGTTGTTATTTTGTTCGTTGTTTTGAACCATTGCCTCTATCTGGTATTAGTAAAGCAATTCTTTTCAACATCAAACGTAAATATCACACCAGGCCAAATGTCATAAATTTGGTGGCAGAACTAGTAGATCTACTGTAAGTATTAATCTATGGGTTTTACCAGAGACTAATACATACATAGATACTTTTATTCTCTCAATAAATTAAACGTCATAGGTACGGTGGAAAGTATATGTTTATATGTTCTAGAAATTTGTTTATTGAGATCTTAGGTAAATTTTTGTAGTTGATTGTTTCCTTGAATTTTGAACGGTTTGCTACCTATGGACCTGAACACGGGAAAAAAGGTAAAAAAAAAATCGAATTTTTTTAAGTTTTTTGCGATTTTGATCTGGAAGGTGAAGTTTTTTTGATTTTATATGTTCGCAATTTTTGTTCTTTATGACAAGAGCTACAACTTTGCCTTCGAAATTCTGAACGGTTTGCAAGATATGAGCCTGAGAAAATGATCACATTTTTACGAAAATGATACCGAGGCCCCAAATCTTTGGCGGCCCATAAAAAAAAAAGTGCATGACTTTGGGAAAAATTGGGAGACACGGGTCTTTTTTTTTTTGTCTTTTATCACGTAGTGGTGTCCGTATATGGTTATTTTTTTTCGTGTTGCACTGTGTAACGTAACTCAACGCAGGTAGTCACCGAACAGCTGTAACGTTTTATAAACTACCAAAATGACAAAAGTAACGCGAAGTGACTGATTCACGACTTATAGAGTACCACCCTTAAACGATTTGACGCAAAGTGACTGATTCACGGCTTATAGAATAACACCCTTAATTTAGTATTCACGACTTTAGAATAACAAACACCCTTAATTTATGATATCAATTTTTACGATCCTTGTTTTGGATTTAATTTTTGCTATTGGTTCGAAATGTGAGTAAGGTCAAATATTGCTCACGTGAGCGTTCGTGTATGTGAGTAGCGAGAAAATCTTCGTACGAAGCTACCAAGTTACTTTCGTGAGCGTGCGTGATCTGAAACGTACTCACGTGCTCATATCTATTTTCTTTTGTTTTGTAAGGACTTATTAACTTACCCTCTTCCTTACACACATACTTACACATATTCATATATATTAGGTCATATGCAAATTATGCAAAATGGCAGTTATGGGACATTACACTAGCCCAGCGCCGCTTCGTGCCGTGGCCAATAATTTTTCGCTTACATTCCAAAAAAATGCTAATATTGTACAAAAACAGTAGAAGAAAATAGATAAATAAATAACTATAATTTTTGTAGAATGAATAGAACAACAAATGAGCCAATAAGCAGAAGGAGGTACATATTATTTTTGGTTTCTCCGGTACTGCTCTGCATGGCTTGACGTCAGATACGCCTTGGGATATGTAACAATACATGGATGGATGGATGTATGGAAGAACATGTCGCGTGCGTTGTTTGTTGTGGCGGTGTGGTACCAGTGTTTGGTTGGCTGACTTCGTGATGGAATGATGGTGTCTTGCCTGTTAGTCGGTTGATGGTGTACCCTAATGGTGGTAATGAAGATGGTGGCAATGATGATGTTGCTGGTGTGTTGTCTGTCTTGTCGTGTCTATAGTTTTTCTGCCGCTTTTCGGTTGCGGACGGCTTAATTGTTTTACTTTTCTTGGGTTTCGGCTAGAAAACGTGTATTGTTTGTTGTGTATACATTTCCTTTGATATTACTGTTGTTGTGTTGCTATTAAATATCGTTACAGATTTCAAAGTTGGCATAACATTGGCATTTCATTTTGTTGCTAGTGCTGTTATTGTTGTTGTTGTTATTATTTCGGTGGTGTGCTTTTATATCTTGTTCGGTGTTTTATGGGCTTTAAGGGGTTTTTGTACAAATGAATGGCTGAGTATTTGCCTACCTGTATAGATTTCATTCCAATCCATTTCGGGTTGTTTTGTTATATGTATGTATTTTATTTGCTTGGGTATTTATTTGGATACACATACGTACCGACATACATACATATGTATATCCATACCTACGTATGTACGTAAATAGACAAACATACAGTCAGCCAGACAGTCATACCAATAGAGATAATCGTGTTGTATTGTTTGTTTTGTTTCTCGTCACTTTTATTGTTGTTATTTATATTTCATTTTTCCACACATTTTGTTGTTATTAATTACGGTAAATGTTTCCAGTGATCAGTGATGAGAAAGTTGATTGATTTGTACCTTTTTAAGGGCTTTTTAAATTACACATAATATAAAATAACGGCCTTATCATGCAAACAAGGCAGCTGAAAAAGGTAGAAGCAATATTACAAAAATTACAACAAGGCAACAACAACTGGCATTCTGTTTTTGTTTGGTGCGTAGTTTATGTAAATACCAACGAACAACGTACACTCAAAAAGGTAAACAACATTTGACAGCTAGTACGCACCAACTTGGCACCACGTTATGGAAAATAACAAATCAGCTGTTTTTATAACACAACCTTCTTGAGCAGCCTTGCATACAAGTCACATTTACTTCATTTGCAATTTTTGCACAATGCACAATGACACTCAAAATTAAGGACACATGCATATTTATCGTACAATTATACAAATGTTACAAAATAAAAATTTTTAAGGCATATGCCTACTTTATGGCTTACTCTCCAAAAACTGAACAATTGTATTAAGTGGGGTCTACACGCTATTTCTTAAAAAAAAAGTAAAATAACAAAGTATGCTCAAACGCATAGTTTCGGAGTTATGGCCCCCCAAAGTTCGGATATGTCAGAGGGTAATAAGGTTAAGGAACTGTCAAAGGCTATTGATCTGATAATTTTTTTGTGTAAAACAAGTCAAAACAAACGGGAAAACCCAATACAATTTTAGGTAACCCGCTCAGTTATCGAGATATCAGACGTTAAAATTCCCAAAAATTATCGAATATTTATTTTACGTTTTCACCAATGATTTTTTTTCTGATAGAAAATCAAACATAATGTTTTTATTTAATTTCTCAAAAAAATGCCGGCCACGCAGAAACCTTGTAGCAAAAATGCCGACGAAGGTGGGGAACCCTTCCCAGAGGAAAATATCCCTCAGACCGGCCAATTGCCGGCCACGCAGAAAACTTTGTAACACAAAAAAAAACAATGTCAAATAGAATTGCCAGATGATCTGGATTCTTCGGTATTCTCCCGACTTCTCGCTATTTTCCAGAGTCAAGATTATTGAAGTATTCTAGGGAAAAATTATACACTTCAAAATTAAAAGAATAAAATTTCAATAAAAAGAAAATATGAAAAAAATTGCTAACTTTAACTTTATAGTGATAATATCATGACGACTTCCTATTGAAAAGGTACAAACATGGGCATTAAATTAGCGCAAACCGTTGTCATAAAATCCCGTCATATTTTTTTATCAACAAAAACAAAAAACTGTAAACACAAAAAGTAAAATGCATATTCTTCTCTAAAAAAATACCAAAATTTGGACGAAATTTCCAATCGTCTGCACATTAATGCCGGCATTATCTCAAACGCCAGGTTTTGGCTGGGCAGTAAAATAGGACCGTCGGTGTGTCCGTCGGCGGTGCAATCCTTGCTTTGACTCCCTCACTATCAGCCATGGAAAAATCTTGTCAAAATACCGTTCGGAACCGGTGTAAAACTGTAGGTCCCAATCAGTGAGTATAGGACTAGAAAGCGCACAGCTTCGAAGGAACTCACGGTAAAGTGAACGGGGACTGCTATCTGGACGTGAAGGACATGTGGTTTTACTGGACCGTGTCACGTGTCATACTGCACGCGACACAATGCGTATTTTGAAGTATTTAATTCAGAGTTTCGGTGATTTGGCTTGGCCAGACAGATCTCCCGATTTGGGTGTCTCGAACTTCTTCCTCTGACGGCAACAAGTTCAGCATGTTAGAGAAGTTAAAGAACAGCATTCGAGATGAAAAATGTAACCAGCAAAATGTAACCAAAGGATAACAAATTTACGTCAACGCGGCGAGCATTTATCGGACAGAATTAATTGAAATTGAAACAAAATGTATAAGTGCGAATACATTTTCAGTTAAAAACCAAATGAGTTTTCATTTTAAACAAAAGTTATCAAAAAAAAAAACGTGTCCCATTACATCCCATGAAGGGATTGGAAGCTTCTTACATCCTGAGAGCTGCACGCTTTCCAGTCTTATATTGATTGTCCCACAGATTTACACCAGTTCCAACTGGTATTTTGAGAAGCTTTTTCATGGCTAGGTACTCTATAGTGTACTTATATCACTGTGACTGTCGTCAAAAGAAATGTAAAGTGGTCAGAGCAGCGATCAAACCATCTCGAGTACAAGAGCCGCGCACACTACCCACTGCACCATCGACGCCCGCAACAAAACAAAAGTTATAGCGATAGAAAATCACATGATGGTTGTTTTACCCCCCACCCTGTATAATTGGGATATGTTTATTACAGGCCATATCAAGAGGTGTTGTTGCTTTTAATTTTGATAATAGCGAATCCCCAAGATACTAACAATTTAGACAGTCTACAATTACTTAAAAATAAGTTGAATCTGTGAAAAACTAGCATTCCAAAAGTGGAGGAAGTAACTGTTTAACCGGGTACTGTTGACTCGAGAAAGCGGTTTATAGAAAACCGACCTATTCAGAAAACTAAGTGAATCTTAATCGATCAGCTAAAAGCAGTAATTCAGCAAAATATGACATTACAATTTAAGTTTCATCAATTTACTTCTACTTTAAATATTCGAAATGGTACCAAAAATAGTACTTAATGTGTCAATAATGCTGGATGGTTTCTCATCTCTCTACTCAACTACACACATTGTATGTAAGTATGTATTTATGTATGCATGGAATAATGTATCTCTCTCGTTGTGTGCATGAATTGACTATCTGTCTCTCTGTCGGTCTATCTCATTATCTTTCACAGTTCAATATACGTTCGTGCAATATTTCATCGACAAGATACACTTTATTTGGCTATTGGGCCTTTGTGTGTTGTTGTTGGTACTGTTGTTTATTATTAGTTTTGTTTGTACAAGTGCAAATGTGTTGTTTTTGGCCCATACCCGTTGTTGTTGCTTCCATTGTAGGTTTAATTGATAACTCATTTAATTTTTTGTGAAAAATCATTTATGTATTTCTTCGCTGTTGGAAAATACATACAATGACGTTTTTTCACCTCAAGTTTATTGTATTTGCTTGCTTGGTTGCCAAGTGCGGAAAAGCTGGTCGGAAGTTCTGTTTAAATCATGTTTTATTTATTCCACGCTTGAGAAAAAATACAAGAACAAAAAAAAAATAAAGAAAACAAAAGAGTATCTCAACAATACTTGAGAGGAGTATCAACAAGTCAGTCATGAAATGTGTTGAATTGTGTCTTCTGTTTGTTTTTCTTTGAATTCGAAGCGAAGCTCATGGCCGGACGAACACTCTACACAAACACAGTCTCGCAGACATTTCACACATTTCATTCTCCCAAGAATTATTGTTAGAATACCGTTTGTGTATTGTTCCCAGAAATTAACGAACCACATTCCCTTTCAGACGGTGTTTATGTGTGGCGACAGCGTTGCCAGACTAGTCGATGATAGTCGTTTTCAGTAACAATTTCTCCAAGCATAACGTGATCACGGTTGCCACAGGGATAATTCTTTTATTATCAGAATTTTCCAAAAAAGTTACCAAAAATTACCAAATTTTAAAATTTTTTTATTTAGAACATTAAATGTTTTTTTAAATTAATTCTTTACAGAAAATCATATTACATACATACATCAACAAAAAAAAAAAAATAAATAAATAGCTTCACCCTACCAGTGAGCAGTGCTCTTTCTAGTTTTATAATCACTGGTTACACCGGTTCCGAACGGTATTTTGAGAAGCTTTTTCATCATCATACATCAATGTAAAGATTTAAAAAAAACCAAAAGCAACCATAAAATATGGCATAACAAAACATAATCTTCACTTTCTTTGCATTTTATTGCCTTTCAATTGCAATGCAAAATTATTTAGTGCACAAGTATTCTAACACTTTTAGATTAAGATCAATCAAAGCACAAAGAGTTCGTTAGTGCAAAAGAGACGAATAATTTGGTTATTTAGTGCGAACGACGACAAGCGCGTATGTTGGTTAGGCCCATAATCATTCAATTCTCCCAAATAGTGTTGCCAGTGCTTCATGTTTTCTTCTGTTTATAAGTAACATTTTAGATTACATTTCGTCAAATTTTCTAATAGAAGTATGAAATCAAATGCTTTTTCTTATACTAATTATTTGATATCAAAAGGTTACCAATATGAATAAAGTGTTAGCATGTTACCAAGCCGTTTAAATGTTACCAATTTTGGTTGGATATTACCAACTGTGGCAACCGTGAACGTGATTAATATTACACGTTCTTGCTCTTGGGATCGAATTACCACATCCGTTTCATATAACCTGGTTTAACAAAGTTCTTTTAAAAGGGTAATTTGATGTTAACTTCTAGTCAACTACATACTACAACAACTACAATATATTTTTGCTGGCGCAACTTTATAACTGCAGATTGCAAACATATTATTTTTGTCGCTAGTTATAATAATTTATATGTTAGAAACATATTGTGTTTGATGCAAATTATAATATGTCATAAAAACACTATTTTTTAAATTTTCATTTAATATTGGAAATAAAGATTGAGAATTTTTGTCTATGACGACCCATAATGAAATTTAATGAGGAATAAATTCGCGGAACATTCTGAATCCATAGCTGGCCATTTTAGTGTAAATTTTTGGTACTTTTTGAACAAAGGGCGAAAAGGACCCTTTAAACTTTGAAAGAGAGCATTTGAATATTCTACGAAAATAATCCCTGTCCAGTTTCACTGAAGACATGTTATCACAAGATTTCACTCAATTCAATATTTATACTCGATTTTTAAATTTATCTCGGACTGTATCGGATAAGAAAATTCAAACCTGCCACGCCCATAAAAAATGTGTAGCTACACAGCGGTTTAAATTGTTGGGGTTTGACTATACTCACCTAGTGTGATCATTCGGCGCAGGAATCGTCCACCCCCAAAATTGGTGTGTAATCGAATGCTGACTTTTAAAACAAAATTGAACAACTTTGGTTCTTTGTTCTGTGTGTTTCCATCATACATTTCCCAAGGTTTTCAAAGTTATTTCTGAGAAAAAAACAAACAAAAAATTTAGTGACCAATTAAATCATAGCGCCCTGTATGCACACGCTGAAAAATGACCTCTGTAACATATTCTCCCAAACATGCTCTCCAGGATTGGTGTACATGTTTGGAAGTATTCGTGTATTTGCAAGCTCCAATCTCACTTATATTTAGAAGCAAACATTAGCATGTTTACTGTAAAATATGTATGATTACCCTGTATGCACACGCTGAAAAATTACCTCTGTAACATATTCTCCCAAACATGCTCTCCAGGATTTGTGTACATGTTTGGAAGTATTCGTGTATTTGCGAGCCCCAATCTCACTTATATTTAGAAGCAAACATTAGCATGTTTACTGTAAAATATGTATGATTTTACGTGGAACCATATGCGTGTTTCATTCCAAACATCCATATACTTATGTACGTGGCAACGTTGTTTCCCCCAAGCCTCCATATACTGCTTACGTTTAAGCATGTACGTATTTCCCCCCATACACGCGGTTACTTACGTGGAAGAATGTGCGCGTTTTTCCCAAACATAATAATGTTTAGAAGCAAAGTATTTTTTGATTTCAATATTATATATTTACTATAATTCATTTTACCAATATAAATCTACATTTATGTATAACCAATAATTAAAAAAAATATAAACAAACTTCAACCGGCCCTTTTTATATTTACTAGGTTTGAATCCATTATTTGTTTTTATCTTCATGAAATGAGAATCTCCTGCTCTCTTGTTTCTATTTTCTTTCTACTACGTCACCAAACGCTACAATACTTTACCACCCTACTATTACCACTGCGATGTTACACAAACAATATATACACGCTTCTTTAAATGTACGCAAATGGTCTGAGTCTCTGATTTTCTTACTATATGCTTGTATCACAAACATAGCAATATTCCGTGCAGCCAAAGTAACTAGTTTGCACACAGACGTATACTAGTTGATTTCAACACCATACTAGTTGCTCATCTGTCCGTTCTTAATGGGACTAACAATTGATTTTTCCACAGGGTAGTCATAGGCGTGTTACTAGTTGTTTTGTACTTTATATATGTACATAGTTGCATACTAGTTAAAATCCATACTAGTTGGTTGGTATATACAAACATACATATGTAGGTCTGAAGGGACAAAACACTAGTTCCGAATTAGTATTTTTGAAACTGGCAAATGACAACTATGTATTTGAATGCATGCAATCTTTAGAATTTTGACTATAATGTTTTTACAACTAGATATGGCACCGCTCCGAAAAGGGTTAAAAGGAGAATCTGCCTGTACACAAACTAAGTAAGAGGTGTTATAGAAATCTCAATCCATTTGCTAAAGGAGAATCTGCCTGTAGACAAACTAAGTAAGAGATGTTATAGGAATCTCAATCCATTTTGCTACAAGTCTTCTGACAACTAGTGGTATGACTGTCCAAAACTGAACTAGGTGGGTATTTTAGTTGATATTAATCATTGTGTCTCCAACATGTAATATTGAATGGCAAACACAATGTGTTTGGGTACGAGTATACTATATTTGCGACAAGCTCCAAAAACACATTATATTTGCATCCAAACAGAAAAATGGACAGATTTTTCAGCGTGACGATCCAGAATATCTATGCTATTTGCCGCACCTGTCTTGTGTTGCAGTCAAATCGGAATATCTTTCCTGCAAATACACGCTGAAAAAATAAGGCCCCAGCAACATATTGCTAGCAAACATTGTTTGCATAGTTTTGCGGAGAAAATACCAATACATTCACACTTGTTTACTAAACATTCAAACTTCTCTTATTGGCTTCCTCACTGTCTCTCATTTTTGGAAGACTCTAAATACGGCAAATAATATGATGCAAGCGGCCAATTGGGTGAAGTTTTGTTGTAATTTACAAACAAAAGCCAAAGATAATCGAGAAAGACCGCAAAATTTGGAAAAACGTATTTTTATTGGGAGATTTTGGTAAATGATATTGAATTCAGACGACACGGCACTGGCGGCGGTTGTGTACAAGTGTATTGTCTTGATAATTCTCTGGACGCCTACGTTACTCAAACATTTTTCTCTTCTTTAACAAATAATTCATACTCTGAAATTGTGTTGTATCGGGTAAACGTAGGGATAGATGTTTTTCATGAATCTAGAAACCATCTAACTACAACCATTTGTTCCTTTCTGTTGATTGATTTCAGTAACGCTTACGTTACTCAAACATTTTTCTCTTCTTTAACAAATAATTCATACTCTGAAATTGTGTTCTATCGGGTAAACGTAGGGATAGAGTTTTTCATGAATCTAGAAACCATCTAACTACAACCATTTGTTCCTTTCTGTTGACTGATTTCACTTATAAAATATGTAAATGGTTTCCCGTTACATCCCATGAAGGGACTAGGGAGAGCTTCTCAGAAACCAGTTTTATACTTACTGATTCGGACCTACTGTTTTACACCGGTTCGGAACGGTTTTTGAGAAGCGTTTTCATGGCTATATATTCGATAGTATCGCCGTGACTAAACGATGTGACTGCCGTGGAAAGAAATTTAAGGTTGTCAGAGCAGGAATCGAACCCGCGTTCTCATGCCCAAGAGCTGCGCACACTATCATTGCACCACCTACCATTACACAAAAATTGACATTGACTGAGATGTGAATTTTTGTGTTTGTTTAAATTTTTGATGAGAGTTTCTGATTCTCTATATATGTATACTCTTTGTCGTTGGGAATGCGTTAGTGAATCCCACAACCGTTTCTGCAAGCGGAAAAAAATCTTGAAGTAACATTGCAATTATCGCTTGGTAAAATGTTATTTTGTTTTGTTTAATTGATTAATCGATCAACTATTTAGTATAACATGGTGTTCTAACCGCAGAATTTATTTTATTTTGTAACTTAAAAAGGGAAGTTATGTTGTAGTTATCAATTTGTGACAAATGCTTAGGGTTGAAAATCTACGTTGTTTTAAGGGTTATCTAATTGTCCCATCCTGGTTTTCTGCGGGATTAAATCGAAACTCTACCGGTTGAACCAGTTTGAGGGTTGAAACAATAAAGATGTCCTGAACAATGATCATACTGGTACATTATTCATATGTTTATAAACTTTGCTTTGAGCAACACAATGTCCTTGTTACCTACCTACATACATATGTGTATGCCAAAATGGGATAAGTTAAAAAATTACTGAAGGTTGCTTTATAAAGGCGCGATAAATTGTATATCTGAAACAATGATATTGGATTTAGAATTTCCCATGTCTAATAGAAACCAGTATAGAAACTTTAGTCGGGCGAACCCCAAATCACTGGATCGAGTTCAATTTAAATTGGTTGAATAATTTAGGGTGTGAAAACATTTTTTTCTGTTGTTTAATAGGAGAATGTCATTGGGAAAAATGTTGTCCAAAACCAATTTTAATTAGAATCTGTTTTATTTATCGTGTCTAACAGTCAGTTATTCGATCAACATGGATGTGCGGTTCCGCGTATTTGATGAACCGGTTCTATCGAGTCTGGTTCCGAAAAGAACCGGGTATTTGGACCGGTTCTTAGCAAATTGCTCTACCAAAGAGGCTTAAGTTATTATAAAAGTAAAAAAAATAAATGGGTTCCCATTACATTCCATGAAGGGGCCAGGGAGAACTTCTCATAATCACTGAGCTGCGCGCTTTCCAGTTTTCACTCACTGATTGGGACCTACAGTTTTACACCGATTCCGAACGGTTTTTGAGAAGCCTTTTCAGGGCTACATACTCGATAGTGTCGCCGTCACTATGCAAGGTGACCGCCGCCGAAAGAAATTTTTTTGAAGGTAGTCAGAGCAGGGTTCGAACCCAGGTTCTCATGTACAAGAGCCGCGCACACTAACCATTGCACCACCGACGGCCATTAGTTTATTAGTTATTATAAGAATATAAAATTTTATAAAATAACTACACATTTTCATAGCCTCATCCAAAGTTTAACATTTTTGGTTCCTTTTGCACCGAGTCCTCTTATTCTGGAACCGTTTTACAGTTCTTTTCAAACCGTTTTCAGTTCTATTAGAATAATTTTTCTGTATTTTTGGAACTGTTTTTCGGTTCATTTGAACAAGTTTTTCGTACCTTTTAGAACCGTTTTCGATTCTTTAAGAACAGTTTTCGATTCATTTGGATTCGTCTTTTGTTTCATTTTCGGTTCTTTTGGAACCGTAATTCGGTTCTTGCAAGTACCGTTCCGATCCGTTCTTGTAAAGAACCGGGTCCTAGGTTCGGTGCATCAGTAATGGGAAGTGACAACAAAAAAATAACAAAACAATTGTATGCCGCCTCATTCATTAAATCGCAATTTTAATTTTTCATCGACATACAGTGGTGGCCATACAATTAGAAACGCGAGTTTAGAATTTTTATTTTATATCATCACTACTTCATTATTACAAAAATTAAGAAAGTACATACCATATGTTATAAGGCACACTTAATATTATATTCCCTACATATATTTGGAAATATGGCAATATTCCTGAAAAGAGCAAACTAGATTTTCTTAGAGAACTCAAAAACTCAGTGGTCATAGAATTAGAAACGATAATGAAAACAATATTTTATTCCAATATTTTTTTAAAATTTGTAATGAAATAATAGATGAAACACTTAATACTTCGTTGGGTAGCCTTTATATTTTATGACGTCGGCCAATCTCCGTGGTAAACTTTCTACCAAAGTTCGGCATCTGGAGGATGGTATTGATTCCCAAACTTCTTTTATATTACGAAAGTGTTCGTCACTATTTTTGGGGGTTTTTGCTTTTAACCCTCTTTCGACATCTGCCCATAAGTTCTCAATAGGGTTTAAGTCAGGACTTTGAGGTGGCCACGACAAAGCTTTGGTATTCGTATCCATAAACCATTACTTCACAACTCGGGAAGTATGCTTAGGATCGTTATCCTGCTGGAGAATATATATAACTGGCATATTTTCAAACGAAAACGGTTCCATTACATTTGCTAGGATGCTTTTATATTGGTGTTGGTCCATTCGACCATCTATGCGGTGTATAGGACCAACGCCATACCAACTAAATGCACCCCATACCAACACATTTCCTCCACCGTGTTTAATGGTCTTGATGGTGTATCTAGGATCCAAAGATTTGTTCAGTGGCCGTCTTACGTAAGCTTTGCCATCCGATTCAAACAAATTAAAGTTTGATTCGTCACTCCAGAGTATTTTTTTCCAGAAATTAAGCGGTTTTTTCAGGTGCTCCTTCGCAAATTGCAAACGTTTCGCAATATTTTTGCTTGAGACGTGCGGCTTTTTTCGTGCAATGAATCCATGAAGACCAGCTTCTTGTAATCGACGTCTAATGGTTCTACTTGAAATATTCTGCGATATCTGTGGCGTTACAATAGCATTAATTTCAGTAGAGGTCAAAAAGGGGTTGGCTTTACTGGTTCTACAAATAACTCTTTCGTCATATGGAGTGGTTTTTGTTGGCTTTGGAATTCGTTTAGGGTTCTCAAAACTTCCAGTATTTTTAAATAATCTTATTGCTCCAAAAACCATTTTCTTTGAACAGCAAAATCTTTTTGCAATGGCCGACATTGACTGTTTTTATTAATTCGCGAAGCGCTGGAGTGCATGACTTTTTTTGCCCATATTTATACTAAATTATATTACAAATTAGTAAAATCTAACTTAAAAAAATATAAAAAATTAACTTATGTTGAAAATATATAAAATTCCCACTATTAACGAATGCGTTTCTAATTATGTGTCCACCCTCATAAACACGTGTTACTACTGTTTTCGCAATTGTGAGTAATTGTGTAAAGTGTTTGTTGATAATCACACATCCAAAAACTTATTGAAGTGTAGTGAGAATATAACGGGACTTACCAAAAAGAGAGACTCTTTATAATAAAGTTGTGAGAAGAAATCTAAATTTGAAGACATCGTTTCTAATTGTATGGCCACCACTGTAGATTAGTGAGAATCATTTATTTTGCCAGTATGGTTTCACGCAGGGATGCCAACTTGGTGGTTTTCCCGCTACTTGTGGTGATTTTTGACACACAAAAACCACTGTTTTAGAATTGTAGCGATGTTTTTTTTAAATCGCTACAGTGGCGATTTTCGCTGTTTAAGGTAGCGGCTGTAGCGATTTTTACGCAACATTGTTTATTGCCATTACTTTTGAAGTTTTTTGTCCTAAAAAAAGTTATGAAATAAGATTTAAATTTCAATGTTTTTTAAAATATCGCCAAATAAGTCTTATTTATAAGAAAATTTATTGAAAAGAAACTTAAAATCAATTTTTATTTTAAATTTTTTTAATAAAAGTTGACAAATAATAATTGTTGTAAATTTTTATTAAAAAAAATCATTTCATATTCACAATCATCTACAATTATTTTTCGCTTTGATTTGTTCTATCTCATTACTCTTATTTGCGATCCCTAGTTTTAAGTCATTCCTAAATTGGTTATACTATATGCATGTAGTATGTTTATTTACGAAAAATTCCAAGTTTTTGTTGTTTATGTGAATTATGTTTGTTTAAGTTTTAGTTTGTTTTATGTTTTAGCTAAAATTATTTATGTTTAGAAAACATATGTTTCTAAATAAATAATTTGAATTTTAAAATACGTATGCATGTATGTGCCTTTTTTTAATTTTCTCATATTCTGTGTAGTTATTACTAATTTTTGCAGTTTTTACACTTTTTCGTAGTGTTTTTTAATATCCGTCAGTAGAGATTTGTGGTGATTTTTAGCAACTTGTCTGTAGCGATTTTTGTCTCGGAAGAGTTGGCATCCCTGGTTTCACGATATGATATCGCAATAGAAGCTATAGTATAATAACATTTTATGATTAATGATAATTTATGAGCGTTCAATAAGAATACAGCTACATGGCGAAAGTTATTTTTTGAATATTCACATTGGACTGCAAACCAACTAATCTGGTAACTCTTTAGGCTGTCATAATGATGATGAGTTTGCTGTGCTGCTCTCATTTTCTATTCTCCTCTACGCTCGATTCGGGCATATTTACTTTTGTTGTATCAACACAAAGCTCTTTTGTACTTCTTCGTGTTCAAACTTTCGTCATCACCAACGGTGGAAGAATGTAAACATAGCACTGGAGAGATCAACTTTAAGACCGACAAACACAACAAAAAAACAAAGTAAACATACAAATTTATTGGTGCTACACAATTTATGTGATGGGCCACACACCAAAGGGTACGTTTGGTTTTGCTCGTTGAAACTGCAGCGTGTAGAGTGTATGTTGGTTTGTTAGTATGTTTTGTCTATGGTGTTTGTTGGAAGTGGAGTAGTGGTGAGTGGTGGATGTAGTACACTACATAATGGGGTTGTTGGTGCGATGATGGTGATGAAGACTGAGGACGAGAATGAATGGTTGTGAAGAGATGGTAGTAGTGGTGGTGGTGTGAGCGGCTATCGTGAGTATATACGACACGAGAGTGACTGCTTAGTGAGTAAGTGAGTGAGAGTTTGTGCGGCAGATTGTTTTACTTTTGTGATACGGTTTGAACCGTTCTTGTTGAATAGTCGGTCGTCAGTAGCAAATCGTAACCAAGCTGACATGTTGTTGGCTTCTATAATGTATTAATTTATTTACTATTATTATTATTATTAATTTTTTTGTTTTCGTTACGTTTCGTTTACGCTTTTGTCATCCGTCGTCGGTTGGTTAGTCGTGCGGTTATATTATTCGTCGTTTCGTTTGTCGCTAGCTTTACCACTTATCCATCCATCCGTCTGCCTGTGTTAACGTAAACCGCCACCAACGTTTTGCGTTGGCTTCTTTTTTTTAAATTCATTCGTCTGTCCGTGCGTTCGTCTGTTCGGTGTGTCGGTCGGTGTGTTTTCGTTGATGGTCTCAAAACGGCGTGTCAGTTATATTACTATGAATTGGTGTGTGCCTGTTCAAGTTGTTGGTGTTGTTGCTGTGTGTGTAAATCATTGGAATCACTTGTTTAGAGTTGGGTTCTGTTCTGTGCGGTTTTGTTGTACATACATACATACATATTTATTATTTGCGTTTAATTGTATTCACATTTGTATTCTCTTATCGTAAATACACATCGCATCACATCAAGATCATGTCGGTCTTTTGCCGTTGTTTTTGTTGTTGTCTGTCGGTCGGTTTGTTGTGTTACCCTCGATTTGGTTCAAATTTTGATACTGATAGATGAGGAATAAGTAAAATTAAATACGAAGTGTGTGTGTGTGTGTGTGCGCAGATAAATCATTTGCAAATAAAATTGATTTTTTTAATGAAAATAGAAGTTAACCTTTTCTTGTTAAATTGTGACAAGTAATAAAAAGAATTACCTTTGAATTGTGTAGTAAAAAATATAAAACTAACAAATATGTATGACATTTGTTGTTACAATTGCAAATGTACGAGTATTGTGTTGTTTTAAATGCCGGAAATGCAAAATGAGGTTGAATCGCCGTTATATTTTCTTGTCTATTGATTTATGGCATCTAGTATAATCGGGATTATGTGCAGTGTTGCCAAACATAATTTTTACGTTATTATAAAAGTACACAGTAAAGATTTTGGTTCAAGTTTGGCTTCTGCCCTTAAAAAATGAAAATGTTAAAATCTTTGGCTAGTGAAAAAAAATGTAAATGCCGCGGGTGAGATTCGAACTCACATTCGCTGGACGATCGTTTCATATTCAGCATCGTCTAGCCCGTTAAGCCACTGCGGTGTGTATTTACACAAGTCACTAACCGAAGACATTTATGTATTGTGCAGAGTGATTGGTTGTCGCTACTTACACATTGCTTTCCTACTTACACGCACTGATGCAGAAATTACAACATTAAACATAACGAGGATCTAAGACAACTAAATTTGAAACATATGTATGTTAGGGCCAAACCAAAACAACGAGACAACTACAATTAGAATAGATCGTTCTATAAATAGAACTTTCAAAACTTCTGTAAGTAGGAAAACAATGTGTAAGTAGCGACTACCAATCACTCTGCACAATCAATAAATGTCTTCGGTTATTGACTTGTGTAAATACACACCGCAGTGGCTTAACGGGCTAGACGCTGCTGAAGATGATGCTTCACAAACATCGAAACGATCGCCCAGCGAATGTGAGTTCGAATCCCACCCGCGGCATTTACATTTTTTTCACTAACCGGAGAAAACATGATCTCTTATAGCCTTAAAGGAAATTACAACTTTAAACATAACGAGGATCTAAGACAACTAAATTTAAAATCTTTAGTTTTCTTAAACAATCGAGGGATTGGAAAGCTTAATGAAGGTGCAAAAAAGTGGAACAAATTTCTTTTAGCAGCAAAATTGGATTTTTTTTCGTTTTTTTTTTTTTGCCTGGTAGACCATTAAATGCGTAATTAAAAAAAAAAAGTTTGCGGAAGTCCATATTTTCCGAAATATAGGTCTCCAAAACTTGAATGTATGTATAATCGCGCATAACTCTGCCACATATTATCAGATCCTGATGAAATAAATTTCATAAATCGTTAAATTTATATTCCACCTAGCTCAGGCAGGGGGGTTTAAATTCCCTCTGTACCTTAAGTCGATGTGTGACAAAATCAGAAAAATCGCGCGAGTTTTTATAAATATTTTTTTTATTTAGGTGTGTAAAAAGTACAACAAAGACGACAATAACAACGACAAAAGACAACAACACCAAAAGACAAGAACAACAAGTTAATTAAAGCAAAAAAGTGAGGTTAAAAACATTTTTTAAATGAGACCTCATTGGGTTAATAAAAGGAAATATATTTATATACAGAGTTATAGAGTTCCACAAGGGCTTTGTAATGATACACATTTCAAGCAGATCCGATGATAAATACCTGAGATATGACCGATTATATACTCAAGCTTTAAAGACCTATATGTCAAGAAGTTGGACCTAGCGCGAATAAAAAACTTATTTTTCAACTCAGCGCAAAAGCTTTTACCGTTGGTGAAATTTTGGTGCAGATCTGATTTTGCTGCTAAAATAGTTTTATGCCAAAAAAGTTATCGAAGAAGTACTGGGTTTTGTTTTTCTCAGCTAACTTAATTTTTGATCTCAAAAAGGCACACATTGACGGGACGAAGTCGAAGTGGGTAAAACTTGCCGAACACCAAGCGGGTCTAAACGTAAAGCAATTTGTCGGCCGGACCCATGGAGGTCACGGCCCTGAGGACGATTTAAAAAAAAGAAACTTTTTGATGAATTTTTGTTTTAGAATACCTCAAAATATCAGGAAAAAAGAAACAAAATTTTTCGATAACTCGAAAATATAAAAAAAATATGTTATAATTCAAATTCCCTTTGACTTCCGTACCCGCACTTGTTGTTTTATAGCTAGTACCCGTTTTCCAATTCTCAGGACCAACATTTTATATTCTAAAATGGGTTATTTCGGCCCACAGATGATTCACGGGAAAAATAAATGCACCATTTAATTCGTGGGAAGAAGCTGCAGATATACGTCGAACTTTCATAACTAGAATCGCCATTATCCCAAAAAAAAAAACTTCGAAAAAACTCAAAAAAAAAACGTTCGACGTAAGACTGATGAATAGTTCCTTCCACCGAACCATCACCATCAAAGAAGAGTAGCATTGCAAGTTATTTTGTTCGCTTTTAGCCATGCTTCGTAATCAGCTTCAATAAGTTTTTGATTTTCGTCAATATTACTCAAAATAATTAGAGGTACCTGTCATCTTCTTCCCATTCAGAATATTGACCAAATCCAGTATTTTGAAGCAATTCGGTATGGTTTGATTTTGTTTTTATTGACTATTTTACAACCTCATGATGTCAGACGTCTCACAAATATTAATTACACAAGCAAATTTCAACATATTCTTCTAACTGGCTCTATCCTTCGCCTTTTCTCGCCAGTTGGTAACACCAAGGATACGGAGGGATTCTTCTGCCTGGTCTTTCCAGCGGAGTCTTGGTCGTCCTCTTTTCCTGCTTCCATCGGGTACGTTATCGAAACCCTTTCGCACTGGTTCATCTTCATCTATTCTGATAACATGGCCTAGCCAACGCAATGGACGTAATTTGATTCACCTAGCTATGATGTCCACGTCAGAATATAGCTCTAGAATATAAATTATATAGCTCTTGGTTCCAGCGACTTCGGTACTCGCCCTTTTCCCTAACAGGACCATATATTTATACGGAGAATTTTTCTCTCGAATACTCCCAGGTGTTTTACATCCGCTTGCGATATGAGCCACGTTTCGGAGCCATATGTCAAGACAGGTAAAATGAGAGTCTGATATAGCTGGACTTTTGTTTGGACTGAGCCGAAAATAGTATCTATTTGCAAGCACAATTCTCCTATTTATCTCCAGGCTGACGTTGTTGTCCTTGTTCACGGCGGATCCAAGGGGGACAAATTCATCTACCACTTCAAAATTAAATCGGTTTTCAACGTTCAAGTGCGGACCAAGTCAAGAGGTTTCCCTAGTCGTTGATACCATCAATTTTGTCTTGCCCTCCATTAACAGCAAGACAAACCCTCGCTGATTCTTTTTCGATTCTTGAAAATACTTGAGTAACCTCTCGCAAATTTCACCCAATGATGTCTATGACGTCAGCATACGCCAGCAACATATGGCTTTTCGTGTTAATGGTCTTGTTCGTATTTACTGCAGTTTTTCTCATTATTATCTCCATTAAGATGTTGAAGAGATTTCACCTTGTCGCCTTGTCTCAGTTCTAGTTTGGTACAGAATGGTTTAGTAAGGTCTTTCCCCACTTTCACTGCTGATTTGGTGTTGGTCAGCGTCATTTTACAGAGGCGGATCAGTTGTGCCGGAATCCCAAGTTCAGACATAGCTTATTATCTCAGGATTATTAGGTGACCCTGTCGTTGAAGCTCTTCGAAGGGACATATTATTCTGTCCTTTGAAGGCGGATGAGCCAACACCCCTGACCAACGGCGGATCAAAATTGAAGAAACCAAAATCCAGTTTCGACACACCGCATTCTGGTCAGCGTCTGATCCAAAATGGGCGGCTGAAATATCATCCTGGCAGTAGGTAAAATGCAAACCACGGTGGGCTGGGTTTGCCTCACGCGACCGTTATATAGGCAATGAAAATACACAGGACAAATAAGGGTTTGATTACTGACGTCAATATCCATAAGTGTTATTATCCGTTTTTTCGTTTGCCTCTATGCGCTTTCGTGCTTCCTCTACCATTCTTCTTCCATAGAAAATGTTGATGTTTTGTATTACTCCCTGATCAAGAGGTTGCAATTTAGAGTTCATATTCGGTGAAAAAAATGTCAATTCAAAGGCTTTTGGATGTGCTGAATAATTATCAATAAACAATAATCCAATTTCAGTAGCCACTCTTCAAAAAGTTGTCCTAGCATCCAGGCCTTGGAGTTTGCTTTATACTCTACGGCTAACCACTTAACAACAACGAAATCACCGAAGAGAGCAAGCACATTATTTCGAGTTATAGAATTCGTATGTTTGTATTTGCGTTCGAGTTATGGAGAACTTCGAGATATGGAAGTTCGAGTGGCGGTAGACGAATTGCAAGTTATTTACTCTCTTATGGCCAGTTTTTAAGTGGGTAGTTAACTATCGGATTACTTAATCTTAATTCTAAGTTAATTAGAGGTTAACTTTGCATTTTGTTTTTCAGTTGTGAGTTAATAGGTCTGTCTGCGTACTGATAATTTGTAACAATTCGTACAAATTGTTACTGGATGTTGTCTGTGTACACCAAAAAGCCAGTAACGAGAGAGTAAGAGAGAATTTATTTTGACAGTTCGATGATAGAGAACTTACAAGCTTTTACTGGAAAAATTTTTGCCAGTAAGAATTTGCAAGTTCGAACAGCTGTTTTGAATCATATGTTTAATGTAAACAAACAAAATAAAGTTGAAATTGAACAATGGCAGAAGTAAGTATTTTGAGAATTGTGTTGTTTTTTAATGTTTATATGCAATTATTATAAATAAAATGTTGTTCCATTTTCGTTTGGGGAAAAGACAATTGCGTCGTAGCTTTCTGTCCCTGCCATTTGAAGTGCTACAGCTTGCCTGTATTGTTCATCTGCAACGGAAAAATATATTTCCAAATATTTAATTTGTAACATCATTATACTTACCATCTTGAACCCTCTTAAATGTTCCTGGCGAGCACTGCACATCGAGTTGTCTATCGCTACTCATTTTCAATTCCGTACTTCTGTTGTCTTTTAAGTCGTTTACATTGCAATCAGCTGTTTACGAACCAGCTGATTTTAATTTCTTGCAAGTTTTTACTGGATGTCGTCTGTGTACTTTTTGTGATATTTTCTACTGAGAGAGTAAAATTTTTTTTACTCTCCCAAAAAAGTTACTGGATATTTCTTACTGGAAAAGTACCCAGACAGACCTAATGTAAGTCGCCATATTGTCAACTAATATGGCAACCCTTGTATTCTTATTGGAAAAAAGTGTTTTGGGATAAATACCAAAACAACAAAGGGGAACAAACAAAATGAAATTATGTAAAATAAGAAATAGATGCATAAAATCGAAGTCATTTTAACAAAAATTTGTAAAAAATTATATAGGCGCAACAATTTAACGATCTAGACTCAATGTTTGTCTACAAATATGCAAATCTGAAACAAGTATTTTATACAATCTTCATTTCTCACTTTGACAGTCAGTAATTTGATTGTCAAAATAATATGGTTCTGACTATAAGTTAACCAACCAACATTGGGTGGTTAAATCATAGTTAAACAATGACTAGAAAACACAAATCGATGTTTAACCACAATTTAACTAAGAAACGAAGATCACCACTGACTGAAAAACTGGCCATTAATGGTACTCCCAACCGATTTATTTCGAGATAGGCAAAATTCGAGTTTTAGAAGTTCAAGTTATAGAAGTTCGACTTTAGTTGGATGTGTCAGTTGCCAAATCGATTAACTCCACTTTTCCTAAATGTATGTTAGTGTCTGTGGGTTAAACTAATGTACCCAGTTAATTTTGAATTTACTATATAATAGATACAAGCAAATTAGAATCAACTATCGAGCTAGGCAAATCATTGATGAACAACAAGAACAATACAGGTCCTAGGTGGTTACCCTGGGAAACATCGGAAGTCACGTAAAGAGGCCTAGAAATAGAACTCCCAAACCTGACCATTTGTTCCCGGGCCTGTGACATAGGTTGAAATCTAATAGTAAAACTGATAGCACTTAATTTGCGCAATAGAAGGCCATGTTTAACCTTGTCGAAGGCTTTACTACAAATCATTGTAAACCACATCGGTTTGTATTCCGGATGTACAAAATTTCTATTTCATGTGAAGAAAATTGAAGTAGGTTTGTCACAGTTAAAATACATACCTTTACAAAAACCATGCTGTCTGCAATCAATAACAGACGAAAAACTATACGTTATAATGTCAGTCATCAATTTCACAAACTGTTTTGGAATGACACCCAGTTTCGCGATAGCCCTATTATGTAAAACGTTAGCAACACTTGCGAAATTTGTAAAATACCGGCTCCGGTCGGTATTATAAATACATAGGTTATTCTAAATTGTAACCCCTCATATCTCAAAAACTAAGGAAGTTATCGACAAATTTTATTTTTTAAATTGTCGTTGTCTCCGACCCGAGTGACATATTTTTAGAAAGTTCTAATTAATTCCTTTTATGCTAACAGATCAGTTTTTCGGTGAGTGAAACAAATTTTAAACAGCCGCGGATAATATTCGAACTCACATACGCTGCACGATCGTTTCGATGTTTGAGAGGCATCATCTTCACCAGCTTCTACTCCCTTAAGCCACCGCACTGTAATACCTGTTTAGACTTAGCACTAACCGAAGTTTTGGGTTTTAATTTTTCCGTCGTATTTTGGGGTGTTCTATTCTCATCAAGAAAGGCAACATTTTCTCAAAAACTTGTCATCTTTGATGGACTTTTGACGTTTTAACCCTCGCGTTCTTAATGTATGTAATTGTTGCCATGTGACTAGTTAGCATTTCTGACCAACTTAACCTAATTATCTCTCTGTGAGTTTAATACACTCACTATCTAGAGTGGATGGCTGGATGGATGGATGTTCACCATGTGAAGTGTTGCAAAATGCTAACTGACATTTTGGAGTGTGGGTTGTTGATTTCATTTCCATTATCTTCAGTTTGGTTTTCAACTCAAGTGGGTGGATAATGGGATGTCAGCGGGCAAACAAAAACTTGTAGCCAAATTATACATTTAATTAGTTTAAAAAGCAGTTGAATGCAAAAACACAACCGGAAATTAAGAAAGTTTTAATGATATAAAATAGAGCCACAGCGAATGGGAGAGAGTTGAATGTGTCATATGTATTTATAACTTGAAGTAAACAAACTAAGTACTAGTACATAATACCTACCTACTAAAGAGTTTGAAATTGTACCAAAAAAGGTACCAGAGTACATAACTTACCTTATCTTTAAGCCTGAGTAACTTGAGAAAACGTTTGGAATATCTTGGAATAGAATATAAAAAAAAGATTTCGTTAAAATCACACACACGAAAACAAACATTTTGTTGAAATCACACATCCGCACACACACAAACACGAAAACAAACAAACAAACATTTCGTTGAAACCACACATCCCCACACACACGAAAACAAACAAACATTTCACATCAAAATAAACAAATAATTATTTTATCTCCATGTATTAAATTTGCGATATTCAACAAAAACTACAAACACAAAATTGAAAGAGCAAAAAAGAAAAAAACAACAATAAAAACCTTATTAAATAAAACACAAGTAACAGCAGCAGCAACAAACACAAACAGCAGCACATCAACCACACTTGAAGAAGAAGGAAAAAAAGAATCCAACAACAATAACCATACAACCCGGTGGCATGTTTACAAGTCGTCATCATCATCATCAACATTGCCATCGCCGCCTTCGTTCTCTCCTCAGCGGTTCTTTTTATTATTATTCTTCTTCTTCTTCCACTATGCCATTCATCCAACAATAGCGCAAAATACTCACATAAATTAGTAGTGCATATAAACAAAAGATCCAACAACAAATATACATACTTATCGTACGGATACATACATACTACATCTCCATCTACATGTACTTTGTATGGGTGCGTGTGTATCCATGTAAAAATGTGTACAAAAAGTCAAAACAATTATACTCCATGAGTTTGTTTAAATTAACCACCACCACGAACCTCAAGTCTCTGCGCCCAACAACTCAACTCAGCTCAACTCCTCAGATAAATTGTGTTTGTTGCCCCACACACAACGACGATAAAACAAAGTAGTGTCGCTCGCATGGGCAGTCTGTTTGTCGTGTCGTTTAGTCGTCGTGTATTTGAAGGTGTATTGTCGTTCAGTCGGTCGGTCGTGCGTTCGTATGCGACTCGTGAGTGTTACAGTGTTGCCATTAGGATGGTTTTGAAAAAGTGCAAAAATACATAAAACGAAGAAATTTCAACTAAATTTGTCAAATTAAAATGAAATTGTAAAGAAAACAAAAATGTACATATAGTAAATTGAAGTTTAGTTGAATCAAGTTTAGAAACTATACTAAACATAAATTAGAAACAATAAAATAAAATAAATATTTCCCCATTACATCCCATACATTAACAGGGGAAACAAAATGAAAAATAAAAGGAAAAATTAAAATAAACAAATAATAGAAATAGTGATAAAAATAGTAACAAAAATCAATTAAAACGTAAAAAATTTAACGAAGAATGTAATAAAATAAAAATAACAAGAGATAATACATAAAAAGCAAAACATAAAAACGAAATTGTATATAAAAGTATAAATCCAACTTCAAAAAGTTGTTATACTCTTATAAAAAAAAGTAAAGAATTTTACATTTATTGTACACCGATGTCAACTTTACCATGGAGGTGAATTGTTGCGGGAAAATCACTGATGAACAAAAAGAACAATACAGGACCCTGGGGAACATCAGAAGTCACGTAAAGAGACCTAGAAATAGAACTTCCAAACATGACGAATTTGTTCCCGGACCTGTGAGATAGGTTGAAATCTAATAGTAATTGTACCACTAAAACTGATAGCACTTCACTTGCCCAATAGTAGTAGCCCATGCTTAACCATGCCGAAGGCTTTATTGCAAATCATTGTAACCACATCGGTTTGCATTCCTAAAGTACAAAATTTCTATTTCAAGTGAAGAAAATTGAAGTAGGTTTGTCACAGTAGAAATACCTTTACAAAAACCATGCCGTCTGCAATCAATAACAGACGAAAAACTACGATATATTGTCAGTCATCAATTTCTCAAACTGTTTTGGATTGACACTGAGTTTCACGATAGCCTTATTTTGTAAAACGTTCGCGGGACTTGCGAAATTTGTACAATACCGGCTTCGGTCGGTATTATTAAAACATAGATTATTCTAAATACCCTATAAATATCAACATAAACAGGCTCAATCTTAGAGCTGTTTAACAGCAATATTTTCCATTGTATACAATTCACAAAAGTTGTCTGCTTCAATCGGTTGCGAATAACAAAACATGAGATAAATATTTAAGAATGCCATAGATGACGGGTAGAATATGATTTAACCCGTCATAAAATTGCGAAATAATGTAAAATAATAGTTTCTTTCCATATACAGTCAATCCCAGCCAAACTTGGGCAATACCCTATATTAATTCTATCATCAAATCATTCGAAAAAGAAACAATACTTAGTAGGGACATAAATATTGTTACTAAATTGAATATACCTACCCATTAGAATATGTAGTAAAATTTAACATACCCTTTTATTATCATATGGTTTTTGAACGTTAATCTCAACAGCGTTATACGGCATTTACACCAAACAAGATTAACGCATTTCGAAGGTTAACTCCGTTAACCGGTGCTAACCCAGAAGATTACTCATACAATTTTAATTGTAGAAACAGAAGTATACTTTTTAAACTCATTTTAAACTGGTATACATTTTGATGCAACACTGTTAGTTACTAAAAAAAAAATGCAACCATACTAAAAGCATACACAAAAAATCAACTATTGGACAGATGGATGCCGATCGAAAATTTTGCGATGTGTAGCCGCCGCCAAAACTTTTTTGAAGCTCACGCCGCCGCCGCTGTAGAAACAGAAGTATACTTTTTAAACTCATTTTAAACTGGTATACATTTTGATGCAACACTGTTAGTTACTAAAAAAAATGCAACCATACTAAAAGCATACACAAAAAATCAACTGTTGGACAGATGGATGCCGATCGAAAATTTTCCGATGTGTAGCCGCCGCCAAAACTTTTTTGAAGCTCACGCCGCCGCCGGTGTAAAAGGCTCTTATTGGTTTTAACTGTGAGCCGATTATATGAACTGGCCCGATTTAAATCACTGATCCAATTTTAAAGGTTCAGTAATTTTCAAAAACATCCCAAATCCCATCCCAATTGCCGCCAACTTAATTTTTCTGTTGTGCCGCCGTCTTCGAAAATTTGGCTCGGCGCGGAGTTTGTCTAAGCACAGAGTTGGGAACTGAATGCCAATTTAATCTCAAATTGGGTGGTGTAAACGGCAAAGGTTAGAGAACAAGGTTATCGCTAACCTGACCGCGTAAAACGGCGGTGTAAATGAGTTACGGGAATTTGAAATTGTGTAAATTTTTACCATGGAGTGGTCAGATAAGGAAAACCGTATCGCAGTTATAGCACTTTTTAAGTGTGGAAAGAAAAAAAAACACGATATTTTCAAAACGCTCCGCCCGCTCGGCATTAGTCGCATGTTCGTCTACAGGTTCATACAATTATTCGAGGAGATTGGAAATATAAAAGACCGCCCACGGTACCGTTCGGACACAGCAAGTCATCAAAGCCGTCAAAGCAAGAATTCAACGAAAGGCTCTCTGGAAACAGAAAATCATGGCCCATGAGATGAAAATCACGCAAAAGTCCATGAGTCGAAGAATTAAAAAAGACTTGGGACTTGGAGCTTTCAAACGGCGTACAGGACATTTGTTAACTGCAACTTAAAAAAAAATAGGATAGAAAAATCCAAACGTCTTTTGGTGAAGTACGATGATAACTTGCATAGAAAAATCTTCTCTACTGATGAAAAAATTTTTACCGTACAGGAAAAATTCAATAAACAAAATGATAGGGTTTATGCACGATCATCTAAAGAAGCATCTGAGCTCATCCCACGGGTCGAAAAGGGTCATCATCCAGCTGCAGTCATTGTTTGGTGGATTGTCTCTTATGATGGGGTAACTGACTTGCATTTCTGCGAACAAGGGGTCAAAACATCGGCCAAAGTTTACCAAGAAACCGTGTTGGAAGCAGTTGTGAAGCCGCTTAACAATTCCCTGTTCCAAAACCAGCCATGGTCAGCACAAACCTGGTTTCAAAACAATTTACCAGCTTTCATATGCTCTGAAGAATGCCCCTCTGCCAGCCGTGATCTGAACCCTCTGGATTACAAATTGTGGACCGTTTTAGAGGACTTAGTTTTCCACAAAAGATACCCCAACATTGATTCTCTTAGCACAGCTCTGGTTCGCGCTGTAGCCAATTTTCCAATGGATGAGGTGCTGCTTGCAGCTATTGATGATTGGCCAATGCGACTTAAGGCGTGCGTGAAGGCCAAGGGCGGACTTTTTGAATGAACCTTAGCTTTTTGTATACAATACATATCAATAAAATTAGTTGTTGTTTTATAGCCCAAAATATTAAGTAACAGTATTTATGTCCCTACTAAGTATAAACAAACATTGGTTATAAATAACAATGGACTAAAAAAACGTCAACTACTTAGAATAAGTGCGCTTTTTATCTCCAACTATTTTCAGTATCCTTGGGATTGACTTTACTAATTTTCGGCAATAGCCAGGTGTTATTTTTCTCCATTCTTCCAAAAATACATTTTTCAACTCCAATCTGCTGGAAACACTGCGTTCTTGAGCTTTCCTGTCGATATAATCCCACAAATTTTCCATAGGATTAATATCTGGGATCTGGGGAGGTGTTTCCATTACACGGAAGTTGTTGGACTGAAGCCAGGATCGTGCTTTATAGGCCTTGTGCTGTGTGGGTCATCATCCTGATAGAAGTACCAGTCTTCGTTCGTTAAGACCCAATTTTACGACACTTCGGCATTTTCTCCTTCAGAATATCTAGATACACGTTTTGGTTCATAATCACATCAATGTAATGCACCGATCCCAGCCCTGCTGCCGAAAATAACCACCCAAACCATGACTGAACCACCCCCATGTTTAACAATCGGTTTTAGATTCTTAAAATAATGTTCATCTCCAAACAATAGCATTACCATCTGACCATAGTACATTAAATTCGCTCTCATCGGTAAACAAAATGTTCCGCCAGAAAGAAAAATTCCTATTTTCTCAGTCCATTTAAAAGTTTAATCGCATCTTCCGGACACGCTCACCAATAAGTGGGCCCTGTCCTGCCCTTGCCCTATTTAAACCCGCCCTATGAATCACAATTCGTATCGTAGATACACTTGCTTTTTTATCAAATTTATTTTCAGCCACGGAAGTAAGTCCCAGTGCACTTAGAAAGGGATTAGCCTTAACCCTCCTCCCCACAAGAAAACGTTCCCCTGTCTTGGAAATATTTCCCGTTGTATTTTGCACCGTTTCATAGGTTCCGAAGCGTTCAACGATATCGTGTACAGTTGAAT
Organism: Phaonia tiefii; assembly: GCA_963931995.1. Classification (NCBI taxonomy): domain Eukaryota; kingdom Metazoa; phylum Arthropoda; class Insecta; order Diptera; family Muscidae; genus Phaonia; species Phaonia tiefii. The sequence continues at coordinate 43,489,370 of OZ008371.1, forward strand.
GACCAATACAATAATTTACGTGAATTCGCTCACAGTTTTGCCCCCCCTTGGCATGTCCAATAATCAATACCCCGCTTTCAATGTTCGTCTGACCCTTTTGTCGAGAACCAATAATCTTATCTCCGTGTAGTCTGAGCAATATACACACAATGACAACACGGTGTATTCCCCACGATTGTCCGAGTGTGCAGAGTGAAGTTGGTCGCATAAATAATGCAGCGTTGCAATTATCGAAGTGATTATTGCCATCTGTCCGAGTTTGGCTTGGACGGTAATTATTGGCCAATGTCAGTTCTTCCCCTGTATTGTTTTGTACAGTACATTAAATGTATATATTTTATTATTTTGTATATTTTATTTTTATTGTGCAACATTGATCTATTTATCTATTTATTCTATTTATTTTTTGTTAAACAAATTCAAATATATTCTGACGTATTAAAGAAACAAACTATTTTTCCAAGGTGTCCGAGTTTGGCTTGGGGTGACTGTATCATTTAGTTTACGAGATATACGACGTATAAATTTAAAATTTGCGATAAAGTTAAATTTTTTTTCATAAAACTTTATACAATTATTTCTTATGGGAAACAAAAAAAAAATAGGGAAATAAAACAAATTTGACATTGAGTTATCGGAAGTTGACATTCAAAAATCTACATGTTTTGTCCCGTAAATAAATGCCTTGGAAAATCTTTACTTCGCAAACTAGATGCAGTAACCGCAAAATTGGTCTCAGTACACAAAAAAAAAAAATCAAATGAAAACCAAATAAAAATCTTGTGAAACACAGAAACAAAAAGTGTTACCGAAGCATTTTTCTAACTTCCGACATCGCGATCAAAAATAAAATAGTTATTTATTTAATTTTTTATATTACAAAAAAATTGAACGCGTTCTTCGAATATTATGGTCTTACTGTGTCATTTTAGAAAACGTAAAAACGTTCGGTAAGTGAACGAACGTTTAACGCCAACTCTGATAGCTCATTTCCGTTACCGCCCAAAGCACTTTTGTGCTTTGTTCAAAACTCCTCAAACCGTTACCACTATGGTCGAAGTGTTTTGGATTTTCGAATTTCGAAGTTAGTTTGACAGTTTCATCTTTGATGGGAACAAAGAAAAATGTGTGAAAATTTATAGTTTATGTTTCGGAAAAACAAGAAATATAAAATATGGAAGATAAATAACAATATTTTGATTGCGCAGTTATTATAAAATATTAGTATGATCGGTAAATCGTGCAATATTTGTTCGACAACCGTCCAAACAATTCATCACCAAAAAATATTACGCCGGCGAAGAATGAAAAGGATGCAGATTAAAAGGTACCTTTTGGAACGAAGTTCCCTATCGCTCGTTGCGGGATGGGGGCTAAATGAAAAAAAAATTAAACAACTTTTTTTAACAACTTTATTACAACCCAGTATTATCAACTATATTGGGTACTTCTACTTTGGTTTGTGTCTAGACTAACATATGTTGGGAAATTTCTTGTTTAAGCCCGGTATTCAGTTTTTATGGAATTTTCATTGCCATAAGAAGTACGAGTATACAAAATATCGAAAATTTCACGAACCGAAAATTTCGCTCAATTTTCAGTTGCTTGATACAACTTTCGTTGGCAAAATCAACTACAAAAATTTCGTAGGCAAAATCAAGTACAGGGTTGTTTCGCCAAAGTTATGTCGTACGAAACAATTGTTTGATAATTGTTTGGGACCAGAATTTTGACATTTCGATTAGTTTAGTTAATAAAAGTTATCCCACATGCGTTAAAAATAGAATTGGATGCAAAGATGAATTATTAATGAAATATTTGCAAGGTAAATCCGAGATAAGTGGTAACTCTTTGAAATAAAATTTTCCGTTTAGAGATAAATCACAAAATTTCTTACGAAAATTTCGCAAGAACTGAATACGGGGCTTTAATGGAAAGTTTTCTATGTGCAGCCTGTAACCAATATTTAGTAATATTGTAGTTTTGAAACCAATAAAAAGTAAATTTAGAAAAGCCAAAGTGAAAGAAGTTAAAAAAAAGAAAATTTTCTTAAATAAGAAGTGCCTTTTCTTAAAAATAGTTAATTTTCTCAAAACAAAATATCTTATCTTAAAGAAGTACCTTTGCTTAAAAAAAGTAAATTTTTTTTACAAAAAGTACCTTTTCTTAAAAAAGTATTTTTTTTAAATAAATGCCTTTTCTTAAAAAGTAAATTTTCGTACCTAAAATGACCTTTTCTTAGAAAACTCCCTTTTCTTTAAAGAGTACCTTTTTTGTGAAATAAAATAACTTTTCTTGAGATAAGTACCTACTCATAATGTATCTGTTCTTGAAAAAAGGACCAATTCTAAAAAGAGTTCCCATATCTTAAAAAAGGCATTTTCTTCAAAAAAAAAAATATACTCTCTTAAAAAGATACATTTTCTTACAAAAGTTCCTTTTCTTAAAAATAAAATAAACAGGGTTGTTATAGAAACCATGTCGGTTTTACTAATTGTCGTTTTTGCAAACCAATATTGGTTTCATTTGGTTCCATGAAACCAAGTTGGTTTTGACAATTTCGAATGTGAGTAAAACCAATGTTCGAATCAGCTGTTGCTTACATGTGTTTATTTGTTTGAATAGTTTTCATGGAAATATCAATATAAGTAATTGTATTACACTAGAAAATTATAAAAAAAAGGAATAAGTCGTTATAAATAAAATACTATTGCATCAGCAGATGTAACATTTTTGTTATTAGATGAAGAACTCTCATCAAGTTGAAGAGATCAGTAGGTAACGAAGTCTCGGAAGAAGCACAGTATCAACAATTTTTGGGAACAGGACTATTTTACGGCCTACTTTCCAAAAAACAACCATTTTTTGAGGGGGACAGAACACGTTATTTTAAGCAAAAAAAGTAAAATACCAAAATCCGGGCAAATGCATTGTTTCGGAGTTATGGTCCCCGAAATTTCGGATGTGTGAGAGGGTAATGGGGTATAAAAGAAGTCAACATAAGCTCAAAAAATTAGCCAGCATTTCTCGATAATAAAATAAAAATAACAAAATCGGGTCAAATGCATAGTTTTGGAATTATGGACCCCTCGTATGAAATTTTGAAAAATAATCGATTTTTTTTTTAAATTAAGGGACTTTCTCGTCTGGCGTAGGTCCAACACCGGCTTCGGCATAGTATTTTTGTGGTATAAAGCTTTCTGCGTGAACGGCCTTCGGTCGGGCTAAGGGATATTTTCCTCTGGGGTAGGTCCAACACCAATCAGTGAGTGAAAACTGGAAAGCGCACAGCTCAGTGATTGTGAGAAGTTCTCCCCGGTCTCTTCATGGGGGATGTAATGGGAAACCATTTATTTTTTTTTTTAGGTCCAACACCGGCTTCGGCATATTATTTTTGTTGTATAAAGCTTTCAGCGTGGCCGGGCTAAGCGATTTTCTCTTCTTTTATATTTTTTGAGAAAAGTAAAAGAATATAATCGAACAACATACGGGGGGTCCATAACTCCAAAACTATGCATTTGCCCCGATTTTGTTATTTTTATTTGTTTTTCTTAAAATAACATGTTCTATCCGACGCAGTATTTTTTTTTTAAATTTTTGGAGAGTTAAGCCGTGTAATAGACAAAGCCTTATTTTTAGGCTTTCTCCTAAAAAATAAAAACAAAAATGCACAAATATATCTTTTTATTAAGCAATTATTAAAATAAATCAATTCATTTACATTTTTACAAAACATCCCGGTGCAAACAAATAACAAACCAAAAGCGCGCGAATGAAAACTGACAGCTGTTAGCTACTTGGTTTATTTCCAATATCGAAACCGATAACATTGTTTTCTGTGACACCTAAAACCGACATAAATTCTAGTTCGTGTATAAAACCGATAACATTGGTTTTCATGACACCAAAGCATTTGTTCTTGTCGTTTTCAAAACCAATAGTGACAACATTGGTTTCTATGACACCCCTGAATACCTTTTCTTTTCTCTTATTGAGAATGAGTACATAAATTTCTAAAAATAAGTAAATTTTCTTTAAAAAAAATAATCTTTTCCTAAAAAGAGTGCCATTTCTTTTAAAAGTACCTGTTCTTAAAAAAAGTACTGCTTTGTAAAAAAATGCATACTCATTGCTTTTTCTTACAAAAAGTACTTCTTCTTAAAAATAGTACCTTTTCTAAAAAAAAAATACATTAGCTTTTAATAAAAGAAGTACATCTCTTTAAAAAAGGGCCTTTCGGGAAAATATACATATTCTTACAAAAAGGACCTAAAAATATCATTTAAAAAAAAATGTTCTCAATCTTTCTTTTCTTAAAGATCTATTTAAATTATCTTATTTTTCAACGGGCCCTTAGGCGTGTTGGAACTAACTAGTATATAATATGTAGCGAAAGGAACTTCGTTCCAACCGGGTGTCCCCTGACACCTCATGTAATTTTTTTTATTTCCTTGGAAATGAACATTATCTTTATGTAACTGCGAGGTCTTGGCAATTTCTGAAAAACGGTTGCACAATATTTACAAAATATATAAATTCATAAATATCTTTTAGGAGCCATCAATCACCGCGATTATAGGAGCATGACTGCCTATTAAAAGGGGATAAAGTTTTTAAGAATAATTTTCGGATGACTTCCTATTGTGACTACTGTGTGGGGTTTTATAAAATCTAAAAAACCCCGATATAAGTTTCAGAATAGCAATAAACTTTGAAATGAGTTCTAATAGGTTCCTATGCGTTGGGGCCTGCCGCAGAATACCGAAATATTGGAATTTGTTGGTTTTTGTGGCCTCAATGTCGCACAAAACACTTTCCTCCCGTCTGAACTATATTTTATATTTCAGAATATCTTTGTTTTTCTTCGTTTTTCCATCTGTCATAATTAATATTTTCAAAAACTTGAATTTTTTTTAATTTAGTCAAGCTCAAGACCTTCTTAATATAAAGCTTATTTATTAGCTTTATATTTAGGGAATTCACATGGTCTCCTAAAGTCATAAGTCGTAAAGTCATATTTAACAAATTACAGTGCTGTCTGGGTAGAGTGAACTAATTTTTGCACGGCGATTTCATAATACCCAGGTTGTTCACTAAATCAAGGTTCAATTTTTTTTATTTAAAAATGCATTTTAAATCCATTTATAGGTTATACATTTTATTTATTTGTATGTAATATTGAAGTTTAAATTTCAGGCTGGAAAAATTGGTAATTTTTTTTTGTTTTTTTGGGTTCCGTACCGATATTTGGACTGCTTCATCGCGAAGGCAATGTAGTGCTTGTATATTCGCGAAATTTGTTGTATTAGCCTCTGCCCATTCGATACCCTTATGCTATAAAGTATGTTCACTCAATCGCGGTTCATGACTGTTCACTCTACAGACTAGTCAATGTAATCATTCTGGTGTTCACTCCAACGGGGTGTTCATTGCATCGGGGGTTCACTCTACCCAGACAGCACTGTAGTACATATGACTTATGCATGTGAGCAGCATGTTGTATGTGCTAAATCATAAGTCAATAAAAACGTCAAATAAACGTCAAGCAACAAAAGAAAATTATTAAAAAAAAATTTAAAAATGCCAACAAGAAGCGAAAAAGATAAAATTTTTACGGTTTTGTGTGAAAAGTTTGTGCAGAAAATCTTACCGAAGTCGTTTCTTCTCCTTCCATTTGTCCAATTTCCTTTTTTTTTATTATTTTACCAATTAAAATTAATTCTTGAGTTAATGTTGTAGAAAAATGCAAAATTTCTTCAAAACACAACAATATACATATCTGATTAAATAGTAAACAAAAAACAGCTGACACAGAACATACAACATAGTACATTGGAAAAACAGACATGCTCAGGTTGAATACCAACAACATATTTACAACTGTTGTATTATTTTAGCATATACGATAAATACAACACAATAGTACACCATGTGAACTCCCTAATTATTTTCAAAATATTATTATATTAGTTTTAAAAACTATGTAACGTTTAATAAAACGAGACAATGACCACCAAACAACTATTTATTTTTTACATTGAAATGTTAGAGAAGTAAAACCGCCGATAATTTTTCCAATAACCACCGAAAACGCAGTGTTGTATTTTCGTAGTATGTTCGACAAAAGTACTTGCAAGCATGTTTTGAAACAAAACGAGAATTTTGAGATGCTTTGGCTAGCATTAAAAATTTATGGGTGAACACAACTAGCAAAGCAAAGATTATCGTCTAATGGAAACGCCCTACAACGTAACGCTGAAAGATTAGTATTTTGCAACTCTTGCGTTTTATGACAATTGCCACTGACAATTGTCGTCGACAATGTTCAATAACAAAATTGCTACTGTTTCAACACGGAGATGAATAAATTGCATAAATAACTCGTAGAAAAATGTATTCTAGCAATGACTTTCGCATAGGTTTTTGTAAAATTCACATAATCTATCTTTTTCGAATGACAACAAAATTATGTATTTATAGGTACATAAGTGACAAAAAAATTATTGGTATTTTATAAAACCGATAGTCATATAAAATCGATTGTCAACCGATAGTCATCAGTGAAGAGACCACTTGCGTTTTATAAAATGACACGGATACCATAAAATGGATGTGTATGAAATAACAAACCAAACATTTTTGGAAAAACCTTTATCCTATATTCCTCACAGCAACTACTATAAAACAAAAAAAAAGCAATAAAACATACATATGTACCATGTGCAAATAAATGAAGATGTTAAAAGTTTTAAAGTCTCAAAAAAAGAATGCTAAAAGTTTTACAACAAAAATAAAAACGCTTATTTGTCAACTCTATTAATTTTGTGGAGATCAAAAGTGCAAGTGCTGTAGTACAAATATAATTAAACAACAAAACACCAGCTTAATAATATACGAGCCGCTGACCCCTTAACCAACCTGCAGCACCAATTGTTCCAATCTATCAGTCTGTCTCATTCTCTCGCTCTATACCATTACATTATTCACATTACAAATGGTGTATAAAAAGTGGAAACATAATCAAAAAATGTCTAAAAGTGATACGGCCATTGCCACTGTTTTATGTGACACCGTTGTTGTTGTTAATTCATCATTACAAACCAAAACAAAACTTGACAACAATAAAAACTGTCACAATGACAGTGACAGCGGCAGTCGCAAGCAAAAACAGCAACACGCCGATGTGGATGATGGGGGCGGGGGTGGTTGTATTGGTGGTGGTGATGGGGCTAAAATCACCACTATCAACAACAATAACGACATCGATACCACCGCTACCAATGATTTCTCAACTAAATGTGATACCGGCAAATTTAACAACAACAACAACAACAACGTCAGCAATAACAAAAGTAGTAGTAGCAATAACAATGACGTTGACAGAGGTTTTACAAGTGAGACAGCACCACCAACAAAAACAACAGTTATTGTTAGCAATAACTTAACAAATGCTGCTACTGATACCACTACCTCGACAACCACCGCCACCTCGGTTAATGTCACCACAAATAACGTCAACGGCTTCGGCACCACAACCGGCTCTATTGCCGTCAAGTCTTCTTCCTCTCCCCATCCGTCCGCAACAATAAATAATGTGATTTCCAATAAATCATTGTATAATACAACAACAACAACAACAACGACGACCACTAAAAATAACAGTAATGGTTGTTGGATGGATTATAAAAAATTGAAAACTTATTTAATATTAAAGGATAAACAAAATGAAAAGGTAAATTGATATACAACAATTCAACAACAACAAAAAATACAATATAATTATAGATATTTTACGTATAAATATTAATAAGCAATGTACTCGTACATTACACAGTGCAACACGAAAAAAATATAACCATATACGGACACCACTGCGTGATAAAAGACCAAAAAAAAGACCCGTGTCTCCCAGTTTTGCCCGAAGTCATGCACTTCTTTTTTTATGGGCCTCCAAAGATTTGGGGCCTCGGTGTCATTTTTGCAAAAAAGTGATCATTTTGCCAGGCTCATATCTTGCAAACCGTTCGGAATTTTGATTTACTTTCTGAGGGAAAGTTATAGCTCTTGTCACATAGAACAACAATTGCGAACATATAAAATCAAAAAACTTATAAAATCAAAACATCTTCAAGGTCAAAATGGTAAAATCACGTAGTGGTGTCCGTACATGGTTTTTTTTCGGGAAATTTTTCACTTTTGCGGCTTCCTAAACTCTACCTAAACGGTGTTAAGAATCATTCCTAGAAAGTTCATATGTTCTACAAAGTTGTTTACTGAGATCTTAGGTATTCAAGATTGCTTCCTTGAATTTTGAACGGTTTGCTACCTATGGACCTGAACAGGGGAAAAAGGTAAAAAAATTGAATTTTTTAAAGTATTTTTTTTTGCGATTTTGACCTTGAAGCTGAAGTTTTTTGATTTTTTATATTGAAAATTTTTATTCTCTATGACAAGGGCTGACTTTCCCTCAGAGAGTAAAAAAATTCTGAACGAATTGCTAGATATGAGCCTGACAAAATTGTCACTTTTTCGCAAAAATTACATCGAGGCCCCAAATATTTTGGGGCCCATAAAAACAGTCAATGACTTTGGGCAAAACTGGGAGACACGGGTCTTTTTTTTTTTGGTCTTTTATCACGTAGCGGTGTCCGTATATGGTTATATTTCCATGACTTAAAAAATTACACACAGTGTTATATACAAGCAAAAGGTTTTTGTTTGGTAAAAACTACAGAGAGGGTGAAAACTGTGCATACATTGCGTGCTTTAGTTGTGGAAAACATGATACTTTTCCTACGGCGACATGAAACCACATTTGTTAAAGAGACGAAGCTGCTCTTTTTGAGGGTAAAGACGGGCTTCTTTTTTCTGCGGAAATTTAAAATATTTTTATGGAAATTTGAAACTTTTCTAAGAAATGCAATTTCCCCACCTCAAGGTAAACTTGCGAAAAAAAAGTCTGCATATCAACCTGTATCTCAACTAGAGTGTCCGAAACCGGTTAACAGGGGCGTTTTTTGCTATTACCCTTTGACGAACACAGGCAAGTATGTTTGCCCTAGGGTTTTTGACACCTATAATGTTTCAGGTAGGAAATAGAGCAAATGTATCCATAGGTGATTTATAGAAGAGGGTAGGGGCAACAACAGTGTAGTAGGCGTCAATTCTCGGCATAAAACTATTTTAGCAGCAAAATCAGATCTGTACCAAAATTTCACCGACGATAAAGGCTTTTGCGCTGAGTTGAAAAATAAGTTTTGTTTTTTGCGCTAGGTCCAACTTCTTGAGATGTAGGCCTTTAAAGCTTGAGTATATAATCGGTCATATCTCAGGTATTTATCATCGGATCTGCTTGAAATATGTATCATTACAAAGCCCTTGTGAAACTCTATAACTCTGTATATAAATATATTTCCTTTTATTAACCCATTAAGGGCTCATTTAAAAAATGTTTTTTAACCTCAATTTTTTGGTTTAAACAACTTGTCCTTGTCTTTTGTCGTTGTTGTTGTTGTCTTTTATTTCTGTTGTACTTGGTTGTAGTTTTTACATACCAAAATTATTTCTAAAACACGCACGATTTTTCTGATTTGTCACACATCGACTTAAGCTTCAGAGGGAATTTGATCCCCCTGCCTAGCGACTAGTTGGAATATAAATTTAACGATTTATGAAATATATTTCATCAGAATCGGATAATAAATGGCAGAGTTATGCGCGATTATACATTCAAGCTTTGGAGACCTATGTATATTTCGGAAAATATGGACTTCCGCAAACTTTTTCATTTTTTTTAAATCCGCATCTAATGCTCTACCAGGCAAAAAAAAAAACGAAACAAATCCAATTTTGCTGCTAAAATAAATTTGCTCCCAATTCTCTAACTGATCTGGTTTGACCCCTATGAGCCATCAAAATAGGTCAGAAAGTGGACTTAGTTCAAAGGGATGCAACGGGTCGAAAAAGTGGGCGCACGTAAGGGAAACATCAGGTAAATTTTGAGTCCGTACCCTAACCTTTTAAAAAATGTAAAGTCGAATATCAACGTGTTTACATGGACGGAGCAAATGTTTGCCAAGTATGTATGTTCGCCTTTAAGGTAAAATGGAAAAAATTGTACCAAAAAAAAAAACTAACTATTGGTCCCATTAAGAAAATAATCAAACTAAATAAACCACTTCGCTCGAAAATGATATGATTTTCGAATTTTAATGAAATTTTTGAATTACGAAACATGAATTCTTTTTTCAAATATGATTCTGTGCTCCAATAAATTTTAAATAACATTTTCAAACAATTTTTTTATGTTTTTTTGTAAACAAGTGATTCCGTGTTAAAGGCATCCATTGGTTAAAGCCTCCCATGAAGGTCAAACATTTACTATTTTTGCGATTAGATCCACAACCCTTTACTTTAGCAATTTTAATATTTTCGTGATTTTTTGAAAAAAAAAAATTTCCAACGAATCACTTTTTTCATAAAAACTTGATGAAAAAAAATTGGATTTTACCGTTTCCGAGTTATAGTATTTTTTTTCACTTTATTCTATTATTACTTTAGTTTTTTAAATTATTCTTTCATAATAATTGTACCACTTTATGAAGAACCGTCAAAAAGTAGTAATTTATTTGATTGGACGCTTCGTTTCCAAGATATATCTAACAGTTTTTTCTAATTTTTTTTTTTATATTTTCGATCAAAATTTGGGATGGGGATGGTTTACCATTACCCATTATATATCGCCGTGTTTAATGTGTAAAATCGTCATTCGTAATTCCCCATCGTCATGTGTAAGTAAGTACCCATTATTTTCCCCCAATACCCTGTGGAATTTGAATATAATAATATACATTTTAATTTAAAAATTAAACGTGATGACAAATTTAAATACAGATTTAAACTGGATGATGAATATTCAATTCAATTCAATTCAATTGAATTGAATTGAATTCAATTCAATGCAATTCAATTCAATTCAATGCAATTCAATTCAGATCAATTTGACTTAATTCAAATATATTTAATTCAGTTCAATTCCATTCTATTCAATTCAATTATAATCAATTCAATTAAATTAAATTCAATACTATTCAATTCAACTCATTTAATTTTTTTTCAATTCAATTTAGTTCAATTTAATTCAATTCATTACGTATCAATTCAGTTAGTTTCAATTGCATTCAATTCAATACAATCCAATTTAGTTCAATTCCATTCATTTCAATTCAATTAAGTTCAATTCCACTCAATTCAACCCAATTTAATTTAATTAAATTAAATTTAATCAAATATTTACTTAAATTTAATTTAATTCAACTCAATTAAATGCAATTCAATCCAATTTAATTTAATTTATTTCAATTCAATCCAATATAATTCAATTCAATTAAGTTCAATTGAATTCCATTCAATTCAATCCAATTTAATTTAATGTAATTTAATTGAATTTAATTTAATTTAATTGTATTTTATTTTATTTACTTTCATTCAATTTAATTTAATTCAATCCAATTAAATGGAATTCACTCCAATTTAATTTATTTCAATTCAATCCAATTTAATTGAATTGAATTTAATTCAATTCATTTCAATTCAATACAATGTAATACAATTCAGTTCAATTCAATTCAATGAAATTCAATTCAATGCAATTCAATTCATATCAATTAAATTCTATTCAATTCAATCCAATTCAATTCATATCACTTCAATTCTATTCAATTCAGTTCTATTCAACTCAATTTTTTTAATTTAATTTAATTCAATGCAATTCAATTCATATTTAATTCCATTCATACCAATTCAACTCTATTCAATTCAATTCAGTGCAACTCAATTCAAATCAATTCAATTCAATTCAATGCAATTCAATTCATTCCTATTCCATTCAATTCAATTCACTTCAATTTCAGTTAAATTCAATTCAATTTAATTCAGTTCAATTCAATTTCAGTTCAATTCAATTAAAATTTAATTCAATTCTCTTCAATTCAATTCAATTATTTTAAATTCAATTTAGTTAAATTTAATCCAAATGAATTTAGTTCGATTCAATTCCATTCAATTCAATGTAATACACTACAATTCAATTCATTTCAATGCAATACAATTCAATCCAATTCAGTTCATTTCCATTCAATTCAATTCACTTCAATTAAGTTCAATTTCAGTTCAATTCAATTAAATTTAATTCAATTCAGTTCAATTCAACTCTATTGAGTTATATTCAATTCAATTAAATTTACGTCAATTCAATTATTTTCAATTCAATACAATTCAGTTAAATTTAATTCAATTCATTTCAATTCAGTTCGTTTCAATTGAATTCAATTCAGTTCAATTAATTTCAATACAATTCAATTATTTTCAATTCAATTCGGTTCAATTCAGTTCAATTCATTTCAATACAATTCAATTTAATTCAGATCAATTCATTTCAATTTAATTCGTTTCAATTCTATTCAGTACAATTCAATTCATTTCAATTCAATTAATTTGTAACGTAGTTTAATCTAATTCAGTTCAATTCTTTTTATTTTCATAAGAAAAATAGTAACAAATGTTTGTTTAAAAGAAAATGAAAAAATATTAATAATCTGAATAATTGTCTTACATTTTCTGAATTATAATGATTATTTTTACGGACACAGGAAACAAGACAAGAAAATTTGATTGTTTGACGTGCTGCTTTTGTATGATTTGTTTTTTTTTTTTACAAAAATGTAAACAAATTGTTTTCCATGCGAAACGAAAAATCCAAACATTAACCGTTTTCACTGGGTTTTTCCATTCTATGAAACCAACACGAGGTTTTACGAAATGTGATTTTTCGAATAAACCGAAAACCGGTTCGGAAATTTCTGTTTTTAGGACACTTGACTATCAATAGACCAAGTGGCCCATGTTACAGGCGACTGGAGTCACATTTTAAGTCAATGTATTGGTAATAGTTACAAGTACTTGTATGCCCAGTTAGTGTTTTTCAAATTAAACTGGTTCCTAACAGCACATTCCTGGGACAGTAAGGTAACACTAACAAACTGGATTGGACTATGTGGTAAAATCAGCTTCAATTGGTCTATAAAATAAGCAAGTGATGCAGCACGCTTTGGCCGAGTGTCATTCTAAGAACCCCAAGGTTCTTAATTTAATTAAGTAATCGGATGGGTAATGGGCTGACTCTGGAGCTGAGACAGTTGAGGTTCTAATGGGGACTGTACAAATGTCGGTCCCAATACTGGATTTTACCAGTTTTTTCTTTTCCGATATCATCGATTTTTGTTGATTGATGACGTGAGCGATGATACAAATTTGCTTCTGAAAATACCGTTTGGAACCGGTGTAAAACTGTAGGTCCCTATCAAAAAAAAATTGTTTTCCCGTTACATCCCATGAAGGGATTAGGGAGAGCTCCTCACAAACCAGTGAGCTGTGCGTGTTCTAGTTTTACACTCACTGAGTGGGACCTACAGTTTTACACCGGTTCTGAACGGTATTTTGAAAAGCTTTTTCATGGCTAAATACTTGATAGAGTCGCCGTCAGAGCGCGCACACTACCATTGCACCACCGGCGGCGTCCCAATCAGTGAGTGTAAAACTATAAAGCGCACAGCTCATGGATTGTGAGATGAAATGGGAAACCATTTTGGTTGTAATGGGAAACCATTTTTTTATACATTATGGTGTACTGAAAACTGGGGATTTGGAATTTCAAACGTGGGTATTGAAGATCTGATTACGGGATCGTTAAAACTTTTTTATACAAGGGTACTTATAGACCCCTATCGGACATTGAAGTTGCGGTCCCTAAAAAAATATAATTTTTTTGGTTAATATGGGGCTCAAACGATGTGTCATAATGGTCATAGATAGAAAAATATGGTTTCAAAAGTTTGGTAGCGCATTTTTTCACAGCGTCTTGAAGAGGTCATCACTACAACAAACGCATACTTTGAGGACCTTGAGAAAATCTTTTATTTGGAAGTAATAGAAAATTCCCAAAACGATGGACTAAAAGGGGACTATGTTGAGAAATAAAACACTTTTCGTGTTGTTGATACTGGGGAATAATAAAAGGGTTCAGAGACTGAGTGCTAATCATCATTGATTAACTTAGTTGCCACACGCTGAAAAATTTGTATTTTTTTGTTGTTTGGATGCAAATATGACGCGTTTGTAGCTTGTGGCAATTATAGTATACTTGTGCCCAAAACACATTGTGTTTGCTATTCAATATAACATGTTTGGGACACAATCATTAATAAGTTATAATATATGCATTTGTGACCCAAATGCGGCTTTGTTTCTTGAAAACTGCTGAAAACTAAAACGTAGCAGATAATAAAGAAACAAAAAGCAGCTGATGTTCTATTCACGGAAACAGTGCTTGCAAACATGTACATGGTTCCTGCAATATGTTGCTGGGACCGTTATGTTTCAGCGTATACGTGTCCTTAACTATGTGTTATATTTCTGTGTCTTAAAAACATCAGCTCTAAGTCATAATACTCTGTTAGCACAGTGAGTGTAGGGTATACACGTATTTTCGGAGTCAGCAAATAGAGCTCAAATACTTGGAATTTTCAATAACAGACATAAATTCGTTTGAGTTTTCTAGAATTGTTATTTCGTTCATTTTGACTCTCAACTCGATATCACATTTTTTGTTGCCAATCATTAATAAATATAGTATTTATGTGGCAATTTTGTTTTGTTCCGCAGTTTTGTAAACAAACAAAAAAAAATAATATAACAAAAAACACACATCCATACATACATAGTAAAATGTAAACCTCCAAAAAACCACCACAAATTTTAAAAACCTTTTTTTTTTGTTTCCAGCATTTGAAATACAAATAAATATTTTGTTGTTGCTTAACATGTGGCAACAAAAAATATGGGTTTTTTTATTTATACTTTTGGGTTTTAACCCGTATATTTGGTCTATACGTTTAGGTGGTTGTTGGTTGTTCCTCCTTACCCCAATGTTTGTGTATGTACACGTCGAATGTATGTACGCACGAGTATATTTCTGCAGTTCACTCTTTCCGGCATACGGGTTAGACTTAGTCCGACTCCATTTAGAACATTTCCCCCTCTACCACTTCAAATGTCAATAAACTCGTTCATATAAATTGTATTTATGTTTTTCGTTCTGGTTAAAATTTAATTCACCACGATTTTTATGCTGCTTTAAAATAACAAATTATGGATAGCGGAACAAATTTGAAAATCATTTTAAATTTTTTATTTTTTTTTTTGGGAGTAAATAAATATTGATTGTGTATTTTATAAAGTCAAGTTGATGTAAATGCGAAATGGAACAAATTTGAAAATCACTTTATATTTTTTAAATAAGTGTGTTTTTTTACCCCGCCAAAGTTAATTATAGCTTAATTTGTACGGGACAGCTAAGCGATATTAAGTGGCATTTCAATTCCCACTTAAATTCCGACTTGTGCAATGGCAATGTTGCCACATGTTAAATTTCAAGAAATGGCAACAAAAAGTTGTCTTAAATAAATTTTGTTATCATTTCTTGCGAATGAAAATGTTATCAAGGAGATACCCAGAAGCAGAAATTTGCAAAATGACTTACAAATTTTAAGTTCATTAAAATTATTTTGTGTAATCGAAGACTACGTATACTTTTATATCTCTAAGTTTGAAGGATAGACTTTTATTTCCGATAGAAAACTAAATTGGAAATAAATTGTTCACAACAACGATCGGTAAATGTTATACATATTGATCATGGTAGAATTATCTACCAGGTATAGTTGTTTCAACAGGTGATTACATTTTTTCCATGTCATTATTCGTTTCACTTGTCAAAATCTTATGTATTTTGTTTTTATCCTTTTTGTATTCTTGTATTGTTGTTATATACATATATGTATATATATGACAGAGTATGGCACGATGCACTCTTGTCAAAGCTCACTGCTTTTGGTGTCGGTGATAATTTCACTTGATTTATATCGAGTTTTTTCAGAGATCGCACTATACGAGTTGTTGTAGATGGGGTTTCATCCGACGAGCATAAATTGACTGCAGGTGTACGACAGGGCACTGTTCTTTCTCCTTCTCTTTTTCATATTTTCATTGACGATCTCCTTGGTCAGACTGTGAGTCCAATCTACTCTTTTGCGGATGACAGTAATCTCTGTCATTCTTATTCATTCGACCGTAGGCCAAGTCTTCAAGAGATTGAAGTCAAACGCCGGACGATGAATGAAACACTCGGCCGGGATCTGGTGTCCATTGTTGAGTGGGGTCGAATGAATAGAGTAGATTTTAATGCGGGTAAGACCCAGTGTTGTTTGTTATCGCATAAGCGTATTGCTGACACAGGTGTGTCGTCATTGTCTATGGACGGTGTGGATATTGATAAATCAGACGCTCTTGATGTTCTGGGCATGAAAATACAGTGTGATGTCCGTTGGGCAAAACATGTATTTGAAGTGTCGAAAGATGCATTCAAGTGTCTGGGCTTTTTAAAGCGGTGCAAGAAATTCTTCACTGCATCTGATCTTCTCAATATCTACACCACCTACATCAGGCCAAAGATTGAATATAACTCCCATACATGGGCAGGTGCTACTAGGACATCTTTGGAGCTTCTCGACCGTGTCCAGAGGAGAGCGATGGTGTTGATAGGAGACAGTAGGGTATCCAACTCTATTGTCTCCCTTGAGCATCGTCGAAATGTGGGTTTTGTGTCGCTGTTCTATCGATATTTCCACGGTATGTGTTCCTCGGACATCCGTCAACTTATGCCAGACGTGAGGATATTTAACGGAAGCACGCGCCTTTCCAGGAACTCTCATCCGTTTTTTATGGAGTGGCCGGTTGACCGCACTACATACTATAGAGAAAATTCGTTCTTCAGCCGTACAGTCCGTATGTGGTATATACTTCCGGCCAGTGTATTTCCCACCAATTGTGACATACAAAGATTCAAGCCAAATGTCAACAGACACTACTCCCTCTTTCCACCCTCCACTACCTCAATTTTCCTTCACCAACACAATGCACTGCATTTATAGGGGGCATCCCCTGAGTGTTGGTTTGATAAAAAAAAAAATAGACTAAGTTCTTCATAGAATTTATAAACCACCTACCTTGCATCTTTTATTATTTCTTCCTTCAAACCTATAATTTATCAATTTTTTTTTATTTAAAATGTGTTTTTTTTTTCAGACTAATCAAATTGCCGAAAATGATCGTAACTATTATCTACGTAAGAAGCCGGCCTCTGTCGTAGAGCGAGCTAAATTTGTATGCTACACATGTGGAACTGATGCTCCATCCTCACAACTAAGACTGGTCTATTGTTGTCCCAATGCCGAAAGGGAACCCTACTATCCGTTTATAAAAACAATGACTGCTTATAAAAACGCTAGTCCTATAAGTCCACAAGGTAAGTTTAGCACCGCCACCCATGGTAGAATTATCTATTAGGTAGTCGCATTAGCAATTCCGTGGTTAAGCTGTCAAAATTAGCTGAATAATGAAAAACACTACTATGTACACAAAATGTGAAAAATTTTATAAGCTTGTCTTACTTGATACAAAGTCTATGCTATTAAATTACATTTTGATTGAAATTCTTTGAATTTTATTAACAAACTAAAGGAAACAAAATCGAATTTGACAGTTTACCCATGGAAAAGATGAAAAAACCACGAATCAGCTGGGCTGACGCGTTTACCCGATAGATAATTTTACCATGCCGCCACCCTTGCTTGTGCACAATTCTGATAGTAATCGAGTCTTATAACTATTTTCAGGTATGGTACAAATATGTTCCACATGTTATGAAAAACACTCTAGTCGTGCCGAAGGTGTTCAACTGTCAGTGAACGTAAATTCATCGGCTGCAGAAAAGGTAATAATCAAGCAGATAACATTCATCTCAATTGATTTTTTTCAACGCCATCTATCATCCATCATTCATCTTAAAATGTTTTAATTGGACAGGACGACAGGTCATACGTGTGGCTTTAATTTATGTGATTCTATTTTGTTTTTTCTTGTAATGACAGAGATGGGAAGAAAAGCAGATAATTTTCCATTCCCATTGATATTTATAGATAACCTCATTGTCGTCGTCTACTCTATGTACGAGTATTTACATTCCCATTTGTCTACCACTTCGTTGTACATATTTAGTTGGTGGGGGCTAGTGAAGCATAAGTAATCAAGAATAAAAAAGAAATGATGCCAACACATGTTATTTGCTATGATTACATTCCCAATGATATGATGAGGAGGAACCTCATCCTCATCCTCATCAGTCAGCAGCAGCATCATTGCGTGAAATCTCAATAATAAACATCGGAGTCGTCACATGTCGTTATCACCAAACACAACAGTGGCATTATCTGTTCGGCACAAGTAAAAGCTATAAGAGCAGTAGCCTTAATTTTAGGTCCAGTTTTTTTTTTACAATTTTTTCCATATAAGTAGCAGCAAAGTGCGGCAACAGCAACAACGGAGATAGCAATGCCAAAGTTGTGCGTTTTAACATGAAAGGTTATCGCGCTACAGCAATGAAACGTACAGACAAGTCAGATTACGGGTGAAAGGTTTATTAAAGGTGGTCACAATTTTTATTTCTACTGATACTACAGACAGACTTTCCTACATGCGATAGTGATTAAGTCTTTGGAAAATATTTACCACAGTTCTCTACGTATTATGGAGGCACCGTGAAGGCAATAAATGTTATCTCCGGGGATGAGAGAGCCAACATAACGAGAAGAGGGAATTGGAAGAGCTCCGCTGTGTGTTAGTACTACCATGAGGTTGTTGAATCACGAAACTTTGGTTAAATCGTGTTATATGAATTATAATCGACTTAGAAATTTCCGAGATTATTATCTTATCACCTTTGTGGGCTGTCATTTCGTTTGTTGTGGGACGGTGTTTGTTTGTTGGTTGTATGCACGTATAAATTACTATAATCGCACTTTGTGGTTTGTTATAAATCGACTAAAATAGACTATGTTCAATTTGTTGTCAAATGACTGTGGATTTATTTTGAATTGTATAATATGTGATTAACTTTAAATAAATAATGAACTTTGGGGTAATTACCATGATTTGTGGTTATAGAATAATAATTCGGCAATGAAAATTAAATAATAACAAATGTCAACATTGTTGTTTTTTAAATAAACAATCAACTGATAATAAAAATCAATATATATAAGTACACATATTAGTTTTAAAACGGGTGTCCCAAAGTTCACGCAAGAATTGAATTTCGCGCGATTTGTGCAATACAAGGGACAATGTGACAGCTGACACTATAGGGCCTGGTAGAATATGTAAGGTAATCTTGTTGAACAGCTGATTTGAGCTTTTTTCTGACTTCTGTATTTCACTTGTTTCAAATTCACATGTTGTGTTTTTCCACTTTTGTTTACTTTTATTAGTGATAATCATGTAATCATAAACGAGTTTAGTCAGGGGGATTCTATGGCACAGCTGATCGAATAGGTCAATGGAAATGATGGAGAATGAGAGACCAAAGAAGACAGGAACTAAGTTTAAATCATAGAGTAATCTCAGACTAGAGAGAATATTTGGCTCATCTGACGTTTCCTTTCACACTCTTCGTGATGCGGTCGGTGTGATAGAGAAATGTTTGACGAAAAGTGATATACGCCAGGTGGAATTACAATAACTTCTTGCTTTAATTTTTCATGCCATTTTGGTAAAAAACTGTGAAATTTAAATGTGTTTTAAACTTTTTTATTGACTGTTATTGTTAGCATACATTTGTGTTGTATTTAACACAATAATTTTAACACACAAAACGAAATGCCGTTGTGGTTATTTTGTTCGTTGTTTTGAACCATTGCCTCTATCTGGTATTAGTAAAGCAATTCTTTTCAACATCAAACGTAAATATCACACCAGGCCAAATGTCATAAATTTGGTGGGAGAACTAGTAGATCTACTATAAGTATTAATCTATGGTTTAAATAGTGTTTATTGATACTAATGACATCTAAATTATGTTTTATGTTGTTTGCATTGAACGAAAATACGCATTTCCTTTAATTTCTGTCCGTTTTATATCCAACGATAATAAAACTCTATGAAATGGCCTACTACATCGTCGTCATGAAGAGGCAGCGCAGAGAGTAATGGAAACTCTTAAGTATTTCTCTATGGTCTATCTGACTTATTCTGCAGTGCTTCATGGTTAGAGCTACATGACGCAACAACGCGTTTCCATTGTTGAACAATATTTTAAAAATTACGAAGATTTGACGGCAACAGTTCCCTATTTTCATCTTCAGCGATGAGGGTCATTTTCATCCTGATGGCTTGATGAATCATAATTTTCTTTTTAATTTATCGATCTGTAAAAGATTATGTTTTTCAATCATCATACGGTTCAAGATCTTTTTTTCATTTAAAAAAATTTGTAATAGAAAATAGTTTTTACAAGAAACAATAAAATTGATTATTTCGGTGGATGGTGGGGAACAAGATGTATTAATAAAGGTGAGGGCATATCACAGCTGATTTGCTTTGTTTACATTTGTACGATTAACATAAGTTGTTTACTTATTGTTATCGGCATTGTTTTGATGCAAATAAATAAAGCGACGCGGTTTAAAGTGGCAAAATAGCAAGAATCAATAAAAAGGAAAATAAATAAAAAGAGTCTGTTGCCTTTAGATAAGTCTTCACTCCACTGTTTTTGTTTCTACCAGGGGGTTTCTATGGCACAGCTGATCGAAAAGCTACTAGGGAAATGTTGTAGAATGAGAAACCAAAGAAGACATGCAGATTATAGACCATGCATCAAGCTAAGTTTAAAAGTGTTTGATGCGAACGATAGCTAAATTATGTTTGTATCGATTGAAAATTCGCATTCCCTTTTATTCTGTCCGTATTGTGCCAAAGAGTAAATTACCAAAGCAACTGGAACTCGTTGAAATGGCCTACTACCTCGTCGCCATTAAGAGAACACGAAGATAGGCATATAAGCTATTTTCTATTGCTCTGTGTTTCTACACAATCCGGAGAGTTTTAATGCTGCTTTCTTTTCTCCCAATATATGTATAAAGTGTAGCATTTGACCAAATATAACATTGTTAAACATACAATTACATTATTATTTGAAAATATCTTGCACTATATATTTAAATGACTCCATCACATACAAATACAATAATACATTACTGATTTGCTTCTACAGCTGATTAAATTTTCACATTTTGTTGCCATTTAAATCAGCTGACATTGACAACTTATGCAAACCAAAGCGAAAACAAAATGGCTACAAAATCTACGGCTTCCACCTTTTCAATATATCTTAGTTGGGAATATACCTATTTCGATGCCCTCCAAGGCATCTCATCAGCTCCTTTCTCCACAAGTATTTGGGTATATTGATCACACATTATAGAGATAAATTAACATCCAAAACAATACCTTACCAAAATCATCACTATTCACAATTTCGTGGATATGTAGGCTTTCATTGAATTGCTCTCAACAAGATGGTGCCACATGTCAAACAGCCTGAGAAACAACTCGATTACTGCATCAATCATTTTCTGTTTGTGTAATTTCTCGTCTTGATGATCAGATTGTGTGAACCAGGTCATAGGATTTGTCGTCGTTAGACTTTTTTTCGTTGGTGTTTTTTTTCATGTCAACATTCCCAATATCACCCACTCCTTGAAGGTGGAAATTGGACGCTGTATCTATATATTTCAGGCAAATTCATGCAAATGGTCATGTACAATTTCTACTAGGAGTGTGTACGTGCCAGCAAAGCCGTAAATGTCATTTACCCGATATTCTATTCCATTCATATGTTATCCTGTATACTTTGAGGAATCAATAAAAGATTAAGGATGGTATTCTATAAGTCGTGAATCAGTCACTTCTGGTTACTTTTGTCGTCTTGGTAGTTTATAAAACGTTACAGCTGTTCGGTGACTACCTGCGTTGAGTTACATTATTTAATGGGTAGTTTATAAAACGCAGCGCAACGTTTTTGATCACTTCAGCCGTCAAATTGAACACGCCACAGTTTTTCGCGTTAGTTGATGAAATTACAAATTTAAAGAAAAATGTCGATCGAGGATAGGCAGATGGATGTAGTTTGCATTTCATTTCTTATAAATAGTTACCAATTTTGGCTGAAGTGCATTCGACGGATAGAGCTCAAACTTTTTTTTTTAAATAATTCAAACTTTTACTATTTACGCACTGAAATTCTTATTTACAATAATAAAATTAGAAATGGAACGTTCAAATAAATAATGCGTTGCAAAACTATTATAATTATATTTAAAAATTATAGACATCAGTTGATGTTGACAATAATAAACAAAAGAACCAATACATTACAATTTGAAAAGACAACTAATTTAATATATGTAGATGGGGAAATTTATTGGACATTGAACCCCAAAATAGTATAGGTTTTTTACACACTTTATGTGAATATTGTTGGTATTTGCAGTATTATAAATAATAGCAATCTGAAAATCTGTTGATCTACTGAAATAGAGCTACATTTTTTTAATCTTTTTCATTCTGAGAATTTCACTCAAGATAACTTTTTCTGATCTATAATTATTTATTTTAGTTTGGCAACTCTATACACCGCATATGTCAGTGACAGCATACGTAAACAAACGCAAGCGCGAAGTGATATATAAACTACCATTTTTTGTCTTTGTGCGTTCGCGTTAGCTTTTGCGTTCACTTTCGGGACTTTTAGAATACTACCCTAAAAGTATTTGACCATAAACCTGTGTTTTATGACAAAATTACTTCGTGCGTGAATTTTATGTCACCGTTTAGTAGTAGTTAGAACTGAATGAGTTTCGAAGAATGTAATTCAGTTGTATGCTAGTCATTCATCCTGTTATAATTTTCAATGTTTATTGTGAATTAAGAGCTCAATGGCTTTACATTTTGACATTGGGGAGTTTATATTAACATAAGCAAAAAAATGACGCAAGTAGGTAGGGAATAGGGGACACTTGTACTGGTTTAAGAAATTAAACCAAAGTTAGATATTAACAATGAAAGCGTGTTTTTCCTTCCAAGTACCCAAGTACCAGTGTTGCCACTTTCTGGATAATTATTCAAAAATGGGATAATTTCCAACTTTTTGAATAATTTTTGGATAATGATATTTTTGTGCAGTTTTTGTGTAAATTCACTTGTCAGAACATGCCATGTGTTGAAACTTTAAATTTGCATATCCATAACCCTTTTGATAACTCCGTCATAAGCCTGGTGTTCAGTTTTTATGCCATTTTTGTTGCCATAAGAAGTACGTGTATAAAAAAATAACGAAAATTTCATGAACTGCAAACTTCGCTCACGCTTCATTTGCTTGGAACTCAGCTCTGCGAACGTTTCGCAGACAAAATCAATTACAGGGTTGCTACACCAAAGTTATTTCGTACGAAAACAATTGAATAAGAATTGTTTGGTAGCGAAATTTTGGACATTTCGAACAAAAAGTACCACCACATGCGTAAAAATGAGTGTAAAACTAGAGAAAATATAAAGGAAATATTTGCAAGGTAAATCAAAGATAGGTGGAAACTCTCCGCAACAAAATTTTCCGTTTAGAGATAAACAAAAAAAAATTGCTTACGAAAACTTTGTAAGAACTGAATACGGGGCTATAATATCTCCTTTTGCAGATAAACATCCACAGATCCACAGGTTGACCGCAACATGCCAATTTTACTATATCACTACCTGGTAGCAGCAAAGGTTCGCACAAGATTAAGTAGAGCGAAAATCGTACGAAACCAGACGCAGAGGAAGCTGGACATCGGAAAGCTGCAATTACCAGAGGTAGCCACAGCCTACTCAAGGAAGCTGTCGCAACTTTTGGCACAGAACCCACCCCCTCCCGATGACGATCCTGATGCGCAGTGGAAACCCATTTCCGACTCTATAAAAACTGCCGCAACAACCGTACTTGGTTTCGAAAAACCGCTTCGCAACAAACCGTGGTACGATGAAGAGTGTCGCATAGCAAATGACGAAAAGAACGCTGCACGTATGGTAATGCTTCAGTCAATTGCAACGCGAGCTGCAACTGAGCGGTATAGGGAGAAGAGAAAGGAGGTAAACCGTCTCTTTAGGCGTAAGAAACGGCAGTGGAGAAAACGCGAGAGTGAGAAAATTGAGACATACAGAAGGAAGAACGAAGCCCGAAAATTCTACCAAAAAGTTAAAAACGGAACTAATGGACATGGTTCAGGGCCCCCCTTCTGTAAAGACAAAGACGGAAATCTCGTCGCAGATGTGCAGAGCATGTTGGGAATATGGAGAGAGCATTTCTCCGCGCTACTAGTACCTGAGATATCCGATGACGATGGGACAATCGATCACAATATGGACGACGACGTCGATTGCCCCCCTCCTAACCAAGACGAGGTCAGAACAGCTATTGCCCGGCTTAAGAACAACAAAGCCGCAGGAGCCGATGGATTACCGGCGGAGCTGTTTAAGGCTGGCGGCGATGAGCTGATAAGGTGCATGCATCAGCTCATTAGCAAAATTTGGTTAGATGAATGCATGCCCGGCGATTGGAGTCTCAGTGTACTATGTCCCATATTTAAAAAAGGTGACCCGAGTATTTGTGCCAACTACCGTGGAGTAAGCCTTTTATCCATAGCATATAAGGTTCTATCAAGTATAATGTGCGAAAGACTAAAACCAATTATCGCTGACCTGATTGGACCATACCAGTGTGGCTTTAGGCCTGGAAAATCGACAACTGACCAGATTTTCACGCTACGCCAAATCCTGGAGAAGACACACGAAAAACAAATCGACACCTATCATCTATTTATCGATTATAAAGCAGCCTTCGATAGTCCGATACGGGAGAAACTCTATGAAGCAATGTCTGAGCTTGGTATTCCTGCAAAACTCATACGCCTTTGCAGGATGACCTTGACGAACACCAAATCCGCAGTGAAAGTTGGTAAGGATCTTACCGAACCTTTCGAAACTAAGCGAGGCCTCAGGCAAGGCGACACCCTATCGTGCGATCTCTTTAACATCTTAATGGAGATCATTATGAGAAAAGCTGCAGTCAATATGAATAAAACCATCAGCAGCAAAAGTCACATGCTGCTCGCGTATGCTGATGATATAGATATCATTGGGCGCACAATTAGAGAAGTTACTGCGGTTTTTTCGAGAATTGAGAAGGAGTCAGCAAAAGTGGGTCTGACGGTGAATGAGGACAAGACAAAATTAATGGTTTCAACGAACAGGGCCTCCACGCGATTAGACCAAAGCGTGAACGTTGATAACCGTTATAACTTCGAGGTAGTGGACGAATTTATATACCTCGGATCTGCCGTGAACAAAAACAACAACGTCAGCCTTGAGATCAAACGGAGAATTGTGCTTGCGAATAGATGTTATTTTGGGCTAAGCAAGCACTTTAGAGATAAAGCCCTCTCTCGAGTAACAAAAGTCCAGCTGTACCAGACTCTCATTCAACCTGTCTTGCTTTATGGCGCAGAATCCTGGGTCCTATCGCAAGCAGACGAAACATCTGTAGGAGTCTTCGAGAGAAAAATACTCCGAAAAATTTATGGCCCTATAGTGCACAACGGCGAGTATCGGCGACGCATGAATCATGAGCTGTATGAGCTTTATCCTGACATTGACATAGTTAAGCGGATCAAGATAACGCGATTGCGCTGGCTAGGCCATGTCAGTAGAATGGATGAAGATGAACCAGCGCGAAGACTTTTCGAAACCGAACTCGAAGGAAGACGAAAAATAGGAAGACCAAGACTCCGCTGGAGGGATCAGGTTGACGAATCCCTGCGTACACTTGGTATTGCCAACTGGAGAGATAAAGCAAAAGATCGAACTGGTTGGCGAAATATGTTATCTTCGTTTTGTAAGGTCCCTGACCCCCTGGGGTTGTCCTAGACCGGATAAGCAAAAGTATATTTAAAATATTGTTCGATGAATAGTGATGGTATTTCTAAGTGTTTTCTGGTGGGAATTTTTTCGATATACGATATCTATTTTATTTTTAACGTGACAGCTCGTTGTACCAGTTTATTGGTCTCGAAAGGTGGGATATAAAATCTCACGTATATTCGCTGTATATTGTCAAATTTGAAAAGTATCTTCAGTGTAGAAAGCTTGAAAAAATACTATTAAAACTTTGGAATTTCATTATTCTACTGCAAGCAAAATTCGAAATTTTTAATTTTGGGAAGTGACTTTTTGGCAAACAGTACAATAATTTCAAAATATGACCAACGGAAAAAAGTCTTTGTATGAATGAGGTTATATCCAAGACTTTAACCCTAGAACGTCATCCTTATTTTTTGTACACTATCGTCATCCTTAGTCATTTTGACAAAAATTAAAAACGTTATTTTTGTATTTAGTTAATTTTTAATTAATATTTAACAAAAAATCAGTTTGCAAAGGCGCCACGAAATAACCCCCAATGAAATAATCCCCAAAAAAATCAGGAAAAACGAATTTGGGGATAATTGTCTAATTTTCGGGAGTTATTCCATTTTTCGTATGTAAAAAGCCCCAAATTTTTTTTGGGGGATAGTTTCATTGTGGTTTTGGTTGTGGGGGTTACTTTATATTATTTGGGGTTTATTTCATTTCCGCAAGAAATTACCCTTTTTACAATAATGAATTCCTCTAAATTCTTTAATAATAATATTATAGTTAATAATAACTATTTTGGGGTTTATTTCATTTACTTGGGGCTTGCTTCATTGGGGGATATTTCTTTTCTATTTTGGGGGTTACTTCATTAGGCGGTAGTACCGATATCTTTTGGGGTTCTTTCATTTCTAATTTGGGTTTTTTTTCATCTTGGTTGGGCTTTATTTCATTTTGGGGTTATTTCATTTGATTTGGGGGTTATTTCATTGGGGGTTATTTCGTGGCGCCGTTTGCAACCAACCGAAAAAAACATATACATACATATAAGCCCGAAAATGAAATCACGCGTCGTCGTTTTGACGAAGGATGGCGGTACAGGGTTGTGGACGGTTAACCCTGCTGTTAGATTAGGACCATTTGGTCCAAATTTTTTCTGTTTTCCCTTGTAACTTTGGAACGGTGATATATACTGACTAAATTTTTCTGCTAATGGGGTCTTTTAATAAAACAATGTTATGTGCGAAAATTAAATTTTCTAACTTTATTCAGGACTGAGAAAAATACAAAATGACGAATCTTAGATTAGAGGACCATTTGGTCAATAGTACATTTTTTCATTACCAAGCGAATGTAAATTCATGTCAAATATTTAGAAGATGTTTTTGATATGTCAAATACTTGCTTTAGAAATTATTGAACCAAAATAGTTACAAAGGATAAGATAAAATTATTATTTTGGATGAAAATTCCAGTATGGACCAAATGGTCCCTCAATCTAAGATTCGTAAGTTTTTTCATTACCAAGCGAATGTAAATTCATGTCAAATATTTAGAAGATGTTTTTGATATGTTAGCGGATGTTTTTGATATGTCAAATACTTGCTTTAGAAATTTTTGAACCAAAATAGTTACAAAGAATAAGATAAAATTATTATTTTGGATGAAAATTGCAGTATGGACCAAATGGTCCCTCAATCTAAGATTCATAAGTTTTTTCTAATCTAACAGCAGGGTTAACATTTCAAAGCCCGTAGATATTATGCAGCAAGAAAGATGCAAAGGATGGTAGCAATTTAGTTTGATTAAATCGAAAATCGTTTTATTCATTGGAAAAAAAATAAAAATAAATTGTGTAATTTCAAGTGATTTTGAATAATTTTTTAACATCCCTTGTGTAACTTTGGCCTACACTGGTGGCAACACTGCCAAGTACTCATATCATTTAGGTGTCGACAAATTTATCGAGTTACCTGGGTAGAAAGAGTTTTAAAAAATGCTTGAACCGGTCACAGTTCGTGGGAAATATTCGTAAGAAATTTTGACATTTATCTCTAAATGGAAAATGTTGTTACGGAGAGTTAAATGGCCCTTAGATCTGGGCATAAGTTGCAGCGACTTCAAGTTGACACCGGTTTGTACTTATTAGGGATGCCAAACGGGAAATCCGGAATCCCGGGATTTTTCGGGATTGATGAATCCCGAATCCCGGAATTTACTTATTAAATTTTTCAGGATTTTTATTAATTTTGAAAAACATTAAACTAAAAACAATATAAAAAGTTCAGTGTGGTCTTATTTTTTGGAATGTGCAAAACTGGTTTAAAAACTAATGGCGGCTCTACAAAAGGCTTAAAACCATCTTAACGTAACTTGATTTTGGCATATGAATGTTTATTATAAGGCTTACTCTCTCCAACAATTATAAAATGTATTGCATCGGGTAGAACATGTTATTTTGAGCAAAGAAAGTAAAATAAAAAAATCGGTGCATAGTTTCGGAGTTATGGACCCCGACATTTCGGATACTTTTTCCACTAATGTACCGTGTAAAGCCATTGATACCACTTTTTTCTATAAAATAAGTGATAACAAACTCAAAAAATAAAGTAGCATTTTTCGATAAGTCGCTTAGTTATCGAGTTATCGGATGTTTACGTTTCTCAAACAAAAATGTAAAAAATTTTTTGAAATAATTTTTGTTTTGTTTAGGAAAAAAAAAATAAAATAAATTTTTACAAAAACAAAAATAAATAAATTTTTGTTTTTGTTTTGTTAATTTTTCTAAATTGTCAACATCCGATAACTCGTTAACTAAGCGACTTATCAAAAAGTGCTACATTATTTTATGAGTTTGTTTTGAATTCTTTTATACAAAAAAACTGATATCAATGGCTTTACACGGTACGTTAACGCCATAACCCTCTCACATATCCGAAATTTCAGGGCCCATAACTCCGAAACTATGAATTTGCCCCGATTTTGTCATTTTACTTTTTTTGCTTAGAATAACGTATTCTACCCCCTTGTGGTTGTTTTTTTGGAGTGTAAGCCGTACAATAGACCTGTTCCCAAACAAAAATTAAAAATAGAATCCCAAAAAATCACGGGATCCCGAAAATCCCGAATCCCGGGATTTTTTTAAAATCAGTCCCGTTTAGCATCCCTAGTACTTATACTTATGTACTTATCCGGTCTCGAAAATCCCCGGGGGGTCCGGGACCTTACAAAACGAAGTTAACATATTTCGCCAACCAGTTCGATCTTTTGCTTTATCTTTCCAATTGGTAATACCAAGTGTACCCAGGGAATCGTCAACTTGATCCCTCCAGCGGAGTCTTGGTCTTCCTATTTTTCGCCTTCCTTCGAGTTCGGTTTCGAAAACCCTTCGTGCTGGTGCGTCTTCATCCATTCTACTGACATGGCCTAGCCCGCGCAATCGCGTTATTTTGATCCGCTTAACTATGTCGATGTCTGGATAAAGCTCATACAGCTCATGGTTCATGCGTCGCCGTTGTGCACTATAGGGCCATAAATCTTCCCGACTATTTTTCTCCCGAAGACTCCCACAGATGTTTCATCTTCTTGCGATAAGACCCAGGATTCTGCGCCATAAAGCAAGACTGGTTGTATGATAGTCTAGTATAGCTGGATTTTCGTCATTCATATCTCTAAAGTGCTTGCTTAGCCCAAAATAACATCTATTCGCAAGCACAATTCTCCGCTTGATCTCAAGGTTAACGTTGTTGTTTTTTTTTTACGGCAGATCCGAGGTATATAAATTCGTCCACTACCTCGAAATTATATCGGTTATCAACATTCACGCTTTTATCTAATCGCGTGGAGGCCCTGCTCGTTGAAACCATTAATTTTGTCTTGTCCTCATTTACTTTCAGACCCACTTTAGCTGATTCCTTCTCAATTCTCGAAAACTCAGCAGTAACTTCTCTAATTGTGCGCCCAATGATATCGATATCATCAGCATACGCGAGCAGCATGTGACTTTTGCTGCTGTGATGTTGACTGCAGTTTTTCTCATAATAATCTCCATTAAGATGTTAAAGAGATCGCACGATAGGGTGTCGCCTTGGCTGAGGCCTCGATTGGTTGCGAAAGGTTCGGTTAGATCCTTATCAAATTTCACTGCGGCTTTGATCATCCTGCAAAGGTGTATGAGTTTTGCTGGAATACCAAGCTCTAATATTGTTTCGTAGAGTTTCTCACGTATCGTGCTTTCGAAGGCCACTTTATAATCGACAAATAGGTAATAGGTGTCAATTTGTTTTTCATGGGTCTTCTGCAGGATTTGTCGTAGCGCAAAAATCTGGTCAGTTGTCGATTTTCAGTTCGACACTGTTTCGGTCACTGGTCAGTTTTTTCGACACTGGTATGGTCCACACAATATGGTCCAAGCGATAATTGGTTTTAGTCTTTCGCACATTATACCTGATAGAACCTTATATAATATGCAAAAAAGGCTTATTCCACGGTAGTTGGCACAGAGACTCGGCTCACCTTTTTTTTTTTAAATATGGGACATAGTACACTGAGACTCCAATCGCCGGGCATTCATTCATCTAATCAAATTTTGCTAATGAGCTGATGCATGCACCTTATCAGCTCATCGCCGCCAGCCTTAAACAGCTCCGCCGGCTATCCATCGACTCCTGCGACTTTGTTGTTCTTAAGCCGGGCAATAGCTGTTCTGACCTCGTCTTCGTTAGTAGGTGGGCAATCGACGTCGTCGTCCAAATTGTGATCGATTGTCGCATCGTCATTGGATATATCAGATAACAGTAGCGCGGACAAGCTCTGCACATCTGCGCTGAGATTTCCATCCTTATGTTACTGAACCATGTCCGTTAGTCCCGTTCTTGACTTTTTGGTAGAATTTTCGGTCTTCGTTCTTCCTTCTGTATGTCTCAATTTTCTCACTCTCGCGCTTTCTCCACTGCCGTTTCTTACGCCTAAAGAGACGGTTTAGCTCCAGTCTTTTCTCCCTATACTGCTTAGTTGCAGCTCGCGTTGCAATTGACTAAAGCATTGCCATACGTGCAGCGTTCTTTTCATCATTTGCATTGCGACACTCTTCATCGTACCATTGCACACAGGGCCAGATAGATCGATTTCCGGCCAAAAGTCGTTATTGGTAAATTCACAAAAAGATGTATACCAATTTGTTGGGTACATATAAGAGCAGGTTTCTTGAATGTATCATTATGATCGAATTACACCATTTCCCTCGACAGGTATTCAAAGTTAAAAAAGTTTGATAAAAAAATTGTATAATTGGTAATTGTTTTTTAATTTTTTTTAGAAATTTCTATTGGTAATGATTAAGTTTATATTTGCGTGGTTCAACGTTAGATATAAGCCTTTGTAACAAAATTAACATTAAAAAATATGACTAATTTTGTTGATAGCAATTGACGTTTTTGTGAAAAAAATTATGCTTTTTTAGTTATTTACCTCCTGCCGAAAAAATCCTCAGCGATCCTCAGTTCGATACAATCAGTCTATATTTTTTTTATATAGAATGGATCCATATCTTTCAAAAAAGTTGCCCAAACTTGCCCAAAATGATAAATGGCGAAACTAAACCAATTTTTGATAGTGGTCCTACAATTATTTAAAAAAATATTTTTACTCTTTGCTGTGCCAAAGCGAAAGTTTTTGCACAGTAGTAAAAATTTGACAGTTCGTAGGTGACGGAGATTAAAGACGCGTCTGAAATATAATGTTTGTTTACACATTACTGATGGCCACAGGTACAAGCCGACATAAAAAGTTCTTTACTGCGGCGGCCATAAAATTCTAACTGCGTTGGGTAAAGTTAACAATTAAATAAAGTTTTTTAAAACAAACTTATGATGTTAAAAATAAAAATATGCGTGTAACTGAGGGAAAATATTAATAATTTATTTTATTCAAATCGATTAGGACACTTTAATGCAATGCATAAACTACAAAATTCCGGCGGCACCCCGCCGCACAAAATATATCGACAACGGCAGCAATTCGGTTCTGTGCTATGCAATATACTTCGGCCCTGGTGTTTGTATTGTGGTTGTCAAGTAAGCTTTGATAATTTTGCTAAAATTTTGTTTACATAAAACAAAAAAATATTAAAGTTTTAGAGGTGTTTGCTAAAAAAGTGTTTAAATCAAAAAGTATTTTTAAAAAGTGAAGCGTTAAAATGGCGAAACTTACAAAAAAAGAAGTAATTGATTTAATTTATAAAAATAATAATATAAATACAACAGTTTCCCAAGTGTTAAATAAATTAAATATGTCCGCAGATAATATTATTGAAAAAGACCTTAAACGTCTAAGAAACTCTTTGTCATTGCTGAAATCTAGACACATAACAAAATTTAATGCTGCACGTAGAATGAAAAGTCGTTATGATTTTGAGAATTCAGATTGGCTTAGCTCGGAATGTATTTTTAGTATTTCCAATTCGGAAAACATGCAAAATATATCTCAAAGCAGATTAATTAATGGTAGACCCACCATTCAGTTCGAGCAACAAAAAGAAAGAACTCAGCGTAGATATGTATCAACACTTAGTGCGAATGCAAACCACAATCCAGAAAGATTGCTCATAGCATGTCGCTATGCTGCGAAACGGCAAGGAAATAATGATTTATGTAACGTTGTTAATGAGGTGCTGAAGTCCCCAGAGCAACCAACAAAAATAAGAAAATGTATTGCAGTCGCGAGTAGCATAAGAATTAAAACAGCAGAAGAAGCTTTGTCTTTTCTTTTAAACAACTCTATTATAAATGCAATGAATTTACAATCCCGTCTTAAAAACAAAAAAAATATGGAAATACCGGATGCTGTAAAAAAATTGTTAGCCGTTATAGTCCAAGGTGAGGAAGAAGATGATGATGATGATGAAGAAATCGTGAAGAATAATGAAGATAATGATGTTCTAATTGCTGGACTAGATGATATTGAACTTTCTGATGAAGATGAGCCAAACATTTAATAACCATAATTTTAATAAAATTCAAAAATAATCATTAAAAATTATCTTGTTTTTTTTTAAATGTTGAGCATAGATTCAGAAACTATTAAATACTCTTAAAACTAATTTTAAGTACATCATGCCAATATAAAAAGTTAAGCCGCCATTTTGTTTCCACCATATTGAATTTTAAAAAGTTCACCAGTTAATTTTTCATGTAACAGACCGGCAAATCCACCACACCTATATTTTTTGGTAGCTTCAGCTTATGAATAACTTGTGACGAACTTTAAGGACCATATTAGGCCGCCATTTTGTTTTTAAAAATTCGAGGTAGCAATTCTGATTGAGTAACTCCAAGACCCCCTTAAACCAAAAATTTAAGTGAAAACGGACAATTTTTAAAAAAATTTGTCCGCCATATTGGATCCGCCATTTTGATTTTTTTAGTTTTGAGTTAAATTTTGAAATCAACGACCCCGAAATCCTATAGAAACACAATTTCAGCCAGATCCAGCATCGATAAAGACTTTTGGCCGGAAATCGATCTGTCTGGCCCTGTGTGCATTGTTTGTTGCGAAGCGGTTTTTCAAAACCAAGTACGGTTGTTGCGGCAGTTTTTATAGAGTCGGAAATGGATTTCCAATGCGCTTCAGGATCGTCATCGGGAGGGGGTGGGTTCTGTCCCAAAATTTGCATGAGCTT
This sequence comes from Phaonia tiefii, assembly GCA_963931995.1. Lineage (NCBI taxonomy): Eukaryota > Metazoa > Arthropoda > Insecta > Diptera > Muscidae > Phaonia > Phaonia tiefii. The sequence continues at coordinate 43,523,001 of OZ008371.1, forward strand.
CCTTGAGTAGGCTGTGGCTACCTCTGTTAATTGCAGCTTTCCGATGTCCAGCTTCCTCTGCATCTGGTTTCGTACGATTTTCGCTCTATCTGATGAGAACCTTTGCTGTTACCAGGTAGTGATCAGAATCGATGTTAGCTCCTCTGATCACTCGTAAGCCCATTACATTGGATGAGTGCCTTCCATCAATTACCACGTGATCAATTTGGTTCTTCGTTCTTTGATCAGGGGATACCCAAGTAGCCTTGTGAATGTTTTTATGTTGGAATCTTGTACCACTAATGACCATGTTTATTGCCGCGCGGTAAAGTCAACCAGTCTCATACCGTTGTCGCAACTATGAGCATGTAGACTGAAATTGTCAATAGTTGGATGAAACACATTCTCCCTGCCTACTTTAGCGTTAAAATCTCCTAGTACAATCTTAATATCATAATCATAAAATTAGCTCTTATCGGTTTAAAATGTGAGCCGATTTGACCAACTCGCCCGATTTGACCCACTGATCCAATTTTAAAGTTAGTTACTTATTTCAAAAACATTCGAAATTTGTAAAAAAAAAAAAACTGAAAAAACCAATAGGCGCCAACTTCATTTTTCGGTTGTGACGCCGTCTTAGATAATTTTGTGTCGGCGCGGAGTTTGTCTAAGAACGGAGTTGCCAACCGAAATGTCAATTTAATCTCAAATTGGGTGGTGTAAATGGCAAAGATTAGAGAACAAGGTTATCGCTAACCTGACCGCGATAAACTGCGGTGTAAATACGACGTTAAAAGTAGATTCAACAAAAAAATCAACCCAGAAGTTGGTCAACTTTTTGATTTTCACCCATATAGGGTATTTGATTTTTTTTGTATATGTAGGGAACATTGATAAATTGGACCCATTGGCTTTTTACGTTACGCGTGAATATAATAAATAATATAAAAATAAACTGATGGAAGCTTTATATCATTCTATTGTGAAAATCCCGTTCCATTGTTTGGAACTAGTATTTCTATACTAGAGATAAAGGTATTATTCTCCATCCAAACAACAGCAGGAATTAACATTGCAAAGCCATTGGTTTGGGGAAAAAAACTAAGCCTTTGTTGCGACTTTGGAAATAGTAGTGAACCAGTTCACGAGCGTCTCACAAATTAGTGGCACTGGAACTGGTTCTTATTTAACTAGTTGGACCGTCTCCTATTAGAAAGGGTACTTACTATCTTTATTACCTACTAATAGATTTTTTGATAATTTTTTTTACTAAAATATCGTACGAATTGATAAGCCAAACACAATAACACCCAACCATTATTCTTGTTCAAACAACTTGACCCACCCAAAAAGACGTCATTATCTGTAACAGATGTTTATGGCGCGAAAACAGCCACTCGTATATATTTTTTTTATAATAACATCCACCACCAACAGGTCAACGTCTTTATAACCGACAACAACAACAGCAACAATAATAAATAATTCAAACCAATTAAATAAATTTCAAATCTCGTATACATGTATAATCAGATATTTTGTGTTAAAGTATTCAATTTCATGGTATGATGAAAGATAGAATACGATAGGGTACAGTATGAGCGGGGGTACACACAGTACAGTACACTGTCCCAACCCATTAACCTCAATTAGCAACTCAAAACGTTTTGACTTCAGTTAATATGTTTAAAACTATTCCAAACACACTATCTATCATTAGCAAATAAAAATATGTAGTAATAATAATAACTATAATACTGATAATAATATCTTTACTTATTCCGAGTAGTGGTGTGTGGTGGTGTGGCCTGGAAGTATTTCCCATACTCGATAGTAGTCATATAATTATCGACAATTATCAATAGCACTTCAAAACAGAAAAAAACCAGATAAGTTTCGAGGAATGTTCAAAAACAAGACAACAAAATCCCAAACAATATGATAAACAGTAAAGGAAACAATATAAATAGAATAAACATTAAAAAAAATATAAAAAAAAAATTCAAAATATGGATAATCAAATATTGACTTGACAGAAAGATAAATAGACAGGCAGGCAGGCATTCGTATCAAAAAGTATCATTCCAACAGCAGCTGAGGTGAAATGGAAATTCCTGTTTAGTATAGGCAGACATTAGGCATGACTATACTTTTAATATATTCAAATTAACGACAACTGTTACTGTAGTAAACAAGAAATTGAAGTAGATCGGCAATGGTTGCATATAACTAAAGGGTATCTCAATAAGATTGCACTTTTTAAATTTAGTGTAATTGTTTTTTGTGTAAGTGGCAACTCTGAAATGTGGCAGCTGTCACATGTGTTTATTCCGATTATTAAAAATGCAGCGCTTTACGAAAGAACAACGCGTTATAATTGTGAAAACTTATCACAAAAATTTGGAAAGTTATGCTGAGACCGCTCGCCGAAAGAAATTTCAGACGAGTCAACCATTCGAACAGTGGTCAACAAATTTGAACAAACTTGGTCGGTTATGGACAGTAAGGCACCTGCACGTCAAAGTACCGGTCGCTCTCTTGAAAACATTGCTGCTGTAAACGAGAGTGTCGCCGTAAACTCGACAACATCAATTCGGCATCGTTCTCAATGACCTCAAATTTCACGAAGCACTATGCAGCGAATTTTGAAAAAAGCCCTCCACGTTCATGCGTACAAAATTCAGCTTACTCAGGAGCTCAAACCGGCAGACCATGGAAAGCGCCGGCAATTTGTTCAATGGGAAATGGAGCAAAGTGAAAATGATAATTTTTCAAAAAAAAGGCATCTTCTCCGATGAAGCGCATTTACAATACACAAAATTTTCGAATTTGAGGCTCAGAAAATCCTCATGCAATCCATGAGGTGGTGCAATGGTTAGTGTGCGCGGCTCTTGTACATGAGAACGTGAATTCGATCCCTGCTCAGAACACCTTACATTTCTTTCGACCGCGGGCACCTCGCTTAGTGATGGCGACACTATCGAGTATTTAGCCATGAAAAGGCTTCTCAAAATACCGTTCGGAACCGGTGTAAAACTGTAGGTCCCAATCAGTGAGTGTAAAACTAGAAAGCGCACATCTCACTGATTGTGAGAAGCTCTCCCCAATCCCTTCATGGGATGTTATGGGACACCATTTTTTTTTTTAATCCATGCGAAACAAATGCACCCACAACGAACAACTATTTGGTGCGGATTTTGGTCAGGCGGGCGAGATTGGGCCTTACTTTTTTGAACACGAGGCCGAAATTGCAATGACTGTGAACGGCAGTCGTTACAGGAACATGATAACGGAGTTCTTGCGGCCTCAACTGGATGGCATGGTTCTTGACGACATGTGGTTTCAGCAAGAAGGCGCCACCTGCCACACCGAGCATGAAAAAATCGATATATTGCAACAACGATTTCCAGACTAAATTATCTCAAGTCATTATGATATCAAAAGGCCACCAAGATCATGCGATTTAACGCCCTGCGATTTCTTTTTTTTTGGGTTTTGTGAAATTTCGGGTTTATGCGAATACACCAGAAACAATTCCTGAGCACAAATCCGAGATTCACCACGTCATCGGTGACATACAGCCATATCTCTGTGGAAAAGTCATCGACAATTTCATGAAAAGAGTAATGGCCTGTCATCAGAGCCGTGGGGGCCATTTGACGGATATTTTATTCCATACTTAATCGGAACATTTCTTCTTTACAATTCAATAAAAAAATCACAACTGTCTCAAAAAAATACGTGATTTTATTTGAAAATTAAAAAGTGCATTCTTACTGAGACATCATTTACATATATATCTTAATCGATTATATACAAGGTGGGGCAAAAGTAAACACCCAATGTTCTTTTGCTGTAATTGTTTTCGATGTGTTAACATCTATAGGCACATCTATCAATGTGGACACATGCAAACAACACACAGCGTTAACATCACATACGTGGTTGTTGTACAACAATAGTCTCTGCCTTAAAATAAGTATGATGGCATTGATGTAGCGGCAGCGAACAAACAAGCAGATTGCCGTCGCCAAAGAGTATTGAATAGTATAGAGAACTCATGGAACGAATGGTATGACTCAAAAGCACTGGCGACATCTGGCGAATGATTCAAAACTTATTACTCTCTTTTTGTCATAACTTGATGCATTCATAATTTTGATGTGAAACATTGATGCCTATTGAAACATTTATGCTTTCTGTATGGTTTTATGTAATAACATTGTCGAAATGGTGCATTTATATTGAAATCTTTATATATATAATTCTAATGCACGTGTGTTTGTGACTGAACTCCTCCTAAACTTCTGGACCGATTTGAATAAATTTTTTTGTATGCGTTTGGGTGGCGCCCTGGGTGATTTAGATTTACTATTCGGTCCAATTGGACAAAGGGGCGTGGTACCTCCCATACAAATCGCTTGAAATATTATGCAGGACAACGTCTGCCGGGTCAGCTAGTATTCTATAAAAAGAATAAGACTCGTTTATGCACTTTTACTCTAACTCTCTACATGAGAGCGGAAAAAGAGTGCAATAAGTTCTCTATTTTATTCAATACTTTTTGCCGCCGCTCTGTTTATGACAAAACAAAAACAATTATTTCAGTGAGCTAAATATTGCTTTATTTATTTTAACAATATTACATCTAATGTTAAAGCAGATGTAAGAGAAATGAAAGTGCAATAGCAAAAGAGCCTTCAGCACAAAAACTATACTATTTTTTATTTTCCAATGTAACATTTACTAATGTCTTCATAGAAATCGAACAGGTACCGTGTAATAAAAAGGTGTTAACACATCGCCCGCGAGTTCGAACACTCATTGATTTTTTTTTTATGAAAAACTTTGATTCTGCTTGTGAAATTTGTTTATTTAATCCATTACAATTTATTCCATCAATTTGAGAAAATGATATCGGCCAAGTGGTCGCTGCCATAGTTGATGACCATACTGGCTCGTTTTATGGCATTTTCCATCTTTCTTGCCAGAACTTCGGGCGACAGATTCTCGCATTCTTGGCGAATATTATCCTTAAGGGCTTCAAGAGTCTGAGGCTTATTGACGTAAACTAGCGACTCCAACAAACCCCAATAAAAACAAGTCAGGAACGGTTAAATCGGGTGATCTGGCCGACCAGTGCAAATCACCAAAACGAGAGATTAAGCGACACGGAAATGCGTCCTTCAGAATATCGGTTGTGGCTCGAGCAGTGTGCGCCATTGCATCGTCCTGTTGAAACCACATGTTCTCCCGTCCCAATTCATTCGATTGAGGAAGAAACAAAATTCGGTAATCATGGCTCTGTAGCGAGCGCCGTCCACAGTCGTCACAATTGGCCCGATGACTCCTCCAGCATAAACACCACACCACGTAGTAACTTTGAACAGGTGTAGGTGTAATGGTTGTTAGGCCCAATTTTTGACTGGTTATTTAAATTGGTAATCAGTTGATTTTTTGTGACCGTCGGTGGTGCAATGGGTAGTGTGCGCGCCTCTTGTACAGGAGATCCTGGGTTCGATCCCTGCTCCAACCACCTTAAAATTTCTTTCGACGACGGTCACCTCGCTTAGTGACGGCGACACTATCGAGTATATAGCCATGAAAAAGCTTCTCAAAATACCGTTCGGAATCGGTGTAAAACTGTAGGTCCCAATCAGTGAGTGAAAACTAGAAAGCGCACAGCTCAGTGATTGTGAGAAGTTCTCCCCGGTCCCTTCATGGGATGTAATGGGAAACCATTTATTTATTTTTTAATCAGTTGATTTTGATTTATGTTTGATCTGACTTTAAATACGAAAAATGTTTTTCAGTGCTTTGTCAAATAATTATAATCTTCCTACCATGTGGCAACAGTGGCAAATTCTACGAAAAATAACCGGTATTCATACATTTATCGGCTAATCGTTACGATGGATCACACTGACGCCATTTGCAAAAGAAAAGTGAAGCGATAAAATACAAAATATTTTATGAAATTGAAAAATATTTGAGCAGAAATGAAGATCTAACTGCACTACGAGTTAAATGATACGTTTTTATTGTTATTTCAACTAGGATGGTGATTATAATTGGTCACATTAACAATTAAAGAAACTTTGTGTTTATTCTTCTTGTCGTTTTCTGTCAAAATCATATGGTCACTTGATCATAGTTTAAATGTCCAACTTTGGCTGTTTAACCAGAAATTAACTATTAACCTAAAAAGTGAACTCAAAGTTTAAATTATGTTTGATCGTTGATCAAAGATGATTGACCACTCAAAAATTTGGCCTTAGTGGGTTATACACGGATTTGCGGTGACCCAGAAACGATTATTTTCTTTATTCACGTAACCGCTAAGATGGAAATGAGTCTCTTCAGCCATGCTAATTTTCGATGAAAAATCGTCCATCTCTTCGTTGAGATTCAGGATGGCTTGAGCGTAGGTTACACACGTTTGGCAGTCAATAGCTAACAGCTGATGTACTGTCTGCATGTACTACTGAACATCTTCAAATCTTTCACCAAAATTCTAAAGCCCAGTTGCGTGGCACGTCGTCTGGTTGATGTTCCGGGCACCTCTTCGTCATATTGGGTAACAGCAGCGATATTGTCAGCAGAACGGCTGCTCCGGGCCGGCCAGCCTGGGGAAGATCTCGTGTTGTAACACTCTCTTCAAGCCGAGTGGTCAAACGCCGTAGTGTTTGTCCAGTTGGTGTCGGACGGCCAGGAAATCTACGACGAAATTCACGCTGTGCCAACACAACCGTCGAATTGATGCGCAAAAAAAAATGGAAACAATTTTTCCGCGTTCTTGTCGATTAGTATTCTGCGTTTCTTTACTTCACAAATGTCAAAACCGAATTGACATGTGGCGCCATTTGCAAAATTTATAGGGTTTTCCAATAGAGTGATTACTTTTGCCCCACCTTGCACATGTGTATTACTTATAATTATAACATATTTGGCTCCACGAAATACCCTCCAAGGAAATATCGCCCAGGAAATAGCACCCAATGAAATAAACCCCCCCCCCCCCCAAAATAAAATAGAAATAACATCCAAAAACAAAGAATGAAATAAAAGCCAAACAAAAATTAAATTAACTCCAAGGCAAAACGGAAAAAAAAGACAATTTCCTTGTAAAAGGTCCATTTGGAAACCCCGATTGGAAAACAAAATACGAGGTTGAATTTTATGTTTCGGGATTAGAGAACAAAAACAAATATTAATCATAGAAAATCACTTTATTGTTTTTCAAAATATTCCCCATGAAGATTTGTACACTTTGGATGTGTTTGAACCAATTGTCGCAACACTTTTGCCACTCTGATTGAGGTATCTCCAAAACATGCATTCTGAATGCAGCAACCGCTTCTTCAGGTGTCGAAAAACGTTGACCTCTCAGTTTGTTTTTTACGTACGGGAATAAAAAGAAATCATTCTATTTCAAGTCAGGACTATACGGCGGATGACCCATCAAATCGATGTTTTGGGTGCTCAAAACTGCAGTTGTTTCAGCCGATGTGTGAGAGCTCACATTGTCGTGGTGAAGAGGGATCCTTCTTCGGCGGTTGGTTTTCCTGATTTCTTGGAAGACAGTTGGCAAACAAATGGTTGCGTACCACTCAGAATTCACTGTTCTGCGTTGTTCTAGTGGTACGGTTTTTCCAAAAAAACAGGCGACCATTTGCTTGGAAGTGCTTCGGGCGCGAACAACTTTTGTTGGCTTTGGCTCATCTTGAAACACCCATACTGTTGACTGTTGTTTACTTTCTGGCTCATACGCATAAATCCAGGATTCATCACCAGTCACGATGTCATAGATGTGTTTTGAAGCACCGCGGTTGTATTTTTGGAGCATTTCTTTCGACCAATCGACACGAGCCTTTTTTTGAGCGATTGTGTGGGATCCAACGCGAACAAATTTTTTTGACAGTCAAATTTTTATGCAATATTGAATGTATGCTGGTCCCACTAATACAAGGTGGCGCAAAAGTAAACTTCCGATGTTTTTTGGCTGTAATTTAAAAAAAAAATTAAAAACTTTGATTCTTCTTGTGGATTATTTTTATTTGGTCTTTTAATTTTTTTACATCAAGTCGAGAATATGATGTCATGTAAATGGCTGCCGCCACAGTTGACTGTCATTTGAGCCCTTTTTATGGCATTTTCCATCACTTTGGCCAAAACTTCCGGCGATAGGTCCCCACATTCTTGACGGATATTGTCTTTAAGAGCTGCAAGAGTCTGAGGCTTGTTGACATAAACCCGCGACTTCAAAAAGCCCCACAAAAAGAAGTCTGGAGCGGGCAAATCAGGCGATCTTGCTGGCCAGTGCAAATCGCCAAAACGGGAGATTAGTGTGCAGTGTGTGCCGTTGCACCGTCCTGTTGGAACCACATGTTTTCCAATCCCAATTCATCAAGTTGCGGCAAAAAGAACTCGTTGATCATTGCTCTGTAGCGTGGCACGTCGTCTGGTCGATGTCGACGGCGCTTCCATCACATCCTCGGCTACAGCAGCAATATTCTCTGCAGAACGGCTACTCCGGGGTCTGCCACGCCTGGCAGCATCTCGTGTTGTGCCAGTCTCTTCGAGGCGAGCGGCTAAACGTCGCAGTGTTTCACCAGTAGGCGTTGGACGGCCAGGAAATCTGCGACGAAATTCACGTTGTGCCAAAGTCACCGACCGATTATTGGTCAAATAAATAGTCAGCAATATTCCGCGTTCTGGAGCAGTGTAGCGTAACATTGTTTATTAACGTGTATTTCGCATGTGTTTACTACACAAATGTTAAAACAGAACTGACATTAGGGGCCAATCGCAAAATTTATAGCATTTTCTGATAGGAGGATTACTTTTGCGCCACCTTGTACCTAAGGTTGTCTCCATCTCAGGATAGGTCACATGACGATCTTGCAAAATCAGTTCGCGCACAGCATGAATGGTTTTCGGAACAACAGCTGATTTGGGACGACTTTCACGAAATTCGTCTTGGAGGGAACTACGACCACGATTGAATTCACCATACCATCGATAAACACTGGTCCTTGATGGAGGTTCATCGCCAAAAATTGAATTAAGTTCATCCATGCACTGTTGCTGAGTTAATCCACGTCGAAAGTTGTAAAAAATAATCGCACGAAAATGTTCACGATTTAATTCCATTTTTGGGCCGAGATGAATCTTTTAAGTTACTGTAAACAACACAAATAGCGGTCGTATGTCAAAACGTTCTGAGTACGCATAACCTCAAAAATGTCCAACTTTACGATATAGCTGTCAGTTGCCAGATTGCAACACTAGGGTTGCCAAATCCCGAAACATAAAATTCAACCCTCGTAACTTCCAAAAAAAAAAATTAAATACTTCCCAACAAATTTGGTTGTATTTAAATTCTATATATTCGGCCATGCTCTGTAAACAGAATACAGACAAACATAAAACGTTTCAGAATATTTGGGTTCCTGTAAAACAATTCAGCAGAAACTATCAGTTTTGAATTAGAATGCAAATCCCTTCTGATTTTAAAAACAAACAATTCAGAACAAAAATATTTCATGTTTTAAGAACATCAAAATTTTAGACTTTTTATTCTGAAAGGAAATTCTGATTCAAAATGATTCTGTATGCAGAACAGGGCCGATTAACTTCAACTGTCTGCGTACCGAAAAAACTTTGGATTGATTTTTAACCATTTTTCCGTGATATGGGCGGGATTGGACAAAAGGGTGTGGTACCTCCCATACAAATCACAAATTAAAAAACCCTTATTTCTGCTCCTGTTAACGGCATTTGAACAAAATTGTGTATGTTGGTTAGGTTTACATATTCTAAGATCTACTGCAAATATGGGCGGGATTGGATAAAGGGGCATGGTCATATATAAAGAATTTATAATCAAAAAATATGCCTTTTTTACGGGTTGGTGTTCTTCATATGAAATACCACCCAAAAATGTGTGAAAAAACATTGGAGATTATTTCATTTCTCGTTTGGGGGGTATTTCGTGGAGCCCCATATTTGGCGAAGATTAAGAAGGGATCAGTCTTACCAGGAAGTTAAAATGAGGATATTATCCAGTGTAGTGTGTTGTATGTAATATTAATATGTTGTTCTTCTTTTTCTGAATATTGGGGTTTTCAGGAACGTTGTGGTTTATCCGGAATGACGGGATGATCGGGATCGTATTTTAATACCGATAATCACAATCCCGACTGGTGCTAATCCCGATCCCGCCTGGTGCTGATCCTGATTCCGCCCGTCCCTGAGATGTTCAAGCCTATCTCGATCCCGACCGTCCCTACTCGCACTTCTAATTTAGACTCTGATTCAACCTTTCCCCTTCACAAATTGATCCTCTTCTCACCATACATACGTAAATACTTGAGATCAACAGGTTGGGAACTTTTATCTCGCGTTAACAAAAAAAGTTCACTAGCTTATCGTTTAACACATTTTGTATTTGTTGTTGCTGTTAATTTTTAACAACTTGCTAATTTATTTTAAGTATTTTTTGTTATAATGGCTTTATAACACACCGCCCGCCGCCTCAACCTCCTCTTCCTGCCCATTGCTACTCCATGTCATCGTCGTATATCATATCATAACGTTTTGTATATTTTAGTATTTAATATGTGCTCTGCTTCGTCCACCTCTTGCGTCTTTCTCTTTGTCTCCTCCCATACTTGGGCTAAGTAAAATAAACAGAAAATAAAATGCAATCCGGTTGATACCAGATACAATACATCCCAATGGAGTAGATACATATATACGAGTATGTACTCTGTATAGTAGGGGTATATTTAAAAATAAACAGATTTCTATTTGTTGTTTGTTTTATGGTAGAGGTTTTGTTGGGCACCAGCAACAACAACTTCAAATATGAAATTAGGTCTGCTTCCCGCCAGGGTTTGAGGCTAAGTTGTAGCCAGCTACATTTTCACAAACAAATACTCCGCCGCAAAACCTTAATTGTTTATTCGCAAAAACAAAAATTACGAGGAAAGCGAAAGAGTCGTTTAAAGCCAAGTTATAGGTTAGGAAAATATGTAGGTGTGAGAGAAGCAAAATTAAGTGGGTCGGTCTGTTCTGTGTTCCATGTGCTGTTTGTTATCTTATCTACGGACAGTACTAATATTATTATTATAATAAAGTATCAACTGACTGCTGCTTGCTAGTAATTTCTGGCTTTTATGGCATTTTTTTTTTGTTTTGTATTTGATGTTGTTCACATGTGTTGACATTGTATTATGTCGTGTCACTGATAACACCACTCCACTCATGGAGCTGCTTGAGCATATTCGTCGTTGTCGTCGTCGTTCTTGTAGTAACTGTCAATGGGGGCTGGGTATGAGGATGGGTGTTTGTTTTGTTTATTTGCTTAATAATTCCAGATAAATATTTAATTCCAATTATTATTTATAAATACAATTTAGTAGATTTAATCTTTTTGAACTTAGGAAGGGATAATTGGGAGTTTATTAATTATATGACAGGTGTGTATTATAGGAAGGTAGTCTGGACAAAGCTAGATACATGTTTCTTTAGATACTATAGGTCTGTCTGTTTACTCGATAATTTGTACAAATTATTACTGCATGTTGTCTGTTTACTCCAAAAGCCAGTAAAAGAGAGCCAGAGAGAGATTTTTTTTGACGTTTCAATGATATAGAATTTAAAATATTTTACTGGAGATTTTTTTCCCAGTAAGAAAACATATGTTTTATGGAAGCAGCTGTTTTATGAAAACAGATGTTGTATGTAAATAAACAAATTAAATGAAAATAAAATTGAAATTTAACAATGGAAGTTGTAAGTAATAGGGCTGAGCAGTGTTTTTTGTGCATTTTAATATGAATAAAAGCCAATAAATACAATGCACAACATAATTTATTGCAGAATGATAATAAAAAAAACAGTGCGATCGTATTGATTTTAAGGCTTGTGCTTTTGCGCAAGGACGCAATTCCTTCACTTTGGCTATCAACATTTTAGTTGACGAATCCAGCCAAGGGGTTTTTTGCCTTCCACCTCCGTTGTTGGAATTAATTGTGCATCTGCATTTATGGCATCAATTGTATACAGACTGTCCATGTCCATAGGCGATTCATCTTCGTTCGGCAAAAATATTCTTTCGTCGAAGGTTTCTGTTTCCGCAACTTCCTCAGCAACAGTTTCCCGGTACTCTTTATCTATTAAATTACAACGGTTTACATTTTATGTACATACTTATATATATTTCTAAGTTTCATTACTTACCACCCGAAACCCTTTGGAATGTTCCTGGTGAACATTTTACATTTAGCTTTTTTTTTGTTTGCTCATTTTTTAATTGCTTATTTAAAGAAAAAAAAACAACGATAATTATTTGTATCTTTGGAATCAAACACTTTTTGAATCTTTAATTATTTACATCAGCTGTTTACAAAGCAGCTGTTTTCGTTTCTTGCAAGTTTTTACTGGATGTTTGTTTACTTTTTTGGGATATTTTCAACTTGAGAGTATAATCTGTCTTGCTCTCTCAAAAATAGTTACTGAGTAATTCTTACTGGGAAAGTAAACAGACAGATCTTATTAATAACTCAACTGATCAAGGATATAAATTTAAGAACTTGCTAATTTTTTACCAGTTAAAATTGCACTCGATCTGCACACTTTCAATGCTAATAAATAGAGTTGTGTAGTTCCGAACGAACTAGTTTAATTGAACGATTCACTCTTGTGAACTAGTTTACACTGTTCCGCCACAGAGCAATACTAAAGAGCCTCCATTACTCTCTTCGATACTTCTTCATGACGACGAGGTAGTAGGCCATTTCATCGAGTTCGAGTTGCTTTGGTAATTTACTCTTTGGTTGTTATAATACGGACAAAAATATAATGGAATGCGTATTTTCATTCGATGCAAGCATAATTTAGCTCCATTGGTATAAATCAAACACTTTTAAACTTAGTTTGCTGCACGGCCTATAATCTGTATGTCTTCTTTGGTCTCTCATTCTACATCATTTCCCTAGTGGCTTTTCGATCAGCTGTGCCACTTGTTTCAGCATTTTTTTGTATTTTAGTTGTGCAGTTCTCTCCGCCATTTTCTAGTTTATGCTCTCTTTGTCTCACTCAATTTGCACAAAGGTGCATAATCATAGAGTAATATACTAAGAGTTTGCAACAGCTGTTTTTCTTGGACCGGAAACCAAGAAAAGTCACTGGAAAAGTTGGAGCTCAGAGTTATACAAACTTGGCAACCCACAGAGAATGAGAAAAGTCTTTATTTTAATACATTTGTGTTTCAATTGTAATCTCTATAAACAGTTTAACTCTAACACTTAATTACATTTTGCTTTATTTCACTTGTTATCCCTTTTTTCCTCGATTTAATTATCACAAACATACTTGATGATGAGCTTTGTACTTTTGGTTCAATGCACAAAGACAAATGTGAGAAAAACGCATTGAGCAACCCAACATACTTCCAGTCATCTATCGCTATTTCTCTTTGTTACTTTATCCTGCATGTTTCGCCAACTCTAAGGTTGATCAGCTGTGGCATAGAAATAAGTATGATAATATTGATGTAGCGGCAGCTTACAAACAAGCAGGTCGTCATCGCCAAAGAGTATTGAATAGTATAGAGAACTCATGGAACGAATTGTGTGATTCAAAAGCACTGGCGACATCTGGCGAATGATTCAAAACGTATTACTCTATTTTTGTCATAACTTGGTCCATTCATAATTTTGATGTGAAACATTGATGCCTTTTGCAACATTCATGCTTTCTGTATGGTTTTATGTAATAACATTGTCGAAATGGTGCATTTATATTGAATTATTCTATAAAGAGAATAAGACTCGTTTATGCTCTTTTACTCACACTCTCTACATAAGAGCGGAAAAAGAGTGCAATAAGTTATCTATATTATTCAATACCTTTTGTCGTCGCTCTGTTTATGACAAAACAAAAACAATTATTTCAGTGAGCTAAATATTGCTTTATTTATTTTAATAATATTACATCTAATGTTAAAGCAGATGTAAGAAAAAATAAAGTGCAGTAGCAAAAGAGCCTTCAGCACAAAAAATATTCTTTTTTATTTTACAATGTAACATTTACTAATGTGTTCATAGAAATCGAACAGATACCGTGTAATAAAAAGTTGTTAACACATCGCCCGTGAGTTCGAACACTCATTAATATTTTTTTTTAATTCATTCTATTCGGTTCTAAAAATCGTAACAAAACATTAGTCACTGGATGTACGCTCTGTACAACGAGTGTCTAATTAGAATGTTTTTTAGACTTGGTCACTCGTCAGTCATTAGTTGTCATTAGTTTCCTATCTACTATCTAACTCTAATATGAACACTTCTGTTTTGCCCAAATGCAACCCTGATAGTCATGATTGTTGTTAGTATATGACTTAGGTAATCTGTAACAGTTAAAAAAAATTTTAACAACACCAAAATTTCGCATGCCAATATGTTGGGAAAAGATGTGGGTCAGCCAATGCCTATTGTTCCGTGAGATTAGGTAAACCAATAATAAGCAATACATAAATTTCATTCGGGTGAACCGACTTAAACATACCCTCACCCTAAATCATCCAGTGCGTCCGAGTTCTAAAAAAAACCCACTATTGCGACCAAATTCCATAGCGGATTGACTTTAAATAAAATAAATAAATGGTTTCCCATTACATCCCATGAAGGGACCGGGGAGAACTTCTCACAATCACTGAGCTGTGCGCTTTCCAGTTTTCACTCACTGATTGGGACCTACAGTTTTACACCGATTCCGAACGGTATTTTGAGAAGCTTTTTCATGGCTATATACTCGATAGTGTCGCCGTCACTATGCGAGGTGACCGCCGCCGAAAGAAGCTTGAAGGTGGTCAGAGCAGGGTTCGAACCCTAGGATCTCATGTACAAGAGCCGCGCACACTAACCATTGCACCACCGACGGCCATTGACTTTGACTTTGCGCTAAATATTATTTAATACCGAACTTAGTTCGAATCCTAAGAGGTTTTGCGGAATTTTTGTGAGTACCAACCAATTGTCCGCCCAAAATGGGCATGGCGAAGTTGTTAATTATTTATTACACAGTAGCTTTTGCCAAAAAAATTATCAGTACCAAATTTTATTAGGATCGGTTGTGGTTTACTGGAGATATCGATTCGGCCAACTAGAAATACGTCCAACTTTTGTATGGGAGGGACGAAACTTTGCTTGGCGCGGTAGTCAATTATTACTAACACTGTATATTTCAGCTAAATATTGCCTAGTACCGAATTTCGTTACGATCGGTTGTGGTTTACAAGAGTTATCGTGTTGATCAACCGGTCAGCTGCCAAAATTTTGTATGGGCGGTACCAGAAAGGGTTGCCAGAAAGGTTACCACTCGTTTTCTATAAGAGAGTGGCAATTGACTAAATATTGTTTTGTACAAAATTTCATAAAGATTGGTTTTGCTTTGCGGGACTTCTCGTGCCGAACAACCAGACGGCAACCAACTTTTGTATGGGAGGTACCAAAATGTGCGTGGCCTAATTGGATTTTAACGACGTGGAGCCTTATACCTAATTTGATTAAGTTCGAAAGAGTTACACGCGATTTATCGGATTGACAACCCGGACGAACACCCAATTTTGTATGGGAGGTACAAGAATGGCCGCGACAATCTCACCCGTTTCCTCCAGTTAAGTAGACATTTACAGATTATTACCCAATGTGTTAATTGAAGCTAATCATATCTACCAGAAGAAAGGTTTGGAAGAAATATGATTTAGTTCTAAATATGTCGATTTGTATGGGAGGTACCAGAAGGGGCGTGGTCACAACGCCCATTTTCAATCCCAAACTAACTTTCTACAAATAATAGTCACTAACAAAATTTCATTGTGATCTGTAAAGATTTATTGCAGTTATGCCAGCCAGGCAGACAGACGGACAAGGCTCAATCGTCATAAAACGAATTTTGTCCAAAGATACCAAGGGCCTAAATTGACTCCTTCTATGCGTTACATTTTTTCCGTATTAAATGATATAAACTCCTCAAGTTTCCAAAACGAAGTATTCTCATCGCTCTCCCTCAAATGAAGTAAAAGGTGAAGAGAACAACATAGACCCTCTATGTCAGTAAAACAACAGCTGTTCGTCAGAAGTTACATTGGGTCTCCGTTGAAGTCTTTCCCTTTTTACTTCACTAGGGGAGGGCGATGAGAACACTTCTGCTTGGAAAATTGAAAGCTTAACGTAAAAGTCATCTAATAACAAACATTTGTTCCTTTTTTTGTAATTGATTTCACTAATGTCACATAACAATTGACCATCATCTATAACTTGTCAATAAACAGTACAGCTCTCAAGTTTCCAAAACGAAGTATTTTCATCGCTCTCCCTCTAGTGAAGCAAAACTTGAAGAGAACAACAGAGACCCTATGTGGAAGAAAAATAACAGCTGTTCGTCTGAAGTTACAATGGGTTTCTGTTGAAGTCTTTCCCTTTTTTAAGCCTCGTATTCAGTTCATGCGCAATTTTCTTAAGAAATTTTGTCATTTATCTCTTGTTACAGAAAGTTACCACATACATATATCTGATTAACATTGCTAATATTTCATTAATAATTCGTATTTTGTGTTATTACTTGTGTTTACTAAAATAACCGAATTGTCAAAAATCCGGTCCTAAACAATTATCCACAATTATCAAACAGTTGTTTTAGTACGAAATAACTTTGGCGTAACAACCCTGTACTTGATTTTTGATACACATACTTCTTATGGCAACGGAAATTCCAGAGAAATTGAATTTCGGGCTTTACATCACTAGGGGAGGGCGTTGAGAACACTTCTACTTGGAAATTTGAAAGCTGAACGTAAAAAGCATAACAATTGTTCCTAACAAACATTTGTTCATTTTTTGTAATTAATTTCACAAATGTCGCATAACAATTGGTCATCATCTATCAACTTGTCAAGAAAAATTTGTTCCTGCACCTATTGACATGTAAATTTTATGGTTTGTTTTCTTTTTTTATAAGTGTTACGTATTCTCCAAGTCATACACTCTTTGGCAGTTTGCATGGAGTCGTTGGTTTCGTAGCCGCTCGTTACACGCAGTTTATGAATTAAAAATCGGTAGTTAGATGATTAACGGTGGCTAACTTTTCATTAAGAATACATGGGGGTTAGTTTTTACTTCAATTTTATTAAGAAACTGATATTTCAAGCCAGACGATGGACTTTTGGACATTTTCTCAAAATTTCCCCCTTAAGATGCTTCCAAGCCATACAACTTTTCTTTTTAATTTGATCTCAAAAGATTGTCTTGATTTCTTAAACGAAATTAACTTATGAATTCTCTTACGCCAGTTATCTCCATACTCTGCCACTTCTTACGGAAATTGTACTTTTCCATTTTTGAAGTTGATTTTTTAAACGAAACCACCTAAAGACCCTGGCACTTGGAAACCATTATCGTCTACCTCATAAATAGCTTAACGCTTTCCATATAAGTAGAAAATGTACAAATATTTACACTATGTACATAAACAACCTGGCTATATGTATTTTGAAATAGTTACTATATAGGTTTTAGCTGTTTGTGATATTTAAATGTTGACTTAAGTTCTCGTAATTCAAACAAAGATAGTTAAATGATAATACTAAAGGTAAATAATGTCGAAAGACAACAAAATGTAAACTCTAAATTAATTTATTGTTTAACCATCATCACATTTACTGACAAAACAATTTAAATACATTGAGTGTAAAGAAAAAACAAAATTTATATATCGTCTGCCTCTTTACTTCCCCACAATTTTAGACGTGTGAGAGCAATTCCAATCATTCATCAACGCAACAGCAACAACAACAACAGCAACAACGTGATTTGAAACATTTACGGGGTAATGATTCACGACCATCGACACCTACCAATGCATTGCAACTGCACTACCAAGCGGCGACGGGACAGCATCAGCAGCAGCAGCAGCAACATCAACAAGTAGAAAATGGTCACGGTCAATATCCGTAAGTAAATCAATTAGTGCATTCCCACTTAAATGTATTACTAATTTCTAATGTTTATTTTTTATTTTTGTGTCGCGGTTTAGCTGCTATATTTGTAAAACCCTGTGCGCTTCTAATAAAATGGAGTGGTTATCCACCAGTGCTGAGCACATGAATTCGCATGCAATGCATTTTCCTTGTCTAAAGGGTAATTCATCAACCGCTGCAAATTCGAACTCAAATTCGAATAACAGCGGTGGCGGCGGAAGTCGTGATAGTAATTTAAATACAAGCAGCGGGTCTGCAGTTAATAATGACCCCAATGGTAACCGAGTTTTGGCATGTAAAGACTGTGTCAATCATTTAGCCAGGCAGTGGGAAACAATGGATGCTGAACGAGTTCCATTGGAACACAGAAGGTAAGCAAATGTGATAATAAAAATATTCATATCTTTTTTGAAAAAGGATATAACTTAGTTTTTTTTTTGTAAGGGAATTATGCCAGTTTCCTTAAGGACATGTTCCTTGAGCAGAGCAATGATTGTTTACTGCAGAAAGTAATGCAATTTTTTAAAGCAAATTTAAATACTTTTTCTTAGGGAATCATTCTACTTTTTTGTTAGAAAATATTCCAATTTTTCCTATGAATAGATTCTACTCTTTTATGGGTGATACACCTGTCTACTTAGTAGGGACATAAATTGAACATACCCATTAGAATAGTAAAATTGAACATACCCTTTTATTATCATATGGTATGTCTGTTCCTTTACTTTACCGCGGGATCCCGCGGGAACCCAAATATACCCAAAAGCGTTCCCGTACGCAAAAATTGGGTAAATGAGAGCGACTTTTTGTTTCTCTTAATGTCAAAATGCGTTTCTCTTTTTACCGAACTTACCCAGACTTTTTCTTCGGGTAAGTTTGGGCAAAGTGTCAAACGATCAGCTGTTCGAAACGTCAACATAAAAACATATGTATTATTTGTGAAAAAAATAACGCAAGTGAAAAAAAATTATTGAATTTACAATTTTATTAACTTGAAAAGTGATTGCTTTGAGAGTGCTTATTTAAAGAAGATGGGAAGTGTGCAAATGAACAGTGAAAATTAACATGATATGCAAGATTTGTTGTCAAGCATATGTTTTGTGTTGTGACATTTGTTTTCGGGTAAGAAAAGTGGGTTTTTGCGTTCCTTTACTTTTGGATAAATTTGAGTATTTGACAGTGAATTTTGCTTTTACTCTCATTTACCCGAACTTTACCCGAAAAGTAAAGGAACAAACTTGGTTTTTGAAAGTTAACCTCTATAGCGTTACGAGAATTTGAAATTGTGTCAACTTTCACCATTGAGTGGTCAGAAAAGGAAACCCGTATCACAGTTAGCACTTTTTAAGTGTGGAAAGAAAAAAAAACATATTTTCAAAACGTTGCGCCCGCTCGGCATTATTCGCATACCCTCGTACCGTTCGGACACAGCAAGTCATCAAAGCCGTCAAAGCAAGAATTCAACGAAAGGCTCTCCGGAAACAGAAAATCATGGCCCACGCAAAAGTCCATGAGTCGAATTATTAAAAAAGACTTGGGACTTTCAAACGGCGTACAGACATTTGTTGACTGCAACTGTAAAAAAAAGAGAATAGAAAAATCCAAACGTCTTTTGGTGAAGTACGCTGATAACTTGCGTAGAAAAATCTTGTTTACGGATGAAACAATTTTTACCGTACAGGAAATATTTAACAAACAAAATGATAGGGTTTATGCCCGATCATCTAAAGAAGCATCTGAGCTTATCGCACGGGTCAAAAAGGGTCATCATCCAGCTGCAGTTATGGTTTGGCGGGGTGTCTCTTATGACGGGGTAACTGGCTTGTATTTATGTGAACAAGTGGTCAAAATATCGGCCTAAGTTTACCAAGAAACTGTTTTGGAAGCAGTTAACAATTCCCTGTTCCAAAACCAGCCGTAGACTTTCCAGCAAGATTCTGCACTAGCGCATAAGGCTAAAACGACACAAACCTGGCTTCGAAACAATTTGCCAGCTTTTACATGCTCTGAAAAATGATGGCTCTCTGGCAGCCCTGATTCTGGATTTCAAATTGTGGACCGTTTTAGAGGACATGGTCTGCCACAAAAGATACCCCAATATTGATTCTCTTAAGACAGCTCTGATTCTCTTAAGACAGCTCTGGATGAGGTGCGTGCAGCTATTGATGATTGGTCAATACGACTTAAGGCGTGCGTGAAGGCCAGTGACGGACATTTTGATTGAAACTTAGCTTTTTGTATAAAATACATATCAATAAATTATAAAAAAAAAATTATACCAAAGAGAAGGGGACGGACCCTTCAACATTTATCATGCGAATCTTCCTGCACTCCCTCATGGAGTTAGTACTATGTCGTCAAACGATGATACCACTACATTCTCCTCCTCACACTAGCGACCTGCAGGAACGGAATTTACGGGTATCTCCGTCTAAGTCATATGTGAACCTTTTTACTTCTTGACCCACAGTCCGTAACCCCAAAATTCGCAGTTGTTTCGATAATCTTACATTCTTGAAGCGTGTGGATCTCATTAGGAGAAAATTCCACACCCGTAACAAGGTTCTAAAGGCCCTTGCATGGGCAACATGGGCAAGGAGAAGGAGACAATTGTAGTGACTTTTTAAGATATAAATCGGTCGGTCTTCAACTATGCCGTCCCAGTTTGGACCCCATTCCTAAGTGAAACCCAATGTAAAGGTCTGCAGATTATCCAAAATAATGCACTACGAATCGCAACCGGATGCACACAAATGACGAATGTGAATCATACTTACTTACTTATCCGGTCTCGAACTACTCCGGGAGGTCAGGGACCTTACAAAACGAAGATAACATATTTCGCCAACCAGTTCGATCCTTTGCCTTATCTCTCCAGTTGGTAATACCAAGTGTACGCAGGGAATCGTCAACCTGATCCCTCCAGCTGAGTCTTGGTCTTCCTATTTTTCGTCTTCCTTCGAGGTCGGTTTCGAAAACCCTTTCGTCTTTTCGTCTTCATCCACTCTACTGACGTGGCCTAGCCAGCACAATCTCATTATTTTGATCCGCTTAACTATGTCAATGTGGGGATATAGGTCATACAGCTAATGGTTCATGCGTCGCCGATACTGGCCGTTGTGCACTATAGGGTCAAAAATTGTTCGGAGTATATTTCTCTCGAAGACTCCTAGAGATGGCTTTATCTCTAAAGTGCTTGCTTAGCCTGAAATAACATCTATTCGGAAGAACAATTCTCCGCTTGATCTCAAGGCTGACGTTGTTGTTTTTGTTTACGCCAGATCCGAGTTATATACATTCATCCACCACCTCGAAATTATAACGGTTATAAACGTTCACGCTTTGGTCTAATCGCAGTGAGGCCGTGCTGCGAATGTGGAGCACTTACATGAGAAGACCAAGATGCTGTCAGTCCAACAATATAATGTGCTGTTGACGAGACAGTTTCTTTTGGCATGTCATCTGCCAATTCACCCCAACATTCTACCTCCTCGTCACATCCGGAAGGACATCAAGACGTCATTCCATCTGACGTCAACAGAGTGTTGATCGCAGTATCCCAGAAAATGTTGCACAACACGGCGGTGTCAGAGGCCATAAGTACTAGTTATTCTAGCAACAGGGTCGCGCCCACTCGCAAATGAGAGGCTTCTTTCTGCCCATACACACCAGACCTAAGATCTGGCCCAGCTAAGATCTGATTGCAGTTCTTTTTTGAATACATACAGATCAATAATCCCAGGCACCTTAGATCAGCTCCAAACTGCCTACAAAATACTCATGACACTATTCATATTTTCTACTGTCCTGTTAGGCCTACTCATTTGCGCCCAGTGGGCCTATGAAGGTGGCACATTTTTCCAGCTCCCCACCGCCATCTCCAGTGACACATAGGGGAAATAGTCATCATTTTGTTTTTAATTTCTTTATATTAACTTCACCTGTCTGTAAGCCTGCATGCCAAAAAAAAATACTTTGGATTGATTTTTAACCCTTTTCCCGTGATGCAATCGATCTGAAACTTCGCAGGCAAACTAATGGCGACGACAAAAATGAACTATAAAAATATGGGCGGGATTGGACAAAGGGGCGAAAGGGTAAAGAATTTATAGTCAAAAACTAAGTTTTTTACGGGTTGGTTTTTTTATATCTTCCAGAGAAGACCGAGTGGAAACAGACAATCTGTTACAACAACTCTTTTATGGGAAAAGATTATACATTTCCTTAGGAAAAGATTCAACCTTCTTAGTGAAAGGTTCTTCCTTTTCTTAGGAAATATTCTACATTTTCTTAAGCAAAATATTCTATACATCCTCAGACTAGTGAACAAGATTTACTCTTTCTTAGGAAACGATATTTCTTAGGAAAGTATTCCTTTTTTCTTAGCAAAGTATTCTACTTTTTCTAACGAAAAGGTTCTACTTATTCTTAGGAAGCGAATCCAAATATTATTAGGAAAAACATTTTGTTAGGAATATATTGAGATATACCCCTATTCATAACGAAAAGTTAGCCACCGGCTATCATCTATCTAACGATATTGAATACGTAACATTTCAACTAAACTGTATCCAGCGAGTTGCTATGAAGCGAACCAGTACATGCTAATCTTTGACGAACAGCTGTCGAACATTAGTTTACTAACAACAATCATGACTACCAGCGTTGCAGTTGGATAGGAAACTGTTATGCATCACTTCTAGACTAACGTGTGACTAAGCCTCAAAAACATTCTAGTTAGACACTAGTTGTACAGATCATACACTCAGTGGCTAACTTTTCGTTATAAATACAGGGGATAGTTTTCAATAGAGATATACAGGTCGATTCCTATAGTCACCTTCACCATCAATACTCGCCTCATTCACTTTTTGCTATTCTATAATACGTTGGTGATGCGATTGCTAGAAAACATATGTTTTTAGAGATGTGTAAACAGAAGCATGTGTTTTCTTTCACATCATATGTATTCTAAAATACTCGTGTCACTAATTTATATGTCATTTTCATTCGACGCCAATGTCCGCGTGTTTACCGTTAATCTTGATCACCCGGGTTAGAAACAGCAAAAATTCATTTAATAAAAGTGATACATAGAAATGTAAGTATTAACTACAAATAAAATGTCATTCATTGAAAATATTTCCATCGTGTTTTCTTAAGTTTTTAAGGACACTTCGTAGATTTCCCGAGCTATCAGTAAATATGAGTTTTTGTTTAAAATTGTTTGTTAATGACGAATAATTTTCCCAATCAGCTGATTACACCTACAGCTGATTTAATTAGTGATGCCAAAAATTGTAAAATTTTTTCGATAAGTCATCACGAGTATTTTAAAAGGATCGAAAACAGAGCGTCGAAAGTGAAACGTTGCCTTAGTCGGAGTGAAGCGCGTATTTAGGAATCGACCTGATGGTTTTCATACTACTTTTGCAAATTAAACGATTTTATTTTTTCCTAGAACAACATTCTAGTTTTTCTTAGGAAAGTATTTTACTTTTTCTGTGGGAATCATTCCAAAATCAAATTAGGATAATATCTTTTGCTTAGGAAAATATTCTACATTTTATAGAAAAAGTTTATTCTTTTGCTTGGAAAGATAGTATAATTTTTGTAAGCTAAGTATTCTACATTTATTTAGGAATAGCTTCCACATTTTTGGGAAGATAGTCGATTTTTTTAAGAAAATATACTACATTTCCTAGCTTCTTTTTTTTGGAAAGAACAACATTCCTAGAACAACATTCTAGAAAAATTTTCTTCACTTTCTTAGAAATGAAATATATTTTGCTTTTCATAGGAAAAGATTATAATTTTTTATAAGAAAATATTCTACTTTTACTTGGGGGAAAAATTAAATATTTTCTTAGGGAAATATTCTGATATTTCCAAGAAAAGGTAAAATATTCTACTTCTTGGGAAATGATTTTGTTGTTCTTAGAAACAGAACATTTTTTAATATATTTTTTTTAATATTCTATTTCCTGGAAGAATATTCATCATTTCCTTTGGAAACGATTGTACTTTTTTCTTAGGAAAAGATTCTGCGTTTTTATAGGAAACCAGTGAGCTGTGCTCTTTCTAGTTTGTATACTGACTGATTGGAACCTACAGTTTTACATCGGTTCCGAAAGGTATTTTGAGAAGCTTTTTCATGGCTAAATACTCGATAGTGTCGGTGTCACTATGTGCGGTAACCGCCGCCGAAAGAAATTTGAAATGGTTAGAGCAAGGATCGAACCCAGAATTTCATGTACAAGAGGCGCGGCACACTAACCATTGCACTACAGACGGTCAAACTACTTATCATATCAAAAGCTTAAATTCCTTTCAATAACCGAGTCTTTGATGACCAAACGCAAGTATGGTTTCCCAAGGGGTTTTGGCACCTATAAATTGTGCAGGTTGGCTATAAAGCAAATGTGTCAATATGTGATTTAGAGATTATAGAGAGAGTTGGAGCAAGAACAGAGTAGTAGGCGGTAATTCTCTATCTGACCCGAATTGCCCTGTACGAGCCCTCATGGTGGATCAAAATATTGTCTTCATACAAGAGTTGAGAACGACTCAAAAAGAAATGGCGCCGTGAGTGAAACTGAGGTTCATCTATAATGCCTAAACTTTCGAAAAATACGAATTTGATTGTACCCACACTTGGATCCAACACATGTTTTGCAGGGCTTTTGGTTTAAAAAAACTAAAATGTAACGAAGAAGAAAAGTTGGCGGCCATCAGATATCGGAAATAAACAAAAACTATTCAATCGCTTCATATGGTCCTCAAAGGTTTAAGGCATTTGTTACTACTATACACTTGTATATAACAAATAAAAGTCTTGCTTTTTATTAAGAATAGATTTTACATTTTCTTAGGTTATGATTCTATTCTACCTTTTCTTATTAAAACCTTTTACATTTTTGTCTGTCCAAAGATGATGCCAAGGAAAGATGATGTCGTTTTCATGAAAAATTATTGTTTTTTTTTTACTATAAAACAATTTTTATTTCCTACGAAGTTTGTTTCCTTCCTTCTTAAAAAACTTTTTAACAAATCCATTTTTAAATTCTCACCAAAAACAAATTGTATATTAATATTTCTCCATATTATTCCAGGTACAACATTCCATCACCTGTAATTACGTCCACTTCTCCGAATGGTTCTAGACATGGTGGACTTAGTATTAATACACCACCTTCGACACCATCGATTTCATCTACGCCAGCCACAACCACCTCAATATACTGTTTCTTATGTGGTTTGCATTCAGATTTAACATTGGCTAGAGTTTTATATGCCAGCAAAGAGGTATTTACGGCAACAAATGTTTTCTATATTTATTTATCGTTTAGCAATAATTGTGTTTAATATTTGTGTTTACAGGGTTCCCGGCCATATTTTCCATTTTTATTGAAACACAGTTCCTTGCCAAACGCGGAACAATTGAGACCAGATTATTCGGCCTATGTTTGTACGTTTTGCTATCATTCGTTATTGAAACAATGGAGAAAGTAAGTAAAGAAATAAAGATGTTTGATCAAATGAGAGGAATGTTAACATATGTAACAATGTAACAATAAATAACGACTGTAATTGAGAAAGATTAAACAGGAAACAGGATTGTTAAATGAACAGAATTATTTAATGTAACATAAAGAATTTCTCCTCGCCTTAGTTAAGTTTCCGTTTTATAGACAGTTATTTTAGTTTATAAAGTTAAGAGCGAGTATTTCATTATTCCAAGTTTATCCCCTAAAAGATCTATACTATGCTAATTCCTTTTTATTGAACCAATTTTTTAGACCATGTACATGTTAATTTGTTTTTAAAGATACGTTGATAATCTATACAAGAATGTCAATTTTTTTCTTTTACTTCTGATTTAGGTTAAAAGTCAGAAAACTGCATGCATGACTTAAACCAAATAATAAGTTATCATTCAAATTTGAAGTCCAAAGTGGTCAATAACTGGTATAAAGTGGATGCATCATTTACATATAATATCATTATTGTGTGGTGTTATTAATATATTGATAAGAAAAGGAATTGTACAAAGAATCTGTGGTATAGCGCAGTAACCTCTAGAATGGCCCGTAAGATTATCACACATTGAGGCTGTGAAGAGCCACGTTGCGAATATTTCATTCAAGTGTAAATTTAAAAATGCCATCACATGAATTACCATAGGAAGTTTATAAAGCAAATAAACAAATTAAAAGTAAACGGTTCATACATAACCTGACCAATCGTCCCGCTTTTTATGGGATTTTCGCGCATTTTGGCATCTCATCTCGACTTGAGTCTATAAAAGAGAAATGATCATATACAAAATAAAACGCTTTATGTTATATATTTAGTCGTATTTTAACTAAATGCATGTATTTTTATTTAATTTTTCATTCTAAACCAAAAAATTCTGCATTTTTGCCCATTGTGTCCCGCTTTTTGGTCACAACCTGTTGGTCAGGTTATTCATACATAAACTTTAACATTTAAAAGTTATAAATTGAATCAAATGTCCACAAAAATTAATGAAATTAGAAATTTGTTGGAATGTTGGTAATTAGTATGTGGTTGGTACTAGCAAGACTTCAACCACGTATAATAACTTCAAAACCAATTAAGTTAAGTTTTATGTCTGCTATCAATCTGATGGTTAAGTTAAAGGTTTATGTCTGCTATCAATCTGATGGTCAAGAGATGAGAGATGAAGGCGTAGAGCTTTGCATACCTCAGAACATTTAAACATATAGTTATAATGCTCGGGCGATGCTCTGGCGTGGCTGAATACATATTTTGTGAATTTGTTGTAAATGTTGTCAAAGTCTTAGTGGGAACTGCGTTTAATCTAGTGTTGATACCAAAAATTAGGAGGTTCTGATCTGATATTCCTGTTCGCTGCTCTAATCCTACTATCATGGTAGACTTCATTAATAATTTATCTTATTAACGGAAGCTAGAAATGCTTGTTGGACATTGAATTGTTCTGTCGTTTGCAATTCAATGCCAACTCACTAAAATATTTCGCATTGACCGACACCTTTACCATATTATTCTTGTTATCATATCTTGTGATTTATTTTGTTACTGTTGTTGTCATCTCCTGCGACTTGGAATTCTGTAATAAATTGTTATGTTCTGAAATATCTTATCATGCTGTCACACTCGTATCCATTAAGATTGTGTTGCCAATGTTGCAGACATTCTATGAAATTCAGTTATTATGATTCTGTTCGACCAAGATCAATTATAAGAAGATATACTGACTGAATGCAACTTGTATAATCAGGTCGATTCCTATAGTCACCTTCACCATCAATACGCGCATCATTGACTTTTTGCTAATTCCATAATACGTTGGTAGTGTGATTGCTATAAAACATATGTTTTTAGAGATGTGGCAACAGAAACATGTGTTTTCTTTCACATCATATGTATTCTAAAATAGTCGTGTCACTAATTTATATGTCATTTTCGTTCGATGCCAATACCCGCGCGTTTTCCGTTAATCTTCAAATTCAAAAATTCATTTACTCCATTGCATCCCAGCCGTGTTTCCGATTTGATTTTGTCTTCTAATTCCGACAAAATATATTTGAAGGCTCTATAATTTTTTTTACTCTATCATTCATTTATAAACATTTTTTTTTTCAAACACAACTGATGACATTCATTGAAAACATTTCCATCGTGTTGTTTCTTAAGTTTTTAAGGACACTTCGTAGATTTCCCGAGTTATCAGTAACATAAAACGCAATGGAACCCATTTTAAATTAAAATATGAATTTTTATTTACACTTTTTTGTTAATGATGACAAATTTTCCCAATCAGCTGATTACACCTACAGCTGATTCAATTAGTGATGCCAAAAATTTTACAATTTTTATCGATAAGTCATCACGAGTATTTTAGAATGCATCAAAAACAGAGCGTCGAAAGTGAAACGTTGCCTTCGTCGATGTGTAGCGCGTATTTAAGAATCGACCTGAATATTTATAATATATGATAATGTTGGTGAATAGTTAACCAAACTTATTGAAAATTTTCAGAATGCTTCTGTCATGAGACTCTTATGTATAACTTTTTAGGAAATTTGTTCAATAGTTCCGCAATAAAATTTCACATTTCTCTAATAAATCTTTCCCTTCAGGCATATAATAGTAGTAGTGTTAATTGAAAGTCGAATAATAGGAGAATAATCAGATACGAAGGCGGATCAATAAGTCCGTGACTTTTCGAAATTCCCTCGTAGTTATATGAAATGCAACACTGCTCCCATCAAGTACCACCTGTTAATAGACTACTGTCAAATTTTGAGCAAGTTTCGTCATTTACTTTGCGTTTAACAGCTGTTCAAAACATATAACCTCGTGCATTTTTTTTTAAATGGAAAAAAGTGAATTTCAAGTGCTCATTAAACATTATTTTTTAAACATTAAACATTATTGAAGCTTGATAAATACTATGGTGACTCTGCACCATTGATTTCAATGGTATACAAGTGGCTACTGACTTTCGTTGTGGTCGCACAAAGTACAAATGACGCTGAACGTTCTGGACGGCCAATTGAGGTCAATACACCCGAAAATGTGGAAAAAATCCACAATATGGTGTTGGCCGATCGAAGAGTAAAAGTGCGTGAGATTGTTGATGCCAGTGTGGTGTGGTTTCGATTTTAAATGATCAGTTGGGTTTAAGAAAGCTGTCTGCAAGATGGGTGCCGCGTTTGCTCTCAATTGACCATAAAGGTAACCGTGTAACAACTTCAAAGGATTATTTGGAGTTGTTTAACCATTTTTTTCGGCGTTTTGTAACTGTGGATGAAACATGGATCATGGATGTAAACAATGGATTTCTCCGGGTGAACCGGCTTCGAAGAAGGCCAAGGTAAGTTTGTCGGCCAATAAGGTGATGGCAACACTTTTTTGGGATGCACGTGTGATAATCCACATCGATTACCTTCAAAAGGGAAAAACAATAACGGCGAATATTATGCCAACTTATTGGGCCGATTTAACGAGGATTTAAAAAAAAAACGACCCCATATGGCCACGAAAAAAGTAATTTTTCACGGGTGCACACGTGTGTAGTCTCAATGACAAAATTCCATAAATTGGACCACGAATTGGTACCTCATCCGCCATATTCTACGGATTTAGACCCAGTGACTATTTCCTATTTCCAAAATTTAAGAAATTGCTCGGTGGAAAAAGTTGTAGCTCCAACGATGAAATTATTGATCATGGAAATTATTGATCATTATTGATTTATGGACTTCGAAAAATCCTATTTTTTGGAAGGGATACAAAAATTGGAGAAACTTTGGACTAAGTGTATTGGTCTAAAAGGAGATTATGTTGAAAACAATTTTTTCTTTTACAAAAAAAAACTGTGTTTCATTCAAAAAGTCACGGACTTATTGATCCGCCCTCATAAATAAAATATCGCAGTCATAGCAATACATTTGAGGACAAGTCGACTAAGGAAATTTGGACTGCATTAAACGTTAATGAGTAAGGTAATGCAATGAGAGGGTTATTGATGTTGAATAATTAAGTAGTCTGTTTCTATCTAATACTCGTTTGTCAACCAGTGTCAGTTAGGAATTTCTGATTATCAGGTCTATTCTGATATCACTTCACAGATATGTGATACATTATCACACAAAATGTGTTCTGCAGACTAGTTTTTTTTTAAAATCACGTGATTAGAAATTTGTCAGTAAAATGCCAGGTACTAAATCACATTCTTGTTTTTTTTTATACATAATTGACTTTATAGATTAGAATATAGTGATGACAAATATAATTTGAAGTGTTATTTATTGGTTTCAGATACAAAATTTGATACGTTACAATAATAAATAGTAAAAATAAATATTTATATTCTGGTCTTTTAATTATAAACCCAGGTGGTTTCGCTGAAACAGCTGTTCGACTTTGTACCTGCAAATTTGAATAATAAAAGGAATAATAATTTGTACAATCCTCGACGAACTTCCAAACTCAAACCCTTATAAAAATGAGAGCAACCTAAAAAGTGTTTGACATAATTATAAGCAGTAGTGTGATGATGCAATCTATGGAAATATATACATCATTGTACCTCAAAATTCCAAATAGCATAGACTTTGTTTATTGTTTATTACTATTCATACAAAATAAATTTTAGTTCATCCACTTAACCAATAAATTGACAGTGAAGTAAATAGTGTTCATCTAAATTATTTACATAATGAAAATCTACTTATTTACTTAATTATACAAAACGAATATAACCTATTTCGCCAATCAGTTCAACCTTTTTCCTTATCTCTCCAGTTGGTAATACCAAGTGTACGCAGGGATTCGTCAACCTGATCCCTCCAGCGGAGTCTTGGTCTTCTTTCGTTAGTCTTCCCTTCTTGCTGGTTCGTGTTCATTCTACTGTTATGGCCTAGCCAGAGCAATCGCGTTGTTTTGATCCGCTTAACTATGTCAATGTGGATTCCCACCAAAGCTCACCGATACCTGCCGTTGTGCACTATAGGGCCATAAATCTTCCGGAGTATTTTTCTCTCGAAGACTCCCACAGATGTTTCATCTGCTTGAGATAAGTCCCAGTATTCTGCTGCAGAAAGCAAGGGGAGTCTGGTATAGCTGGACTTTTGTTACTCGAAAGAGGGCTTTGTCTCTAAAGTGCTTGCTTAGCCCAAAATAACATCTATTCGCAAGCACAATTCTCCACTTGATCTCAAGGCTGACGTTGTTGTTTTTGTTTACGGCAGATCCGAGGTATATAAATTCATCCACCACCTCGAAATTATAACGGTCCTAAACGTTCACGCTTTGGTCTAATCGCGTGTAGGCGCCCTGCACGTTGAAACCATTAATTTTGTCTTGTCATCCTTTACTGTCAGACCCACTTTTGCTGACTCCTCAATTCTTGAAAGCACCACAGTAAGAGTCCAAACAGACCCATTCACGCTTGAGACGACGACGAAAAAATCCCTAGCGTCTAAATGAAATGGGAGAGAGAGCGTCTGCCGACTTGAATTGAGTATTTCTCTCTGCACCGTGTATAGTTGCGGCCTTTTTCTGAAATTTATTTGAAAGTTTGGAAACATAATATTATTGATATACAGTATTTAAATTGTTTTTACCGCTTTAAACAATTTTTCATTCACTTTAATTGTATTGTGTTCAAAAATAAATGGTTTTTAACTATTTTCTTTAATTTTCTTGTGTACACGCATATTCCAAATTATGTATGTGTTGGTTGCTTTAATGGTTTTTATAAAAATGTGGCAACTCCCATCTCTCATTTGAGAGATTACGTGAGACCGCCGCCAAGAAATTAGAAAAGATTCTATTCTAGCGGCGAGTCTTCAGCCGCAGCGGATTTCCGTCACCATTTTTTCCTTCCATAAGAAACCTATCTAAAAAAACGTCGTCGTCTGTAGCGTGTTTGATTATGTTTGGACTCTAACTTTTTTCATTGTGCGCCCAATGATATCTAAATCATCTGCCTACGCGAGCAGCATGTGCCTTTTGCTGCTAATGGTTTTATTCATGGTGACTGCAGCTATTCTCCTAATGATCTCCATTAAGATGTTAAAGAGATCGCACGATATGGCGTCGCCTTGCCTTCGGCCTCGCTTAGTTTGGAAAGCATCCGGTAAGATCCTTACCAACTTTCATTGCGGACTTGGTGTTCGTCAAGGTCATCCTGGAAAGGCGTATTAGTTTTTGCAGGAATGCCAAGCTCACACAGTGCTTCTTAGAGTTTCTACCGTATCGGACTATTGAAAGCCGCCTTATGATCGAGAAATAGATGATAGGTGTCGATTTGTTTTTCGTGGTACTTCTCCAAGATTTGGCGTAGCGTGAAAATCTAGTCAGTTGACGATTTTCCATGCCTAAAGCCACTTTGGTATGGTCCAATCAGGTCAGCGATAATTGGTTTTAGTCTTTTGCAAATTATACTTGATAGATCCAAAGATTAAAAGCCTTCGGTTCTCAATCATGTGCCTCTGACTTTTTCCTTCACGTGGTGGTTCCCGGTCAACGGTACAATATTTTGTTTCTAGCGGCTGAAATCAAGGCCTTCCGATAAGCAGCCTGATTGGTTATGCGACCATTGATGCGTCTCAGGTTTAGTAGGTGACTGATCTCACTGAAGTTCATCAAGTTATCGGGCTTATTATGAACGGATGAGCCAAACATATGGGCCAACGGCGGATAGAAACCAAAAGAAGAAGAAAATCCAGGTTAGACAAATTGCATCTTAGTCAGCGTCTGTTCCATATTGGGCGGCTGCAATCAAACATCCGGGCAGTAGGTAAAATGAAAAAACCCGGTGGACTGGGTTTGCCTCCCGCCGCCGTTCATAATGGCAGTAAACGGAAAGGGGAACATAGACAACCTTTATTTGTTGAAGACCCCCGCAAACAATGCAAATCACCGAACCCTGTGGTACCCCACGACTCACCTTTTATATTCAGCCTTATTACGAATGTCGTTCTCATATTTCGACTACGACAGTTTAGTAAAAGATTAAAGACAAAGTTGGCGTGTTATCTTTAATCTTTTACAACACTGTCGTAGTCAAAATACGAAACGACATTCGTAATAAGGCTGATTATATTAAAAATTCATTTTCAAAAACATATTTATAGAAATTTTTGTATACACGTTCCTACTGTTTGTTTTAGCTTTTAAGAATTTTTTTTAGTTTTCATAATTTTTCGGTAAATAATTTCTACTTATATTTTTAGTTAAAATTTTTCCTATACTTTGTTTACAACAACTTTAATTTTTTTCCATTTTCATCCCTTTCAAGATTTGAGTCCCAGAATCCAACACTGAATGCTGTGGATCGCAAATATAATTGGCATGATTATATTTGCCACTTGTGTAATGTGACAACGTATAGAAAACGTGTGCGAGCTTTGCCTGTCACTGAGTTTCCCTTTGTGAAAAATCGAAAAAGTGAAGATGGACTGCTGCTGGAAAATGGAGAATATGCAGTGGTCTGTTTAGATTGTTATGAAACACTAAGGTAAATATCACTATAAAACACAAGTTTTGTAACAAATATAGAATTTTCCCTTTCCCAGGCAACAAGCCTCACAGTATGATCGTTTTGGTGTCCCTGTATCTAAACGTGCCTACAATTGGGTAGCCCAACCACCACCACCTGAGGACAGTCCCGATGCTTCGGTGGCCCGTTTGCCTTGTGGTGAACGTTCTGACAGAATTGTTGTAAGTATTTCCTTTATAACTATATTGTTGAACTTTATTGTAGTATTTAAAAACAATTAACACTTTTCTCTTTGCGGTTTTAGCCAATTAACAATGCCCTAAGACCAGTTGCCTCCTCAACAAAGAAGAACAGTTCACCCAAGCTGTATGACAAGTCTAGAGAAGGTAAGTTAAATATAAGAACTATGTAACCAGCAAAAAGTATCACATTTCCACCATAAAAAAAAACAACACTACAGTCTAAAATATTAAATACCCTTGCCAAAGTATCAATTAGTTTGTCAACATATGTATATGTACATTATGGGTGAATAGCCGGCACTCGACAAACATGATGAGCTCCGTAGTAAATGCCAAAACACAAGTGAAAATTTAGACTTACGACAAAGCAGAAGAAGAAAAGTATATAAAAAAAAACAATAAATATCAATTGGCTTCACTTAACATATTGGCCAGGCAAGTGTAGTTGTTGTGACGATAATAATGCGCTATTGGCACGTCACGTTGGTGCTTCTTTTGTTGCGTTGTTTTTGTAATCTCTGCTCCCTCAATTGTTGGTAATGTGAGAAAACAAAATATAATACCTACATTACAGAGCTTTCAGCTAAATAGGATTAAATATTGATTACAACCAAATATAATATAAGACGATGACTAAACAAACAGAAAAACAACATCGATTTGACATGTTGGTCAAACATGAAACATGATGATGTTGGTAATTTGCAAAAGGTGTCCGATATGTAGGACTTCGATTTGTAGAGAAGCAAGAGAGATTTCCTAAAATGTAATATAAAAAACAAGTACTTTTCTAGAGCCGTTTATGCGAATGACTCGTCAGTTCTTTTAAATGCCATTTATTTTAGATAAATATCTTAAAACGTATTTGTATAATAGAGTAGCAGCATAGATTTGCTGATGTAAAGAATCTTGTTCAAAGAGCTTTTATTAAAGAAATTTATAACGTGAACAGTTCTTAAGGCGTCTATGTGAAGTTTCCATGATAAACACATTTTGTTATCATCTTTGTTTGAAACCTTTCATTTGTAAATGAATTTTTAAATTAAATTTGGTATATCCTGGTATGTGATGGAAATCGATCGATTTAAATCGAATACGATTCGACTAATGATTTAATGATATAACAGGTGGCGCAAAAGTAATCCTCCTATCAGAAAATGCTATAAATTTTGCGATTGGCCCCTAATGTCAGTTCTGTTTTGACATTTGTGTAGTAAACACATGCGAAATACACGTTAATAAACAATGTTACGCTACACTGCTCCAGAACGCGGAATATTGCTGACTATTTATTTGACCAATAATCGGTCGGTGACTTTGGCACAACGTGAATTTCGTCGCAGATTTCCTGGCCGTCCAACGCCTACTGGTGAAACACTGCGACGTTTAGCCGCTCGCCTCGAAGAGACTGGCACAACACGAGATGCTGCCAGGCGTGGCAGACCCCGGAGTAGCCGTTCTGCAGAGAATATTGCTGCTGTAGCCGAGGATGTCATGGATGCGCCGTCGACATCGACCAGACGACGTGCCACGCAAATGGGTATCAGTCGACGGTCTTTACAGGGAATTTTGGTACAAGATTTGAAGATGTTTCCGTACAAAGTCCAGACGGTGCATAAGCTGTTAGCTGCTGACCGCCAATCGCGTCTAACATACGCTCAAGCCATCCTTAATCACCACCAAGAGGAAGATGATTGTCATCAAAACTAATCATGAGTGATGAGGCCCATTTCCATCTTAGCGGGTACGTAAATAAGCAAAATTTACGCTTCTGGGGCACTGAAAATCCGCGTGTAACCCACGAAGAGCCATTACACCCGCTCAAAGTCACTGTATGGTGTGCTGTTTTCGCTGGAGGAGTCATCGGACCTTTTTTCTTCGAAGACGTCGCGGGCCAAACGGTTACTGTGAAGGGTGAACGTTACAGAGCAATGATCAACGAGTTCTTTTTGCCGCAACTTGATGAATTGGGATTGGAAAACATGTGGTTCCAACAGGACGGTGCAACGGCACACACTGCACGTGCCACAACCGATATGCTGAAGGATGCATTTCCCGGGCGCCTAATCTCCCGTTTTGGCGATTTGCACTGGCCTGCAAGATCGCCTGATGTGACCGCTCCAGACTTCTTTTTGTGGGGTTTTTTGAAGTCGCGGGTTTATGTCAACAAGCCTCAGACTCTTGCAGCTCTTAAAGACAATATCCGTCAAGAATGTGAGGACGTATCGCCGGAAGTTTTGGACAAAGTGATGGAAAATGCCATAAAACGGGCTCAAATGACAATCAACTGTGGCGGCGGCCATTTACATGACATCATATTCTCGACTTGATGTAAAAAAAATTAAAAGACCAAATAAAAATAATCCACAAGAAGAATCAAAGTTTTTAATTTTTTTTTTAAATTACAGCCAAAAAACATCGGAAGTTTACTTTTGCGCCACCTGTTATTTTTGCCATAAAATAACGCATATTTACAATAATTGGTCTGCCATATTACGAATTGTGCCTATACAATTTGTTTAAATAGTCAAATCGTATTCGATTTTGACTTTATCGATATTCATTACATGCCGGTTTATATCACTTAGGCCCACTTTCTCAATGTCCGCTTCTATTTTATCTTAACGATAAAGTACCGGTAACCAGAAAGCCATTTTCGCAATGTATACTTAAATTTATCCGGCCGTTACTGTTAACAGGATGTCTAAACCCGGTTAGTAGTTTGTCCAAACGCTAAATGTAAACAGCTGACAACTGTTCACAACAGCTATTTTGTGTTCACGTTGTTATGATTAAGGCCCAATTTTTGACTGGTTATTTAAATTGGTAACCAGTTGATTTTGATTTATGTTTGATTTGACTTTAAATACGAAAAGAGTTGTTCAGTGCTTTGTCAAATAATCTTAATACATAAATGGCAAATGCTACGAAAAATAACCGGTATTCATACTTTTATCGGCTAATCGTTACAATGCATCAAACTGGCGCCATTTGCAAAACAAAAGTGAAGTGATAAAATACAAAATATTTAATGAAATTGGAAAATATTTGAGCAGAAATAAAGTTCTAACTGCACTACGAGTTAAATGATACGTTTTTATTGTTATTTCAACTAGGATGGTGATTATAATTGGTCACATTAACAATTAAATACACTTTGTGTTTGTTGTTCTTTTTGTTTTCTATCAAAATCATATGGTCACTTGATCATAGTTTAAATGTCCGACTTTGGCTGTTTAAACACCAATCAACTATTAAGCTAAAAAATTAATTCAGAGTTTAAATTTTGATCTTTGATCAAAGATGATTTTCCACCCAAAAATTAAGCCTTAGTGTTTGATTTTCTAAAAATTACTTGCGTTCTTCCACCAGGACAACAAGTAAATGTTCCTCGGTAACTGAGAAGTTCTTCCCACGGTGTATTTTTCGTTGTTTTCCGCCATAATTTGAACAAATTACACTTTTCACAAAAACAATAATAAAGTAAACTGCTGATATCTTATATATTTACAACTGTCTTATCGTCACTACACTCGGGGGTCGGTCGACCCATTGTGATTGTCCGATGAAAAAGGAGAGAGTAAAGGAAATACTTACTTACTTATCCGGTCTCGGACAACCCCGGGGGGTCAGGGACCTTACAAAACGAAGATAACATATTTCGCCAACCAGTTCGATCTTTTCCTTTATTTATCCAGTTGGCAATACCAAGTGTGCGCAGGGATTCGTCAACCTGATCCCTCCAGCGGAGTCTTGGTCTTCCTATTTTTCGTCTTCCTTCGAGTTCGGTTTCGAAAACCCTTCGCGCTGGTTCATCTTCATCCATTCTACTGACATGGCCTAGCCAGCGCAATCGCGTTATCTTGATCCGCTTAACTATGTCAATGTCAGGATAAAGCTCATACAGCTCATGATTCATGCGTCGCCGATACTCGCCATTGTGCACTATAGGGCCATAAATTTTGCGGAGTATTTTTCTCTCGAAGACTCCTACAGATGTTTCGTCTGCTTGCGATAGGACCCAGGATTCTGCGCCATAAAGCAAGACAGGTTGAATGAGAGTCTGGTACAGCTGGACTTTTGTTACTCGAGAGAGGCCTTTATCTCTAAAGTGCTTACCAAGCTCAGACATTGCTTCATAGAGTTTCTCCCGTATCGGACTATCGAAGGCCGATTTTTAATCGATAAATAGATAATAGGTGTCGATTTGTTTTTCGCGTATCTTCTCCAGGATTTGGCGTAGCGTGAAAATCTGGTCAGTTGTCGATTTTACAGGCCTAAAGCCACACTGATATGGTCCAATCAGGTCAGCGATAATTGGTTTTAGTCTTTCGCACATTATACTTGATAGAACCTTATATGCTATGGATAAAAGGCTTATTCCACGGTAGTTGGCACAGATACTCGGGTCACCTTTTTTATGGGACATAGTACACTGAGACTCCAATCGCCGGGCATGCATTCATCTAACCAAATTTTGCTAATGAGCTGATGCATGCACCTTATCAGCTCATCGCCGCCAGCCTTAAACAGCACCGCCGGTAGTTCATCGGCTCCTGCGGCTTTGTTGTTCTTAAGCCGGGCAATAGCTGTTCTGACCTCGTCTTCGTTAGGAGGTGGGCAATCGACGTCGTCGTCCATATTGTGATCGATTGTCCCATCGTCATCGGATATCTCAGGTACTAGTAGCGCGGAGAAATGCTCTCTCCATATTCCCAACATGCTCTGCACATCTGCGACGAGATTTCCGTCCTTGTCTTTACAGAAGGAGGGCCCTGAACCATGTCCATTAGTTCCGTTTTTAACTTTTTGGTAACATTTTCGGGCTTCGTTCTTCCTTCTGTATGTCTCAATTTTCTCACTCTCGCGCTTTCTCCACTGCCGTTTCTTACGCCTATACCGCTTAGTTGCAGCTCGCGTTGCAATTGACTGAAGCATTACCATACGTGCAGCGTTCTTTTCGTCATTTGCTATGCGACACTCTTCGTCGTACCACGGTTTATTGCGAAGCGGTTTTTCGAATCCAAGTACGGTTGTTGCGGCAGTTTTTATAGAGTCGGCAGTTAGAGTAGAGTCTACTGCGCATCAGGATCGTCATCGGGAGGGGGTGGGTTCTGTGCCAAAAGTTGCGAGACCTTCCTTGAGTAGGCTGTGGCTACCTCTGGTAATTGCAGCTTTCCGATGTCCAGCTTCCTCTGCGTGTGGTTTCGTACGATTTTCGCTCTACTTAATCTTGTGCGAACCTTTGCTGCTACCAGGTAGTGCTCAGAATCGACGTTAGCTCGTGATCAACGTGATCAATTTGGTTCTTAGTTCTTTGATCAGGGGATACCCAAGTAGCCTTGTGGATGTCTTTATGCTGGAATCTTGTACCACTAATGACCATGTTTTTTGCCGCGGCAAAGTCAATCAATCTCATACCGTTGTCGGAACTGTCAGCATGTAGACTGAAATTGCCAATAGTTGGATGAAGCACATTCTCCCCTCCTCCTTTGGCATTAAAATCTCCTAGTACAATCTTAATGGCATGGCCAGGGCAGCGGTCATACGTTTCCTCTAGGAGCTCATTGAATATGTCTTTAGCATCATCATCTTTCTCTTCTGTCGGGGCATGCACACAAATTAGGGAAATATAAAAATATTTCGCTTTTATGCGGATTGTGGCTATTCGTTCACTCACAGGATTGAACCTAGACACTAGATGTCGCAGTCTTTTGCCAACTACAAATCCGCAACCAAATTCATGTTTTTTCATGGCAACTGTAGTATATATCGCAGTTTCTTTTTCTTGTGCAGCCATGTCCTGTCCATCGCATTTCCTGGATAGCGGTAATGTCAGCCTTATAACTTTCGAGGACATCTGCCAGTTGGATACTTGCACCGGATCTATATAGAGTTCTTACATTCCAAGTGCATATCCGTAAATCGTGGTCCTTATAACGTTTGCGGGGGTCGTCAACAAATAGGGGTTGTTTATGTTTTCTGTTTCGTTTTTGTATTTTCACTGCCATTATGAAAGGAAATAAAATAAGAATATACATATAAGTGGGTACGGGAGGATAAAAAACAACATATACTAGAAGAACAAAGAGATGCTAGTGGGGTGAATACCCCATACCAGTGAACCCCGGCCATTCATCTCGATCCGGTCAGCCATGAGAGGCACAGCATGAAATACATAACGGTGACCAATTTTTTCCATGTTTAGACGTTGAAAAATTTATCTTTTTTTTTTGTTTGGATGCAACTATAACATGTTTGTAGCATACCCCAAATAGAGTATACTTGTGTCCAAACACATTGTGTTTGCTATTAAATATAGCATGTTTGGCACACAATGATTAATTGGTTATAATATATGTATTTGTGACCCAAATTTGTATTTAATTGTTTATAATTGTATTTGTTTGTTGAATCCTCCTGAAAATACTGGTGTCTGTCACAATATGGCTGTGTTTTTTTTATTCCATTAAGCTATCGCCACTTACGGCTTTCCAAATAAAACGATCCACACTTAATACTACATAAAGTGGCAACATTTGCTGTAATGGGTGAAAAAATGCGATACGGCAACACGTTTGTACCTAGTGCCAACAAATACATGGTAGCAGCAAATTTTGTTGTATTTGTAAGCAGCAACAACAGACATTTTAATTTCGTTCATTTGTTTTACTTGTCAAATTCTACACAAATATATACCAACAATACAAGAATACAAAACAGTATGAAAACAAAATACATATGATTTTAACAAGTGAAACGAAAAATGACATGGAAAAAATGTAATCACATGTTTAAACGACTATACCTGCAAGATAATTATACCGTGATCAATACATATAACATTTACCGCTCGTTGTTATGAACACTTTAATTCCAATTTTGTTTTCAATCGTAAATAAAAAGCTATCCTTCAAATTTAGAGATATAAAAGTATACATAGTCTTCCATTAAATAAAATAATTTAAATGAACTGACCATGTGTAAGCCATTTTGCAAAAGTCTGCTTTTGAGTCTCTCCTTGATAACATTTTCATTCACAAACAATGATAACAAAATTTATCTAAGATAAATTTTTGATGTCATTTCTTGAAATTTAACATGTGGCAACATTGTCATTGCTCTAGTCGGAATTTAAGTGGAAAATTGAAATGCCACTTAATATCGCTTAGCTGTCCCGTACAAATTAAGCTATAATTAACTTTAGCGGGGTCAAAAAACACGCTTAATATAGTAACAAAACGCAGCAGATCTTCAATTCACGAAAACAATGCTTGCAAACATGTACATGGTTCCTGCAATATGTTGCTGGGGTAGTTAATTATCAGCGTGTACAAATTCACTGAGATCGTTTACTTTTGATGGCTCATATAAAAATACTAAACAACGTGGCACCTTGAAACTTAAAACGTATGCTTTATAAGGTTGCCACTTTTCATCAAAATATTTTTTAAATTACTGGCACCATCTATACGTCAGGTCGGATAGTTTTGGGACTGCCCTCGTACCAGTGAAGTGAACAACCAATTCCGTTTTTTTGGGGTTTATCCTCCAAGCCACAGGTTCTGGCCCATCGTAGCAGATTTCCAAGGACAGATTGCATAAGGTCACACGTCGTTGGTAGGAATTT
The DNA here is from genome assembly GCA_963931995.1 of Phaonia tiefii. NCBI lineage: Eukaryota > Metazoa > Arthropoda > Insecta > Diptera > Muscidae > Phaonia > Phaonia tiefii. The sequence goes on from OZ008371.1 coordinate 43,563,917, forward strand.
CCCACCTATCATAGTAACCACATCAAGTAATAATACGGCATTTACACCGACCAAGATTAGCGCATTTCGAAGGTTAACTCCGTGCACCCGCGCTAACCCAGAAAATTACTCATACAATTTTAATCTGTAGAAACTGAAGTTTAATTGTTAACCTCATTTTAAACTGGGGTACATTTTGATGCAACTCTGTTAATTACTACAAAATGCAATCATAAAAACAATTTACACAAAAAATCAACTGTTTGACAGATGGAAGCCGATCGATAACTTTCCGTCCATTAGAAGCCATCCACCAAAACTGTTTTGAAGCTCACGCCGCAGCCAATATAAATAACTCTTATTCGTTTGAACTGTGAGCAGATTTTATCGACTGGCCGGGTTTGACTCACTGATCCAATTTTAAAGGTTCAGTTATTTCAAAAAGATCCCAAAATGTGTACAAAACTGGCAAAACCAATAGCCGGCAACTTAATTTTTCTGTTGTGCCGCCGTCATCGACAATTTTGTCTCGGGGCGGAATTTGTCTAAGCACGGAGTTGCCAACTGAAATGTCAATTTAATCTCGAATTGGGCGGTGTAAACGGCAAAGATTTGAATTCAAGGTTATCGCTAACCTGGCCACGATAAACGGAGGTGTAAATGCGTTATATGTTTCTTATAAAAATCGTATATTAATAGGTGTTTTCTCTAAAAATGTTCCTTTAAACAAGGGTTTAGAACAAGAGTCTGAATAAGTTTTATGAGAAGGGTTTCTTACCTGCATTATCACCAGCTCAGAATATTTTACAGTTAATGCCAACTAAACGCTTTAGCTCTTAGTGTATAAACTAGGCGTTTATACTTATATTATTATATTAAATTAATTACATTAAACAAATTTCTTAGTTAGTTTTCTTACCCCCATTATCAGCAGCTCATGTTGTACTACAGTTCGCGCTAACTAAACGTTTTAGCTGCCAGTTTTTATGGAGTTTAAAAATTATAACTTTCATTTAGCTCCAACCAGACATTGTGATTAAAGGTCCTTGGTCATTTTTAGTTCCTACATTGGGTTTCTTCATGTCTTTTCATTTCGAATTTTAGTTTGTTTTTATAAAAACAAAGACACACTCTAGTAGTGAAGAGGAAGTGGATTGAATGGGAAATTGTTTATCTACAAATTTATTTAAATTGGCTTAACATAAAAGTTTCGTCAAAATGATACCAACAACACCCTGTTTTTGAAGGCTTTGATTAAGTGTTTAATTAGCATGAAGGCAAGATGCTTAAGTCTCCTTGGTTTAACTTAGTATATTTAAGTCTTGTTCTATACATTTGTGTTCAACACTTGACACTTTTTAACGTTTATTTACATTTCGCTTAAACTCTTAACGTTGTAATGCAATTACAATTGAATTACGCGAAAACAGTTTGTAGACATAAAAATGTATATTTACATAATATTTTGTTTTCCTTCCAAACCACCACATTCTCTATGCTTTGTTTTCCTTCCCTCCCAGTTTTCTGCGGTGAGGAAGAATAAAACTCTAGATTCGTTTGCGCTCGCAACAATCACATATAATCCTTAATATAATGAAACAAAAAAAGAGGATAAAAAACAAAACGCACATCACGTAAAAAAGATCATAAAATTTCAAATAGTTGAATAAATAAAAACAAAAGCAATATACTTATGTACATCCACCCACAACCCATTCATAATACTCATTTCATGCAGCACTATATTCAGTCAGGGATGATGAAAATAGAGTTGCTGGCTGGTAGAGTGAGTGGATGGAATATGCAAGCAATATTAAACACATTAACATCAATAATGTAAAGAATTTGGAATTGAATTACTTGGTGTTATTATGTCAACCATGTTAGAAATACTCTACACAACTACTACTCCTCTATTTCAAATACAATTTTTATTGTTCTCCCCACATCTATTCAAATATGCACCCACATGTTAGGGTGTATGTTATTTTCAAATTGCCTGGAAACGAGTTTGTTTGGAGTAGCCTTAGCCTTGTGGTTACAGTTAGTATAAGTATAAATAGATACGGTGAGCAAGAATTCGCCATGGGATAGGTGTCTTTGAAATCTATAAAAACGGTAAGGTTCTTGAAAATCGTATCGCTCATAAATCAGTCCTCCAAGAGTCTTAAACTTCTGCTAATCGGTAGCAGATATGCCACCGAATAGGTTAGTTTAGGTTTAGGACATCTGACAATAAGTGACAGTATACAACTTATCGTCACTACACTCGGAGGTCGGTCGACCCATTGTGGTCGAAGTGGGTGAGCCCGACTTATAGTGAACAATTTTCGATAGATAGATGGATAGATAGACCTAGGACAAACAGAAGAACCACTCAGTTATATTCCCCGTATAAATAAAGGGTTTTTCAACAGAGACGCTACAAAAGTAAATCGATAGGGACAGCAAACAACGCAATATTTTCCCCCGCTCTTTTGACATTTCTCTTCAGTAAGGTTTGCCATTTCATCATGGAAAGATATACGAGCCAACAACGAGTCGAAATTATTAAAATTTACTACCGAAATTTGGAGTCAGTGGCCTCAACTTCAGTGGCCTCAATCATCTTCAGCGATGAGGCTCATTTCTGGCTGAATGGCTTCGTCAATAAGCAAAATATGCGTTATTGGTCAGACAGCAATCCACACGTAATCCATGAGTCATCATTGCATCCCGAAAAAATTACGGTTTGGTGCGGTTTATGGGCCGGCGGCGTCATTGGGCCGTACTTCTTCCGTGATGATCAAGACCGGCACATTACTGTGAATGCGAATCGCTACCGTTCAATGATAACCGAATATTTTTGGCCCCAATTGGATAATATGGACTTGGAGGACATGTGGTTCCAACAGGACGGCGCCACAAGCCACACAGCGAATGCCACAATCAATTTATTGGAAACCAAGTTTGGTGAAGGTGTTATCTCACGAAATGTCCCAGTCGATTGGCCGCCTCGGTCGTGCGATTTGACGCCGTTAGATTATTTCCTGTGGGGCTACGTCAAGTCTATGGTCTATGCCAACAAGCCAGCGACGATTGATGAACTTCGTACGAATATCGCACGTGAAATTGCAGCAGTATCGGCCCATTTATGCTTGAAAGCCGTCGAAAATTGGGTTCAGCGTCTGGACTTCTGCAAGCGTGCCCGTGGTGGCCATGCAAAATAAATCGAGTTCCATACATAATGGCATCGAACGTACTTTCACAGGAATAAATAATTTTAGTGGTATGTATCTAAAACCGGTTTTGTTTTATTTAAAAAAACTTTTGTAGCGCTCTTATTGAAAAACCCTATATATATATATGTATATGTTTATACTGGCACTGATAAATACATACAATACCATCCAAGATGAGGATCTGCATTCTACAGGTCAAGGTTTACCATACCAAATCTTCAGATAATGTACCGTCTGCCCGGATCCATGGCAGACCCCGCGAGAATTCAAATCCTCAATGGCCACATCGCGCAAAGAGCCTAGGCCCTCTGCCGGAAACCAACCAAAGCAACGGCAACGCCAACGCTGTAGGGCTGGGCATTGACATAGAAGGTGCTCTATGGTCTCCACCTCTTCGTCATCACTACAAGCACGGCAGTAATCAACCCCCTTTAAAATCCAGTTGCGAGTGAAGCCTCCAGCATCACAGTGCCCCGTGATTACCCCAATGAGGAGCTTCAAGTCTGCCTTGCCCAGTCGAAGAAGCGACATAGTCCTACCTGAGTCCACTGCCGGCCATATATCTCTTGAAATCTGGCCAGCCAGACAGCGTTGATCTCATCCAGCGACCAGCGATCTATCAAGCCATATAAGTAACAGATCGGTGGTTTTGCGGAGGCAATCAATCTCAAATCAGCAGAAGTGCATCCTGCTTTAGCAAGACAGTCTGCTACAACATTCCCTGTGACATCACTATGTCCCGGAATCCAGCAGAGTCTTACCTACTGTTATACACTGTTCAAGATCCGCTTGCAATCCCTAACCAATTTGGATTTACATATGTGCGACCTGATCGCACTGACGGCTGGCTTACTATCAACGCAGATGACGAATTCATCGGATGGATAAAAATACGAGTCCAATATCTCAGTTGCAGCTCTCATAATCGCCACGATTTCCTCTTGGAAGATTCTGCAGTTCGCACTCAATCTTATTGAAAGCCGTCCTAACTGAAGATCCCAGCTCCTGTGCCCGATTCCATTGTGGAGCCATTTGTTAAGATCACATGACTAGAGAGTAAAGAAGGTATACCTCCCACCTAGCCACTCCTATTTGGCAACATGATCTCCAGACATTGCCCAAAGTCTGCAGTAGGCAGCTTGTACTCAGTGGCCTGACTCAAACACTTCCGGGTGATTGTCAATCAACTCCTGGAGAATATTGGCATGTCCCTCTGGCATGTCTCCAGAAACACAATTCTCTCATGCGAAGGGCGCTTGTGACAGCACACCCTCTCGCATAGACATCAAGAGTAGTCAAAGTCAGTACTATAACCAGCGCCGCCTATGGAGTGTTTCTCCTCGCCCCCCTGATATACATCGAAGCAGTGCGCTGAACCGTGCTGAGCATTTTCAACTGGTAGCTGCTGCCCAATGCGTTCCACCAGACTACGCAGTCATAGGTGATAATTGATCGCACGATAGCCGAAAAAAGACAATGCACGATTTTCGGACAAAGACCCAAGCTTTTGCCAATCGAATTCCTACAGGCATAGAACACGTCCAATCCTTTCTTGAATCGTTCCTCAGTATTTCGCTTCCAGTTCAGTTTCTGATCAAGAACGATACCGAAATATTTCGCCTCAGAATATAGAGATAACTCCACGCCCTCCAACCTTGGTTTCCTAAAAAAAACCCAATCTTTCGCCTATGCGTAAAAAGAACCAGCTCCGTCTTTGCCGGGTTAACACACAGGCCACAGTGCCTGGCCCAAACTGACAACTCACCCAGGGCATCCTGCATGAGGTCACTGATCGTAGGCAAAGATTTTCCACCGACAAGAATAACTACGTCATCCGCATAGGTAACGACTCTACGTCCTCTCAACTCAAAGTCCGTAAGAATGACGTCAACCACTAAAAGCCACAGCAGAGGGGATAACACTCGACCCTGCGGCGTGCCAGTTGTAGTCATCTTCCGAACTGCTGCGCATGCTCTGCGATAGACGCATCTCTTTTTATAAGCACTGGATCAGTTTCTAGACTTGCCAGCTTTGACCGATGTGGAACCCGCACCAACCACCCCATGTCCGGTGTTACTAGGAGGTGGAGTTAGGGTTTTGTCAACCTCCGCATCTTGTCTGACAAGAGTGGAAACAGATACTGACTCCAAATTATGATTATTCTGTGGTAGTATCACCATTTTCGTTCACAGTTTCCCATGAGATCGGCAGTACCCGAACGTCACAGGTTGAATAATTGAGGTGAGCCCATCCTTGCGACACCATCATCGACACAATCTCACGGTGCTGTTGCACTATGCTTTCGTGGATACGCATGGGATCTGTCTCAAAGGTCATATTGTTATTAGTCAATCGTGAGCCAGTGTCGTTTGCAGTGTCCTTATCCAGTTGAAATGTATTCGTATTGGTTTTTTGTGTTTGGTCATTGGTGTTCGTTGTAAGCATAGACGAATATTTATAGTAGACCTAAAAGTTCTCTCACCAAATTTATAACATTTGGCCTGGTGTGATATTTACGTTCGATGTTGAAAAGAATTGCTTTACTAATACCAGATAGAGGCAATGGGTCAAAACAACGAACAAAATAATAACAACGGCCTTTCGTTTTGTGTGTTAAATACAACACAATTGTATGCTAACAATAACAGTCAATAAAAAAGTTTAAAACATTTAAATTTCACAGTTTTTCACCAAAACGACTTGAAAAATTAAAGTAAGAAGTTATTGTAATTCCACCTGGTGTATGCCACTTTTCGTCAAACATATCTCTATCACACCGACCGCATCAAGAAGAGTGTGAAAGGAAACGTAAGATGAGCCAAATATTCTCTCTAGTACGAGATTACTCTATGGTTGTAAGTCCTGGACCGGGCAACACGTTACTACCGACCTGTTAGGACCAGTTTATTTAAACACTTACTGGACATGCAGGTCCTCGGCACTGCTTCCAACCACCATGACCTTAAAAGTGGTTTTGCATACAATGTTGGATATTATAATGGCGCCAAAATCGCAAGAATCGCCATGTCGGAGAAGCTTCATTGACAATCGTTATTTACGTAGGCCTGATCAACAGATAGACCTACGACGAGACTCCACTTAGTCCACGCAGCCCAGGCCACGCTTAAGACCCCACATTGCGGCAAGGTCGTTACTTCCGGCGGGGAAAACCGAATAATAGTAATTATTTTAAACTGAGATATGCAGGGGGTGTTTTTTATGTTCCAGGCCGATATTTTTTGACCGCCATTTCTGTTTGGTTGACATTTGTCAGTTTGTATTTGACATTTGTGCAGAGCAGTCGTTAACAATTTATTATGCAGCATCTAACGCACCAACAACGGGTTGAAGTTATTAAAATATTTTGTCTAAATAATCGTTCCATTGTAAAAATGCAAAGAATTTTGCGGGATTTAAACAATGTGCGGAGCAAGTCAACCATTCTGCGTATTGTAGAGAATTTTGAAACTTTGTATACACTGGGAGATAAAGTGATGAAGTCTGGTCGAACACAATAAAAAATGATAGTGGTTTTTGAAGGTAAGGTTCACTTTGTTCGACACGCCTAAATAAAGGATGCTGCTATCAATATCTATAGTTCCAAACGTACATCCTGAGGGTTTGAAGATTTTCAGTTTTTGAAGAAAGAAAAAACTCGTTCCTCCCAAACGAAATCTCAGAGATAACTGAAGATCGTTTGTGGACTGTAGTTGGGAGAAACGGACTTCTGTTAGTCCATACAAGTCATTTCGTTTGAGAGAACCGAAAAATGTTTGCAGCAAACGAGTTGTGAAAAATATATGCTGAAAAAACGTCTGCGAGAAACGAAAATCGTTTGCAGTAAACGAGTTATGAATAATTAGAGCTGAAAAACATTTGCGAGAAGCGAAAAACGGTGCCACCAACTGTTCTTTCGGTTACAGCAACCGATTTGTAATTAAAACTTTTACTTATGGCTTCCATAAGCTCTAAAAATAAATGGTTTCCCATTACATCTCCTGAAGGGACCGGGGAGAACTTCTCACAATCACTGAGCTGTGCGCTTTCCAGTTTTCACTCACTGATTGGGACCTACAGTTTTACACCGATTCCGAACGGTATTTTGAGAAGCTTTTCCATGGCTATATACTCGATAGTGTCGCCGTCACTAAGCGAGGTGACCGTCGTCGAAAGAAATTTTAAGGTGGTTGGAGCTGGGATCGAACCCAGGATCTCCTGTACAAGAGGCGCGCACACTACCCATTGCACCACCGACGGTCACGGTCCATAAGCTCTATTTTGTATATATTTCTCGTTTGCAACTACATGATATACATTTGCGATATATGAGTTTATTTGGGAGAACTACATGAACGGTTGCGATTAATTAATTCAAATCAATCAAAGTATTATTGCGGTATGCCGAGCAATAAACGTTATTTTTTTCTTTGCGTGCAGGTAAATCGTCTAGTGTATCTTTTCTCCCACCTATAAACCCCATGTATTGTGTTGTGTAACTTAATGTCACCCTAATACATATATATGTATGCATGGTATGCGACATGTGGCATGCAACTTAATAAAAATAAGAACAACTTTGTCTCTAAAGAATGTATAAACAGCCATATAGACGAGGGCATTAGATGCGGTTGTGTGGTGGGATACCGAACCACAGCCACCACCATTGACAACGATGTCTCTTAAACGTTTCAATAAAAAAAAACAATAAAGTGTAAAAAAAGAAAAATACTAATTGTTAGGGTGGGGGGAGGGGGTTTGGATTGAGGGAAAGGTATAGCATAAAGATGAGTTGAATTTATATATATACAAGTCTTATAATAAAGGATGTGGCAGCATTTTAGCAGCAATTCGAAAAAACCCATTGAGTTTATGCTTATTGCACCCACAAACATTTTGTTTAACACACACTCCAACACACTCACTTGGTATCGTATTCTCGTTCGATGGTGGGTAAACATGGGGTGTCTCCTTACATCTTGGTCCTTATTAAGCTTGGTAAAAATACAACACCGAGGGTTTATTTCAATTTCCTCCCAGATCGTATCGTATTCCTTTTAGTTTTTTTTTCACAAAAATTTTCCGGTGCTTTATATTACACTGTACTTTCATGTGTATGCCTCTCCTCCTTTACACTTTAATGCCCCTTCCAAGTTTCCATTTTATGGTTATGGCAACGTTTAAAGGCAGAGATGCAGTCGGGCGCACAAAACAGGCAATGACGAAATTACAGTGCCGTCTAAATAAACCTACAGTTGGGATCAATATTGTAGCAGTTTTTAATAATTTACGTCTACTATCAGTACTTAAAGTTAAACTAAAGTAAGTTTGTCTGAATTTTAAAAATTACAACTGTTAGCTCTAACCAGTGTACGCGCCTCTTGTACATGAGATCCGGGGTTCGATCCCTGCTCTGATCACCTTAAACCTCGTCACCTCGCATAGTGACGGCGACACTATCGAGTATTTAGCCATGGAAAAGCTTCTTAAAATACCGTTCGGAACCGGTGTAAAACTGTATAAAACTAGAAAGCGCACAGCTCAGTGGTTGTAAGAAGCTCTCCCCAATTCCTTCATGGGATGTAAAGGAAAACTGATAAATTCAAAATGATACAACAAACAATTGGGTTCTGCAGAACCGATTCTTTACAAGAACCGGCTCCAAATGAATCGAAAACAGTTTTTAATAGAACGAAAAACGGATTCAAAAAAACCGAAAACGGTTCCAAAAAGTATGGGAAACGATTTTCAAAGAACTTAAAAACGGTTTGAAAAGCACTGTAAAACGGTTACAGAATAACACGTCTCGGTTTCAAAGGGACCAAAAGTGTTAACCTTTCAGTGGAAGAATAACGCTTCGTCGCATGGATGAAACATTTTTGTTAATATTATTGCGTTGCTACAATGAAAAGTTTCGTATATCTGACAATTTGGTAGTCGCTGCAACGAAAAATTTCATACATGATTTCTTTGAAAATTTTTCACGTCGTTCCTATAACAATTTTATTTAATTTCAATTTTGTAGAAAACTGGGTGAAAATGTGTAGTTTTAAATTTTATGTTCTTAGAATAAGATATTACACTTAAGCCTCTCTGGGACAGCAATTTTCTGAGAACCGCAACCGGTCCAAATACCCGGTTCTTCAAATACGCGGAACCCCACATCACTAGTAAATACTGTCCTACAAAAATTCGCAACGTATGATTAATGTAAATCCTTAACATACATATATCAAAATTGCTCATACGTGGCCATAGATAAATTTTCCTTTAATTGGAATTTTTTTGTACATAACATTTTTTCAAGTGAATGAAATATTTATTTGTATCGATAAATCAATGTCTGTCATTTATTTTTTAAAGATTTTTTCATGCAAATGTTACCCATGGCTACGCTTCGCGTGGTTCATTCTGAAAGTCAAATTTTTGTTTCCAACATTTCCGCCGCTATTGTACCAATGACACGTGTAATGTTGTCTTCCAATGCAGCAATTGAGGTTGGTTTGTACCTATATAGTAGAGACTTCACGTGCCCCCACAAAAAATAGACTAGTGGGTTCAAATCACATGAACGAGGCGGCCAATTTACAGCGCTCAATTGGTTTATGGTATCGCGTGCAGTGTGGCACCATCAAACAAAAAAGTTCGTGATCATCGAAAGGTACCTTGATCCATTGACCGTAATTGTGCGGCCGTCATGATCTTTGAAGAAGTATGGTCCGCTGATGCCGCCAGCCCGTAAATCGCACCAAACAGGGAATTTTTTAGGGTGCATTGGCAGCTCTTAAACAGCTTTCGGCAATTCTGTTTATTAACGTACTCAATGGGTCAAAAATTAGCCTCGTCGCTGAAGACCATAAAATTGACGTAACTTGCGAAACACATTTTTCACAGAGCTCGAATTTTGATAATAAAACTCCATGATTTGCAAGCGTTGTTCGTTTGTAAGTCTACTTATGATGAAATGGAAATGATGAAACTGAACGTATTTGACTTTGACAATGCCACGAATTTCAGTGTCAAGAAAAAACTTGACACTGAAAACCCAGATAACAAAAACATCACCCATTAGTTATGATAAAAAGATATACTGACTTATTCATAACGAAAAGAGAATGTACGTTCCGTACAACGAGTGCGTAACTGGAATATTTTTAGACTTACTCACTCGTTAGTGAAGAGTTAATTAATAACAGTTTCCTATTTACAGTCTAACTCTAATATGAGCATGCCTGTTTTAGACAAATACAACCCTGCCGGTCATGATTGTTGTCAGTAAAGTGCCGTATTCAGTTCTTGCGAAATTTTCGTTATAAATTTTTTCATTTATTTCTAAACGGAAAATGTTGCCGCGAAGAGTTACCACATATCTTTGATTTACCTTGTAAATATTTCATTTATAATTCCTCTACACACCCCATTTTATTTTTAACGCATGTGGTGTTAGTTTTGATTGTTAAAATTATTGATATGTCAAAATTCCGGTCTCAAACAATTGTTTTCGTACGAAATAACTTTGGCGTAACAGCCCTGTAATTGATTTTGCCTACGAAATTTTCACAAAGAGCTTGAGAATCAAAGAAATGAAAAGTGAGCGAAATTTTGGGTTCAAGGAATTTTCGCTGTTTTTCATACACGTACTTCTTATGGCAACGAAAATTTCCCATTTTTGGTTACAGTGTTAATGTTTTGCTTTCAATTCATTCAATTCAATTTTCTCAATGTCCGGTTAAAGTGTCTGCTTACTAATTATTTAATTTATCGGAACAATAGACTACTACCTGTTAAGGTTTATCATTTTCCCATACTCTGGATAATTTAATAGGATGTTAGATGTTTCATGCTGGCAACTCTTACGAAATGTATGACCTATAAGTTGTCAGCACTGTTAGATATCAATTGTTTACTTAATTATTGTTTTTGTGCAAAGTGTAATTTAGTCAAGTTATGGTGGAAAATAATCAAAAAGACACCGTGGGAAGAACTTAACAGTTGCCGAGGAATATTTACTTTTTGACCTGGTGGAAGAACGTATCAATTTTAGTAAACCAAATACTTAAATCATAAAATCATAACAACATGAAAACAAAACAGCTGTTGTCAACACCAAATACGATTAACGCATTTGGAAGGTTAATTCCTTTAACCCGCGCTAACCCAGAAGATTACTCATACAATTTTAATCTGTAGAAACTGAAGTTTAATTTTTAACCACATTTTAATCTGGTGTACATTTTGATGCAACACTGTTAGTTACTAATAAAAAAGCAACCATAATAAAAACATACATAAAAAATCAACTGTTTGACGGATAGACAACGTTTTTGAAGCTCACGTCGCCACCGATATAAATGGCTCTTATTGGTTTAAACTGTGTGCCGATTTTATCGACTGGCCCGATTTAACCCACTGATCCTATTTTAAGGGTTCAGTTATTTCAAAAACATCCCAAATTTGTACAAAACTGGCAAAACAATAGCCGCCAACTTAATTTTTCTGTTTCGCCGCCGTATTCGATAATTATGTATCGGCGCGTAGTTTGTCTTAGCACGGAGTTGCCACCTGAAATGACAATTTAATCTCAAATTGGGTGGTGTAAACGGCAAAGATTAGAGAACAAGGTTATCGCGCTAACCTGCACCGGGATTCCGTAACCTTTTAACGATAAAAATCGGTAGTTAACTTGACAAAATTTGGAAATTTTCTATAGACATTTTATGAATTTTGGCAAATTAACTACCGATTTGTATCGTTAAAAAGTTACAGAATTCCTGTGCTGGCCTCGATAAACGTGGGTGTAAATGCCTTTTTCTTTTTGTTTTGAACTTTTTTTTTGTTTTATTCAGAATTGAACAAGGAATAAAGGAAAAACAGTTATTTCGATTTTTTTTATTGGGCTCATTTTATTCATTTAGAAATTAAAAAATTAATTATGTACTTCAGAGAATTTTGAAAAAGGCGGGAAAACTTTTTTCGTACATTTTTATAAAGTGATAACGTTTCATAATTATTATTTGGTTTTAATTGTTAAATTTTGTTTATATCTCCTAATGATGCTACACAATGGAGTAGCGAATTATCGTGGAAAATAAATACAAGAAAAGCAAATCTGACCTCAAGCTCGGAAAATATAGATTATTTATTGATAAAGAAAAGGTCGATTTGTATTCACTCGAATTCGATTGGTGCTGTGTTGCCCAAGTCAAAAGGTATCATTCGACTGACTTTATATTTGATGGCAAATAACAGAGAATTCGAAATAGAGAAATTTTCAGATCAAAATTCGATCGTCTAGAATATGAGCAAACGCTTTCGTTCGGCATTGAGGGATAGGGCATAAATACACGCAAAGAAAAAAAATGTTTATTGCGCGGTTGCCACAACAATACTTTGATTGATTTGTATTAATTTATTTATCGCAACCGTTTATGTAGTTTTTATTTATTTATTTATTTATTTACTCGGCTAAAAACAGCTGGAAAAATATAATTTTACATATCTTCAGTTACAAATTAAATACAAAACTAAAGTATATTAATTAAATTAAAACAGTAATCAGGAACAAAATTAAAAAACAAATAGTAATAAATTCATGTAGGAGATAAAAGATTGAACATGGACGATATTAACAGAATTATTATTTAAGTACAAAAAGACTACTATGAAGATATGAATAGAATAGGAATGCAAAAAAAAAAAACAGTAACAAATAAAGTTGTAACAGATGCAGCTGGATAGTAAGAGTAGGAACTGGTGAAGTATGTGGAGCAGGAACAAATGAAGTAAAAACATATGACACAGGAACAGATAAAGCAGGAACAGTTGTAGAAGGACTGGGGAAGCACGAACTAATGAGGCAGGAGCAGATGAAGCAGGAACAGATGACACGGAAACAGATTAAGCAGGCACAGATGAAGAAGGACAGATGAAGCGGGAACTGATGAAGCAGGAACAGATGAAGGTGGAATAGATAGAGTAAGAACATATGAAGCAGGAATATGATGCAGGAGAAACAGGAACAGATGTAGCAGGACAGATGAAGTAGGAACTGATGAAGCGGGAACAGATGATAAAGAAACAGAATAACAATGAAGCAGGAACACATGCAGCAGGACATATGAAGGAAAAACTGATGATTTAGATGGAGCAAGAACAGATGAATCAAGAACAGATGATAAAGGAACAGATAAAGCCGGAACAGATGGAGCAGGGATATATGTAGCAGGACAGATGAAGTAGGAGCTGATGAAGCAGGAACAGATGATGGATAATGTGCCAAACTTTTAAGAGATAAGTCCCTCAGTAAGTGTTGATTGGCACAGCGTTTGAGATTAGGGCATCCGAAATCATTAAATCAGTATGCATCAGGATAGCTAGGAACATTATTAGAGACGGATACAGCAAGAGAAACGACTAATTCAGTGCCAAGAAGGCAATAAAGGCAGAGAACGATTCAAAACAGTACAGTAATATTCGTAAAGCGGAGTGTGGCAAACCTTGTAATTGTTACTATTAACTATCTCGTAAATTTAATATTGCACGCTTTATTAAATAAATTGAAGAAACATTAGTTGAACAAACATTAGTTATTGTGTTGAAATAATCATTGTAAAGCTTTGACAGACGATTAAGCGGATTAAAAGATTCATATTGGTATCTGCAAAAATGTAACTTAATGGGGATAAAGTGTCTTGATGGGCGCATTGGAACATTAAAGTTAATAAGATTTAATAGAAAATGTGAGTCAATACTACCATTAACCAAATTATGCATAAAAGTAAATCCTAACATAACTCTTCTTCTCTCAAGTGATGGCAAATTAATTAAGAGCAGTCTACTGGTATAAGGTGGTAAATCCATCGAGTTATTCCAACCTAAACCTCTCAATGCAAAAAGCAGGAACTGTTTCTGGACGGATTCAATTTTCGTAATATCGCACTCAAAGCAGGGAAACCATACAACAACCCCATACTCAAGGACAGGTCTAACCAAAGTGGTAAACAGTCTTTTAGCCAAATATGGATCATCAAACTCTCTACTCCATCTTTTAATAAAACCAAGTAGTGACATTCCTCGAACCACACAAGAGTCAATGTGCAGATTAAATCTAAGTCTACCGTCGAATAACACACCAAGGTCTTTAAAATTTGACACTTTTTCAATTTCATAGATACCACAGAAGTATCGTGTTGGTAAAAGTGTACTTCGAGTAAATGACATAAACTTGCATTTTTTAAAATTCAAGGACATATCATTTACTTTACACCACTTACTTAATCTGCAAAAATCTTCTTGCAACAATAGGCTATCGTTAATCTTACTCACGGGAAGGAATAATTTTACATCATCCGCATACATCAATATATTTGATGAGCGAACGCAGGAAGGAAGATCATTCAAATATAAAACGAATAGGATTGGACCAAGATGACTACCTTGTGGTACTCCCGATGTTACGTTTATCACCCGTGACAGTTTAGAATTAAGTTTTACCCTTTGAGTTCGGCCTGCTAAGTAGGAAGATAGCCATGATAATAAACGAGTTGGAAAACCGATTAAATCTAGTTTGTGTATAAGAATACGATGGTTCACCCTATCAAAAGCTTTGCTAAGGTCCGTATAAATGACATCTGTTTGCAGTTTTAAAGAGAATGCGTTGTAGATAGAAGAAGAAAAATTTAAAAGATTTGTGACTGTTGATCTTCCTTTTACAAAACCATGCTGGTATTCAGATAAAATTCCACCAATTGAATGCACTAGTCTACGTGTTACTAATTTCTCAAAAAGTTTAGGGATTGCACTTAATTTAGCAATACCCCTATAGTTCTCTGCATCGAATCGACTGCCACTTTTATGGAGAGGAGTTATGTAACTCTCTTTCCAAATATCTGGAAAGAATCCTGAACATAGTGAAACGTTATATAGATCAGTTAGTGGTATATATAAACAGTCGGCACAGGCACGAAGAATTGAAGCAGGAACACCATCAGGACAGGCAGAAAAGTTAGGTTCCAAGGATTTTAGACCATTCAAAACCTCGTCATATGAAAGAGAAATATTCGGAATGCAATTACACTCCTGAATAGCATACGGATAATTGGACGTTACTAGGTTACTTGAAGTATAAGTACTTTGAAAGAATTCCGCGAATAAGTCAGCCATTCCAGTATCTGTGGAAGATTCCTTGTCACCATTTTTTAGGTGAGATGGAAGTCCATTAGATTTTCTTTTGGAGTTAACAAAGTTAAAAAACTGCTTCGGATTACGATTTAGCTTGGCTCGCATTCTACTTAAATAGGATTCATAGCATTTTTGATTTTTCGTGGTAAACAGATTTTTTGCTATTAAGTACCTCACCACGTCGTAGTGGGAGTTAGAGGAACAATATTTTTTGTATAATTTATTCATTCGATTTTTTAACCTTTTTAACTCTCTTGTAGACCAAGGAGGGTTAATTGTCGTATGAACAATACGTTTAGTTGTGATGCAGGAGGCAAAACATGATTGAAGATGATCTTAGAAGTTAGAAAACAATAGTCTCGGATCTTCATCAAAAGGAGGCCAGACTATTGCTGAAAGAGCTTCACATAGAGATACAGTGTCAGCATGCTTAAAGTCAAATTCAAAGACAACATCGTTTTGCGTCTTACTTAGCTGCTGGCCAGAGTTTATAGATATCATTAGTGGTGGATGATGACTGTCTTCTGGAATAACGAAAGGATCTACTCTGCAAAGAGCAAATTCAGAGGTATTACAAAAAACTAGATCAAGTAATCTGTTACTGCAATTTAAGACATTATTGAATTGATTTAGACATATACAGTAAATTGAAGTGAAGAATTCTTCGAAGCGTCCAATATTGAACGGTAATAAAGAACACACATCCGAATCATAAGACCATGAAACTTCAGGAAAATTAAAAAAAAAAAAAAAAAAAAATGTTGGTCTTTTGTCACGTAGTTGGGTCCGTATATGGCTATATTTTTTTCGTGTTGCACTGTGTAACCGACATCGCGGAAACCAAGCGAGATATCGACAAAATTTCTTCTTCTTGTATTTAACTGAAAAATGAGTTGGCAGTAAGTCCTTTCACCAACAAGTGATCTCTAATAAAAAGGAACAAACTATTTGCCAACTACAATACTTGTGACCACAACTGTTTCTCCGAATGTTCATCCCATATCTTAGTTTGTGCATTTGTGTGTTTGCCTTAAATCTTTTTTATTTTTCGTTATTTTTTTTTTGTGTTTTGTATTCTTGTTTAACCTATAAAATGTTAGACATTGCTACAAACTCTCCCACAAACAACAGCAACAACACAAAACAGACAACTCACTAAACTTGTACATAAATTGTATACATATTTATTTTAAATACCTTTTCCCTGCTTCTGTCCTTCATGCTCCTTGTTACGTCGTCATTTTAGTTTTTCATTTAACTCTAATGTTGTTGTACACAATAGTATGCATGTTTTTTTTTCTTGTTTTTTTTTTGTTCTACAAGTATGGGTGTGTGTATGACAGTGTGAGGTTTTGAGTAAATTTTCTATGTTCCGGAAAACTTATGTCGTGTCGTCTCGTGTCGTGTTGGTTGTCTGTGCAAGGCTATGTGTAGTATGTGTATGTTTGCGTCTTTTCATTTACAAACTTTTTGCCCCTGCCCACCCACCGTTTGGCACTCGCCGCCGTCACATTTATACATTTATACACTTAACACCCTTTTGCCCTAAAGAACTAACAGAACACACAACACAAAGCAACAACCTTACTTTAACCCCGCATTCACCCCCTGCCCCCCCTTCTCGCTTCCCCCTGTACTTTCATACACATTTTACACGTTTCCTTCTTAAGTTATTCTATCGCCATAATCTTATTGCACGTGTTCGTGTGTGTGTGTGTGTACCGCTTCCGCCCCTCTCGGCCTTCTAATCTTAGTCCTGAGTGTTTAACTGCAAAAGTCTTTTCATTCCACTTGTGTAATGATGTTTTCACTGTTGTTGTTGATGTTGGTGGTTTTTACTACCACTAGCCACCTTAACCACAAAAGTAATGCAAAACTTTTATTATTACGAGTTCACCCTACACTAAAATGAAAGGTTAACTAGAAGTGTAGATAGGGTTGGCAGATGAGCTGGAATGGGCTATTTCCAGATTTTCTATGTCAAGTCCAGTTACAAGCTATTCAATAATTTTTCCAGCTAAATATACATTTTGTAATAATATTTCAATAGGAAAGACTATACATACGTTTAGTTATTTATCTATTTCATTCTCAATAAGGTGATTTTTGAGTGCTAATTACTTTTAGCCAGCACTCAATTACACCCAAAGAGAGAAAATAATAGTACGCAGTATTTCCATATTGCCCCATCTCTGATTTGTGTGACCAATACTGATAATTTGACATTTGTTAACAGCTGATCGACAGCAAATGTAAATACAAAGTTTCACATTGCAAGCAAAACATTCGTTCAATAAACATGGAGAGCCATGAGGAAGCTGGACCGTCTAAAAAAATAAATTTTACAAGCTTTTCCGATAAACGGAAAAGACTGAATTATAAATGTTTTGTTATGTTTTTATAATTTAATTAAATAATTTTAATGAATGAATTTAACAGAATTTATTCCTCATATTTGGGGATTTACGAAATCCAGATTTTTTTTATAAAATCCAGCTAACTTATTCAAAATTCCAGACAAAAGGCCATTTGAATCTGGCAACCCTATGTGTGGATCATATGTACAGGCATATAAAACAAACTAAAAAGTATTGGTACATTTTCAAATCTATTTAGTGAAAGACTTTTATTACTTTAAAAAAAAAACTAATCTTATAAAGAACTTTCAGAAATGAACTTTGGTTGAAGCTTAAAAGAATTCAAGATTCTTTAGAGAACTTTGCAGAGAGAAAATACATGAACATTAGTACAATAGTTTTCTCAAGACAAGTACTTTATAAAGAACTTGGGTAACAGCTAGAGAAAGTTTATTAATATCTTTTATTAATGAACTTTGGTTGAAGCTTAAATGAATTCAAGATTCTTAAAAGAATTTTGTATAAAGAAAATTTTTGTACATGAACTTTAGTACAATCATCTTTCAAGACAAGTACTTTATAAGGAACTTGGGTAGAAGCTAATTAAAGTTTATAAAGAACTTTCAATAATGAACTTTAGTTGAAGTTTAAAAGAATTCAAGAGTCTTTAAAGAAATTTGCAGAGAGAATATTTTTGTACATTAACTTTAGTAAAATAGTTTTTTGAAGACAAATACTGGATAAGGAACTTGGGTAGAAGCTAGAGAAAGTTTATAAAGAATGTATAATAATAAACTTTGGTTGAAGCTAAAAAGAATTCAAGATTCTTTGGAGAACTTTGCATAGAGAAAATTATTGTACATGAACTTTAGTACAAACATATTTCAAGACAACTACTTTATAAGGAATTTGTGTAGTAGCTAGATAAAGAACTTTCAATAATGGACTTTAGTTGAAGTCGGAAAGAATTCAATGTCCTTTAGAAAATTTTGCATAGAGAACATTTTTGAACATGATCTTTAGTACAATAGTTTTTTGAAGACATACTTAATAAGGATCTTGGGTGGAAGCTAGTAAAAGTTTATACGAACTTGGGTAGAAGCTAGATAAAGTTTATAAAGAACTTTTTATATTGAACTTTGGTTGAAGCTTACAAGCATTCATGATTCTTTGGAGAACTATGCATAGAGAACATTTTTGTACATGAACTTTGGTACAATCATCTTTCAAGACTTGGGTAGAAGAAGCTAATTAAAGTTTATAAAGAACTTTCAATAATGAACTATAGTTGAAGTTTAAAAGAATTCAATATTCTGTAGAGAACTTTGCATTGAGAACATTTTTGAACTTGACCTTTAGTATAATAGTTTTTTGAAGACAAATACTTGATAAGGAACTTGGGTGGAAGCTAAATAAAGTTTATAAAGAACTTTTTATAATGAACTTGGGTTGAAGCTTAAAAGAATTCAAGATTCTTTGGAGAACTTTCCATAGAGAAACATTTTGTACATGAACTTTAGTACAATCATGTTTCAAGACCTGGGTAGAAGCTAGAGAATATTTATAAAAAAAAAGCTTTAACTATTGAACTTTAACTTTAACTGAAGCTTCGAGGAATTCAAGATTCTTTAGAGAATTTTGCATAGAGAAAATGTTCGTACATTAACTGTAGTACAATCAGCAAGACAAATACTTTATAAGGAACTTAGACAGAAGCTACAGAAAGTTTATAAAGAACTTTCAATAATGAACTTAGATTGAAGCTTAAAAGAATTCAAGATTCTTTAGAGAATTTTGCATAGAGTTTATTTTTGTACTTGAGCTTTAGTACAATTATCTTTCAAGACAAATACTTTATAAAGATCTTGGGTAGAAGCTACAGAAAGTTTATAAAAAAAACTTTAAATAATATACTTTGATTGAAGCTTAAAAGAATTCAAGATGCCTTGAAGAACTTTGCATAGAGAAAATTATTATACATGAACTTTAGCACAATCATTTTTCAACACAAGTACTTTATAAAGAACTTGGGTACAAGCTAGAGAAAGTTTAAAAATACCTATTAATAATGAATTTTGATTGAAGCTTAAAAGATATTGAAGATTCTTTATATAATTTTGCATAGAGAAAATTTTTGTACATGCACTGTAGTACAATAGGGTTTTCAACACAAATACTTTATAAGGGACTTGGGCAGAAGCTACAGAAAGTTCATAAAGAACTTTTAATAACCAACTTTGGCTGAAGCTTAAAAGAATTCAAATTTCTTTTTGTACATGATCTTTAGGACAATCTTCATTCACGATAAATACTTTGTAAGGATCTTGGGTAGAAGCTAGAGAAAGTTTATGAATAACTTTTAGTAATGAACTTTGATTGAAACTTAAAAGAAATCAAGATTCTTCTGGGAGATTTTTCTACATGAACTTTAGTACAATAGTTTTTTCAAGACAAGTACTTTATAAGGAACTTGGGTAGAAGCTAGAGAAAGTTGTTATGCACAAAAATTTCATTGAGAACTTTTCATACAGAAAACTCTCATTGTAGAATTTTTTGCAAAGCTTAAAGTTCAATTCGGAAGTATGAAGATTCGCATACCAAATTCATTTAAATTCTTATAAAAGAAAATAGGTTTTTCTGTTTTTGTCTTTTATAGAAATTAGAACTTTTGACATAAATTTACTTTAGCACCCACTCTGAGTTACACCAATATTTCAACACCGACATAAACTTCTGTGCTGAGTTCAAAATGTTTATTTCCCCCCACGATCAGTGTAACTTTTTGAGATATAGAAATTTAAAGCTTGAGTATATAATCGCTCATATCTCAGGTATTTATAATCCGATCTGGTTGAAATGGGTTTCATTGCAATCCGCGAAGCCGGTGTTGGATATACCCCATAGTAGAAAATGTATAATCCCGGCCGAAGGTCAGTCACACAGAACAATGCCGAAGCCACGATCCCGGTGTTGGACCTACCCCAGAGGAGAAAATTCCTCAGCCAGGCCGAAGGCTGGCCCTGTACAAAGCTTTATAACACAAAAATACTATGCCGAAGCCGCGAAGAAGCCTAGAAGAGAAAGCTTTATAACACAAAAATACAATGAACTTTAATATCTCCGGTCTTTGAAGGGTTATTGGTGAATATTAAACCTTAAAAAATCTAAAGGTCTTGTCTATTATCGGAGCATACCAAAAAATAAACATTTTGTTAATTAGCCCCTCCCCCCAAAGGATTAAAAAAATAAATATGTTTATACACAGATTTATAAAATTTTGAAAGATTTCAACCAGATCGGATAATAAATGGCTGACCTATGCCCGCTTATACATTGAAATTTTGGAAGCCAATATTTCGGAACATATGAACCACCGCACTTTCTTTCTGTTTTATAATGCCCTATCAGGCAAAAAAATACAAAATAGAGCATTTGGTGTTAAAATAAATTTGCTCCGAATTTGATCCAAAGAAAACTTTTTTAAAGTTTTATATTTTTTAAATAAAAATGTTAGTTTGCTATTTCATATTTATATAAGAAAAGTTCATTTCAGTGATAATTTTAATGAAGTCTGATTTTTTTTATATTGTTTTTCAATCATACGAGGGCGGATCAATAAGTCCGTGAATTTTTGAATGAAACACGGTTTTTTTTGCAAAGAAAAAAAATATTTTTCAACATAATCTCCTTTTAGCTCAATACACTTAGTCCAACTTTCTCCAATTTTGGTATCCCCTCCAAAAAAATAGAATTTTTCGAGGTCCATAAAAGAGGCATTTGTTTGATCAATAATTTCATCGTTGGAGCTACATCTCATTCCACCGAGCCATTTCTTTACGTTTGGAAATAGGAAATAGTCACTGGGGGCTAAATCCGGAGAATATGGCGGATGAGGTACCAATTCGTAGCCCAATTCATGTAATTTTGACATTGAGACTCAACACGTGTGCACCCGTGCATTATCTTGATGAAAAATAACTTTTTTCTTGGCCATATGGAGTGGTTTTTTTAAATCCTCGTTAAATCGGTCCAATAAGTTGACATAAAATTCGCCGTTTATTGTTTTTCCCTTTTGAAGGTAATCGATGTTTAGACTGCCGCTTGGTCTCAGGAGTGTTGTAATGGATCCATGTTTCATCCACAGTTACAAAACGCCGCAAAAACTCCTTCGAATTGCAGTTAAACAACTCCAAATAATCCTTTGAAGTTGTCACACGATTACATTTATGGTCAATTGAGAGCAAACGCAGCACCCATCTTGCAGACAGCTTTCTTAAACCCAACTGATAATTTAAAATCGAAACCACACTGCCATATGAAATGCCTATGGCATGAACAATCTCACGCATTTTTACTCTTCGATCGGCCAACACCATATCGTGGATTTTTTTCGACATTTTCGGGTATATTGCCCTCAATTGGCCGTCCAGATCGTTCAGCGTCATTTGTACTTGTGCGACCACAACGACAGTCAGTAAACCACTTTTTTACCATTGAAATCGATGGTGCAAAGTCCCCATAGTATTTATCAAGCTTTTCCTTGGTTTGATTGACGGTTTTTTTTCGCAAAAAATAATGTGTTTAATGAGCACTCGAAATTCACTTTTTTCCATTTTTAAAAAAATGCACGAGGTTGTATGTTTTGAACGGCTGTTAAACGCAAAGTAAAGGACGAAACTTGCTCAAAATTTGACAGTAGTCTATTAACAGGTGGTACTTGATGGGAGCAGTGTTGCATTTCATATAACTATGAGGGAAGTTCGGAAAGTCACGGACGTATTGATCCGCCCTCGGAATTCGGTTCAAGATCATTATTTTCTTTTAAAAATAATTTGTATTAGTTTTCAGTTGTTTCGGCTTATGTTATGTTGACATAAGCCTGCGGAAAAACTTGGACGCGCACTGTGTTATCTCAAAATATGCTTGAAAATGATCAACGAAGTTGATCGAACTATTGCAAAATATTAATAAAATTGTAAGAAGAAATACTTGCAGTGTTTTCTTTTTATTCTTATGACCTTAAGCCGAAACAACTGAAAACTAATATATCTACAAAGGTCAACTATACTTACAACAAATAATTTGTATTAGAAAATAGTTTACAAGAAGAACTGAAATTGATTATTTGCTGGATGTTTCGGAATATAGTTACACTGTGAATCATATGAATAAGAAATCGAACGTTTCCAAATTTAGACCCCAGGGGGCAAATCACCTCTCTCGACGTCGAGTTCACATGCATGAATGTAGAGACAATTTTCGGCAGTTGGAAATTTTTGGATCGCGGTAGTCGATTGTAATATGTAGTGCCTACTACTATCTTTTACATTGCTGGAAACACATGGAATAAGAAACACAAAAGGAAAACATAATACATAAATAAAATCGTGTTAAAATACAAAAACTTTTCATTAAAATGGATCCAAGTGTTTTTTTTTATATTTCTCATCTTCGGAATTGGAATATGAGTCCTATTGCTATTATTAGAATAAGTATTCGTGACAAACGCAATCCTTCTTCATTGCCAGAAGTTGAGTAAGTTGTGTCCTTTAAATTATGTAAATAATTTTAACTAAATGTTGTAACGACCATAGATTTAAAAGACATTCTCGACTGTCGAAAGAAGCTTCTAAATATGCTTTATCCGAATTATGTTTCTGGTCGACGTCCGTACCACCGATATGGCAGCTTGCCCCTACACTGACCCTTTTGTCGAGTGACAGTTTTCAACATATTGTCGGGAATGCTCGTTTGTTTACGATAACTTATTATACTAATCGAATACAACTTCGAGTAATTGCGGTACGATAACGTTTGCCGTGATCCACGTTAACTTCATTTCGATGGCGAAGTACTTGATTTCGAATGCGATAAATTGCCCCAGGCTTTTAAAAGAGAAACAATGATTATTGTTTTATCGGAAAAATCTGTCTGCAGTAGATTTTCGAACTTTTCTAAAAGGAATTTATGTTTTATGAAACATTTCTATAATAAAGTTTTCTTTTAGAGAATTATAATTTCAACGGCTGTTTATTAAAAAAAAATCATTAAAGTGGATTTCTTGTACAAATTTTAGGTTTACATTTTTACAGTAAATTTGAATAGAAAAAATCAATTTGTAGATTTTATAACTTTTCTTGTACAAATTTATGTTACAAAGAACTTTTCTATTATAAATTGTACTTTCTAGATAATTTTTCGTTTCAAAAAGGAACTTTCTAACAACAACAAAATATCCGCAACGATTATCCTTTAAGAGCTGCCGTGATATATTTACATACACGTACCGACTTTGTTGGTGTTCCTGTCTGCAGTTACTTCATAAGTTTTGTCATAGTCGTGCAAGCGTTTTAACACCGTACACCATAAATAAATGTTTATGGCCTTTTCCGACGCCTCTACTTTACCACTCTGTGGTTTTACGATGTCGTCGTTGTTGTCGTCCTTACGTTTCACTTTCGCTTGTTGTTGTTGTGTGCGGTTGTTCCTCCTGTTTTTGACTGCAATAGCAGCAGCAGTTTCATCGTTGTTATTTCTATCGCATTACAGTTATATTATCCTTCTTATTGCCACACTTTTGACACACACACATACATATTTGCACAGACTTTTTGTACTTGCGTCTGTGTGTGTGTGTCTTTTTTTATTATTATTGGTATATGAGTCGATGTGTGCAAAACTTTATGCATTCAACCAACCAAGCATTTGTCGACATATTAACATGGTCGGTCGGCCTTCGGTTTGTTCATCCCATCCTTATACACCAAGCACGAGCCAAAGTGGATCCTTAACATACAAACACCCAAACACAGCATAACATACTCACGCACACAAACTTACACACACAGATTCAAACTTGTACACTTGTGGGACGAAAAAGCGCACACAAAAATATTTGCAATCCTTTATTGTAGTATGTCCGTTCGAATGGTGATGTCGGTGGTGTGTTGGAGAGTTGTAGTGGTAGTATAGAAAGAGAAGAGAATATGCATTCATCGGTTTGTGTTTGGTTTGCAGTTTAGTTTGTTGTGTTGCTGTCGCTGTTGCTGTTGCTATTGTTGTTGTTATAAATTGTGGTGAATGTACACAAGTACCAGAGTTGTGTGGTATGATAAGGGGGAATAACGTGAAGGGCTTATGCTGAATATTGAATTGAAAACCGGGTGTAGTACATACAGTAGTTCGTGTTTGCACAAAATTAGATGCAGAGATGTTGTATTTCTATACCTTCAACCAAAAACCAACATAATTTTGTAATTTTTTTTAAAAAATGTTTGATGTGTTAACATCTATAGGCACGGGTAGAGCAATCTATCAAAGTGAACACATGCAAACAAAACACATCGTTAGCATCATATACGTGATTGTTGTACAATAATAGTATCTGCCTGAAAATAAGTATGATGGTATTGATGTAGCGGCAGCGAACAAACAAGCAGTATGACAATATGAATAGTATAGAAAACTAATGGAACGAATTGTACTACTCAAAAGCACTGGCAACACCTGGCGAATGACTCATAATTTTGATGTGAAACATTGATGCCATTTGAAACATTTATGCTTTTTGTATTGTTTTATGTAATAACATTGTCGAAATGGTGCATTTATATCAGTGGTGGGCATTTCATAGCTCTATTGAGGAAAATGAATTCACACAGACGCTTACGCTCTTTATTAAAATACTCTCTTTCGTTGTTTTTTTTGCAAGTACACAAAAAAAAATGTTAATTTTGTTTAGTCGTCGACGAGACAGTGACGAAGCAACATTGTATGCGGTGGGTGTTTATTTTTTGTCTTATGTATGCTTAATAAATTCCGAAGAAATTTCATACCCCCACATTCTTTGTTTGTTTATTTTCCTTGTTATTCATCTATCAGACAGCGACGAGTGTACATGATAGCGAAAACTTCTGCACAATTAAAAAATATTTTATTAATACGAAACTGTCATAAATCTATTAACATTGAACATGTTATTTGATTTTTTTCAAATCGCAAGTTGTTTTTGTTCAGTGCAATTGCCTTTCATGCTAACTAAGGCTAATGCAAATCACATGTGCCCACCACTGATTTATATTGAAATATTCTATAAAGAGAATAAGACTCGTTTATGCTCTTTTACTCAGACTCTCTACATGAGAGCGGAAAAAGAGTGCAATAAGTTCTCTATACTATTCAATACTTTTTGTCGTCGCTTTGTTTATGACAAAACAAAAAATAATTTTCTTTTTATTCTTCAAACAAGCAGGACCTGGTCGCTCTGTCTATGACAAAACAAAATCAATTATTTCAGTTAGTTAAATATTGCTTTATTTATTTTAACAATATTACATCTAATGTTAAAGTAGATGTAAGAAAAAAGAAAGTGCAATAGCAAAAGAGCCTTCAGCACAAAAACTATTATATTTTTATTTTCCAATGTAAGATTTACTAATGGCTTCATACAAATCGAACAGGTACCGTGTAACAAAAAGGTGTTAAGACATCTCCCGTGAGTTCGAACATTCATTGATATTTTATTTGAACCTTTAAGCTTTCTTGCAATACCAGTTTACACACAGGATCGATGTTTTCAACATATGTTGGACGACTTGCATGAAATGTGCAAACGTCATTATACCAATTTCACCAATACACTCTTCTCTAGATAATCCACGTTGAAAGTTGTGAAAAATAATCGCACGAAAATTTTCACAAGTTTATTTAATTTTTTGACGAGTGACTGAAAACCAGAAATAATGATCGCATGTCAACACGTTCTGAGTACCGAGTTAAGTTCTGAGTTAGCTAAAAACTGTATCATTTTCCAATTGACTTGACCAGACATGTATAAAAGGCAAAATAGGGTATAACAAAATTATCGTGAAATTCAACTTCAAATTTTTAACGAGAAAGTAGACTATGTTTTTTCGCGAGGAAAAGTTATTATTTTTTCTAACACTGATCGTAAACAGCTCATTTATAACACTGTGCGACACCCAAAATCGGCGGTTGTTCTGGCTACCGGGAAAAGTTATATCGGCCAATAAAAGTTATACGTGTCCTGGAGTATCGCTGGGTCACGTCCAGGAATCGAGATATATGGATTTAAAGTTAGTATCATATAAGGGAATTTGTCACGTTTGGGGCTTCTTGTCAAAATGAAATACCTTCACTTAATTGTGAATAAAAGCAAAACGCGTTCATGGATTTTCATGATCTATTTCTCAGTTTGTTTATAGGTTATGTGACTTTACGTGAAAGTAATACCACTTGACACTTTTTCCCGTTTTCATAAATCTTTATATATATAATTCTACTGCACGTGTTTTTGTGACTGAACTCCTCCTAAACTTCTGGACCGATTTGAATAAATTTTTTTGTATGCGTTTGGGTGGCGCCCTGGGTGGTTTAGATTTACTATTCGGTCCAATTGGACAAAGGGGCGTGGTACCTCCCATACAAACCACAAATTAAAAATCCATTATTTCTGCTCCTGCTAACGCTATTTGAACAAAATTTGCAGGACAACGTCTGCCGGGTCAGCTAGTTTATTTATAAAAGGCAAAACTGTTGATTGTGTAGAGAAATGGTATATCAAATTTCAAACATAATTTGGTAAAAAAAATTTAAGGCACAATTTTTGTAACAAATTTGTGGTCCAACAAAAGAGAACAATAATTGAAAGCTAGATTGAAAGCTCGATTTCGAAAACCATACACGCAAAGAAAAAACTCGTTTCTCCCAAACGAAATCTCAGATAGCTGAAGTTCGTTTGGCGATTGTAGTTGGGAGAAACGAACTTCTGTTAAGCCATACATGTCATTTCGTTTGGGAGAACCGAAAAATGTTAACAACAAACGAGTTATGAAAAATATAAGCTGACAAAAACGTTTGCGAGAAACGAAAAACGGTTCCGCCAACTGTTACCTCGGTTACAGCAACCGAGTTGTAGTTGACCTTAACTAAAAAAACGTTTGCAATAAACGAGTTATGAAAAATTAGAGCTGAAAATACGTTTGCGAGAAACGAAACACGGTTCCACCAACTGTTCGGTTACAGTTGTAATTAAAACTTTTATTTATGGCTTCCATAAGCTATTTTTTTGTTTAAATTTTCAACTTTTATGATTTTGGTTTTACCCATAAAGTTTGTTTTAAAAAAAAGTTGGAATTTTTTGTCTATTTTGTTCACTGTACTCGTATACCTACACGTCTGTCTCGCTTTGCATTCAAATAACAACTAAAAGCGCGACAAACTACAACGCCTCAATTGCCCTTCAAAGGCATATCGACAAGGTAGAAGCATTAGAGTGTGTGATCACTTTAATGTGTATGCCAAACGAGTGGATAAGACTGTGTATACAGTCGACAGAAGGAGAGAATGAGAGAAATTTACGTTCTTCGTAATCTGTGCTCTTATTAGGAATGTGGCTAATTTCAGTTATCGCAAACGTTTTTTAAACTTGCGGCAAATGTAATTTTTTTTGTACGCGCTTGATGCAAACGAGAACTCGGGTTAAAGAACCCTCTTTGCATAAAAACTGAATAACTGGCTTAAAATATGAGGTTGCGTTCGTTGTAAGAACAGCTGTTTTTCGTTATGTCACTCTGTATACATAGATCTGTCATAGTTTGTTTACTGTGTTTGTTTATTTTGTAAATACTTAACAAATTATCAAATAAATCAAATTTAATCACTTACAAATTTAGCTTATTACAAAAAGTAGTTTTTACAACTACAAAGCAAAAAATCACCGGACTTTGACAGAACTGGAAAATACTGTCATCTGATAATTCCATCATGCTGAGTTGCCACCTGAAGACCGTGTTAGACTATTAGTGCAAATGAATTAATTCATGGAGAGAGAAACGGAATGAAACTCTGTTCCATTTGACGAAGCAGCTCTACCATTCGGCTTGCGATTTACACTATTATTTTTGGAGAATGCAAAAACATCTGTCTGCTAAGTGACAAACCAAATACAACAGTTATAAAATAAAAATTGAATCCCAAAAACCGCAAATTGTAAACAAAAACTAAACATTTGTAAGAAGTGACGAAATAAAAGCTTTTATTGCTGTTTGCTTTGCATCATTTTTGAGCAAAATCAAAAAATTAGAGAAACAGATCTGTCAAAATTGTGTCTACAAATCGGTCTCTTCAAGTTTACACTAAATTGTCAGTTTACGAAATTTTCGTTACTTTTTATACACGACTTCTTTTAAGAATGAAAATTGCATAAGAAGCGAAATCCCGATCCCGGGATATTTCGGGATTCTATTTAAAATTTTTTTTTTTGGGAACTGGTCTATTTTACGGCTTACACTCCAATAAACCACCACAAGGGTGTAGAATACGTTATTCTAAGCAAAAAAAGTAAAATAACAAAATCGGGGTAAATGCATAGTTTCGGAGTTATGGGCTCCGAAATTTCGGATATGTGAGAGGGTTAAGGCGTTAACGTGCCGTGTAAAGCCATATCAGTTTTTTGTATAAAACAATTCAAAACAAACTCATAAAATAATGTAGAACTTTTTGATAATTCGCTTAGTTATCGAATAGTAGACATACATATGGCAAAATTAACTTACGTTAAGATGTGTTATTAAACCTTTTGTAGAGCCGCCATTCGGTTTTAACCCCTTTTTGCACAATTTGCATTTTGCGTGAGGTGCATCTTTCGACTCTTCCAAAAAAATAACACCACACAGAACTTTTGTCATTGTTTTTAGTTTTGTTTTTCAAAATTAATAATAATCCCGAAAAATCCCGGGATTTCGGGATTTCCCGTTTGGCATCCCTAGTGCTTAACCACTGTGCAACAGATTTTGCTATAGACATCTCACTTTTGATTCTATTGTTATCTCCCAATATCCTTTATGATGGCATGATGAGACGTAATCTGTTTGCGTTTAGTACTGATGTTCAATATACGCACAGAGATGACAGCACGAGGACTCACTGATATCTACGCTTGAATGCTTGGTTGGTTAGATGGTTGGCATCAGTGGTGGTAGTGGTGGTGGTGGTGATGCTGGTGGTAGTGGTGAATTGCTTATAGTTACCAGTGGGGGGTACAAACAAGAATTTTTCGCATAAATACCATAATGTCCATGTGAATGAAGGAGCGTGTTTTGTGGTGGGACACAATGCTATGGCATGAGCGAGCTGCCAAAACCTTAGTAGTAGGTTGTATCATAAATATCGTAAATATAAATACAAATACAAATTCAACTTAAGCTGCTTGTTTACTTAAATGCCTTGTGTGCGAGTTGATGCTTAACTTTGGGTATCATAAGGGCATCATCATCAGTATCAACCCCCAAACAGGATTTAAGAAATGTCGTTGTCCTCACATCTTCGTCTCTTTATTAAAGTGTATGCGTGTGTGTGTGTGTGTGGGTGTGGGTGTGTGTTTGTATGAGGTTAAAGGACCCCTCGGCACATGGCCACACAGCCACAATGCCAATAAATGTTTTATGTTTTTGAACATATTTATTTTATGGCATAAACGAACGAACGAACGAACGAGTCCTCCTTGGTAGAGAGATGGTGGTTTGCTATTACGACGCGTTCCCTTTGTCTCGAATCACTGTTGAAATAGTTGTAGACAAGGATATGAAATGCTTTAGTCATCAAACGCGTCTACCGAAGTCAATTTATTGAGCTTAGATATAGAACGTGGCATGTTATTTTTATCCTTGTCCTTTTAACCATATTAAAAGATATTTAGCATCATTTCACGCCACTGTGCTTTTTGTGGAAGGAGTTGTAGCAGACGAAGAAGAAGAAGAACACTTCATTGTGCAACTCTGTCACTCAAGCATATCCTTTGCTGTACGCGATTGTATATATGGGTGTGTGGGTGTGTGTGCTGTGTGAGTTGGAATATGTACGTGTGTTGTTTGGTGTTTATGTTTGTATTTGTTTATTTGTGTTTACTTCGTCGTCATGTTTGCAGTTTATTTGCATGTGTTTACTTTTCTTTTTCACAGTTTGTTTATTTTGGCGAACAAATTTAAATATGTATTAGTAGAAATTACTGTCAACTCTCAAATGAAGGAGCTGGAAAGGAAACACATCTGAACCGAACATACACTGTGCCACTGCTACTGCTACTACTACTGCCAGTCAGTCATTACTCTTTTGTGCACTTTATTTGTGTTTATTTAACGACAACACAATCACAACAGAAGTACCTAAAGTCACAGCTCGGCTCGGGCTTTTTGTGAAGAAAAACACCTTTAATGTATCACTTAAGTAGTGGACCCTTTCTGGTAAAATTATGTATTTTTACAGCGATTTTAAAACAACTTTTTTTAAAGATATATTTCTTATAGAAATTAAAACATTAATTTAAAATAGATTTGGGCAAGATAATACAATTTATACAAGGCGTCGGGATTTATAAATTTTCTTTGTAAAACACTTCCAAATTAGTCGAAAATCGAGATAAACATCACTTTGGTCAAGAGTACCGTATCCAAGTCGCAGAGATCTTATAAGCTTTGTTTTGTAACGGGTTTTTCAATAAGAGCGCTACAAAAGTTTTTTTTAAAATAAAACAAAACCGGTTTTAGATACCAATGAAATTCTTTATTCCTGTGAAAGTTTGTATGGAACTCGATTTCTTTTGCATGGCCACCACGGGCATTTCGGCGGTTTTCAAGCATAAATCGGCCGATACTGCTGCAATTTCACGTTCGATATTCGTACGAAGTTCATCAATCGTCGCTGGCTTGTTGGCATAGACCATAGACTTGACGTAACCCCACAGGAAATAATATAACGGCGTCAAATCGCACGACCGACGCGGCCAATCGACTGGGCCATTTCGTGAGATAACACGTTCACCAAACTTGGTTTCCAATAAATTGATTGTGGCATTCGCTGTGTGGCTTGTGGCGCCGTCCTGTTGGAACCACATGTCCTCCAAGTCCATATTATCCAATTGGGGCCAAAAATATTCGGTTATCATTGAACAAATCTATGTATAAATTAATCTATGATAACTCCTCAAAGTATGCAAAAAGAATCGACGTCGCTTAGTTATCGATTTATGGGATAGAGAGTGGACTCAACCCGACATTATCAGCGGCGGCGTTTCACGGCAATACATCCCAAAATAAATGAAATTTTTCGGAAACCAGCTTAATTATCGAGATATCCGAGTTTTAGAAAATGTATTAAATGAGTTTTAGAAACGAAAATGTGTCAATAACTGCCGATTCCTCAAGTGTTGTTTATTTAGCCCGGGTGCAGGCTGGCCACGCACTAGGCTTTTATCCTTGGTATCTGCGGTGCATAACTAAGACGGAACTAACACAGACAAATTAAATAAAACTTTTCGGGACTTTACTTAGACCTAATTTTTGAGTGGAAAATCATCTTTGATCAACGATCAAACATAATTTAAACTCTGAATTCACTTTTTAGTTTAATAGTTAATTGTTGGGCATTTAAACTATGATCAAGTGACCATATGATTTTGACAGAAAACAACAAGAAGAACAAACATAAAGCTTCTTTAATTGTTAATGTGAACAATTATAATCACCATCCGTATCGTATCGTATCATTTAACTCGTAGTGCAGTTAGAACTTTATTTCTGCTCAAATATCCTCCAATTTCATTAAATATTTTGTATTTTATCACTTCACTTTTGTGTTGCAAATGGCGTCAGTTTGATGCATCGTAATGATTAGCCGATAAATGTATGAATACCGGTTATTTTTCGTAGCATTTGCCACTGTTGCCACATGGTAGTAAGAATATTTGACAAAGCACTGAAAAACTCTTTTCGTATTTAAAGTCAGATCAAATATAAATCAAAATCCACTGATTACCGATTTAAATAACCAGTCAAAAATTGGGCCTTAGTCATTGGTTGAAAATCAGGCTCGAGGTAGTTTAATTTTTAATTAATTTATTCCATATTTCGATCTCCATCGAGGATCATCTTCAGGAATGGATAAATAAGCAAAAACAAAATGCAAAAGATTAAGAAAAATATTATTCTATAGACGCTGAAAAAGTAGGAAAATAATATTTTTCTTCAGATGTTCCTCGATGGGGATGGAGTTATTGGTTATTTAGAAATTTCAAAATCCGATACCCCGATAACAAAGCGAGTTATCGGTAACTTTTATCTTAAATGTTCTGTTTATTTGGAGGAATTCTATTAAAATGAACTGTCGGAGTGATTAGCCTGGGAAATCGTACTCCTGCCGCAGTCTTCTTTTTATATCATACTCCTAGATGGCGCTAAAATGTCCCACAAAAGTGCATTCTATGGGATTGGTGTGTATTGGAAAAATATTCTGCGTAAAATTTCACTAAAGTCGCCGAACAAAAGAAAGCTGTAGATTAATAACTATAAATAAAAGATCAGTATAAATTTCAGTATGAAGTTTCATTATGTTCCACAGTGTAATCATAAGTTTCCCTCAACGGAAGAAACAGTTACCTGAAAGCGATACTCCCAAGCAATGCGAAAGCAATACTTCTAGAAGATAACATTGCAATATTCTGAGATAATCACTATTAGAGACAATAAGAGATATTGCTCAAATATCATATGGAAGATAGAAAAAAGATATCGCCAGACAAACTCCCAGAAGATAAAAAGAAGACAATATTTTTAAATTTGTTATATTTGTTGTAGTTTTGTAAATTACAATATTACAAGTTAAATTACACTGTATGTCTTATGTAAAATTTTAAAAACTTACAATAACAAATTAAAAGAAAAAAAATAGCTTTCTCGTGGCTTCCTGAGGTAACACCCCTCCTTCGGGATAGGTCCAGAAAGGCTTCGCAGTTTGTTGCCCTTTGCTTCTCTCTGGTGGTCCCATCACTCGGTGGGCCCATCCATCGGCTGTGTTTTTGAATTTTT
The DNA here is from genome assembly GCA_963931995.1 of Phaonia tiefii. NCBI lineage: Eukaryota > Metazoa > Arthropoda > Insecta > Diptera > Muscidae > Phaonia > Phaonia tiefii. The sequence goes on from OZ008371.1 coordinate 43,597,532, forward strand.
TTGACGTTTTTGTTCTTAAAAAACCTCTGTTGATTAGGGTTTCGACCGCAGTTGTCCGGCTACACCACAATCCCCGCAGTGTACCAGAGATCGTCGTCCCGCTGGAAACAATACTCCCTGCCAATATCCAATTCCTTAGCACACTGTCCCAAGTCGACTACCAAAATACTCAACTACATTGTCCTATCCATGTTGGACACGATAAACTCCATTCGATCCACTCCGTTACTTGTCATGCACCCCCAAACCATTACGCCACCTTCTCCATGTCCAAATGTTGCCCTCATCGAGTACCGTACCAGGTTTTCTCCACACCAGCTTTTGCCCCCTGATACAAAAGATGCAGATCTTACTTACATCCCGAACTTATTCGTAATATTAAAGTAAGATCGAAAATAGAGTAGATAATGAGATATATATGAAACTTACCACGAACGGTTTATGAATTCGCTTAAACACCCTGGAACAATCGATAACAGGTGGCGCATTTATGCGATATTACCACTAACGATTACCACTCCCGAACTTACTCATTCGTAATATTGAAGTAAGATCGAAAATAGAGTAGATAATGAGATATATATGAAACTCACCACGAACGGTTTATGAATTGGCTAAAACACCCTGTAACAATCGATAATAGGTGGCGCATTATACGATTTTACCACTAACGATTAAGTTGCTGCAAAATTATCTAATAATCGGGAAGAGATAGCGTTACCACGATATGGTTACGGATGGGGCAGGCGAGAACCTATGACTGATGTAAATAACCGATTGGAGTGAATTTTGGATTAGTCTGATTCCAAACGCCTTAAATTATGCATCGTTGAGGAAAAATTAACTGCACTTACGAAAGGACAATAAAAAAATTTGTACACGCTGAAAAAAACCGCCCCAGCAAAACATATTGCAGGAAAAATTTACATGTTTGCCAGCATTGTTTTCAGTAATTGAAGATCTGCTGCGTTTCTGTTTCTTTGTTGTCTGCTACATTTTTGGTTTCAGCAGTTTTTAACAAACAAAGCCACATTTGGGCCACAAAAACGTGTATTTTAACCTATTAATCATTGTGTCTCGAACATATAATATTAAATAGCAAACACAATGTGTTTGGACACAAGTATAGTATATTTGCGACAAGTTACAAACACATCATATTTGCATCCAAACAACAAAAAGCGACAGATTTTTCAGGGTGTAATAATAATACCACTACAAATTGTAGTATTGAACACATTTTGTAATGAAAAGTATATTTTCAATATTTCTCTACCGAACTTTTAATAACGATAAACTTCGATAACTTTTGGGAAAAATAAATTGTGTGTGTCGATAGCATTGTCAATGGCAAGAGTATTCCTGCGAGGATTTTCTTTTTTGAGAACATCTCAAAATAAGCCTGAAAATAGTATAAAAAATCGATTACTCGATTAGATATGGAAATAAAAAAATGGTTTCTCATTACATCACATGAAGGAATTGGGAAGACCTTCTCACAACCAGTGACCTGTGCGTTTTCTAGTGTTATAATCAGTGATTGGGATCTACAGTTTTGCATCGGTTCCGAACGGTATTATGATATGCTTTTTTTATTGCTAGGCACTCGATAGTGTAGGCGTCACTAATCGAGGTAACCGCCATCGAAAGAAATTTCAGGTCAGGGAAATTTAAGGTGGACGCGCACACTATCATTGCACTACCGACGGCCACAGATATCGAAATATCTGTGGATTTAATTTTGATACTTGCTTCGGCAGCGGCTTTGAAAAGTAAAACCACTTCCGTGGCATTTATGCAATTCGAGAATAATACCGATTTACCCAATTTTAACTTCCTATAACTCGATTTAAAGGTTGAAGATTAAAAAATTGTTATTCATGAGTAAGTGTTCGTTCGATAACTATTGATATTATTAGTCAATTCAAATCCAAACTACCAATATATTTAAAAACAAGATAGTAATACAAGGTGGCGCAAAAGTAAACTTCCGATGTTTTTTTGGCTGTAATTTAAAAAAAAATGAAAAACTTTGATTCTTCTTGTGGATTATTTTTATTTGGTCTTTTAATTTTTTTTTACATCAAGTCGAGAATATGATGTCATGTAAATGGCCGCCGCCACAGTTGATTGTCATTTGAACCCTTTTTATGGCATTTTCCATCACTTTGGCCAAAACTTCCGGCGATACGTCCTCACATTCTTGACGGATATTGTCTTTAAGAGCTGCAAGAGTCTGAGGCTTGTTGACATAAACCCGCGACTTCAAAAAGCCCCACAAAAAGAAGTCTGGAGCGGTCAAATCAGGCGATCTTGCTGGCCAGTGCAAATCGCCAAAACGGGAGATTAGGCGCCCGGGAAATGCATCCTTCAGCATATCGGTTGTGGCACGTGCAGTGTGTGCCGTTGCACCGTCCTGTTGGAACCACATGTTTTCCAATCCCAATTCATCAAGTTGCGGCAAAAAGAACTCGTTGATCATTGCTCTGTAGCGCTCACGGCGCTTCCATGACATCCTCGGCTACATCAGCAATATTCTCTGCAGAACGGCTACTCCGGGGTCTGCCACGCCTGGCAGCATCTCGTGTTGTGCCAGTCTCTTCGAGGCGAGCGGCTAAACGTCGCAGTGTTTCACCACTAGACGAAATTCACGTTGTGCCAAAGTCACCGACCGATTATTGGACAAATAAATAGTCAGAAATATTCCGCGTTCTGGAGCAGTGTAGCGTAACATTGTTTATTAACGTGTATTTCGCATGTGTTTACTACACATTTGTCAAAACAGAACTGACATTAGGGGCCAATCGCAAAATTTATAGCATTTTCGGATAGGAGGATTACTTTTGCGCCACCTTGTACAAGCAAAATCGGTTGCTTCTCATGTAATATCGTGAAATAAATATCAACGATAACAGATGCTCATGTTTGGAAAATATGTGGCTCGCATTTATATAGAAAAATTGTATTTTTAATATTTTTCTATTTTTTTATACATCTCTATACATCAACAGTTTAATATTACGGAATAAAACATGGAAATGTGTTATGAAATTACAACCCCTTGTAAAAAGTTAGACCCCTTTTAAGACATGAACAACCTCCACTTACCTATTCGACTACTTAGTGTGCACTTATGAAAGTCATAATCGTTTTAAAAAGCGTTTCCACTAATTAAGTACTCAATGAAGCGTTTAATTGTTATTAGAGCCAAAAGAAACAGCCAACCAACCAACCCCTTCCGCTGCTAACCCTCCTAATGATGACAAAGTAATATTTTTACAAATTTTAACAATTTTACACGAATGGTGGTTGAAATTCCACAGTCTCATTTTCAGTTTACCACTGGAGGTGATTATCGTAACTCCTGCCAACATTTTTCAAAACAAATTAGTTTGAAATTTTTTTCCATAAGATTACAAACAGGACAATACTTTTCCATTCATCCCGGAGTTGAATGGGAAGCCAAGAAGGATGAAAACCTCGATAATATTATCACGTTCACACTCTTTATCCCCTGAATTAAACACCCTCCTTACCCAACGACGAAACAAAAAAAGAACTTCGTTGAAATTCCATCCGGTTTAACACGAAGAGTTAACATATGATAGACCGAAAACAAGAAACACAATCAATTTCACAAATTTCAACAGCAGCCCCTTCACCCCTTTTTCATCAGCCTCCTTTATATCCCTTTCCATCTCTAGAGAGTCGTAATGTAGCATCCCCGCCCCGTTTTACGTATAAAGGACGTCTATACATAAGGGACCGACTGACTGACTGACTGAATGCTAAGTGTGTGGAAACATGAATTGTCATCATAAAAGTCGTTTACAATACATATCAATAAAATGACAAAGAACTTGAAAAAGCTTACATGTAGACAAATTTATTGGCGAGGGAACAACATCGCATCCATTACCATTAAATCCTTAAGTATGAAAAGGATACGAGTTACACACCCACACACACACGTTGGCATAAATCTACATATTAAAGCAGTCGTACAAACTGTTTGATTGCTTGTAGTATATGGAGTTGATGTGTTATCGATATCTTTTGTGTTGGTCAGACGGTATTTCGTGAACATTTATTCTCTATCTTTTAAAGTGCACTCACTTAAGCGAACCACTGACTTGTCATACATGAGCATGAGCTTGGTCGATAACTTTTTATCTGCCTGATGAATTTGAAAACATATTACCAAAAAAAAAAAAATGTGAACATGATAGTAATGCGAACAACTTCGATTACATTCTTATTTGGCATCAAGAAGGGCGGTAAACAGACAATAAACATCAACGATGGCTGATGTTCATGCTCATGAATAACAAGTCTGTGGTTCGCTTTCTTTCCCAATCTTGAGCATGAGCAAATTATCGTTCACAGTTTCTATCGGTTTATTGCCATTTCCTATGCCAAACTGTTATTCACATCAGCATCTTGAATGCATACATGTTGTGAGTCTTCAATCGATTTGAAGAGACAGATAAAAAGTTATCGACAAAGCTAAAGCGAACCACAGTCTTGTCATTCACGAGCATGAACATCAGTTATCGTTAATGTTTATTGTCGGTTTACCGCCCTTCTTGATATCAACTAAGAATGTAATCGAAGTTGTTCGCATCACTATCATACATGTTCACAAAATTTTTTGGGAATATTTTTGAAAATTCATCAGTCAAATAAAAAGTTGAATGAATGTCATTCATGAGCATGAGCTTGATCGATAACTTTTTATCTGGCTGATGAATTTGAAAAAATATTACCAAAATATTTTGTGAACATGATAGTGATGGGAACAACTTCGATTACATTCTTATTTAGTATCAAGAAGGGGCGGTAAACCGACAATATAATTCAACGATAAGTGATAACAAGTCTGTGGTTCGCTGAAGGCTCACGAATGACAATCCACTTGACATTAGTGAGAAAGGTTTCGCGACTTTAGGAGTTTCAATAGCAAGTATACAATATGTTTGACACATTTTATGTATAAAACAGTTGTTATCGATAAATTGTAATATGACGGAGGCATGTTTTTCTGGCGTTTTGTGAGCTTTTCTTTTAATTAGGGTGTGCGGATTAGATCGCTCGCGAGCAGCTCGTGACCCAAAATCTGCCCCGCGAACTGGGTCTCAAAGTTGAATCTAGTAGCTATAGACTCGAAAGTTGGCTAGCAAATTTGAGAAGCGAGGATCGACAAGTTGAAATTTGTAAGCCATGATCCTTTATATTGAACTTTGACTCCTGTTGAAATTTTCGAGCCGGGAGCCGAGAAGTTAATCTTTGTCTCCCGGCTCGAAAATTTCAACAGGAGTCAAAGTTCAATATAAAGAATTCTGGCTTACAAATTTCAATCCTGGCTTACAAATTTCAACAGACCGAACATTTCAGCGAGCCGAGAGCCTCCAGCTTCTACTAGGCATATGTTGATAGATGCCTCTGAAAGAGGTCACAAATAACGATATTTTGGTGATTGACTTCTATTTTAAAGATCTTTTTCTTGGGAAGAGATAATGAAGACATATATTTACTGGAATGGGCCTTTGTTATTGTTTGTAAGCAATAAATGTAAATTGAAAAATTTTGAATTGTGACTGTAGCAGAGCTGTAAATGAATCATTCTTTTTTGATTTCAATTCATTAGGAATTGGCTAAATTTTGAATTAATTCCTTTCACCAAAAAAAATAAATTAATGGAATCAAATTTGAATCAATTCAAATGAATTTGGTAAAAATGAATTGCTACTCATTTCCAAATCAAATGAATTTGCAAAATGAATAACACTTCATTTCCAATTCAAATGAATTTGGCAAAATGAATTTGCAAAATGAATTGCAATTCATTTCCTATTCAAATGAATTTAGCAAAATGAATTGCAATTCATTTCCAATTCAAATTAATTTGGCAAAAATGAATTGCAATTCATCACCAATTCAAATGAATTTCGCAAAAATGAATTGCAATTCATTTCCAATTCAAATGAATTTGGCAAAATGAATTGCAATTCATTTCCTATTCAAATGAATTTAGCAAAATAAATTGCAATTCATTTCCAATTCAAATGAATTTGGCAAAAATGAATTGCAATTCATTACCAATTCAAATGAATTTCGCAAAAATGAATTGCAATTCATTACCAATTCAAATGAATTTCGCAAAAATGAATTGCAATTCATTTCCAATTCAAATGAATTTGGCAAAAATGAATTGCAATTCATTTCTAATTCAAATGAATTTGGTAAAATGAATTGCAATTCATTACCAATTCAAATGAATTTCGCAAAAATGAATTGCAATTCATTTCCAATTTAAATGAGTTTAACAAAATGAATTGCAATTCATTTGTAAAAAAAAATTCAAATGAATTTGGCAAAATGAATTGCAATTCATTTCCAATTCAATTGAATTTGGCAAAACGAATTGCAATTCATTTCCTATTCAAATGAATTTAGCAAAATGAATTGCAATTCATTTCCAATTCCAATGAATTTGGCAAAAATGAATTGCAATTCATTTCGAATTCAAATGAATTTGGCAAAATGAATTGCAATTCATTACCAATTCAAATGAATTTCGCAAAAATGAATTGCAATTCATTTCCAATTTAAATGAGTCTAATAAAATGAATTGCAATTCATTTCCATCTCAAATGAATTGGGCAACGTAAATTGCAATTCATTTCGAATTCAAATGAATTTGGCAAAATGAATTGCAATTCAAATGAATTTGGCAAAATGAATTGCAATTCATTTCCAATTCAGTTGAATTTGGCAAAATGAATTGCAATTCATTTCCAATCCATTTGAATTGAATAAATCTTGATTGAATTAATTCAAATGAATTAGAAAATTGAATTTGCAATTCATTTCCAATTCTTTTGAATTGAGTTGATTTTGAAAAATGACTAGTGTTATCCAGCTAATTTTTTCTATTGACGGTTCAGTTCTAAATCCTGTCGAAATTGTACACATATTTGTTGTAGAAACTCGTCTTCTGGCACCGGAAAGAGGGAAACCGGCAACTTTAAACATGAATATTTTAATGAAAAATAATTCATTGTTATTCATTTATGTATGTACGTATTTATACAAATGTTTTCACTTTGATTTTGGTTTTTTTTTTAAATTTTGATATACACTTTTGCATATTTAATTTCGATATCATTTACGAATTTTATCGCTGCTGTTTCCATCGCTATAGTGCTGACAACATTTTTTGGTAAACATTGGTATGATGATGAGCTAGAGAGCACATTAAAACTTTTGAACATCCTCAAGAGTTCGCTTAAGATATTTTAAAATTCCACTACCGATATCAAGCGAGTTATATCTTGTAGGTTTTTCGATCAGAAAATTTTGACAGAACGTGGCACCTAAGATGCCATACCTCCCCATTGATGATTGGCGATATAATTTCCATAAAATGTTGTATTTAAAACAAATATTCTGTAAAATTACGCACTCAAGCGACCAATAAGCCAATTATGTGCAGTAATTAGCACGTAAACCACGTTGAAATTACTTATTTTCTGTTCATCTGGCAACTCTACTTTCTACTCATGCTCCATACGTTTCCGGCTCTCTTACTCACCTCAGAGTTGCATTACCAAAGGAGAGGAAATTCAAGGAAAAATGTATTAACACTTGAGAACAATTGTATACCATTTGATTACATATTTTCATAACTCAACTACTACATACATATGTATGTAGATGTGTGTATGCATGAGTTTTTCGACATTAAAAACAAAATGTACAAAAGAGAATAATGGTTGTACAACAACCATCTCCTCCCACACCCAGAGTTGCACTTTTGCACTGTTGCTTATAGTAGTGCCTCTGGTATATACATACATAGTATATACATATGTAGCTGTGGTACAGATCTCCCGAACATGGTACGACTGCATAATCTACAAAGCTACTCCAACAACAACAGTTGTACAGAGTAATGTTCTTTCTATAAGCGTGAGAGTGGAAAAACAAAGAATGAAACCTTAAGGGCCAAGCAAAAAATTTTTCTTGCTCCATAATTACCAAGTGCGTGTGTATACCCAGAGGACTGTGTGTGTGTGTGTGTGTGTAAACTTTGCACCTCCACCACAATTGTAACCTTTCTCTGGCACACATCCACATATGGAGTTCGTGGAACTGCAGCAGTAGCAGCAGCGTTCCTGCCACAGGACATCAGAGGCAAAAGTGCTAATAGGAATATGGTTGACTCGTTTGGTTAAAGCAATAATAGTTTACAAGGCAACAGGAAAGAAAGGACAAGTCCAGGATCACAATTTGTGGCATGCATATCATAGATAATGTATGTGATGGCAGCCAGTTGGCCTCCAGGACAGCAAAGTCAATGGGGTCAAGTGTGTGGGGCTTAGGTACTTGACTTGGATAGATGTTGGAAAGATGTCAATTTGAAACCACTTAATTTAAATTAAAACATATTTTTTTATCTTTAGAAAAAAGTATGTGGCAAATAATAGAATTAATCTTTCGACAAACAGAATTTAAAAATTTGATGTTGCTTGAGAGGGATGTTTCAAATAGAATCTAAAATACTATTTTAATATAAAGTTTTTAAGGAAACTATACTCATTTGCTAAATATTTTCCTTGGAAAATGGGTTTTATTTAAATAGGTTTGAAAAATTATACATAAAAGTTATCGAAATCGTTACATCTAACACATAATATTAAAATAGATATTTTAATTTTCATATAAAACTTTTTGTAAGCCAGTGAAGCTAAGTTCATTTTTAAAAGTTATCGAAAGTGACACCTTAAGTTTTCTACAGAAAAAGAAAAGTTATCGAAATCGAGACATCTAAAGCGAACCACAGACTTGTCTTTCACGAGCAGGAGCTTGGTCAAGAACTTTGTATCTAGCTGATGAATTTTAAAAAATATTACTAAAAATTTTTGTAAACGTGATAGTGATGCGAACAACTTTGATTATATTACTATTTGGTATCGAGAAGGGCGGTAAACCGACAGTAAACATCATCGGTAGCCGATGGTCATGCTCATGAATGACAAGTGTGTGGTTCGCTTTAAGCGGACAACACATTTGTCAATCACAAGCATGAGCACAGGTTATCGTTGACTTTTGTTATCGTTTATCGCCATTTTTTGTTACCAAATATCAATGCAGTAGATTTTGTTCAGAACCTTATCGTGCTTACAAGTATTTTTGGTAATATTATTTCTATATCATCAGCCATATTAAAGTTATCGATCAAACGCGTGCTCATGACTGTGCAAGATTAAGGTCCGCTTTATGATCGTTCAACAGAAAAATTATTAAAAACATTTATTGGGGATATATCAGGGATATAACAGAAACTGGGGAGAGCTTCTCACAACCAGTGAGCTGTGCGCTTTTCTGTCTTGTCTTTTTTTGTTGTTGTTTGGATGCAAATATAACGTGTTTGTAGAGTGTCGCAAATATACTATGCTTGTGCCCAAACACATTGTGTTTGCTATTCAATATAACATGTTTTAGACAAAATGATTAATGGGCTTTAATATATGTTTGTGTGAACTAAATGTGGATTTTTTTTTGTTGAAAACCGCTAAAAACTAATACGAGAAAGACGACAAGAAAGCAATAAGGCTGCAAATCTTCAATTCATGAAAACAGTGCTTGCAAACATGGACATGTTCCCTGTAATATGTTTCTGGGGCCGATATTTTTCAGCGTGTACTCACTGATTGGGACCTACGGGTTTTTCACCGATTCCGAACGGTATTTTGAGAAGCTTTTCATGGCTAAATACTCGATAGTGTCGCCGTCACTATGCGAGGTGACCACCGCCGAAAGAAATTTAAGGTGGCCAGAGCAGGGATCGAACCCCGGATCTCATGTACTTATACAAGAGGCGCGCACACTAACCATTGCACCACCGACGGCTACGACGGGTCTCACTATCTTACGTTTATTAATTTTAGTAATCTTGCTACGATTTGATGAGCTAGATGAAAAGTTATCGATTAAGTGTATGCTTATAAATGTCACGTCTGTGTTCCGTTCAACGTTCAACCAAGTTTGACTAACTGAAAGTATAGTAGATACAATTATATGGTATCACAAATTTCACAACAATGTTTACAAACATTAACATTGATTTTCGATAACTTGCTATAAAAGTTATCGACAACTGCATAAAATTAAACAAAACTTGAGAAATAATACTATATTTTTTATTTTTAAAGAAAAGTGCACTAAAATTAATCATATTATTATTTAATTATATTTATATGTCTATATAAAAATGGCGGAAACTAAACAATTTTACAATTGTATATTATAATGTATATCGAAAACAACATTTTTCAAGGATGCCTGGAATCTTTGATTTTCGACTACTTTTGGTATAGAAATTCTATAGAAATTACTAGACAATCTGGAAAAGTTATATTATCGAATCTGGAAAAGTTATTAATAAACTACCGTTATATGAATCATATTTATGTATAGAACATTTATCGATAATGAAATATTTATACAAATAGTATTTAAACGATAACTAGGCTTAAAAATACAAGGATGACTGACAACTTTGGTTTTTGGTAATCACAAAAAATTGTTGGATTCTGAATAATTATTAATAGTCTATTGTTTTTATGAACTAAAATGTCTACCTGAGTAGTTTTATCGACTGCCATCGACACCTAACCTAAAGCGAACCACAGACTTGTCATTCTTGAGCATGAGCTTGATCGATAACTTTTTATCTGGCCGATTAATTTGAAAAAATATTACCAAAAAATTTTGTGGAGTTGATAGTGATGCGAACAACTTCGATTAGATTCTTATTTGGTATCAAGTAGGGCGGTAAGCCAGCAATAAACATCAACGATAGCTGATGTTCATGCTCATGAATTACAAGTCTGTGGCTCGGTTTACTTATGGAAAACATTGAAAGCAATCAACATTTATCGATGACGAAACTATACACATATATCTATACAAAAATGATCGAAACGATAACAAATCATAAACGTGTAGTAATAATAGAGGGTGTCCAAAATTTAGGTATCATTTTAATTTTAATAAAAAAAAATATTTTTTTTAAAAATATTTATATTTTATTTTAAAATTATGTCGGTTAAGTGACATCGGCGTGCTCGCAAACTTTTACCAAAATTCTCAATCACGTTTTCCAATAAATTGTTGTGAATGGTCGATATCTTTTCGATAATGCTGTTTTTAAGCTCTGGAGCTATTGTGGGATTATTGCTGTACACTTTTGATTTCAAAAAACCCCACAAAAAAGGATAAGGTTTCAAATCGCACGATTTTGGTGGCCAATTCACTCCCCTTCTACGAGAGATAATTCACGTAAAGAAACAAAAACGTTGATCGCTCGTTTGCCGCAAAAATACTTTGATTGATTTGTATTAATTTATTAATCGAAACCGTTCATGTAGTTCTCCCAAATAAACTCGTAGATATATCGCAAATGTGTATCATGTTGTTGCAAACGAATTCTAGTTTGCATCAAACACGTACAAAATTACAGTTGCCGCAACTTTAAAAAACGTTTGCGATAACTGAAATTAGCCATTTTTCTAATGACAGCACAGATTACGAAGGTCGTAAATTTCTCTCATTCTGTCGACTGTATACACAGTCTTATCCACTCGTTTGGCATACACACTCACGCATACACACAAAAGTGATCACACACACTCTAATGCTTCTACCTTGTCAATATATCTTGGATGGACAATTGACGCGTTGTAGTTTGCTGCACTTTTAGTTGTTATTTGAATGCAAAGGCGAGACAGACGTATGAGTAGATAGTGAAAAAATAGACAAAAATTACAACTTTTTTTAAAACTAACTTTATGGGTAAAACCAAAATCTTAAAAGTTGGAAATTTAAACAAAAAAGAGCTTATGGAAGCCATAAATTGTTGTAACCGAAAGAACAGTTGGTGGAACCGTTTTTCGTTTCTCGCAAACGTTGTTTTCAGCTTATATTTTTCATAACTCGTTTGCTGCAAACATTTTTCGGTTCTCCCGAACGAAATGACACGTATGGATTAACAGAAGTTCGTTTCTCCCAACAAACGGACTTCAGTTATGTGAGATTTCGTTTGGGATGAACGAGTTTTTTCTTTGCGTGTACGATTGTCGAACTTTTCTTTCAAAAGATTCATTGTTTCTGTTGCTGTGGGCACCATCCTGTTGAAACCACATATTCTCTACGTCTAAATCATCAATTTTCCGCCACAAGAACTTCAGATCATCTCCCTGTAGCGATTTCCATTGACCGTAACCGAATTTTCGTTTTTGTTTTCAAAAAAATATGGTCCGATGATTCCTCCTGACCACACCAAACCGTAACTTTTTTTTGATGTAATGGTTGCTCTAAGATTCTCTTCACCCCAAATGCGCCAATTCCGCCTGTTTGACGTAGCCATTGAGCTGGAAATGGGCTTCATCGCTGAAGATTTAAAAAAATCACTTTTTCTTCTTGTTTTTCGATGGCCTAAGAAACGAATTGCCGACGACAAAAACACGGTGTTCCTTCGTGTAACGTTCCATATTAATTAACCGGAATGTATTTAGAATTTGAAAATAAAAATTTGGAATAAAAATTCAAAAAAAAATTACAGCAAAATCAAAATGATACCTCAATTTTGGGCACCCTTTAGTTTATAACATAATTTGTCAAGGATATCCTATGTACAAAACTTTTTTATAAGTTATATGGCCGATTGCTTTAGCTTCTTGCTTTCTTTGTTGGGTTTCTTTTAATTTTAAACAAATTTTGAAGCCTTCAACATTTTGGGGAAAAGTCCTACCCAGATTTCAATTCCTTTTTTCAGCCTTTAACATGTATGCAATAATTAGATCCAACTTTTTAACTACATTTCTTTCTCTGTCGCTCCTACAAGTCTCCCAAATCGCACAACAACAACAAAACAGAAAATAAAAAAAAAACACAAGAATCGAATAGGTTTCCTCGGAGAACCGATGCTGTATCACTATGTAGTATGTATACCACCAATTGATTATTGGTAGCATTGCACCACATCTCTCCTATATTCCTCGCCTTACCGTTTGGTTCACTCCACTTCCATTGTTGGGGTCCTTCGTTCATCTCTCTATGTAGCATCGTATACACATTGAATGCATGACAGGATGCAAAGGATATATGGATGGCTGGTTGGTTGTTCACTTCAATATGTTGTAGTTGCTGTTGTTATGGTGTAAATATTTCCAAAAGGGTGAACAATGGAAGCTGTGTTCCCTCCCCTCTACTCTGTATATATTTTTGAAATATGCACGTTATAATTGTGTGCCAGGATGAGGTTGCGACAACGAGAAGTAGACGGATACGGATACAGAGCCAAAGGTGCTGATGCATTGGTAGTACCCGAGAAACAATGCAACGCTTGGCGTGATACAACACAGCTAGCATTCGTACTGCAGCGAATAGTTCCCAAGTCGTTGTTGCATGCATATCCTTTTGTAATATTTTCTTTTGTATTACAGTGTTTTAGTTTGGTTTACAAAAGGGGCGTGGTTGCGGCCTTAACTAATTTCCAAAACAAATTGTCTATGACTATAGATTTTCCAAATACAAATACATCCTTTTCTAAGTCCCTATCATTGTTTGAATGGAACACCAAAATCCCTCGTCATCATCATCCACTTAATGCCGGTAAATATGATCGTTTTATGGAAAAAGGGAATACAACAACCATTGAAACCAAATCGAAATCCGTGACTATATCTATAAATATATATGAAAAAGGAATAAGGGACTAAACAACACAGCATTATAGCAAAAAGGAGGGAGGGAGTCGTTATTTATTTTTCTCTTTCCCATTGTGTTTGTGTTCTTAGCTAACCGGATATTGTAATGGTTTTTTTCATTGAAGTTCTTGTTCAAACTACAACAGTAACAACTGCAGAAAAGCAATATTAATATAAACAATAGCATTAGCATAAGGATGCAAAAGGATGCTAGCTGTCTGTGTACCTTGTTCACGTCCTCGCTCCCAACATTCGTCGGTCCTATGGTGCGACGTTGTACAAATTTGTATTGTACACACGCATTGTTGTTTTAACAGTTTGGAAATTGTTTTGGTTGTAGTCATTTTGAAATTGGTTATATCTTGCTGTGACTATAAGTATATACTGTGCACTACTCTCTCTTTCTCTGGCACTTTTAAAAGGTCAGAGTTGCCAGAAGTTGATTTGAAAATAACGTAGAATTTAAATTTTTTTATAAAACAAAAGTTGGGTATTGGATTATTTTTAGCCATCAATAATTTTCGCTAGCAATCGATAACTTTGTTTAGAAAACGATAACTTTTGTTTAGCTATCGATAACTTTGTTTACCAAACGATAACTTTTGTTTAGCTATCGACAACATTTGTTTATCAATAGTTTTCCTCACTATGCGAGGTGACCTCCGTCGATAACATGCTGAAATACGATATATTAAAAAAGAAAATATCGAAACAAAATTTTCCGATACCATCTCGTTTATTTTTCGAGGTATTAGGTGTGCTTTCGTTACAAGCTAGCGATTATTGCTTGCTGGCTAGTAACTTAAACGCCACACTAGCGATCATTTTGTGCTACGAGGGCGGATCAATAAATCCGTGGCTTTTTGAATGAAACGCAGTTTTTTTTTTATTTTTCAACATAATCTCCCTTTAGCTAAATAACACTTAGTCCAACTTTTCTCCAATTTTTGTATCCCTTCCAAAAAAAAAAAGGATTTTTCGAGGTCCATAAAATAGGCAATATGACTCCCACTATTATACATTTTTCGGTATCAAATGATGTATACTTCCATCCCTATGGGTGAGGGTATACAAATATTACCAAAAGGGTTTGTAAGCACGATAGAGATGTGAACTAAATCGATTACATTCTTATTTGGTATCAACGACAACAAATGTAGACAACGACAACAAATGTCAACAATAACCGATGCTCATGCTTATGATTGGCAAAAGCAATGTACGCTTAAGAGGGAAAAGGGTTGAGCGAACCACAGACTTGTTATTTATGAGCATGAGCTTGCTCGATAACTTTTTATCTGGCTGATAAATGTGAAAAATTATTACCAAAAAATTTGTAATGCGAACAACAATGATAGTGATGCGAACAACATCGTTTGCATTCGTATTTGGTATCAAGAAGGGCAGTAAACCGACAATAAAGATCAACGATACCTGATATTCATGCACATGAATGACATGAGTGGTTCGCTTAACCATTTCCCCTCTTAAAGCCGCGTATTCAGTTCTTGCGAAATTTTCGTAAGAAATTTTGTCATTTGTCTCTAAATGGAAAATTTTGTTACAGGGAGTTACCACATATCTCTGATTTACCTTGGAAATATTTCATTAATAATTCATTTTTGCATTCTATTTTATTTTTAAAGCATGTGGTATTACTTTTGTTTACTAAAATAAAAGTAATATTTTACTAAAATATAATCGAAATGTCAAAATTCCGGTCCCAAACAATTATCAAACAATTATTTTCGTACGAAATAACTTTGGCGTAACAACCCTGTGATTGGTTTTTTCGCAAAGAGCTGAGTACCAAGCAAATGAAAAGCGATCGGAATTTTCGGTTCATGAAAATGTCGTTATTTTTTATACACGTACTTCTTATGGTAACGAAAATTCCATAAAAACTGAATACCGGGCTTAAGCACACATTACATTTGCCAATCATAAGCATGAGCATCGGTTATCGTTAACATTTGTTGTCGTTCTACCGCCCTTCTTGATACCAACTTGTTTTATCGATAGCAATTTTTAAAAGTTAAACATCTCTTAGAAATAACATTAAAGTTGTTATTAATGCAAACATGTTAATAATAATAGAGCATCTTCGACGGTTTCTTAACAGGCACTCATGTCATGTTCTTTATAGTCGTATCCTTCGCATATTTCGTGCTGTCTCTCAGCAACAAGCATTAACAAATGACATTAAGAGATTTAAATTTATAATTTATTTTCAAAATTAGGATTGCCAATAGTTACACAAAAAAGAAATAAATCCTTTAAACTTCCGCCCAGATGAAAAGAATCTGAATTTAATCCTGAAAAAGGCAACACTACAACACTTTACCGTCATTCACACACACTCAAAGATACCCACACATATGCACCCTCAACAGACCTCCATCGCACTCTCATCTCTCGTTTGTAAACAATTCGCAATACGCTCTCTTTATGACCTTCTACAGAGAATTAAATAGAGAAGATGAAAGAGGTATATAAAGAGAATAACGATTCGCCAACAACCCCTATTGGGCGTAATAATGTGCATACGTTAGCGACCTGACGATGCTCCGCAAGGAGCTTGTTGAGGGTCACACACAACGCTGTGTAGTATGTTGTTTTTTTTTCTTTCTCGCTGTATGTACCCTTAGAATGCAAACACACTCACTAGCTGCGAATGGAGTGGAGTGCCTGACAGCTTGCCAGCCCGCCAACATTGGCAATACTAGTTCGTATGTAATACGTCGAGCGACGTGTTATCCTGTATGCATTAGGTACACTTTTTGTGTTTGCAATTCAAAGAAAGGCGCGCGTTAAAAGTTTCTCTTTGGGAGCAGTGTGTTGGGCTGCGAATGATGGTGATGGCGAGAGTGCATGCAATGCCACTTCTAGTGTACACTGAGCACTCAACTCTGACAACAACTACGGTACATACAGTCTAGTTGTACTACTACTATGACTACTTGGTTGTTTGTGTTATCTTTGAGGCTTTCCTCTTAGCACAATCGGGAGAATGAGAACAGCAAGACTTCATCACTAATAAATGTGAGTACACATACACACACACCATCCCAAACGTATCTGTATGAAAATATTGTGTTTTTGTGCTATAGTAAAAGTCGTGTCCTGTGAGCGTGTGTTGTGGGGTGACCAGTTTGCAAGAAGTTGCTGGATGGAAAATATTGTTAATTTCGATGATAATGGTAATTTTTTCAGCCGGTGGTCATCTTCGCTTCTTAGTTAAATTGTGCTTAAACGTCAATGTTTGACAATGATTTAATCACCCAATATTGGCTGGTTAAATTGTAGTCAAAACCATATTGTTACGAATTTCCTTATTCGTCCTTTTTGCGTAGTTTTATTCCCAATAATAAAACAAGGTTCGTTTTAAATTACGATAATTAAAACGGTTTAACTTCCTTTCATTTTACTTATATAGTACAACAGTTTACTTTATTTATGACACTTTAACAAGACTTACATTTTACTATCAATTCGCGTTGCTTACTTTTCGGGGTTTAATCACAAACTGAACTCTCCATTCCAAAGACCTCCGCAATTTATACCAACTCATCATACTCAAATGAAGGTATATCTAGCGAATTCAAGAACCTTCTAGACGTTGTTGTTGTTGCTTATCTTTGTAGAACAATCTCGAATGGCGGAGAAATATCTTTACTGAGGTGAATTCATGTTACTGGTTTAGCGAGCTGGTACGTTGTTACAATGCATACTTTCAGGCGCAGCACTAACCGCCTGTTATTTACATACTGTTAGTAGAGTCATTAACAGCAAGGAAAAGCTTTTACTTATTCGTAACACTGCCCCCCACTTAAGCCTCTTCGTCTCGAGCAGGCTCAACCACCCGTTTTCCATACAGGGCTAGTCTTTCCAAATGCACGACTTTCATTTTAGCTCTTGGACTTTGGCTTTTCTGGATTCTATAAACCACGTCATTTATTCGTTTGACAACCTTGTAAGGGCCTTCACAGTGAGTCTGAAGTTTTGGAGATAAACCCTTCTTGCGATGTGGGTTTAACAGTAAAACTAGCTGACCCTCATGGAATCCTTCGGATTTTGCTGCTTGGTCGTACCTGGCTTTGATCTTATTACTGACCAACTTCATTCTGCTGCGAACAAACTCGTGAACTTCGCTAAGCTCTCCCAGGATACCATCATTCTCCCCACTGTCGGATGTTAGGCAGTTGCCAAACTCGAAATTTCTAGGGAGCTTTAACTCTGTCCCGAATACGGCACTAGCTGGTGTTCGGGCAGTAGTATCCTGGGTGGCCGACCGGTATGCTAGAAGGAATTTTCGTATACGTTCGTCCCAGTATTTTCTATCCTTACTGATGTCGTTCTTATACCACGAATTCCACTCCTCTCGCATATTTCTTTCAAGATGGTAGATTCAAAATTCCTACCCTGCTCCGAATGCAGTTCTAAAGGGACACCAAAACGACTTATCCAGTTGTTCACGATAGCTTTGCTTATTGTTTTCGCTTCTTTATTCGGAATAGCGTACACCTCGGGCAATTTACTGAAGTAGTCCATAACGACTAGGGCATATTGGTTCCCAGAGCTACTTGTTGGATATGGACCAGTCACACTCAAGGACATTCGCTCGAAGGGAGCACTTGGGCTCTCCTGATGTCTCTGCCCGCAGCTCCTCCGCGTTGGTCCTTTAGTTGTCAACCACTGAGTGCAGTCTGCAATCCACTCGGATACAGCTTTTTGACGACCAACCCAATAGAAACGTTCATTTAGTTTCTCCATAGTTTTGCCTTTACCGAGGTGCCTACCACTCGGACCATTATGAGATTCTGCAATTATCTCTTTCACTTTCAAGGCAGGTACCACTATTAGATTTTTCTCCGTTTTACCATCTTCACTTTCCCATACACGGTATAGACAGCAATCTCATGCTATTCCACTGGGCCCTATATGATTTTAAAACGGGGGGCTTTCTGAAGCTTTCCGCCTTAATTGTCTATCCTCTTCCTTTGCCAAAATAATTTTTGCCAATACAGGATCACTTCTCTGTGTCGTGAACCACTCGTCGTCCGATTCAATTCTCAGGGATCGGACGTCAATAATTTGCTCTTTTATCTCAGCCTTAGAATCCTGTTTAGGCTCGATTACATGTGGACGGTCATTTACTCGTCCGGTATCGGCCGCTATCGCTGGAGATCTTGACCGTTTTCTCAGGCCTCTACAGTCCCGCCCTATATGGCCACGTTCGCCATGATTGACACCTTTCAATTTTGTTGCTTGCCATAACGCTTTCGTGAGAATCCGAATCACTTCTTTCAGTTCGCTAACGGCGCCTTTCAAATCTTTTGAATTGCCTTCCGTTTCTACCCTTCGCACATGATGTGTCTGTTGACTGGAAACAACCCTCGCCGTCTCATTCGCCAAAGCAAATGAAACTGTTTCCACAAATGTAGGTCTTTGTGAGGCAAATACCGCATATCTAACGTCAGGATCGTTAATGCCCTAACAAATGGCTCTATCATAAATTGCTCTAAGAAAGTTTGGGGTTCTCCAGGATATGCTATCAACACCAAACGTACCACCTCGGTTGCGAAGTCCTGAAGTGATTCATTATGCTTTTGCACTCGTCCTCTTAATTCCATGCGATATAAATCGGTCTTGTGATCGCCTCCATACTTGCGTTGTAACGCAGAATGGTACAGAATGGTTCAGTGAGGTCTTTCCCCATTTTCACTGGTGATTTGGTGTTGGTCAGCCTCATACTACAGAGGCGGATCAGTTTTGCCGGAATCCCAAGTTCAGACATAGCTTCGTACAGTTTTCCCCGTATGGGGCTATCGAAAGCAGCTTTGTAATCTACAAAAATGTGGTATGTATCGATTTGCTTTTCGTGGGTCTTTTCCAGGATTTGGCGTAGCGTGAATACCTGGTCTAAAACCACACTGATAAGGCCCAATCAGGTTTTCAATAATTGGCTTTAGTCTTTCACACTTGGTAAAGAATATCGTAGACTGAACTGCTTTAATTAATTCAAATTCCTTTGTTTCGTTTTGTACACCTCTTGCTTGACATGACCCCGTTAAAAAAGTCTGGTGCAGGTGACCTTGGGCGACAGCGGAATGTGGAGTTTCTGTATATTAATTTGTTTGGGAATTTTCGTTGGAGGTCCGCCATAGCCGGTCTGGCTATGTGTGCAGTTGCTCCATCTTGCCGTAACCAAATGCTGTTGAAATGGATACGTCTTCGGCGCAGTTCTGGGTAAAAAAACTCCTTCAACATCTTTAAATAAGGTCCCCGTTAACAGTTACTGTTACACCGTTTTCTTCAAAGAGGTATGGCCCCACACTGTACCTTGATAAAACTGCGCACTATGCAGTGACTCGTTCGGCGTGCAATTCCCTCTCATGGAGTATTACCGGATTAGATTCACTCCATATTCTCAAATTGTGCTTGTTTACATTGCCGTTTAGATCAAAATGGGCCTAATCAGACATTAAAAAAAATGGTTTCCCATTACATCCCATGAAGGAATCGGGGAGAGCTTCTCACAACCAGTGAGCTGTGCGCTTTCTAGTTTTATACTCACTGATTGGGACCTACAGTTTTACACCGGTTCCGAACGGTATTTTTGAGAAGCATTTTCATGGCTAAATACTTGATAGTGTTGCTGTCACTATGCGAGGTGACCGCCGTCGAAAGAAATTTTAATGTGGTCAAGAGCAGGGATCGAACCCAGGATCTAAGTACAAGAGCCGCGCACACTACCCATTGTACCACCGACGGCCACTAACAACCAAATTAATCAAGATGTTGTCTTCTTCGACCATTTCAGTAAATTTTTGGTAAAATTCCAGGTGAATAGGCAAACCCAGAAGGTTTTTACTTGCTTGCAATTTGGACTTTGTACGGAAACAAGTTTAAGTCATCATGAATTATTCGAACACTCATGAATACTCCAATTTGGGCTGATAAATTTCGAGTCGAAACCCTTGGATTTGCCTGAATTGACGATGCTACAGCCACGTTTGTGTTTCATAGGGATCTCGATAGTACGGTCACATAGGGATCTCGATAGTACGGTCTTCGTGCGATGCTTCCAGATTTGGCAAAACATGTTTACCGTCGTCATAATGGTTCATCTACTTGGGGGAGTGCCACCAAACTCCCGCCTAAATTCCCTTTGAAGGGAAATGAAGAACTGCAAAGCATGGTACAGCTCGTAATCCTTTCGCTCTAATTAACCTTGTGCGAACCTTTGCTGCAACCGATATCTAATAGTGCATCGAATCACGCGTACGTCCATTACACTGTTAGAGTGTCTTCCATCAATTACCAAGTGTTCAATCTGGTTTTTTGTTTGTTGATCTGGGGATATCCAAGTGCCCTGTGGAATCTCCTAATACCGACAACCATGTGTAAAAAGTGAAATCTCTTTACGAAGCTAGAGCCAAACGAAGTACAAACTTGAACTTTATATTGTTCGATAACTAAACAAGTTATCGATTTTTGATTTTAGTTTTTCGCCTTATTTTAATTACACATACTTTCCATTACATATTTACTTACTATCTATCGTACACAATTACAAACTGAGCACCTGGTCACTCCAACAACAACTTTTACCAAATTGTTTACTTACTTACCTCTGCTCTACTCGTAGTCGACTACTGCTCCTGTTGTGTCTGAGAGTGTTTGTGTTGGTGTATGCTATGCTAAGCTATGCCATATTCATTGTGTACGTACGGCATGTGGAAATTCTTACGAGTAGAAAAGCCAGCCAGCCAACCAACCAACCAACCATCCAGCCGGAGCAGCAATACATACAAAGCGGGAGCAAATGAGTTCACAATTTTCAAATTTAGTCCTTTCGCAAACGTCGTCGAGTTCTTGTCAAAATTTTAACGGATGAAAAAAATTACTCCGAGAGTGAACACAAACGAACACCAACGCATTCACACTAACGCCTACAAGCACAAACGAATAAACACATCATTGCCAACAACACCACCACCACCACAAACCATCAGTGCCAATTCCAAGTCCCTTGCATTGTATTAAAACTGGAGAGAAAAAAAGGAAATCATCACACACACTCACACGCTCGCTCATACTCATACTCTTGCACATTTATGGTTGGTATTGTGTAAAAATACATAGTATAAAAAACAACAAGCAACAACAATAATAATAATGTTACATTAAAAAGAAAACATCTTTGTGAATGTGGTCGGTCGGTTGGTTCGTTCGGAGGGGGACAAAAATAGGAAGAACACAAGTCGTCGTCGTCGCCGTCGTAGTTTGTGTATCTTGTATTTCCGTAGCGGATTTTTTAGCTGCTGTGTTCTTTACCTCTAACGTAAATCCTTTAAATGTTTGAGGTTAAATGTGATATGTTCGTGCTGTTGTGTTGTTTTTTTGCCTTCTGGTGTGCATAATAACAATAAAATAAAGTAGCAAAAGGAAGAAGCATAAGAAGAAGAAAAGCTGAGAGGCAAATAGTATGAGATTAAGTGCGAAATAATACAGATCTGTGTATGTATGGTTGGTGCTTAAAGTGAGTGTGTTGAGTAATTGTAAATGTGTGTAAGAACACACCACACCAAAGTACAGAGATCTCTTTAATTACTCACGAAACAAGACGATTTTTGTGTTGATTTTCAGTTGCATCAGCAACGACAACAACTACTACAAACTGAAGTATTCGTCACACAGAGAATCAGTTTTTGTGAGTGATGTTGTGGAGTATGTATGTATGTATGTATGTTGTTGCTGTTGATGCCCACCGCTATTTTCTTTTTGTCTGTCGTGTATCCCCCACCCATCACTACTGCACACTAACTACAACAACAACCACACACACATGTAAAACAACACCCGCATTTTAAAGTGTTTTTTAAAAGAAGAAGAAGAATAAACGTTCGTAGACCGAGTGAGTGGTGAATGAAGTGAAATGATGGCGTTTTTGCTGCCACTTAAAGAATGAAGTAAAATAAGAAAAACCCAAACAAAACGGCGAAAAAGTAAAAGCAGCCGACAAACGAAGAGCTGGAGAAGGAAACAAAAGTGTAATAATAATAAGAAGAAGCATACTACACAATGCTGCTATTTTTCGAACAATGTTGTGGTGTTGTGTGTGGTTCGTTACGTTAGTCTACGCTGTGCACACTTAACGGTAAAGTACGCAAGGCGGTACGTGTTAAATGTCAAAATTAATGACCATATACGGGATTTGCTAAGGAAAGTGTGATAATGCAGTGAACAAAAAATGTTTTTATTTTAAATTTAAAAAAGTTTTTTTAAATGAAAATTAAATTATGTAGTTTCAAATTACATTAAAATTTAAATAAAAAACCTTAAATTTTAATTACCAGCAAAGAAATGAAACATAAATAAAATTTATCAAGAAAACAATACAAAATTTTAAAGAAAAATTAAAAGTTTAACT
Source organism: Phaonia tiefii (assembly GCA_963931995.1). Taxonomy (NCBI): domain Eukaryota; kingdom Metazoa; phylum Arthropoda; class Insecta; order Diptera; family Muscidae; genus Phaonia; species Phaonia tiefii. The sequence goes on from OZ008371.1 coordinate 43,620,743, forward strand.
GAAATATTGGTAATAATAAATAATAAATTGGTAATGCGTTATTAAACCTAAAGCATAGTTTTATAAATAGTCCGCAGCTTTACAAAAAATGTGCCAATGCAATTTAAAATATAAATTTTTTAATAAAATACATATAGTATATAACAGATCCAAAGGAAAATAACAAATAAAACGGTTATAATAAGGTTCCATAAATGTGCCAGGAATTATTGTGACAAATTAGTTGTGTTACCGCAAGAAAAAAAATTAAAATTTTTGAAAAAAATCATCTACCTACCGATAACAAATATTCTTTAAACTAAACAAAAACACATCAACTACTCTTTAAACTATAAATATTTCATAGTTTAACTTCATTTTCCAGTGCTCTCCTAATTCCAAACAATTTGAATTGAAAATCTACTAAAAATCATTTAAAACATAAAAAAATCGATTTTTATCAACTGGAATCAGCTGCCGGAGAGGAACAACTCGTAAAATAACCAATAAAAACTAATACAATCGCAACCAAAGTAATGAAAATAAAATCACATCCTGTGTAAATAAAAAAAAGTTTAGCAACTACAGTTTTTAAGTGTTTTGAACTTATCAACTATAATAATAGTGCATAGTGTACACAGCACCCGCCCTGCATTCCCTATCATACAGTCAGTCTCCTTATAACTTCGCACACACAAACAAATATATGTATATCCGCTTTGCTCCAAACTGGGAGTTGATAAACGCCTCAAGCTCAACGGTGTTCGTGCGTGTATTTGTACATGTTTGACATGTTGTCGAAACAGCATCAATGACAAAATCATGCTGTTGTCACCGTCATCGTTACACATGGTGATCTCGTTGTTGTTGCTGCTGTTCCCGTCTACTACTAAAACTACTGCGTTTTTTCAACAACACTGCAACTCTAAAGGATTTTAAATTAAATACCAACAAAAAAATCCCAATGCACATCAACACCATATAAACTTGCGGAAATCAATTCCCCACTCTACTACACAGGAACCCACCAAAAAAAAAAAGGAAAAAGGAAAGACAAACCTATATCCCCTTGACAGCAAGATAGACTCCGAGAGAGAGAGAAAGAGAGACGAGTAAGATTGTGGCAGACAGAGAGAATTTAAGTGAACCAATAGTGCATATCATTGAAAACCTATCGAAAATCAAAACCTTAAAAACATCCATGTAATTTTATTGAGCTTTCTTTAACACTTTGTATACCACTTTAAAAGAAACTGGTAACAAGTCTACAACAAATATCCTTAAAAAGGACTAAAGTGAAAAAGTAAAATTGTTTATAGTCTACGTTTTCTACTCTTCTGTCTATATAATTTTTTTTGTTTGGGCTTTGGTTTAGTTGGTTTTGGTTCCACCACACTACTACCATAACCATCATCACAATTCAAATTCTTGTCGGATTACTTCTCAAAATATATGATGGAATGGCTACCAAGAGGATTACCCAGCATTCATGCGCCAATACCAATATGTGGTGAGTCGTTGGTAACGTTATCGTATTTTATACAAAAGCAGCAATGTAACAAAAGCAACTACAACACAAGTGTTTATATTCTAATACCAACTATCAACTGAAAAAAAATAGATGGAAATGGGTCCCAAGAGTATCAATATAGAGTTAAAAATCAATTAATATAAATATAAATATGTACACAATTAAAGGGATTTAGAATATTATTCAATTCTTTCGGCAAGAGTCTGAAATCCATCCGAGACTTTGCGTTTCCTGTAAATCACATGAAAACAACCAGAAAACAAACCTCGCAGTTATCGAAATATAATTACCTAACCTAACTTATCGAAATATCAGAAGTCTAAGTTATAAATTTGATTTAGCACTAGATTTCGTACAGTAAACTTGTTTGCGTGGCATTTTATCATGTTTATCTTATTAATTTTACAAATTAAAATTTAATAAATCTCGATAACTTATTAAGTAGACGATCGATTACATTTGTTGGTTTCCCGTAAAGCGAACCAAAGACTTATCATTTATGAGCATGGACATCAGCTATCGTTACCGCAATTGTTTTTACCAAATAAGAATGTAATCGAAGTTGTTCGCATCACTATAATGTTTAAGATTTATATGTATTTTTCAAATTCATCATCCAAGATAAAGAGTTATCGACCAAACTAATGCTCATGAATGACCTACGACCCTACGACAAATTTCATTGAATTCATGAAATTGATTCAACGACAACCTTACATCAAATTAATGTAAATTTTTCATCAATTTGATGTAAGTTTCACATCAAGTCGAAGTAAATTTTTCACCACTTTATTGTAAATTACCGGATTTTTATCCGACCACCCATATTAATCAACCATAAGCATGAACATTGGTTATTGGTGACAGTAACGAAGCAAAATAAGGATGCTATCGCTTTTATTCACATCACACTGAAAGAAAAGACTTCATCAAATTTATGAATTCCTTCATGAATTTGATGAAACATTTCCTCAATTTCCAACCTACGACACATTTCATTGAATTGATAGAGAATATTTCATCAATCTTTCGTCAAGATTTCATCAATAGTTTATGATTCACTATGATTTATATATATTTTTTCAAATTCATCAGCCAAGATGAAGAGTTATCGACCAAACTCATGCTCATGAATGACCTACGACCCTACGACAAATTTCATTGAAGTCATGAAAAACATTTCATCAATCTTTCGTCCATATTTCATCAATAGTTTATGTTGATTCAACGACAACCTTACATCAAGTTAATGTAATTTTTTCATCAATTTGATGTAATAAGTTTCGCATCCAGTTGAAGTAAATTGTTCACCACTTTAATGTAAATTAACAGATTTTTATTCGACCACCCATATTAATCAACCATAAACATGAACATTGGTTATTGGTGACAGTTACGAAGCGAAACAAGAATACTATCGCTGTTATTCACACTGAAAGAAAAAACTTCATCAAATTTATGAATTCCTTCATGAATTTGATGAAACATTTCCTCAATTTCCAACCTACGACACATTTCATTGAATTGATGAAGAACATTTCATCAACCTTTCGTCCATATTTCATCAATAATTTGTAATGTTAATGTAAATTGTTCATCAATTGTTTATGTTGATTCAACGACAATGTTACATCAAGTTAATGTAAATTTTTCATCAATTTGCTGTAAGTTTCGCATCAAGTTGAAGTAAATTTTTCACCACTTTGATGTAAATTATTCATCAATTTGCTGCACATTTGTCGTCAATTAGATGTAAGGTTGTCATCAATTTGATGTAAGTTTGTCATCAATTTGATGTAAATTGGTCACCATTTTGATTTAAAGTGATTGTTAATGTGCTGCAGCCATACTCTGGTTTAGTTGTCATTGTAAAAAAATACACAAGAACTCTACCAATCTTAAGGAAATTTGGTATTATGCGATATTAAAAGAGGTCAGTTTTGTTACTCCCCTTCAGGAACCTTTCATATTTTACATTGTAAGGTATGCTTCCATGTACAAGAACGACTCTTGCGGTGAAAGTGTAATACCATCCGTCATAACTGTTTTTATATTTATTTCGAGAAGTGGTTAAGGATATTGCACGTTGCACCCTGGCTTAGACTTCATATCAATTTATTTTACGAGTATGCAAATAATTAATTGTAATTTATAATGTAGGTGTCATTTTGATCAATGACCTTCTGACATCGTTCAGGCAACTTTTTGATCCCAGATCTCACAAATATACTCGAACAACTCCGTTTGTAGATCCTCTTTTGTATTGAAAGATTTCCCATTCAAAAAGTTTTGCAGACTCCGTCCAAACTCCAATATTTGTTGGTATGTTTGCAAAGATGTGTGAGATCTAGCGTTGTCGTGATGGAAAACCACACCTTTGCGATTTACCAATTCAGGTCATGTTTCTTTCAGTGCCCTATGAAGTTACGTCAATTGCTGAATGTAGACTTCAGAATTTATGGTTTGGAAGCAGTTCAAAATAAATTACAAGTATTCGACAAGCAATTTTGAGGTACTAGATGCAGTTTTTTGGGATTAGTTTGTTTTACACTTTTTTCCCTGTAGTCTATAGCTACAATTCAGCCGAAGACAGGAAAACAAAATTTCAATTGGTTTCCGAGATATAGCCGTGAGAAAAATGTAATGTTCTTCGGAAAAATTAAGTTTTAGCCAAAATATACGTAGATGAGGCCATAAAATCCGAATAGCAGCTAAACTAGCAAAACCGAAATAGGGGTTTGTTAGTCTCGATAAGTACTTCGAGAAATTTCACACGAGAAGGAGTTTGCATTTTATGTGTTGCACTGTGTATTTCTCTTATGAAGATAAAATAATTGATTTAGACTATCTTAGATTACGAGTATATTGGGTTGTATTAAATGTATGGAATTTAATTGAATTGAAATAAATTGAATTGACTTGAATTGAATGAATTGAATTAAATTGAAATTAATTGGATAGAATTGAATTTAAGTGAATTCATTGAATTAAATTGCATTGAATTCAAATAAATTGAATTCAAATAAATTAGATTGAATTGAATTGGATGGAACTGAGTTGAATTGGGTTGGATTGAATTGAATTGACTATTCGCATTGGTGTTTCCATCTCAAAATTTCACAGCTGTGTTTCAATTTAACAAAATCATTGTGAACAAAAATGCCATAAAACGAGCCCGTATGATAATCAATTGTGACGGCGTCCATTTAACCGATATCATCTTCTCAACTTAACCAATAAAATTCTAAAGGTTCAAATAAACATAATCAAAAAACAGAATCGAAGTTTTTCATTCAGAAAAAAATGAGAGTCAAACAACATGGGATGGATGACTTCTTTTAAAACACCTTGTACGATAATCTAATTATGTGTAATAACGCATTTACACCGCCGTTTATCACGTTCAGGTTAGCCATAACCTTGTTCTCTAATCTTTTTCATTTACACCACTAAATTTGAGATTAAATTGACATTTGACGCCGAGACAACATTATCGAAGACAGCGGCACAACAGAAAAATTAAGTTGGCGGATACTGGTTTTGCAGGTTTTGTACAAATTTGGGATGTTTTTGAAATTACTGAACCTTTAAAATTGGATCATTGGGTAAAATCGGGTCAGTCGATAAAATTCAATTACATATATCGGCGGCGTAATCTTCTCTAGTCTAAGCTTCTCTAATCTCTAGTCTATAAGCTTCAAAAAAGTTTTGGTGGCGACGGCCCGTCGGAAAGTTTTCGATGGGCTTCCATCTGTCAAACAGTTGATTTTTTGTGTAAATTGTTTTTATGGCTGCATTTTTTAGTAACTAACAGTGTTGCATCGAAATGTACACCAATTTAAAACGAGGTTAAAAATTAAATATCTGTTTCTACAGATTAAAATTGTATGAGTAATCTTCTGGGTTAGCGTGGGTCAACGGAGTTAACCTTCGTAATGCGCTAATCTTGGTCGGTGTAAATTCCGTATTACACTACATAAGCGAAACTAACTTTAATCAGCTGCTGATTGATATGCTGATATGCAATTATTGTATTTGTTGTATTTTGTACGAAAAAAGTAGCCATGCATTGGTTGTTGAATAGACTAACACAACCAACAATGAGTCCGGCAACATCAACGACATGACAACCAAATCTCAGATTGCAAACAAGTTGGTTGGTTGGTTGAAAAGGCTGCAAGACATCACGCTGTCGAGCACACTGAGGCTAAAGAAGCCCATTGTGATACCTCTATAGCAACTTTTGACTAGTCGTCTAGCCAATTTGCCCTTCCAATGAATTTATCTATAAGACCTACACGAATATCCTGTAGGGCTACGGTGCTAGCTAAATGTGTTCCGAATATCCTGCTTCTCAGTCCTGCTAGACCAGGGCAATCCAAGAGAAGGTGTTTCGTCGTTTCCTCGTCCTCTTCCATGCAGCATCTACAGAGAGTGGAGTTTCTAAGTCCCAATATTAGGGTGTCTGATGTCAAAATACTCTGACGTAGCAAACATGGCTTCCAGTGATTTTAAGGCAGCTTGGCTGTCTGTGTAGATACATATTCTCCGGAGGGTTGTGACACTACTTTTCAGTAGTTCAGCAACATCCAGTATGGCGGTAATTGCCGCCTGAAATACACTAGAGTGATCAGGCAGCTTGAAGGAGATATTTACATTTAGGTCAGGTGAATGGATCCCATAGCCTACTTGCTCGTCCAAACAAACAAGTTAAAAAACGAAAAACTGCAATTAGTGACACAATTGAACAAGACGGTCATTGGCCTAGAACTCTAAGGCGCTGATGAGAAAACTCACAATCTTCGAAACGACCGTCCGCCAACTTGAGTTCAAATCCCAGTTCCGACTGTCTAATTTTTTTATTAATTGCAGAAAAAAAATAACAAAACAAAAACTCGTCTGTTAGCTCGTAGGAAAACTAAAATCTTCTAATATGAACAATTGCAGATCGAATCATATAAAATATGGACCTGTTCTATTTTCAACTGAGCTCAGATGATGGGGTGCCGCTTAAAATCGCTTAATAACGCTTAGCTCCCCATACAAAGTGGTCGAAAAATTAGTTTAGCAGGGAATAAAAAACTTTGATTCTTCTTGTGGATTATTTTTATTTGGTCTTTTAATTTTTTTTACATCAAGTCGAGAATATGATGTCATGTAAATGGCCGCCGCCACAGTTGATTGTCATTTGAACCCTTTTTATGGCATTTTCCATCACTTTGGCCAAAACTTCCGGCGATAGGTCCTCACATTCTTGACGGATATTGTCTTTAAGAGCTGCAAGAGTCTGAGGCTTGTTGACATAAACCCGCGACTTCAAAAAGCCCCACAAAAAGAAGTCTGGAGCGGTCAAATCAGGCGATCTTGCTGGCCATCCTTCAGCATATCGGTTGTGGCACGTGCAGTGTGTGCCGGTGCACCGTCCTGTTGGAACCACATGTTTTCCAATCCCAATTCATCAAGTTGCGGCAAAAAGAACTCGTTGATCATTGCTCTGTAGCGTGGCACGTCGTCTGGTCGATGTCGACGGCGTTTCCATGACATCCTCGGCTACAGCAGCAATATTCTCTGCAGAACGGCTACTCCGGGGTCTGCCACGCCTGGCAGCATCTCGTGTTGTGCCAGTCTCTTCGAGGCGAGCCGCTAAACGTCGCAGTGTTTCACCACTAGGCGTTGGACGGCCAGGAAATCTTCGACGAAATTCACGTTGTGCCAAAGTCACCGACCGATTATTGGTCAAATAAATAGTCAGCAATATTCCGCGTTCTGGAGCAGTGTAGCGTAACATTGTTTATTAACGTGTATTTCGCATGTGTTTACTACACAAATGTCAAAACAGAACTCACATTGGGGGCCAATCACAAAATTTATAGCATTTTCTGATAGGAGGATTACTTTTGCGCCACCTTGTACATACATATTTGTTGTTTGTGCATAATATATTTTTTAGAATGGCTACAAATCTAAGTGGGAAACGGAGCCGCGCCTCGACGGACCAACTGCTTTCTGTGACAAAACATCATATCCTAAATATTCGAAAGCCATTTCTAAACGAACAGTAATTAAAAAAATACAAATTGCAAAACCCCAACCCCAATTGTAAAAGAAGGAAAAAATTGTTTGTTTGTTGAACTTAACAACACCAAAATAGTTGTCGTTAATTTTGCGATAGTCGAATCGCTAACTTCAACAGCTGTTTTTGCGTGAGCGAATATTGTTATCAAACTGCCTGCAGAATACCAAAATCGTTAATTTTATCGTTAAGTGAACTTAACGATTCGATTATCGTTCAAACAGCTTACTGAATCGCACTACTGACCTCGTTTCTGTTCTACTCAAGTGAGAACTCAGATAGTGTAATTATGGTTTTAATTCAGTAAATTCCTTAGTATTTGAAAATTACATCTTTTCTTCCTTAAATTTACAGGGTTTCGGTTTATTCGAAATTAAGTTTTTTTTTTCAAAAACCGCCCCAAGGTTAGTTACAAGAAACCGGGTAATCCGATTTCGGTTTCGTCCACTCTAGTGCCAGCCCTTAAGTGTGATGCTGCCACCTTTTTGTATTAGGTGTGTTTTAGTTTACGCCGTTATTAAAGGCATCTTAAATTATTGAGTTCACACCTTAAAACAACAAATACTATTAATACTAATTGAAATTCATCCAATTTTCGAATTCCTCCCGTCCAAGCATTCATTCATTCATCCACAATATTTGACACTCTTAATGTTTTTGTTTCGTTTTACATTTCTATTGGTTTAATATCTTAATGTGTCGTCATTTTCAAAAGTCTCCTCTCCCTCAGTTGTGTTATTCCAATGTTTGTTAATAAATCAATTAAAACAAATTAATGAAAAAGTCTTTACAAAGTCAATCTAACAAATAGACGAATGATAGGCATCAAGAGAATTTTATTGCTTCTCCCCTCAAAAAACAAAATAGTAAAATATTTTGACAACACGCAATTAAATGTCACGCACACTAATACCAAATTGAATGACATTAATGACTTGGCTTTTGAGTTAGCTACCGACCGAGCCCCTCTCCCTCTTCAATACTGCTCATCATCTCAATGAACTGCTGCTGCTGCGTGTCTTTTCTAAGTTCAGACGAAGCTAATTGTTTTCTATTTGTTGTGTGATCTGCCGTCAGTGATCTATTTCTTCTCTTACCCCAAAGCAAGAAATCATTTACTACGAAAACATAACACTGCAACCAAAATAGGGGGAAATGAGATTAATTTACATGGACAAATATTACGTATGTATGTATGTATAATGTTTATACATGTGTATATAGAATATACTAAATGTAAACAGTCGTATGTACATGACTGTTGTTTACATATCCCTCTTGTATTATAAGCACGTGCTTGTTTTTATTGTATTGCATTATATATATTATGTACATATGGATGTATGTATATCGTATACTATGATGTACGCTAGTATTCGGAATGTTTTGATATTAGTTGCAGTTGTTTTGTTCATTCATTGCCGCCCTCTCTTCTCTTTCCTTCACATCCTTTGCATCTGTTGTTTAAATATCACTTCAATACAACATGTTTTTGTTTATATTTTTTATAATGGTATTTACTTTAAAATCCACCCTCGTTCTGTTTCACACCATAGAATCACAAATTCCAAGTATGCACCCATCATACATCATTCTCCTTTAAAATCCCAAAAATAGTGTATTCAGATGTTACATTCATGTTAAGTGGCAGTAGTGACAGTTAAATCTCTGCTTAAATCGACATTAGTTTCAATTGTATATTTAGTTAGAATATATATGTACATATGTAAGTATAATATTGATTTTCATAGAATGTTATTTGAGCAATAGACTAAGAAAATTTTAAAAATTTAATAAGCAACAATTTGTGGGAGTTCCAAACATTACTACCTACTTCTTTCGTACGTGTACAAAAAACGGACCTTGTAACATTATGCTGGAAACATGTATACGTTTGGAAATTTGTTTTGATAAATTGAAAATCTGCTCCTTTTTTAATGCTTTGCCGTCTAACACGTTTTTGTTTTCAGCAGTTTCCAACAATGTCATTTTGTGTCACAAAAACATATTATAATATATTAATCATTGTGTCTCCAACATGTAATATTGAATAGCAAACACAATGTGTTTGGATACAAGTATACTATATTTACGGTAAGCTACAAACACGTTATATTTGCATCCAAACAACAAAAAGAGACAGATTTTCAGCGTGCATGATTAAACACCCCCACTGTACAAAATCCACTAAACATACGCTTTGTCACCTCGACAGTGTTTTGATCTTGGGTTTTTGCCATTCCAGTCAGAATCTCAACGAAATGCATGTAATTATGCATACATTTTGACAATTCCTTCGAGAATCCACTGAAATGAGCTGAAATCTGTACATACACGGTTGGTGCATAAATAACGTTATGATTAGGGATTGGATTTCCATGTCAATGCATATTTTTTCTCCAAAATCTAAAAGTATTATGTACTGTCTTGACGAATCAAACAATTTGCAGAAAAATTACATTGACGACTCATTTTTGCATTTTTTATGATAAATGCGTATTTTTGTTTATTTTAATTATTTATTTACTTAGTTAAAAACAGCTGGAAAAATATAATTTTACATATCTTCAGTTACAAACTAAATACAAAATTAAAGTATAATAATTAAATTGAAAGAACAGGAACAGTGGTAAAACCATAGAGTAATGATTGTTCTCTTCTGACATTTCCTTTCACACTATACGTGGTGCGGTCTGTGCTAGAGAGAGTTATTTGACGTAGATTGACTTCAACCAGATGGAATTACAAAAATTGTTGACTTACATTTTTCATGTCGTTTTGATGAAAGACTTTGAAATTTTGGACTTGTTTGTTATATTTTATTGTTACTCTATGTTTGTGGTGTATTTACACAAAAAATTTAACGCACAAATCGAAATGCCGTTAATGATTTATTGTTGGATGGTTTGAGCCATTGCCTCTATCTGGTATTAAAATAAATAAAAAATAAATGGTTTCCCATTACATCCCATGAAGGGACTGGGGAGAACTTCTCACAATCACTGACCTGTGCGCTTTCCAGTTTTCACTCACTGATTGGGACCTACAGTTTTACACCGATTCCGAACGGTAATTTGAGAAGCTTTTTCATGGCTAGATACTCGATAGTGTCGCCGTCACTATGCGAGGTGGCCGCCGCCGAAAGAAAATTTGAAGGTGGTCAGAGCCGGGTTCGAACCCAGGATCTCATGTACAAGAGCCGCGCACATTAACCATTGCACCACCGACGGCCTCTATCTGGTATTATTAAAGCAATACTTTCCAACATGCAACCGCCCATATGCAACACACTAAATGTCATCAAAATACTGAGAGAGATGGCGTCTCTATACATCTATACTCTATGGGTAAAACAATAATCAGGAACAAAATTAAACAACAAATAGTAATAAATTCATGCAGGAGATAATAGATTGAACATGGACGATATTAACAGAATTATTATATAAGTACATAAAGACAAATATGAAGATAAGAATGATATAAATGAAGCTGCAAGAGATGACTCAGGAACAGATAAAGCAGGAACAGATGGAGCAGGAACAGATGTAGCAGGACTGAGGAAGCAGGAACTGATGAGGGCAAGAACAGCTGAAGCAAGAACAGATGACACGGAAACACATTAAGCATTAACAGATGAAGAAGGACAGATGAAGCAGGAACTGATGAAGCAGGAACAGATGAAGGTGGAATAGATAAAGTAAGAATATATGTATGAAGCAGGAACTGATAATGCAGAAGCAGGAACAGGTGAAGCAAGAACAGATGACACAGGAACAGATGGATCAGGAACATATGTAGCAGGACGGATGAAGTAGGAACTGATGAAGCTGGAAAAAATGAAGTGAGAACAGATAACACAGAAACCGAATAAGCAGGAACAGATGAATATGTACAGTAGAAGCAGGATTTGTCGAAACAGGTGAAGCAGGAACAGATAAAGCAAGAGCAGGTGTCAAGGGACCGACGAAGCAGGAACAGATACAGCAGGATGAGAATGAAGCAGGAACAGATCCAGCAGGACATATGAAGGAGAAACTGGTGATTTAGGTGTAGCAGGAACAGATGAAGCAAGAACAGATGATACAGGAGCAGATAAAGCCGGAACAGATCGAGCTGGAACAGATTAAGCAGGAACAGATGAATAAAGGCAGATGAAGCAGGATCTGTTGAAACAGGTGGATCAGGAACAGATAAAGATACAGCAGGATGAAAATGAAGCACGAACAAATGAAGCAGGACATATGAAGCAGGAAATTTAGTTCGGCGAAAAGGAAACAAAATTCATTCACATGATTTCTCGAATGAAATCTTAAATCGGGCAAAATTCTAAGCATAAACAGTCATTAAAAAAAAATAATCGCTCGTTTAATTTCTTCAATCGAATCCAATAGAGAGAATAGATGTTGGAACTCATTAAAAGTATTGCAAAGAGTAAAAACTGAATTAAAGGATTCGTAGTTATGTTTGAAAAATGGAACATATTGTCTAGAAGCTCTAAAAGGAACATTAAAATTTATTGAAGAGACCAAAAATGCTGAATTAATTTCTCCATTGATTAGTTTAACCATAAAAAATACAGCCAACATTGCCCTACGACGCTCTAAAGAAGGTAAATCAATGAGCTGTAATCTATGAATATAGGGAGGTAGGTTCGAAGATGATGAACCGAGATTGCGTAAAGCAAAAAGGAAAAACTGCTTCTGAACAGATTCGATTCTATCAATATGACACCTATTCTTTATTTTATTTTTACAAATAACTTTAACCAACCATTTTTCAATAAGAAAAATGTTCCTGACTTTGTAAGCTTGTAGTATGAACATCGTATACATTAACTAAAGCATTTTATTTAATTAACGAAATTTGTATGTCGAATTTATTTAGAGATTCATGAAATTTTGTACGTATTTGAAAATAGAAAATTAAAGTGAAATCAGCTTATCTTATAACACTACCTCGTACATGTTCACTGAAGTACATTTCCTTTACATTACATTTCCATTTCCTGTTCACACAGCAGCGTACTGAAAGTGCATATACAACTCTGCGGTTGAAATGATTTGTGACATGATAATAACATTATCGAGGTAAATTTACTCGGTCTTGGGTAAAAAAAAAAATTGGGAGAAATCACATGATAATAATAGCCTGTTTCTCGATGTCGAAAGAATGCATTCGCACCTTTAGTAAGCGAAAGAAATCTGATTTGGGTTTCACTAACTCAACATTTGCGAACGAAGACTCGAACGACAAGTCGAAAGAAAATTTCGAAAACGTAATGGTTTTCATACAAAACAAGGTTTCTCTATTTCGAATGAGTTGTCAACAGTGCGAATGGAAGTGTCAAATTCAGACACTTGCTGTTTTGTTGTCGAGTGGTGAACAATTCTATAATAAAATTACCATTACCGCTTACTTATCGTTTTCCAAACGCACGTACTTACTAGTGTGAGGGCAGCTCCAAAACATTGTACATGAACAAAATGGATGGGAATCATCATATTCATTATTTTCTTTTAAATGATTGTGTTTGTTGACCACAAGCTCTAATAATTTGGTTTATAACGGGTCCGCCCAATAACTTTTTTTTTTTTGAAAATGCTATAAAAAAAAAACTGCTGAATATTTTCTCAAATTTCTTTTTTTATTTGAAAGTACAATCCTTCCGGTTAATAATGGAAAATAATTTCATTCCTCGGCTGGCCATGCAGTAGCCTACATGATCGGTCCAATTTTTAAGCAGATTATCGATTGTGTGCAGCTGTATTTCACCAATGGCTTCACGAATATTGTCCTTTAAAGCGTCAATTGTCTCTGGCTTGTCGGCGTAACACTTATCTTTGAGGGCACCCCACAAATAATAGTCCAACGGTGTCAAATCGCAGCTCCGAGGTGGCCAAACGACATCAGCTCTGCGGCTGATAATGCGATCTTCAAAAACAGGGCGCAAAACATCGAGTGTAGCTTCGGCTGTGTGGCACGTAGCGCCGTCCTGTTGAAACCAAATGTTGCCAATATCCTCCTCTTCAATTTTTGTGAACAAAAATTCGTTCAACATGGCCCGATAACGATCGCCATTGACTGTAACGGCCACTCCTTGCTCATTTTCGAAGAAAAATGGCCCAATTATGCCTCTGGACCAAAACCCGCACCAAACAGTGACTCGTTTTGGGTGCATCGGCTTTTCAATGTATGCGTGCGGGTTTTCTGTGACCCAAATGCAACAATTTTGCTTGTTTACATAACCACCAAGATCAAAATGAGCTTCATCTGAAAAGATTATTTTTTTGGCAAAATCGGCATCTTCAGTAAGTCGATCGCAGGCCCATTTTTCCCATATTTCCCAGCGCTGTTCAAGCGTATACACAACCATATTCGGAAGGATAAAACTAATTATCTGTCAAATCAGACATGAGCTAAGTGCTACTTACCATTCACGAAATAAGCACTAGTTGAAAAAAAAACGTTAGGTGACGGACCCGTTATTTTTCTATTTGTTTGCTTTTGTTTGTTTTATATTTTGTTTTGCTTTGCTTTCGACTTACAATCGGTATTAACAGAGCAGCAGGGTTGTATTCACGACTATACAATTAAGTAGAATTTTTTAGGGAAATTGCAATAAAAATTAGAAATGAAAATCTGGCAATTCTTAAATAAGTAACACATACAAATTATCAAACGTAATTCCATAGGAACGAAAACTTAAGAGATAGAGAAACCCAAACTGAATCGAATTCGAGTGAGTGTCTTTCGTTCGCTTATGTTTTCAGTCGACATCGAGAAACAGGCTATAAGTGTGATTTGTCGATTCTGAAAGTCTGAAAGATCAAATCTGAAAGATCAAACGATACATAAGCCCAAAAAAAACATTTAAAATTTTAGATAACTCGATTAGTTATCGAGTTATCGGAAGATTAAATTTGTGGAAAAGGTCAATAAATTTGATAGTGAATACTTTTGATATTATTTGATCGTTTTTCATACAGGCAGTAAAATAACAAAATATGTTTAGATAACTCGCTATATTATCGATATTTAAAATTTGATAATGAAACCTTGTTTTTTTCAATACAATTTTGAAAAAATAGTCGGGATACTAAACTAAAATTTTCAAAAATTCGCCTAATTACCGAGATATCGAAAGTTCCAATTTATAGAAGTCTGGACGCCTACGATACACAGTCATTTTTCTCTTCTGTGGCAACTAAAAAATTTCTCAATTGTTTTGCAACGTGTAAACACAGGGCAAATATTAAAAATTTTTTTTCATACGAAATATCTTTGATATAACAACCCTGTAATTTATTTTGCTTACGAAATTTTCGCAAAGAAAACAGTACCACGCTAATGAAATGTGATCGAAATGTTCGGTTCACGAAATGTTCGAAATTTTTTATACACGTACTTCTTATGGGAACAAAAAAAAATTTGCAAAGAACTGAATACAGACCAAGGACGATCTAGAATTAGACGACCAGAAGATGTGCGTAATTTGGCAACCCTGGTAAAAGAGAACCAAAAAGTGCTGGAAATTCAATCAAAGGCATTTCTCTCACGTGTCATATCTTGATTATTTCATACTTTTTGCATAGTTTATGTAATTTTACTTCGTCATGGTTGGAATTTGTATAGTTGTATACAATAACACTATCAAACAGCTGTTCGTGTATTGAAATATTCAATGAAGATAGTAAGAGAGAGAACAGAGGATGACTAGGGTTTCACTCGACGTGTTTGTTGGCATTTGAGTGAAGAGAAATTTTGACTGTCTACTTGTACATCAGTTTTGTACAGACCTTTATATCTTTCACGACATGTGTTACCTAAATTATCGTTGCCAGATGCGTAGAATTTGTGGTATATGCTAATTGTAACCGGAGCTAATGACACAATACAATTTTAGTTAAACTGGCTTTCATTGATTTTTTGGGAAATATTTTACACTAGTCCTATTTATTTGAATTATGTATATTTTTATGTTATGATGACAAGAATACAATTGGTCTAATTAAAATATAATTCCTCGACAATATCGTAAATACGTTGAAAATACAAATCGTTTCGCATTACAAAAGCATATAATTTACCTTGAACCACTTATACCTACATTACCAACATCTGTTATGAAGTGTAAACCTATCATCAGTTTTTCATAGAACCCCATCACATCAAGCCTAAAAAAATTTGTATATTTTTGCACAGCAATTCACACTAAGGCAAACAATATCTTCTCTATAAGCATCATGTCATCATCATCATTATCACCATCACCATTCATCGCAATACCCGCCATATTTCTTGCGTTTACAGTTTAAAGCAACAAGGAAGTGAACATTTATTACTTACAAGGAGATTACAAATTTTAATGAGAGACTGCGAGAGAGACGGTTGTAAATAATAGTAAACGTAATTGTACTTAAGTCGAACTATAACGAATTAAAACTAATCGTTTTAAATAAACTCTCATCAGAGTCCTCAACTCACATAATACAAAAGGCAATGCCATTATTCCTACTTACTCAGCATCCTTAAAAGGACCTATTGTGTATCAGTAAGTGTACATAATCCGTTTTTCGTCTGCGACGTAATGGAATGAATGGCTGCTGAAGTGGTGGTGCTGCCATATTTTTTTATAATGCGCAGTTTAAAAGATGACGAGGCGAATCAGGTTTTTGATAGCTGTGGATTGCGTTGTAGTGTGAAAGAGGATTTAATACCATAGATGGGGTTTCTTCGATATTTTGCCACTCCGTTGCAGAGGAAATTGATCTCCTTATCGATGTTAACAGGAAGTTTAGTCGAGGATTTTATGTTATCCTGTAACGTTAAGTGATGCGAATTTCAGCAAAAGGAAGGAATTGTTGGTATAAATGTTATGATACTGAGAATAAAGATTATGTTAGACGATATTTATGATAATACTTTTTTCATGGATAATAGAAAGTTGTTTTCAACTGGAGACAATTTTTGTTAGGTATTATTTAATTCTTTAAATTCCTTGTAGTAAAAGGTTTAATTGTTTAGCTGGGTATTTTAAGGTATTTCGGAATATTAAGGTATGTCATTTTAATCAGCTGTCGGTTGTTTAACATTGCCAGATGTGATAATTATTACCAGATGTTATAAAATGTTATGATTTGATTTATCGAAAGATTTATACGGCATTTACACCGACCAAAAAATGGCACATTTCGAAGATAAACTCCATTAACCCACGCTAACATGAAAATTACTCAAACAATTTTAATCTGTAAAAACTGAAGTTTAATTGTTATACCCATTTTAAACTGTGGTACAATTTGACGCAACACTAGGAATGTTTTTTATTCCATTAAGCCTGGTATTCAGTTTTTATGAAATTTTCGTTACCATAAGAAATACGTGTATAAAAAAAACGAAAATTTCATGAACCGAAAATTCCGCTCACTTTCCATTTGCTTGGTACTCAGCTCTTTGCGAAAATTTCGTAGGCAGAATCCAGTGCAGGGTTGTTACGCTAAAGTTATTTCGTACGAAAACAATTGTTTGATAATTGTATGGGACAGGAATTTTGATACTTCGATTATTTTAGTAAATAGTAAGTAAAGTAATAACACACGCGTTAAAAATAAAATCCAGTGCAAAGATGAATTATTAATGAAATATTTGCAAGGTAAATCAGAGATATGTGGTAACTCTATGTAACAAAATTTTCCGTTTAGAGATAAATGACAAAATTTCTTACGAAAATTTCACATGAAGTGAATACGGAGGGTTTATGACTTCAAAAAAAAAACGATCTACACTTAGGCGCAATTTTTAACTGGTTATTTAAATTGGTAATCACTTGATTCTGATTTATGTTTGATCTGACTTTAAAAACGAAAAGAGTTTTTCAATGCTTTGTCAAATAATCTTACTACCATGTGGCAACAGTGGCAAATGCCACGAAAAATAACCGGTATTCATACATTTATCGGCTAATCGTTACAATGCATCAAACTGACGCCATTTGCAAAACAAAAGTGAAGTGATAAAAGCAAAATATTTAATTAAATTGGAGAATATTTGAGCAGAAATAAAGTTCTAACTGCACTACGAGTTAAATGATACGTTTTTATTGTTATTTGTTTGTTATATAAACTTTGTGCTCATTCTTCTTGTTGTTTTCTCTCAAAATCATGTGGTCACTTGATCATAGTTTAAATGCCCAACTTTGGCTGTTTAAACAGCAATTAACTTTTAACCTAAAAAGTGAATTAAGAGTTTAAATTATGTTTGATGGTTGATCAAAGATGATTTTCCACTCAATAATTAGGCCTTAATACTCCGAAATGTGGCAACATTTGCTTTAATGCGTAAAAAGAAATACGCGATACAACAACACGTTTGTAGCAAAAAGGATGTACAGGTAGAGAAGAAATTCGGCAACCCTAGTAGAAGAGAACCAAAAGAGTCGACGCGATTCACTCAAATGCATTTCTTTTCCGCGTAATAACTTGATTATTTCATACTTTTTACATACTTTATGAAATTTTATTTAAATATGGTTGGAATTTATACAGTTAGATAGAATAACATCATCAGAAAACTGCTCGTGTATTGATATATTGCACGGAGAGAGTAAGAGAGCGAGCAGAGAAACGACACGCTTTTCTCCAAAATATTTAATGAAATTGGAGAATATTTGAGCAAAAATAAAGTTCTAACTGCACTAAGAGTTAAATCATACGTTTTTATTGTTATTTGCTTGTTACATAAACTTTGTGTTCATTCTTCTTGTTGTTTTCTGTCAAAATCATATGGTCACTTGATCATAGTTTAAATGCCCAACTTTGGCTGTTTAATCAGCAATTAACTATTAACCTAAAAATTGAATTCAGAGTTTAAATTATGTTTGATGGTTGATCAAAGATGATTTTCCACTCAAAAATTAGGTCTTAATACTCCGAAATGTGGCAACATTTGCTTTAATGGGTAAAAAGAAATACGCGATACGTCAACACGTTTGTAGCAAGTTCCAACAAATACATGGTAGTATCGGTTTGTATTTGTTCAATTGAATCACCAAATCAATTGAAATTTAAAAACATCAATTGAAATTGAATCGCCAAATTCAATTGAAGTTTTTAAATTTCAATTGATGTGTTTTAAATTTCAAATAGAATTTTGAAATGTCAATTGATTTTTTAAATGTTAATTGGCCGTCGGTTGTGCAATGGGTAGTGTGCATGCCTCTTGTACTTGAGATCCTGGGTTCGATCCCTGCTCTGACCACCTTAAAATTTCTTTCGACGGCGGTCACCTCGCATAGTGACGGCGACACTATCGAGTATTTAGCCATGAAAATGCTTCTCAAAAATACCGTTCAGTGAGTATAAAACTAGAAAGCGCACAGCTCACTGGTTGTGAGAAGCTCTCCCCGATTCTTTTTAGTGATGTAATGGGAAACCATTTATTTTTTTATAATTGAAAATGTTGTAGTTGTAGATGTTTGTAAATTTTCTCTCAAATTTACTTATAAGATCTTACAAAATAAACCAAACAATGGAAATCTTTATAATCCTTTAAACAACATTTGAAATTCAATGACTTTGAAATCATATTTTAAACATATGATTATCAACATAATATTATGTATATTTTATCATTAATGGAAAACAATACAGTTGTAATAATTTATGCACAATTGCAATCATGTTCATATCACTATAGAGGAATTACTCCTAAATCACATTATTCATAAGTATGTATGTGGGCGAAGGGTTTTTGGCACATATCCAATCCATCTAATAATATTTTTAATTAATTTAATGCAATTACATACCAATGTGATATCAATATATAATTTTTTGTGAGATCTGCCGCAAAATACAATAATTATAAATGCCAACAATGCATGAATTGGACACATTTACATTTCCATCCACTTCCACAGGATTCTACATAAATATAAAATGGTCATACATATGCATGTCCGTGACATCATATATGTATCATTATAAAATTATTCATCAATTCAATATGGGCACTTGATTATATGGAGATTTTCTGTTCATATTCAATATTCATTACTTTAATAGAATCAACAGCATAGGATAAATAAGGTATCTGATAACGCATGTGGATGATTGTCAATTCTAGTTTTCCCATAGCCCCCAATATATGAAGTTCTATGTGTAATCGATGTATTCAAGCTCGTACTTTCGAGTACCATATGAAATATATCTCTGCAGGTGAAAGTAATATAATGCCAATGTATTTTTCTTACAAACAATCGTCATACGGTGGAAAAGTATCATGTTTACTCCTATACTTCACCTAGAAATTTTGTTATTATCTGTCATATTAATACAGATGTTCGGGTCAGAGTTGAAGTCTCCATATCGTACTGAGAAAAATAGACACAACTTGCCGGATGTCCGCGAATCCCCAAATCACCATCATTATACCACTTGTTGGTCTGCTTTTGATTTATGAATTCACTCCTATCGTGCATCCAAAATCGACAAGATCTTGACGATCCCATAATTTCGTTTTAAAACCATTCATTATCTGAAAATTATCAAACGGCTTGCGTTTATACAGTCTAACCAATAAAGTTCCTCACGTCTCTCTAGTGTAGTGGAAACCACAAAGCACAGTATGTGTTTTCCGGCTTCCTTTGTAATATCTTAAAAATGTTCTCTCTCCCCTGCCCCAAGAATAGACCAACTCCTTAAATGTCCTTCATTATGTACACACACATATGAATGTGTGAATATTTGTTTTTGCTTGGGCATATCTAATTTCTAACCACTTCGGAGAACACACCAGCACCAACCACTTTGCATGTGTCGTTTGTTTACAAGCCAAACCCAGCCAATGCAATCCAAATTGCAAAACCAAACTGCATACTATTGATCACTAATTATTAATGGATGAATTGTAAACCCATGGACGACGTTAAACAAACACAACGGCAATGGGGCGTCTCTTGTTGTTAAGGAGGACGGAAGGTAGGAAGGGGGAATAATGGGAAGGAGTTCGTTAGTTAGTCAAGGTTTTATTCTCTGCCAAGGGGCCATTCGTATTTGGGTATTACTATTGAAGTTTACATATTTGTAACTTGTCAATGGTTAATGTCATGTGGTTAAACTGCCATAGATATATCTTACATATACATATATACATACTTACACACATTTGTACATGTAGGCAATTTGTAAAAGTATCGTTTTACACACATTTAATTTATTTTCTCTCTGTCCATTCATTGTCTACTTTTAGTGCCACCTAAAACGGCCCAAAAGAGACCGGCAACTAGTCCAGCACCGGTTGTACCCTCACCCCATCATTTGCAGTCACCTTCAGCTACAGCAAACACTCCGGGCGTTGCCAGTGGAAATTCATCTAACATTGCCCAACAACCTCCGACGGCGGGTAACACAGCGCCGGGACCACCGCCGGGTATAATAAATCACTCGCTGGGTGGTCCCAATCATCTAGGCACACATTCTCCCTCACTGGTACAGCAGCAACATCAGGCCCACCAGCAAGCTGTGGCCGCTGCGGCGGCCGCTGTCCAGGTGCAGCAACAATTGGCAGGCGTTCCCGGCGCTTTAAGTACAGCCGCTGCCCAGGCGCGTGGACCCTTCGCCTCGGCATTGCGTAATCTTGCAAAGCAGGCTGACATAAAGGAGGAAGAAGAGGTATCATCACGCGAGCGCAGTGAGAGAAACCCTGGTCCCAGTATTCAGCCACCCAGTGTGGTTGGTAGTGCTTCGAATACCTCCGTATCGATTAGTTCTAATAACAATCCCAACAACAACAGAGGCTCTATATCCACAGAGCGTATTGCGTCATCTTCTCTAACACCAAACTCAAACAACGAGGAACGATCTTCTACGGCGGCCAAGAAAAGAACGGCGCCCTCACCTCAGCCGGTAGAAAAGATGGCGCGTCTGACTTCTCAACCTCCTAGCTCGAGTATACAACCCGAACTCTTGGCTCGTAGTGGGTTTCAACCTTATCGATCTGACGAAAGACTTATACACCCAGCCGGCGCTTTTCCGCTGGATGCCTATTCGCCTTTTGCCGGTATACCAGGCATGGCTCCAGGTAAGTTAGCCTCAGCACTAAAACTTGATACATTATTTCTTATCTCCTTGTTTTTTTTATTATTCCTGCAGGTACCTTTTTGAATCATACCGGCCTGCCTTACCCCGATCAAATGTATTTGGATCAGCGTTTTCAGTTACTAAGAGCTGCTGGCGCTCATCCTTCTCATCCTCACGCTATGGGTGCATATCTAGCCTCTCCTTATGCTTCTCATTTGTATTCTATGATTCCCAGTGCTGCATTAGGTCTAGGGCCTAGTCTCCACGAGCGTATAAAGCTAGAAGAAGAGCATAGGGCTCGTGCGATAGCTCGTGAAGAGGAACGGGAACGTGAATTGAGAGAACGTGAAAAAGAGCGAGAGATGCGTGAACGCGAGCAGCAAAGAGAAAGGGAACAACGCGAGAAAGAGCAAAGAGAACGGGAACAGCGTGAGAAGGAGCAGCGGGAGAAGGAGCAAAAAGAGAAAGAAGCTCGAGAAAGGGAGTTACGTGAAAAAGAAAGGGAAGCCCGCGAGAGGGAGAGACAACAGTTGTTATCGGCTAGCCATCATTACTCCAATCCTTTGTACAATCCCCTTAGTCGAAATCTGTTAGGATCTATGATGCCTCATTTAAATATGGGTTTGCGGGCCCCACCAGCAGGCCTCCATGGGCTCCCAAGCATTTCTCCATACCATACCGCCAACCAAAGACAAAGCCCACATGGTGCAATGGGTCTCAACTTGGGCTTACCGGGTCTGCCCGGAGTACCGCAACTTCCCCATGTGTCCGCCAATATGCCGCATCATTTGCAGCAGGCCGCATTGGGTCTCGCACATCCAGCAGCAGCAGCCGCGGCCGCAGGCCTAACACATCCAGGGTTTTCAGCCTTGGGTTTGGCACACCACGGCATGAATTTAACGCATTCACACATGTCGCAACATCATACGGCTATAACATCAGGTCATCAACTGCCACCCCACTCTTCAGCAATGCTCACATCCACTGCTGGTTCGGGATCCGGCTCACCGCATGGTAGCCTTATCGTCGTCAGTTCTAGCGCTCCGATGCAAATACGCCACACTGATTCGGGTATTATTACGTCATCCGCTCCGACAGTATATTCCACAGCAAGCATTGCACAACCCACCTCATCCTTGTCCACCCACATGTCCTCCATGAGCAATTCTGCCCTGTATTATTCACATCATCCCAGTCATTTAGCTGCCATGCATGCAGCGGCCACAGGTAATTTGCCGCAGAGCCAATCGCCGCACTCCTTGCCGCCGTTATCCATGCCCAATCCAACTGCTTTCTCGGCGGCATCACTTGCCGGAAAAATGACCTCAAACACACCTGTGACGTCTTCAACGAATGCCCAGAATGGCAATAAAACATCTCAAAGCCCGCACGCCATGCGCCATCATATAGCAAATGTAGTACCCCAGGCTACAGCTATGGACAAACCGCCCAACAGCTCCGCCGGCATATCAGCTTCCACGCATGAACCAACGACATTGGATCTAACCGGTTCAAATTCCAATTCCAGCAACCATGCGCCTTCGACGGTCAGCAACTCTGAGTCTTTACGAGCAAACAACAATACTCAAATTACTCCGACTGAAGTAAATGGCCTGGAGGCCAACAATGACAATGGAAAGGAAACCGAGGAATCTGCGAAACCGGAAACGCATTTAACTGACAAGAAGCCACCACCGCATTCTCCCAGCACGACACCAGGAGCTCTTACAAAGGAACCAGAGGATGGCCAGCAATCTTCAAAAACGGCGGGCGATCGACGCCACGGCGGCAGTCCTCCTGGCCAAGGTAAACATACGGGTTCCTTCAGAACAGATATACAACAACAAAATCAAATTAAAATGAGCTCAGAAGTGGGCAGCGAAGGTGTGACAACATCTTATGGTTCTATGACTCACGTCAAACCTAAAGAAATCTCCCAGTCAGCTTCTCCTCTTCATATGGAAAGCGGCAAACCATCCAAATTACCACCACCACAATCACAACCCTTACCACCTCCTCCCACAACGTCCACGAACGCAACGACTAATTCGATTACCTCTAACATACAGCTTAAGACACAAACGGACTACCAAATTCACCACCACCAACAACTACAACAACAGCAATCTACTACTACTACGACACCAACACAACAATTAGCAACAACACCTGGGTCTATTAGCACATCGGCGGCAACACCTCGATCGCATCAAACGACTAGTGTTGGCAACGCCAATCAATCACCGGAAGTTGTATCCACCACGGGTGTAACTTCAACCACGAGTGGTACAACCTCACCACCCGTGGTGAGTAGCAGCACCAATGTAGCTGGCTCATCGCCACAAACTAATTTCGTTGACGAGGCTGCTGTGTCCAGTGCTACGCCCACGACCACCACCTCAGTACAAGCTGAGGTGAGTAGTAGGTGATTGATTGTATGTACAAATTAAACAGATATCCATCAACATTTCCATTGTCATCCCATCCCTTCGCGTCCCTTTAAGTGGTTTCCAAATAATCATTTCATTTTTGGAGAAGCAATTTTCCTACACGATAATATTATATCCAAATATATCGCACCGTAAATACAAAAGTGTCACTACTCAAAATTGACAAATTTGCTGTAGAGGCAAAAAATTGAGTTGGAAAGTTAAAAAATGTATGAAATGTCCCAAACATAGACATATTAATACTGGATTTGTTTGACGAAAGGGAAAGAAACTGACGCCAAATTTTCATAGCAGATAGAAATGGTCCTCGGTGATTGTTTTTAAGAAAAAAATTAAAATCTCGAAATTTTGAGTTGTGACGCTTTTGTATTTAGGGTGCGATATATTTATTTGTGTGTTGAAAATAAGATGGTTTTTCCAAAGAAACTTAACGGATACAAAACGACTGTTCCCTCAAAAACAAGAGACAACATTATCAATCGGCCCTGTTCTTCATACAGAATTATTTTGAATCTACATTTTCTTTCAGAGTTAAAAGTCTACAGTTTTGATGTTCTTAAAACATGAAATATTTTTGTTCTGAATTGCTTGTTTTAAAATCACAAGGCATTTGCCAAGATGTATATATTACAGGTGGAAACGATACAAGAGCTGATTTCAATTTTTTCTTGTCGTTGTGGTCCGACCAAGGCTGATCTAGTAGAGGTTAACGCAGTAGGATTTGTTGTTGTTGTGAGCACCAACAACAGCAATTTTGTTTTTGTTCTACGACTCTAAATGTCAAATTCAACACAAATACATATGACCAAGGCTGATCTAGTAGAGGTTAATGCATTAGAACAGCTGATTTTGTTTTCTTATGACTCTATCTGTCAAATTCAGTGTATTTTGTTATTGTCCTCTTTTGTTTACTTTGTTTGGTCGTATGTATTTGTGTTGAATTTGACATTTAGAGTCATAGAACAAACACAAAATCCCTGTTGTTGGTGGCCACAACAGATAGTCATAAGAAAGCAAAATCAGCTGTTCTAATGCGTTAACCTCTACTAGATCAGCGTTGGGTCCGACCTTGTCAAATGTTGTTTATACCAATTTCTAACATGTATCTAGTACAAGTGATATCTCGTACAATAGCGTTAAAGTGGTAGCGTTAAAACAGCAGATTAAATTTGTTCTTGTCATTGTGGTTGTTGCCGAAAATTAAAACAATTCCTCCTACTATAACCTGAAATATATACATCTCGACAATTTCGATCCATGCCAAAATAAGTAAAGTAGAAGCAGTAGAAATTGAAGGTATTTTGTTTTTATTTCAGGAGCCGACCATGTCAACTTCAGCTGATCGAATTTGTCAAGATGTATTTATTTCAGGTTATAGCGGGAGGAATTGTTTTGTTTGTTTGTCAAGATGTATTTATTTCAGGTTATACCAGGAGGAATTGTTTTAATTTTCGGCAACAACCACAAGGACAAGACAAAATTTATTCTGCTGTTTTAACGCTACCACCAGTACTAGATACATCTTGCAAATTGGTATAAACAACATTTGGCAAGGTCGGATCACAACGACAAGAAAAAATTTAAATCAGCAGTTCTAACACTTCCACCTGTAATAGATACATCTTTCTTCTACCTTACTTATTTTGCCAAGACATTTGCATTCTAATTCAAAAACTTATATTTTTCTTCTGAATTGTTTTACAGACAAGAACAGTGCCGAATAATTTATCTTGGAAATTTATGTTTTTGTTTCTAAGGGAAAGTCAGTTGCCTATAAAAGAAAGAGTAAATTCTCTGTTTCTATTGGACAGCACCTGTTACCTTTCAATCAGAACAAACAGCTTGTTTTATTATTGAAGTGTATCCATTTATGGGGAATCTCAGTGTAAAACTCGATAAACCACATGCTTTTGTCCAAAATATATGTGTTTTAATACTGAAATTCCCCAGAGGAAAACACTGTGAGTAATTTTTTAAGTCATGGAAATATAACCATATACGGACACCACTACGTGATAAAAGACCAAAAAAAAAGACCTGTGTCTCCCAGTTTTGTCCAAAGTCATGCACTTTTTTTATGGGTCCCCAAAGATTTAGGGCGTCGGTGTAATTTTTGCAAAAAAGTGATCATTTTGTCAGGCTCATATCTTGCAAACCGTTCGGAAGTTTGATTTACTCTCTGAGAGAAAGTTGTAGCTCTTGTCATAAAGAACATGAAATTGTGAATATATAAAATCAAGACAGCTTCATCCTCAAGGTCAAAATGGAAAAAAAAAACTTACAAAAATTCGATTTTTTTTACCTTTTTCCCCCTGTTTAGGTCCATAGGTAGCAAACCGTTCAAATTTCAAGGAAACAATTAACTATGGACCTGAAGAGGGTAAAAAAAATCGAATTGTTTAAAGTAATTTTGACCTTGAAGATGAAGTTGTTTTGATTTTATGTGTTCACAATTTTTGTTCTTTATGACAAGAGCTACAACTTTCTCTCAGAGAGTAAATCAAACTTCCGAACGGTTTGCAAGATATGAGCCTGACAAAATAATTAATTTTTTTGGCAAAAATTACAACGAGGCCCTAAATCTTTGGGGGTCAATAAAAAAAGTACATGACTTTGGGCAAAACTGGGAGACACAGATCTTTTTTTTTTTGGTTTTTTTATCACATAGTGGTGTCCGTTAATGGTTATATTTTTCGTGTTGCACTGTGAAATTATCATTTTCCCCCAACATATTTTTCAGGAGAAATCACTGTATTTTTTGAAACAAAACAGACAGAGATTTCATTTTTCTTGATAAAAAAAAAACAAGAACAAAGTAAT
Organism: Phaonia tiefii; assembly: GCA_963931995.1. NCBI lineage: Eukaryota > Metazoa > Arthropoda > Insecta > Diptera > Muscidae > Phaonia > Phaonia tiefii. The sequence goes on from OZ008371.1 coordinate 43,647,677, forward strand.
GAATTTGTCTATCATTTGGGTAGTATTTTGTATTAATTTGGAAATTTCATCTTTTATTTCCCCTCCTAAATGCCGCACCTATAATCCTCCTTGATGTTAACACAGAAGAGAATTAGATGTTGTACATTAGTTTTCGGCATTTCTGTTTGAACAACATGGTTTCCTTCATGTCATGCGAATATATATCATATATATCATCAAATCATATCAGATCTTCATTATAATAATTAATGGATTGATTATAAGAACATACACATACATACATACATACAACATACGTACACACATATAATTTATAATTTTTATATCATACGGGTTTTGAGACGAGTCATTAACGTTCGCGTAAGAAGAACTTCTTGTGTCCTTAGAGCTTTACTTTGGAATTGATCCTTGCTTTTATGTTTTCTTTTTGTTTAACACTGTACAATTAAAAATTCATTCTTATATGAATATCCTTTTATTTTTAGTTATTTAGAGTTTGCTTTGTTTTGTTATAAATATTTAGTTTCGTAAAAGAAATGTGTTTATCTATACACACACCCCCCCCCCCCCCCCCTCATACACACACACACACACATAGTATATACTTTAAATATTCTATATGATTTTATATTTTGATTGAATTAATTTGTTTAAACGGAAATAAGCCTTCTAAAAAGAGGTAATATTGATTTTAAGTTACGAAATTACTCTAATCTACTACTGTATTCTAGTAATTTCCTTTTTTAAAACAAACAATCTTTTATAATTAATACAATTGCGATTATTTTTTGTAAAAGTAAAAATATAACTCAAAGTTCTTGTAGCTTTCTCTTTATACATATGTATTTAAAGTTTTAACTGTCTGTCGTTTTAAAATGAACTTAATTACCTTTTCTCTATATATCTAGAATAAAAAAATAACGTTTGTATTCTATTATGAATCAGTAATAATAATAATTAAGATCCCATTGTATAGCTTCTTAATTTGTGTTTCTATTAATTAGCCATTCTTTTCCTCTTCGCCTAAAATATTAATTAATAACATAAAACAACATGTGTATTTTATTATGATTTTATTTTAATTGTTAAGTTTAATTGATTCTGCATAACATGTATATGATTTATGCTGCATAGTTCAGTTTAAATTGATAGTGTACACTATTATGTAAAGAGAGATAACGCAAAAAGTTGAATGATAATAATAATAATGAATAAATGTTTTGAATTATTAATGTTTAAACAAAAAAAAAAACATATTTTGCTTTTTATTTATTTTTTCCTCAATTTGTATAATTGTTTGTATAATTTGAATTATATTCAGTTTTCTAACCACCAAAAGACTTGGTATATCCTTTTACGAACCATTTCCCCTATTTCTTTTCAGACACGGAAGCCGCCAAACATTCTCTACCACCACAACATACGTCAGTAAATAGTAGTTTTATCACCAATAGTTCCAGTAACGCCTCCACGGAAGATTCACCTGCAGCACCATCGTCAGCTTTATGACATCATCTCTTTAAGAATATTAACAATTAGTAAGTGTTAAGTGTACGGGGTTTAAGGACACTTGGGTCCTGTGACTGACTGGTGGTCATTTGGCCACAACAAAAAAAAAAGAATACAAAATGTAAATTGTGTAATTGTAAAGCGTATACCAATAAGAAACATCATTCGACTTATGCAGTAAATTATTGTCGGTCTATTTTATATAAAACACAAGGCGAATAATAGCATTTCACCCAGATTAAAGTCCCTTTGCTACTCCGATTATTTTGAACTCATTATCTTCGGAATTTTATACTGCAAAGTCAGTGGTTTGTGAGAAATTGTCGATTTTCTGTGACTTTGGAACAAGTTGTGAACCAGTAGTTCCAGGCCGTTTTTACTATTTCACAAACTGGTGCCACTGGAACTTATTCATATTTTACTACTATTTTAAACTAATTCGACCGTTCCATACTGGAAGGTGCGAAATGGCACACTAGATTAGTGAATTTTGCGTTTCATACTCATACATTGCACCGTCGGTGGTGCAATGGTTAGTGTGCGCGGCTCTTGTACATGAGATCCTGGGTTCGAACCCTGCTCTGACCACCCTCAAATTTCTTTCGGCGGCGGTCACCTCGCATAGTGACGGCGACACTATCGAGTATATAGCCATGAAAAAGCTTCTCAAAATACCGTTCGGAATCGGTGTAAAACTGTAGGTCCCAATCAGTGAGTGAAGACTGGAAAGCGCACACCTCAGTGATTGTGAGAAGTTCTCCCCGGTCCCTTCATTGGATGTAATGGGAAACCATTTATTTATTTTATTTACTCGGGGATTACACACGGCAATTTTACTTGCGCAATTCTTGAGTTTATGGGAGAGTGAGGGGAAGAGAACGGAAGCTCTTCCCCTCCCTCTCTCCTATTAACTCCAGACTTGCTCAAGTAAAATGTCCGTGTGTGATCCCCGAAATACTACATCACCCACTTCCAATTGAAATTTGAAAAAAATATCAATTGAAATTTGAAAATTATATTTGAAATTTGAAAAAAAAATCTGTTTGAAATTTGAAATACATCATTTGTATTTTAAAAACCATCAATTGAAATTTTGAAAGATATCAATTGAAATTTAATAGAGATCAATAGAAATTTAAAGACATCGAGAGAAATTTATAATTCGTCACTTGAAATTTATAAATTATAAACCGATTTTATGTATTAGATTTTTAAATTTCAATTAGTGTCTTTTAAATTTCAATTGATGTCTTTCAAATTTCAATTGATAAATTTTAAATTTCAATTGATGGTTTTTAAAACTCGATTGGTGTCTTTTAAATTTCATTTGATTTCTTTTAAATTTCAATTGATGTTTTTTAAATTTCAATTGATGTACTTTAAATTTCAAATGGTATTTTTAAATTTCAATTGATGTATTTCAAATTTTAATTGGAAATGGTGTAGTAGTGCGTAATTGATTATACATATTTTTTTCAAAAATTAAAGAAAATTCAATTCAAGCTTGAAATTAATTTGTCATCGAAATGTTCTCGTAATAATGCCATGATTTCACTGGTTGTGTGGTAAGAGGCGGCATTGTGCCGGAACCAAATGTCGACAAGATCACGGACTCCAATGTCAGACAGCAAATAATCAATCCTCTATCATGGCGCGATATCTGGCGCCATTCACTGTCACGATCCGGCTGGCCTCATTTTAAAACACCCTTGTGTTTTCTAGATGTTGACAGCTTTTGCACCCCTTCTGTTTGGTCTTCAACCCAATTACATGCATTTTTGCTAAACATCGCTGAACAGAATTGTGGTCGAAAACAGTTGATTTTATTCAAGGTTTTCAAGAGACCCAACACTGAAATATCAGGCAATGCTGAACAAAAATACAATGACAGTTTGACATAAAATTCTTACGAGGAAAAGTACCTCTGAATGAATCGCCCGCTATAATTCTCTACTCGGTTGTTATAAATGTAGGTGCTATTTTAATAGAACATTATCGGCCCTGTTTTGCATTCAGAGTCATTTTGAATCAAAATTTTCTTTCAGAATAAAAAGTCTACAACTTTGATGTTCTTAAAACATGAAATATTTTTGTTCTGAATTGTTTGTTTTTAAAATCACAAGGTATTTGCATTCTAATGCAAAACTGATATTTTTCTTCTGAATTGATTTATAGAAACCCAAAAATTCTGAAACGTTTTATGTTTGTCTGGATTCTGTTTACAGAACAGGGCCGTATGTGTTTCTTTAGTCTACCTCTCATGCAAGATGTATCTATTACAGGTGGAAGCGTTAGAACAGCTGATTTCAATTTTTTCTTGTCGTTGTGGTCCGAACTTGTCAAATGTTGTTTATACCAATTGCAGGATGTATCTAGTACATGTGGTAGCGTTAAAAAAGCTGATTAAATTTTTTCTTGTCTTTGTAGTTGTTAGCGAAAATTACAACAACTCCAACTGATATAACCTGACATAAATAGATCTTGACAATTTCGATCAGTTTAATTTGACAAAAAACAAAATGCCTTCAATTCCTAATGCTTCTACCTTATTTATTTTGACATGCTCTCATGTGTATGATTTATACTAATTGGTATGTTCTGACTTTCAATATGATTTCATTTCAATCGAAGTCTTGAATCACCGATTCACTTTAAATCAAACGAAGTGTTTTGCAATGTACATGCATGTTGTCTCCAAATCAAATGATTTAATTTCAAAATCACAAAAAATTTAAATATTTGTAGATTTCAGAATGTGTGGCCGTCGGTGGTACAATGGTTTAGTGTGTGCGCCTCTTGTACATGAGATCCTGGGTTTGATGCCTGCTCTTACTTACCCGGTCTCGAGCAACCCCGGGGGTTCAGGGACCTTACAAAACGAAGATAACATATTTCGTCAACCAGTTTGATCTTTTACCTTATCTCTCCAGTTGGTAATACCAAGTGTACACAGGGATTCGTCAACCTGATCCCTCCAGCGTTATCTTGGTGTTCCTTCGAATTCGGTTTCGAAAAGCCTTCGTGCTGGTTCGTCTTCATCCATTCTACTGACATGGCCTAGCCAGCGCAATCGCCTTATTTTGATCCGCTTAACTACATCAATGTCGGGATATAGCTCATAGAGCTCATGCGACGCCGCTTTTTCTCTCAAAAGTATTTCTCGGAGTATTTTTCTCTCCAAGACTCCTAGAGATGTTTCGTCTGCTTTCGATAAGACCCAGGATTCTGCGCCATAAAGCAAGACATGTTGTATGAGATCCCTGCTCTGACCACCATAAATTTCTTTCGGCGACTGTCACCTAGCATAGTGACGGCGATGCTATCGAGTATTTAGCCATGACAAAGCTTCTCAAAATACCTATCGGGATCGGTGTAAAACTGTTGGTCCCAATCAGTGAGTTTAAAACTATAAAACGCACAGCCCAGTGGTTGTGAGAAGCTCTACCCAATCCCATCATGGGATGTAATGGGAAACCAATTATTTATTTATTTATAGCGAAAGAATATCAGTCAATGTTTTTTTCTCCACCCTGTAAATACTGAGAATATGTATGTAACTCGGATATTCAAAATTCACAACAAACATATTAAAAGTCTATTATAAATGTTGTGAGAATGAACCGCGGGCGAATGAGTTTTTGACCAATTGGGCCCTGAGCCATGTAAGTCGGTGCCTAAGGTCGTCGTCTAAAGTAACACTCAAATCAACGCTTGTAAAAGTGGGCACTGGAGGTTTGCTTTTCATCGCCACAAAATCGATTTGGAATATTGATTTCTGACTTACGACTCTATTTTACTGGGGGTGCGATATAACCAGATTCGAGTAACCCACCTACACATAAGGTATGTAACAATACAGCGGATCCATGGTATCCCCAATGAGAAGGCGCACTTCAGCTTTTCCCAGTTGAAGTAGCGAACACTGCGGTTCGAAACCAGCATCTCATTTTCCTTGGAATCTTGCAGCCAATTCTCTTCCACCAGGCGGTATTGATCGTTCGGCTAGCCCAGTGATCACTCAGTCCATGCAGGTAACAAATCGGATGACTAACAGATGCATACGAGTCACATTTACACCGGTTCCGAACGATATTTTGAGAAGCTTCTTTATTGTTATCGAATATTTAGTGTCGCCATTACGAAGTGAGGTGACCGCCGTCAAAAGATATGTAAGGGGGACAGAGCAGGTATCGACCTACGTTCTCATTTACAAGAGTACGCGGCTCTGTCATTGCACCGCCGAGCACCAATAACTCCTGTCCCGAATTACTATCAACGGAACCCTTTGAAGTCCACAGTCGGCATAGTGTAGTCGGGCGCACAACTCAAGTATCCATCCGGATCATATCCACTTGACATCTTTACAAGACGTCTTGAACGGGCATTCAAGACATTTGCCTTTTTTGCAAGACATGTACTGTAGCGAAGTTGCGAAAACCAAGTACTTCGTAGTACTGTTCGTGTATGTTTCTGTACACCAAACAAACACAAAACGATGTGAAGCGAAGAAGTAGAAGTAGTAGTAGTAGTATTGCCTCGAATGCGTTTTTTCCAGAACGCTGAAGTATTTAGTCTTCATCTCCACGGTTTATTCTTCATCACTACAAAAACGCCAGTAATCGATCCTTTCGGTAACCCACGTACTTACAAGGTCTGTAACATTACAGCGGGCCATGGTATCCCCAATGAGAAGGAGCACATCCATTTTTCCCAGTTGAAGTAGCGAAAGCTGCTGTTCGAAACCAGCATCGGCCGAATTTTCCTTGGAATCTTGCAGTCTGTTCTCCGTAACTACGCAGTATTGGTCGTACGGCTGGCCTAGTCATCACTCAGTCTATACAGGTAATAAATCGGTGGAATAACAGATGCATACTAGTCATATTATGGTCTTTCCTATCAATAGAGTCTACTTATTTCTATGGCCCGTGACCCAGCAGTGTCTCAGCTTGTAGGATGATATACCATTCACGTCAAATGAAACTTTGCTACAGTACATGTCTTGAAAAAAGCAAATGTCTTGCACGAATATTCAAGACGCCTTATGCAGATGTCTAATATCACACTAATGTTCATACCAAAGAGAAACCTTCAAAACCTCAATTCTCTTAGTCGAAGTGCGTTTCTCCGGGCCAACGTTTGGCGTAAAGATTTAGAGCAGTGAAATCAAGTATAATATCCATGGCTGTCCGAGGAATACAAACCCTAACCCCACGGATACACCTGCACTAAGCAGCTTAATCTGATAACTCTTGCCTAATGCATAGCACCGAACTAATTGTTCGAACAATAATTTACAACTAGCAGACGGTTTTTGAACAGAGTCCCCCGGTTTTACCTATTGAATTTCGACAGGCATATAGAGCATTAACTTCCTTCATACCCTCTTCAGTATTCCGTTTCCAGTTCAACTTGTTATTAAGAATAACAACACTAGGCCTGTTTTTGTATTCCCTGCTAATTCTTCGACCACTTTGTATGGAGAGCAAAGTGACATTAAGCGCTTTTAAGCGGCTCCCCATACAAATTCGTCGAAAGATTAGTTTAGCGGGAAATAAAAAAACACGCTTACTATCTAACTAAAAAAAATGGTTTCCCGTTACATCCAATGAATGGATTAGGGGAGCTTCTCACAAACCAGTGAGCTGTGCGCGTTCTAGTTTTACGCTCACTGATTGGGACCTACAGTTTTACACCGGTTCCTAACGGTATGTTGATAAGCTTTTTCTTTGCTTAATTCTCGATAGTGTTGCCGTCACTAAGCGAGGTGACCGCCGTCGAAAGAAATTTAAGGTGATCAGAACAGAGACTATATCATCTCTATTTAATAGAGTTGAGTGGGGTCTTTAACCTAACCTACCATAAGACCTGTTGGTTATAGCTAAGATGTCGCGGGTTCTTTCGTTAACACTCGGCGAAAGCGTTCATTAACCTCTTATATACTTTAGATTCGCAAAAGCTGATCCTCGTTGTTTAGCATTCTAAAGTGGTTGAAGCATAGACTAATATAGGTATAGACACATTTATTCTCTTAATAAATTAAACGTCATAGGTACGGTGGATGGTGGAAAACATGAATTCAATAATACCAGATAGAGGCAATAGTAAACAACGTCCAACAAAGGAACAACAACCGAATTTCGTGTTTTTGTGGCAAACTAGTTGTGTTAAATACAATACAAATGTATACCAACGATAAAAGACAACAAAAAAGTGCTAAATACATTTCGATTTTTCAGTTCTACATCAAAACGACATGAAAAAGTTAAGTGAACATATTTTGTAAATAAACCTGGTGTAAGTTAATTTTAAATTTAATTTCTCTCATTTCCAAAAACCTACAACGATGAGTGTGAAATGAAACGTCAGATGAGAGAATAAATGCATCTATACCTATATTAGTCTATGGGTTGAAGCTTTATATGTACCAGTCCGTTCTTCTTCGTCGTACAATCGTGTTGTGATCAGGGAAGGAGTAATCCGATACCAGCCAGCCCCTGATATATAAAACGGGCTTACCAAGGGGTTTTCTATGGCACAGCTGATCGGAAAGGTACTAGGGAAATGAAGTAGAATGATAGACCAAAGAAGGCAGAGATTAAAGACCATGTACAAACTAAGTTTAAATAGTGTTTGATTGATATTAATGACAGCTAAATTAGTTTTACGTCGTGTAGTTCACGAACAAACTAGTTCAATTGAACGATTCACTCTTGTGAACTATATGAACTAGTTCACACTATTCTGCTCTTTTGTTTCAGTAGTTCACTTGTTTCAGCAGTTTTTTGTATTTCAGTCGTGCAGTTCCCTCCGCCATTTTCTATTTCATGCTCTGTCTCACTCAATCTGCACAAAGGTGCCTAATGTTGCAATCTTTGTGGAATATCTACACAATAACTACGGCGCTAATCACATTTGTTCCATAAAAAAAATACGGAAACACCAATATTTCAGAAACGGAATAACCCAATCATTAACAGTGTCCAAAACACTTTAGAAATCTTAAAAATCAGACCATTTTCGCGATTATTCGCTCCGATTGAACTAAAACTACAAGTTGAACTGAAATGTGCTTTTTAGTTCACAGCTCATGGGAACTGTTAAGCTGAAATTATACAATGAACTAGTGAACTAAATGAATGAACTAGTTCATTCTGTTGAGCTGAACTAAAAAGAGCGCACACTTGAATGAACTAAAATTCCCAACTCTATTCATCAAGAGAACGTAAAGAGAGGTGTAGAGGCTCTTGTATATTTCTGTATGGCGTACATCTTCAATTTCATGGTAGAAGAATAGTGTCGTAAGTTCCAGAAATTATGTTTTGAGATTTTACATAACTTTTTATTGCTTTTTATTGGCTTTGCGACTAGAACAGTGTTGTAAAGGCATTCCTTAAAAAGACATTACAGCATTACGACATTACTAAACTTAGTAAAATGCTGTCGTGTGTGAAACCTCCTAGGCGCTTTCTCTCCAAATATTGATTTGGAACTTACGACACTAGTCTACTGGGGGTGCGGTATAACTACGTATAAATTCTAGTATAATGCCAAGATTTTAGTAAATAACTATAAATTGATGTCAGGGGTCTAATTACACTGTAAGTAAAATTTGAAGTTTTGAAATGACACACAAAAACACCGAGACACACCAACTAATTATTGGGTCATAGAATCCAGTGGTATACTCCGTTTTAAAAAGTTAGCTCAAAATAACGAGATATTTCGATTTTAAATTCGTAGTAGATTTAAGGTGATTTTTCATTTTATTTGAGGGAAAAACCTGCAAAAGCTCTTGTTAAATCAATTTATATATTTTTTTTTTCGACAAAATGTATCCGTTGAAATAATAGACATCTTTTTGGGAGCAGAATTGGTTTACCTCTTAAATTTTGGGGCCATAATAATTTTGGGATTCGGGATTTTGGGATTGGCATCCCTATTACAAACAGATGCTACAACACATACATATATCAAAGTGTTCACTTTGATAGATTAGTCCCTACCCGCCGCTATAGATGTTAACACATCACCATTTGTTTTGAAAAAATAGAAAAATGAGTGGCGAAAAATCACATTGCGAAAAATTAAATATGTTTTGTTTTGTGTGTGGAAAGTTTACACCGAAAAATTATCGACATTTGGTTGAAGATGCCCTGAAAGCTTACAATCAGTATTTTTTGGTTACCCCCGCTGAAGAAATGCGAAATGTTGATCATGCACCTGAATTTACGTGCATCACATGTCTTAGTGCATTAAACAAATGGTGGGAATTACGGCGATATTCGATGCCATTTGGACTTCCAATGATATGGGCCGATCCAGGGGAACATGATAAAGAAAATTGATACGCGTACAAGAACGATGTAAATGGTCTCAATCGAAACAGTAAGTTCATTTAAATAGACTATACATATATGGAATACACAATAATTTATTCTTATAGAACGATCCGGTTTTATATACAAAGGTGTGCCAAGTGCTCACGTACCAGTTCCACACAGTGATGAATTGCCTGTCCCAGTACATCCATCGACATACCAATATGATACTGCGTACAATCAGAAACTTCAGCAACATCATTACATCATGCTGATTCTGATTACCTTCAAACAGTTATACAATATCCATCATTACTTTCGCAGGAACATTTAGATAGAATCGTTCGAAATCTGAAGCTACCTCAAAATAATGCAATGACTGGCTTCGGAACTAAGAAGCGTCAACATGCTGGCACCAGGTGTAAAAGTTACATCTTACAAATACCGGCCAGGGTCGCCAGTTTTTTTTAGGCGAAATCCCCGAATCGTTATTTTTAATCCCCGAAAATCCCCAAAAAAAAATTTAAAATCCCCGGAAAAATCCCCATAGTTTTAAAGGAAGTCCGAGAAAGTTTTAAAATAAAAATTTATTTCGAATTCAGTTTAACAAAACGAAAACTTAAATATTGAAAAATGTAAAAATAATAAATTATGTTATTATTATTTTAATAATAATTACCAAATTTATGAGGAGAATTTTAAAGAATTGCTTTACTAATACCAGATAGAGGCAATGGTTCAAAACAACGAACAAAATAACAACTACGGCATTTCGTTTTGTGTGTTAAAATTATTAGCGGCATTCATGCAAACGTGAAATCCGAGAACTTTTGCCCAGCGCAAGTTTCCCTCGCACCGTTGCATGAGGACCCAAGTAAAGTTGCTCAGCGTATTTGTGCTCAAAACCATATCAGCTGACAAAGATGGATATATAAGGTGGTAGCAGTAGCAATTGCATGTATTATGTATGTGTACTTTTTCTACTGTTCTAGTGCTATCACCTTATTTATCCATCCTAGTCAGATGACACCGAAATGTCAAAAGTTTAAACGTTTCTCCATACCACGTTTGCGCAGCAAATCTGACATGAAGACTTTCCACTTTTGTGCAAGTCGCTTTGTATGGGAAATTTCTTTGTTTTGACGTTTGCCGCGTAAGTTTGCGAGGTTTACGCTCTTTCGAGTTTGCATGAGGACCACTATTGTGTTAAATACAACACAAAAATGTATGCTAACAATAACAGTCAATAAGAAAGTGTAAACCACATTTAAATGGCACAGTTTTCACCAAAACGACATGAAAAATTAAAGCAAGAAGTTATTGTAATTGCACCTTGTGTATGCCACTTTTCGTCAAACATCTCTCTATCACACCGACCGCATCAAGAAGAGTTTGAAAGGAAACGTCAGATGAGCCAAATATTCTCTCTAGTATGAGATTACTCTATGGATTTAGGTAGTGCCAGATCAAAACTTTCAAACAATGATACAAAAGAAGCGATTTTAATAAATACATCTTAAATTTCCAGTTTTCACCAAAACGACGTGAAAAATTAAAGCAAGAAATTATTGTAATTGCACCTTGTGTATGCCACTTTTCGTCAAACATCTCTCTATCACACCGACCGCATCAAGAAGAGTGTGAAAGGAAACGTCAGTTGAGCCAAATATTCTCTCTAGTATGAGATTACTCTATGGATTTAGGTAGTGCCAGATCAAAACTTTCAAACAATGATACAAAAGAAGCGGTTTTAATAAATACATCTTAAATTTCCATCCCCAAAAATCCCCGGATCCCCATACCAACAAAACAATCCCCTGTTTTGAAAAAAAAATCCCCAATTTGGGGATAAATCCCCTAAACTGGCAACACTGATACCGGCAAGAACCATATATGCCTTATTTCATGCTTTCCGAGGACGCAGCTTATGCATATTGTCAAGATATTCCCGGTTTAATGAATGAAATGGGAATCTGCAACTATAATCCATCTTTATGGCGTCTTTTCATAGACTCTTCAACCAGATTCATAAAATTAGTCTTGCTATTTGAAAACAGCAGCGTTAAACCAGTGCCATTGATGTATGCTCTTGGAATGTATGAGTCGTATGATACCATGTAATTAATTCTGGAACGCATCAGTTATGACGAACACAATTGGCGCGTAAATTGTGATTTTAAGGTTCTTTCACTATTAGCTGGAATGCAAACTGGCTATACAAAGTACATGTGTATTTTTTCTGAATGGGACAGCCGTGCAAAATTGTTGGCGAATTTAATGTAATTCGTCCACCATTGATCCCCCTTCAGCAAATAATGCTTCCGGATCTTCATATCAAGCTGGGAGTTGTAAAGAATTTTTTAAAGCGTTTGGTTCGCGTTAACGAAAATGCATTACCATACTTGAAAAACAACGCTTCAATGCTAAAATTATCAATTGAAAAAATAAAAGAGGGTAATTTTGTGTGACTGCAATACATTTTGTATCAATTTTTTTTTAACAGGTGTAGTTAACGGTCCAGATATACGGAAACTGAACTAAACGCATGGAACTCAATTCGTGCGGTAATTGAAAACGTTCTTTGCAAAAATCGCTCACCCGAGTACCGTGATTATATTGACAATATGATGAAGTCTTTCGACAAACTTGGCGTTAATATGTCGTTGAAAATCCACATGTTACATGCACATTTCGATTTTTACGAACGACAATTGTCCACAGAAACAGACGAAACTGGCGAAAGATTTCATCAAACTATAATGGCATTCGAAGACCGTTTCGCTGGAAAAAGGAATAGACTCAATGCTTGCTGATTTCTGCTGGTGGATTGCAAACAAAGAGTAAAAATTGAATAAATCCAAAAATATTTATAAAATCATCAAAATAAGAGCAAATATAGTTCCATGTCCGCTTGAAAATGGAGGTCCATTATTTCTAGATATAAATTTTGACAAATAAATAATAAACAAATTGTTTTAAAACAAGTTTTTAAAGTTTTTTCATTCAAATAAAATCAAAAATCGCCTTAAATCTACTACAAATTTAAAATCGAAGTATGTCGTGATTTAGAGCTAACTTTTCAAAACGGGGTACATCACTGAATTCTTTCCTGACGTGTCTCGGCGTTTTGGTGTGTCATTTTCACCTACTTACAGTGTTATGTATGACGATAATAGTCCCAAAAATTTCGATAATGCTGGCGCATAGAGCGAATTAAAATACATGCGATAAACTACCGATAAACGATAATCGATAATGATTTCGATACCGTTTCTTCCAGAATTACATCCCAGTTTCAATTCATTACTGCCATGTAATGCATATCAACATAATAATTCTAAAACTTTTTCTAAATCATTGCAATCGACAGCAATTCAGAACATACCTGATCAATTAGTATCGTATTTTGATTTTAATTTCTAAAAGGATTTTCTAGAAATGGTTGCAAACCTAAATCATATACTCATATAATATTCTCCGCATCTTTATTTAAACGGACTTCAGACTATAAAATGTTATACTTTAGCCAAGTTTTGATGTTCTATCTTTCAATTCCACAATCACACATCAAATAATGCTAAAATGCTTATACTTGGTGACGAAATGGGAAGAAACCTAAATGGAATGAAACAAAATAATAAAAAACAAATCCGTAGTCTTGAATAATAAATATAAAAAAACAATATTTTTTTAATTTTACTACAATTTTAACCAATTGTTTTCATAAAAAAATATTAAAACAAGAATGACAAAAATTTAAATCTAATACTTAAATGAGAAAAAAACCAAAATGAAAATGAAATGGCCATAATCGTAATTGTGTTTACTACCTAAGCACCTTATAGACTATACATTAATTAAATAATTTATTAATAAATTGATTAAAGCAAACAAAAACAGAAACATATTAATTTAGGTTAAATAAATTCAATGTGATTTTAAACGATAACAAAAAAAAAAAGAACAAGAATATTTGAACAACAAATAGAATACAAAACTCGAGATGGAGAAAATGAAAATAATTAAATTAAACACAAGACAAACAAACTATGATGTATTTTTTTCTCTTCTTCTATTCAATAATAATATTATAAAAGATTAAAGATTTTCAGTGGACAATTTTTAATTTTAGAATTTGTTTGCATAGTTTTAATAACTGTTTTGAAAATCTTGAGCCATCTGTGATACAAAAAAAAACATAAAAAAAATGAATATAAAGAAGTATAGCGAAAAAGGGAAAGAAAAATAAGAAAAAAATAATTAAGAATAAAAAAAAATCACTCATTCAAAATTCAAATTCTGCAAAGAAACCAAGTTTAAAGAAAAAGGGGTAGAGAGTTGAAAAAGTATTTTTATTACACTTTATTATGCAAAATCGTTGAAAGATCGAACCAGTAGGAAACCAATCTAATTCTAAAACAGTTTGAAAGAATTTCGGTGCCCTTCGTCATACACACAACTATAAAAATGGGGCAGTGGAAGTTCTCTCCTACTGCACTGGAACGAACTAGTGGGACAGTTACGAACTAGGGATCGACCATCGGCCAAAAATCGTTAAAAAAAATTTACGATTTTCAATTGATGTCAATTCAATTGATTGATATCACTAAAATTTCAATTGATGTGTTTTTATTATTTAGTTGATGTTTTTTTAATATACAATTGATGTCTTTTAAATTCCAATTACTTACTTACTTATCCGGCCTCGAACAACCCCGGGGGATCAGGGACCTTACCAAACTTAGATATCATATTTCGCCAACCAATTCGATCTTTTGCTTTTTCTCTCCAGTTGGTAATACCAAGTGTACCCAGGGATTGGTCAACTTGATCCCTCCAGCGGAGTCTTGGTGTTCCTATTTTTCGCCTTCCTTCATGTTTGGTTTCAAAAACCCTTCGTGCTGGTTCGTCATCATCCATTCTACCGACATGGCCTAGCCAGCGCTATCGCGTTATTTTGATCCGCTTAACTATGTCGATGTCGGGATAAAGCTCATACAACTCATGGTTGGTCCAATCAGGTCAGCGATAATTGTTTTTGTCTTTCGCACATTATACTTGATAGAACCTTATATGCTATGGATAAAAGGCTTGCTCCACGATAGTTGGCACAGAGACTCGGGTCACCTTTTTGAAATACACTGAGACTTCAATCGCCGGGCATGCATTCATCTAACCAAATGTTGCTAATAAGCTGATGCATGCACCTTATCAGCTCATCGCCGCCAGCCTTAAACAACTGCGCCGGTAATCCATCTGCTCCTGCGGCTTTGTTGTTCTTAAGCCGGGCAATAGCTGTTCTGACCTCGTCTTGGTTAGAAGGGGGCAATCGACGTCGTCGTCCATGTTGTGATCGATTGTCCCATCGTCATTGAATATTTCAGGTACCAGTAGCGCGAAGAAATAATCTGTCCATACTCCCAACATGCTCTGCACATCTGCGATGAGATTCCCGTGCTTGTCTTTACAGAAGGGGGGCCCTGAACCATGTCCATTAATTCCGTTTTTGAATTTTTGGTAGAATTTTCGGGCTTCGTTCTTCCTTCTGTATGTCTCATTTCTCCACTGCCGTTTCTTACGCCTAAAGAGACGGTTTACCTTCTTTCTTTTCTCCCTATACCACTCAGTTGCAATTGACTGAAGCATTGCCATACGTGCAGCGTTCTTTTCATCATTTGCATTGCGACACTCCTCATCGCACCATGACTTATTGCGAAGCGGTTTTTCGAAACCAAGTATGACAGTTTTTATAGAGTCGGAAATGGGTTTCCACTGCGCATCAGGATCGTCATCGGGAGGGGATGGATTCTGTGCCAAAAGTTGCGAGAGCTTACTTGAGTAGGCTATGTCTACCTCTGGTAATTTCAGCTTTCCGATGTCCAGCTTCCTCTGCGTCTGGTTTCGTACGATTTTCGCTCTACTTAATCTTGTGCGAACCTTTGCTGCTACCAGGTAATGATCAGAATCAATGTTAGCTCCTCTGATCACTCGTACGTCCATTACACTGGATGAGTGCCTTCCATCAATAACCACGTGATAAATTTGGTTCTTTGATCAGGGAATACCCAATTAGCCTTGTGGTATTTAAAATTGCTGTATTTAAAACTTTAATTTATGTGTTACAAATTTCTACTGAAGTATTTCAAATTTCAATTTATGTGTTATAGTTACATTTCAAGTGATGTCTTCTAAATTTCAATTGATGTCTTTTAAATTTCAATTGATGTCTGTTAAATTTCAATTAATGGTTTTAAATTTCAATTGATGTTTTTTACATTTCAATTGATGTCAATTTACACATAATTTTACACATAATTTCAAACAAATTTCAACATATTCCCCCAACTGGCTCTATCCTTCGCCTTTCCCCGCCTGTTGGTATCACCAAGGATACGGAGTTATTCTTCTGTCTGGTCTTTCCAGCGGAGTCTTGGTCGTCCTCTTTTCCGCCTAGCTATGTCCACGTCAGAATAGTAATTATATAGGTCATGGTTCCAACTACGTCGGTACTCGCCGTTTTCTTTAACACGACCATACATTTTACGAAGAATTTTTCTCTCGAATACTCCCAGGTGTTTTTCATCCGCTTGCAATATGACCCAAGTTTCGGAGCCATATGCCAGGACTGGTAAAATGAGAATCTGGTATAGCTGAACTTGTCTGTCGAGAGACGGCTTTGTTCTTAAACTGCTTGCTGAGCCCAAAATATCATCTATTTGCAAGCACAATTCTCCTATTTATCTCCAGGCTGATGTGACCTTCGCTGATTCTTTTTCGATTCTTGAAAATACTGCAGTACAAATGCTAAATGGGATTCGCTTCCACACGGATGGCTCAAAGCTAGGGGAAAGAACGGGTATAGAATTCTTCATTGAAAATCCAGCAACCGAATCCCATCGACGCCTCCCGGATCATAACACAAACTTTCAAGCGGAAGTTCGGGCGATTACGGAGTGTATCAAATGGGTCAGCGATAATACAAACCCAGCCAAGGCAAATATCTTCACGGATAGCTAAATGGCAATCAAGGCAATATCATCGGAAACTATCAAATCTAGAACGGTCCTTGACTGTAAGAAGATGATAAACGATTATTCTATACAAGACAGACTCAACATCATCTGGGTGCCGGGAACGAGCGAACCCCAGGAAACTCCAAACGGTGAGCCTAGAGGGAGCGAAACCCTTTAGGGTGACGAAGGCTGAGTTGAGTAAATGGGCGGAGTCGGCACATCCAGTCCAGTGGAACCAGGAATCAGTAGGCAGGATGACAAAGATCCTATGGGGAGACCCACATGGATTGAGGACTAAAGGTTTGCTGAAACTGGGAAAATCTGAAATAAACAAGATGATAGGAGTCTTAACGGGGCATTACGGACCCACCTGTATCGTATTTGCCTAGTGGCGAATAGTGGGTGCAGGGCATGCATGGAGGACGATGGAGCATTTCTTATGCCACTGTCCGGCCTTCACAGAAGATAGATCCAGATATCTTTCGAACAGTACGATACCGGACATGACGAAACTTGTGGGTATGGGCTGGAACAACTTAAGGAATTACGTGAATATCACCGAATTCCTATAAGAGATATACAGCCCGATTCTGAATACTCCCCGGGAGATAATTCCCGGGGAATTTATTTTTCCCGGGAATAAAATCCTCCTATTCTAAACCAACGGGGAGAATTGTAATAAGGGAGAGAGAATTTCGAGCATTCGAAGACAGCTGTTATGCGTCAGCTGTTTTGTTTCGCTAACAATTTGCAAATTATTTTTATGAAGTATCGAACGTAAAAAGTGAATATAAAAGTGAAACTAAAAATAAATGACGATATTTATTTAATTTTTCATGAAAAATATTAAATACTTAAATTTTTGGTACAACTCCCTAGCAATTTTTTGGCGGAATTATTCCCCAAATTTGTTATCACATTCTCCCTTTTATTGACATTTAGAATACCAACTTTTTTCCCGGGGAAAAATTTCCCAATTTCGAAGTTCGTTTAGAATAGGGGAAAAGGGAATAGGGAATAGGGAAAAATCTCCCGGGGAGATTTTATTTAGAATAGGGAAACAGGTAAAACGGAAAAAATTCCCGGGGAATAGCTATTGAGAATTGGGCTGATAGTAAATTAGTAGGGTAAACTTAGAGCGCACAACAGGTCGAATCAACGGCTTAAGTGTATGTCTACTGACAAGAGAAGGTTTAGAGTGCTCCTTTTGAACACTCGGCATCGCACCCATCTTTTCAAACTAACTAACTAACCTTTCGCAAATTTCGCCCAATAATGTCTATGTCGTTAGCATATGCCAGCAACTTATGGCTGTTCGTGTGTATGATCTTGTTCGTATTTACTGCAGCTTTTCTCATTATTATCTCCATTAAGATGTTGAAGAGATTGCACGAAAATGTGTCGCCTTGTCTCAGTTCTCGTTTGGTATAGAATGGTTCAGTGAGGTCTTTCCCCACCTTCACTGCTGATTTGGTGTTGGTCAGCATCATTCTACAGAGGCGCATCAATTTTGCCGGAATCCCAAGTTCAGACATAGCTTCGTACAGTTTTCCCCGTATGGGGCTATCGAAAGCAGCTTTGTAATCGACAAAAATGTGGTATGTATCGATTTGCTTTTCGTGGATGTTTTCCAGAATTTGGCGTAGCGTGAATATTTGCTCAGTCGTGGACTTGCCTGGTCTAAAACCACACTGATAAGGTCCAATCAGGTTTTCAACAATTGGGTTGTCTTTCACATAATACGCTCGACACAAGACATTATACGCGGTGGATAAAAGACTGATAACGCGATAGTAGGAACAAACACACGGATCACCCTTTTTGAATACAGGTTATATATAAAACACTGAGACTCCTATCGTCAGGCATAGATTCCCCCAGCCATATACCGCATATAAGTTGATGCATGTGGGCTAGCAGTCCTTCGCCACCGGCCTTAGAAAGTTCAGCGGATAGGATTTATTATTCTTATAGCCGGGAGATCGCCGTTCTAATCTCGCCTTGGTTGGGGGGGAGGTAGATATACAATCTACACTGTCTTCCACAATCATTACCTAGTGATCTTCAGTGGAAGTAGTGGAGTGGAGTAGTGTTGAAAAGTGGTCTCTCCACATTTTAAGCACACACTGCTTATCAGTCACCAGATTCCCATTTTCGTCCTTTTCCCATTCCTCTTTTAGTTTTCTCTGTCCAGTGTACTCACTTTTGTTTCTTTTTTCCCAACGAATTTTATAAAACTTTAAACTTTTTCGACTGCAAATACTTTTATAACTCTGTACGCCTCTTTCAGTTCAACTTTAAAGCCAAATATTTTAAATACATATATGTACGTGTAAAATTTATGTTCGTTAACCACTTGTACATTTATTAAAAAAAAAAACATATATACAATAATTTCCTAATTTGCCTCGATTTGTTGTGTTAAAGCAAATTTCTTTTTGTACAAAAAAATAATAATAAGATACAAGAAACGACCAGAATTTGGAGAAAACAAAATACCAACTGTATTTGCAATTTAAATCCTATGGGCCCGGCCCATATTTACCCAGTGTGTTACAGACTTATTCCGACAATTTGGCTAAATATACAATTCATAAATTTTGCTGAATTACAGGGCTATAAATTTGAATTTCAAATACATTTGGGTAAATATTCCAAAAAAAAGGGTCCTTATGATGAACGAGAATCCCTAGTAAGATAAAAAATATTAAACAAAAATACAATGACTACACAGGTACTAAACTACAGTTACAATTGATCATTGGATTTAAGGCAAAATCTCACTAAAACAAAAAATAACCGAAAAACTCACCACTTTCACTCACTGAAACCAAAAAAAAAGAAGAAAAGAAAACCAAAAAATAAAAAATAAACACAAAACAAATTCTCAAATCAATTAATGTCATAATCAACTGTTTGCGAAATATTGTATCATAATAATATTAAAAGTAAAACCAAAAATATGATTTTATGAAATCAATTTGAAATAAAACTTAAAATAAAAATAAAAACCAAACAAATTAATCTAAGAAAATGCTGACTATTTTTTTGTTAGTAAAGAAAAGTAAGTACAAATAATGGGAATGATCGCCACTTTGCTATTTGGATAATAACGCAACTTAATCTTCTTTATCTTAAATTGTATTCCGAAAACTTTCCGAGTTTCCTAATTAAATACAAAAAAACATTCAATTAATAAGTTTATTGCACTTTATAAAAATGTAAATAACAATACAAAACGAAAGCACGCACGCATAACATGATATACAATATGTATTTTCAAAATTTGTTAATAAAACTAAACAGATTCCTGAGCTTGACGATACTCATAAACCGAACCACGTTCCACAAATTTAGCACTGCCCGAGGAAAGTTGTCCTTGTGTCGGTCTGTTATCACCATCAGCAGATTGTCCATAACCGCCGCCCCCGGGGGTTTTCATTTCAAAAGTATCCTAAAAAAAAGAGATTTAAATCAATAAGCTCCACACATCTGTGCTTCTGAAACTTACCCCTGCTTCTACCGCAATGCACGTCTTACCACCCAGTGATATAACACGTCCATCTTTTTTAACCAATAGATTTAAACCTCTTTTACCAGGTTCTCCTCCCTGCAAGCCATACGGTTGTAAAGTACGACGTTCTGTTAACACGGACAATGTCACCGGTTTGCGAAACAAAATATGTCGTTCCACACCTTCGCCTCCCGTGTGCAAACCCCGGCCACCTGATTGATCCGTTCTTAAGCAGAATCTTTGTAAAATCATGGGATAACGCAGTTCCATGATTTCAGGATCTGTGATGCGTG
Organism: Phaonia tiefii; assembly: GCA_963931995.1. Classification (NCBI taxonomy): domain Eukaryota; kingdom Metazoa; phylum Arthropoda; class Insecta; order Diptera; family Muscidae; genus Phaonia; species Phaonia tiefii. The sequence continues at coordinate 43,668,306 of OZ008371.1, forward strand.
TATTGGTCATATGGGTATGCACACCGCCAGCACCATGCCATGTGGGCCCGGCTCCCGAGCCACCAGCTACCGTCTCATAGTAACCCCATTGATCATCACCTATAGTGATGTTGTTCATGCAGCCCTGAGAGGCAGCACATGTGCGGAAAGCCTTTAATACCGTATCCACAATACGTTGAGAGGTGAGTACATTTCCACCCACCACAGCTGCCCCTTCGGAAGGATCTAATATTGAATTCTTGGGTATAATAACTTGTATGGGTGCCAAACAACCCTGATTCAAGGGCACATCGTGTCCAACCATACAGCGGAGACAGTAGATCAAAGCCGATAAAGTTATTGCTCTTGGAGCATTGCAATTTCCCCACACTTCTGTGCCCGAACCAGTAAAGTCACATATGGCGGAGCCCATTTCAGCATCAATGCTTACTTTCAACTTAATGGGAGAGCCATTATCCATGAATTCTTCGGCTTCTAGAACACAAGAACCAGTGCGTTCTAGAGTATCCTTGGCAATTTGTTTCAACATGTCTCGCACTGCAATCTCGGCATTTTGTTGAATATAACCCATGTATGCCTGAACCACATTCAGACCGTATGAATCAATAAGTTCTGCCACCAGTTGTATGCCCTTTTGGTTGGCCGCAATTTGTGCTTTCAAATCGGAAATATTATCAGATAGATTACGGGTGCCTGTGGCCCCCTCAGCTGCGGTGGGTGTGGTAAAACGTCGCACAACTTCCTCTTCTTGGAATGTTCCATTTTCAACAATAAGGAATGACTTAAAGGAAGCTCCCTCCTGTGCCAACGATGTGGAATGAGGTGGCATTGAACCAGGCGTAATGCCACCAATATCAGCGTGATGACCCCGAGAAGCCACAAAGAAAACGGGCGATGTATTGCCTCTATAATGGGAAAGAAATAATTATTATTTTGTTAAACTACTCAACCTAAACAACGTACTTGTAAAACACTGGTGTTATCACCGTTAAATCGGGTAAATGCGATCCACCTGCCTGGGGATGATTGGAAAGTATAACATCACCACTTTTAAGGGTGTTACCACGGACTCTCAGCTGATATTGTACGGTTTCCTGCATAGCTCCCAAGTGCACAGGAATATGGGGAGCATTACTAACCAAGCCACCGTCAGGGCCAAAAAGAGCGCAAGAGAAATCAAGTCTCTCTTTAATATTCGTCGATATCGATGTGCGCTGAAGGACTCTGTAAAGATTTTGTAAATAATTGTTGAGATCGTAAAAAAAATCTTCCAACGTCTTAAGGTGGGTATCGGTAAAAGACATTAAAAGAAGGTTTCAAGCCTTTTTTTCATTTAGCAACTACAGTTTTCACTTAAAATAAAATCTATTAACACCCTTATCCTTTCGACAAGTATTTCAAAATATTATTTGTATGTAAATATTAATTAGAAGTTACACAGTTCCCCTCCGCTTACCTTCCCATTTGCTCGGCTATACTCATAAAACGATGACTAAATATACTTAGTTGCACGGCATCGAGTTTTTCATCTACATTCGATTCCAGCGATGATTTTATGTTTATCACCAAGTCCCCCCATTTAGTTACCTCGGCTACACAATGAGGCTCCACCAATATCGTAGACAATTGATCAATTATAATGGCTGGACCTTGAATCTTATGCTTATATTTAAGATTCTTTGTCAGATATATGGGAGCATTCATAGTTCCCTGATCAAAACAAACAGAGGTAGTACCCTCATGGGTGGGTGTTTCATTGGTGGCCTCATCAATCTCCAATTCTGGTGGCGTCTTATTTTTGCCTAAGCCCCTTACCCGTATATCATCGACAATAATACGACGGTTTTGTAAAACAAAACCAAACTCGGTAAGATAACGATCCAAGAATGACTTTTGGAAGCCTGCTAACCAATTATCCGACTCTTTAGATTGGGTGCACATTAAGGCACAGTCGGTGCCTTCATAGCGCAGATGCAAGAAGGGCTCAATTTCAATATCCTTGAAACCTTGCTGCTCTAAAGTTTCATGACACTTTGTAATCAAATTATTTGCACTTTGCTGCAGTGTGTGTAGATTTGTGGCTGCGAACTCTAAACCACAAGGCTCTTGCATTTCCTGGACTACATCTGCTAGTGCCATACCATAGGCTGACAATATACCCGCATATTTATGTATTAATACCTTGGATATGCCCAATTCCCGTGCAATGGCACAAGCATGTTGGCCACCAGCTCCGCCAAAACACGCCAAAATATGTTTTGAAGTATCCAAGCCTCTGGCTTGCGTTAGGGCTCTTATGGGACGACACATGGCCTCATTGGCTACACGTATAAAACCCAAAGCTATTTCATCAAGAGACATTTGCTTGTTTTCACCTTGCTCGGAGAGGCACTGATTGATTTCCTGTAATAACTCATCAAACTTCAACTTTGAAGCTGCGAAATCTAGAGGTTCATTTTCCTTGGGTCCAAATATATTAGGGAAATGCTGAGGCATTAAACGGCCCAATATCAAATTGGCATCGGTTACCGTTAAGGGACCACCCTTCTTGTAACATGCTGGACCCGGATGGGCTCCCGCACTTTCAGGTCCCACTACAAATAAGCCCGATCTGAAGAATAAACGGGAACCTCCTCCTGCCGCCACAGTGTTAATATCCAATTGGGGTGCTTGTATGGTAATACCAGCCGTGGTACTTTCCACCACATGTTCATAAGAGCCGGCATAACGGGAAACATCCGTCGACGTGCCGCCCATATCGAACCCAATAAGAGGCAGATTCGTTTCCCTGGATCCTGTGATAGCATAACCAACTACACCGCCAGCTGGTCCGGATAGAATAGCTCTCGAGGCTCTAAATTTATTGATTAGTGTTAAACCACCATCCGATTGCATGAATAGAACTTCGACACCAGCCAATTCATTATCAAAACCAGATTTGAAACTAAAATAAAAGATTTATTTACACATGATACCCAACAAGTTTATGCAATTTATATTACCTATTTAAGTAACGATCCACATGTGGAGTTAGATAAGCTTCGGCGCAGGCTGTATAACCTCTGGGCACTAGCCTAAACATAGGCATAGCCTGGTGGGATAGGGTAATGTAGGCAAATCCCAGTTCTTGAGCTATAGCTCCAATTTTAAGCTCATGCTCGGGGCAAGAGTAATTGTGAGCTAAAACAACAGCCACTGAGGTGATGCCTTGCTCTTTGACTTTTTGCAAAGATACACGTACGGCAGTTTCATTCACCGGTACCATTTCTAGATACCGCGAACCACCAGCGCCCTCCAGAGTACGCCAACAGTCTTCTGAAAGAAGATAACATTTATGGTTGTTAATTTATAAAGTACCATAAACTAAATTATCTCGTGAAGTGATAATTTTGTTTGCTACGTTAGCAGCTGTGAAGTTACAAAATAAAATTAAGGTTTACAATTATTTTAAAAAAAAAACGCCATTAGAGTATTTATTCTTGGAAATGCGTAAAAAAAAAACATCCACAGACAGAAGAAAAATAGAGTTAATCTAATAGCGTTTACAAAAAAACACTAATTAATCTCTAATTAAAACATGACATCTTTAGTTAATTGCTTGAAATTTCGAACAGACTACATTTACAAGAAATCTACTACTTAAATTATACTGTTAAATAAATGTTGACTAATAAATGCATGAAAGTGAATCTGATACAATTATTATACTATAAAACCTTTATCGCATTGTATTAACACTGATTTTAATTTGTCCAATTGATAACGCATTTAATGTTGCTGGGCATTCTTAATCAAATTAAGTAATTGGCCAATTTTCCCCTGTCTAAATCCAATTTTTGTTAAATACTTACTACCACTTAGTTGGCATTTTTCTTTCGGCATTTCCGGCACAATGCGACAGTCCACTTCGACCACAGTTTTATATAAATTGGAAGGTTTTCTTATGTCCAATTCAAAAATTTTCGGTCTTGCTTGATTGCCTATGTACAGCAGATCACGAAAGCCCCTATTCACCACCAAAGCGACAGGATCGCCTTTACGTTCCAGCAAAGCATTTGTGGCCACCGTCGTACCCATACGAACCCATCCTATTTTAGATGTATCAACCAAACCTGAAGCTGTAGTATCTGTACCGGTTTCCTACAAAAATAATTATCATTAACTTATCGTTATCGCTTTTGCTGATTTCATTTCAAGGTTAATTATATGTAAATACCTCTTTTAGAATCCGTCGTATTCCCTCCCGAGGCGCATCACTGTAGCGAGCAGGATCTTCGGATAATAATTTTAAGGTACGAACACGCCCATCGGGGCACATACACATAACATCGGTGAAGGTACCACCGCGATCGATGGCAAAACAATATTTACCACCTGTGGTGGTGTTAGTTGTGTGTGTGTTTAAATTTCCTCCCGACATTTTGTTTTTTATAAGCGCGATCCGTTTAGTTTCCCTTACTGAAATCGACTGATTCGGAAGAGACTTTGTCTTGTACCTGGAAACCTTTTCCTTTGGTGTGTTTTGTTGTTTGACAAAAGTTAAATTCAGATAAAAACAAAACTGTTCTATTGTTTAAATATACACAATGATAAGTCGTCATAAAACAGCTGTTATTTATGATTATTATTATTTAAGTGCTGCCAGATTAAGAGGAAATAATCTAACAGAATAACGGGACATTAACGGATACCGCTGATAGTACACAACAGGGATGATACAATTGGTAGGAAGGTACATTTCTGGAACTATTAGTTTAATAGTACTATTTACAAAAATTCGAACTGATTCCGTTGCGGAAGATTTGGGTTGTATCTAGAGTGCACAGCTGTTATTGAATCATTATTCATTACGAATTAGCAAAATTTTGATTTAATTCTGTTCACCAAAGAAGAATTGAATCGAATTTGAATTAATTCATATGAATTTGGCAAAAATGAGTTGAAATAAATTCAATTCCAACTCAGCTGAATTTGCAAAATGAAGTGCAATTCATTTCCAATTCAAATTTCATTTGAATTGAATTGATTTTGAATTAATTCAAATGAATTAGAAAAGTTAATTTCAGTTCATATTATAGAAATCAAAAATGATTTCCAATCAATCAAAGTGCACATGGTGTTTGGGAGTTTGTTTCTTCAAGTATTAGTTGTTTTGGTTTAGACATACGCTGAACGACAAAACACATGCAATTAATAATTTATGAAACCCGCCCAACAAAAAACCCTTAAGGGGCCCTTAGACCTGTGGATAAGTTGCTCGACTTCAAGTTGACGTCAACTTCGATAACTAGACATCAACTTCGATTTTGCCCTTACACCCTCAAATAAGTTGAGGCAACTTCATTTTCTTGCCAGATGTCGAAATGAAAGGTGGTGAGGGCACTGCGAAAATATCACAAATTTTACGAAAAAAAACCCTATTTTTATTTTCTTTAAATATTTATTAAAAAAACGCTACAAATCACATTTATTTAGTATATATTTTTCCGATACTGTTTAATTTATTTATTGTTTGGTTCATTTATTTACATTTTGCCGATAATGTTTCCTCATGAACGTTTCTCATCGAAATGCGTATGAAAGTTGATGCAACTTCCCCTTACACTGATGGATAAGTTGATATCAACTTCAAAAAATCAAAATCGCTTTGATTTTACATCAACTAGTTTGTACAAACCACCAACTTCACCTTATACCGCGTTTATGCTGCCACCGAAATCTTGATTGTCTAGATTTCATTCACTGGAACAGCTGATTTGTGTATGGAAAAACAGATGTTTAGGCCACGAAATCTAGATATCTCTAGATTTAGAGTGCAGTATAAACATGTGTTTACACCATGGATAAGTTGATGTCAACTTGAAGTCGCTGCAACTTATCCATAGGTCTAAGGGCCCCCTTATACATCATTCGCACTGGCATCGATTTTCTTGATTTTGGCAATTTTGTAGATTTTAAGCAGAAATCAAGATAACTTGCTTGATTTCCCATCCGTTTTGACAGACGAAAAATTGTGTATTTTTCTTATTTCGCTGAGAATCAGGAAAAATGCTTGATTTGCTTTATGCAACGCTGTTTTATCTCACGATCTCACACTACGCACGAATAGTACGTTTGTTTACAACCATTTCAATCAAGGCGCATTGATGTGGTGGTACTACTAACATAGCCGAGCTTTTTACTTTTGTCATTTGTTAGATATTTGTTGTTTCTCAAACGTATATTTTTTATACTTTTTTGTTTTCTTTTATTTTTGGAATACATTTGTGCCGAATTTTATATCAAAATGGTTATTATTGTAGGCTTGGCGTGTTTGTTGTCGTAGTAACACTACCTCGTCAATGGGCTTTGACTTTCAATCAAATCAGGACAAATCTCAATGCGAACACTTCGGTTTTTGTTAGGACATTTGATACGAAATCGGAAAAATATTTTGCAGTGCATATGAGCTGTTAAAGTTAAAACGTGATTGCCAAATTTAAATAGACTTAACGAACGAGTAACATGAATACGTACAAGAAATGGTCGCTAAACTAATGTATTGGAAGTGCTACATGTGCAATTTAATTTAAAACAAAAAATTCCTACGGCCTCCATTAAATTTTTAATAAAAATATTAAATTATTTAGAAAATTAAATTTTTTATAGTTTTCACAATGAAATAACGGTGAAACAACGTTTTATATTCAAAACTAATGGGAAGATAACACGCTTTTACATGCGGCGTTTTCACTTTGAGGCGGATTTAAAATGTAAAAAAAAAGATTTTTACACAGTTTTGCTTTTATATTATCCAGCGATGTTATTCGAATAGGAATCAACGAAAAAACCAAGGGGTACCGATGAGACAGCTGTTCAAGTTAGTACTTGGAGAACAAATAGAGAATGTGCTATCAAAGAAGACTCGTTGATAGGGACTGGGTTGCGGGGTGTGATTTTCAAACTTCTGCCGCCGAGTGTCAAGCCAGAAATACAAAACACATCAACTGGGAGTAAATTTTGCCATCTAAATCGATTAAAAAAAGGGATATTCAGTGAAAAAAATCAAAATGTAATGAAGTGTTAGAGTAAAGATATTTGTGTAGATCCCAATTAACACGAACATTTTTAAAATTAAAGATTGCTCTCATTCTCTATATGTTTTCCTCGTAGGTCTCGGAACTCGTTAGTCAAATCAACTAGTGCACACTCTTAAAGTATTACTCGGTGGAAAAAACACTTTTCCAAAAATGTCGCTTACAACGTTATTCGCGAGAAGGCTTCAATTATGGAATAAGTTGGAAGTGTGATAACGACTTTTATTTCTTAAATAATCCGTATTCACGCATCGTAAAAAGTTTACAATTTTGAACTTTGAAAGAGAAATATACAAGTAAAGGCGTTTCCGCAACTGAGACAAGTGCATGCTTTGATTGAGGTTTTAAAGTTATTACAAAACATTTGTCTTTCTTTACTAGCGTATTGTGTATTTCTACCAACTTTTCACTATTGCACCACATGAAAAAATAGTCACACCCCGTTTTTCGTGCGGGAAATTCCTTTTGCAACATCCGCCACTGGCAACCCTTTATCATTTTTTTTATATTGTATTATTGTAGTAATAATTGGTTTGGTATTGGGCTTCCTCGGTCGGCCTATCCGTTCTTGTGCAACAACTGGCTCCAAAATTACATTCTTGAAGAAAATGTTTGTTTGACAATAAACTGTCAAAATACCGAACTTTGATATGTTTCAACATAAAGGGACTGTTACACAGTAATGATACAATAAGCTTGTTTTTTTAATTCCTGCTAAACTAATTATTCGACGACTTTGTATGGGGAGCCGCTTAAAATCGCTTAATATCGCTTAGCTCCCCATACAAAGTGGTCGAAGAATTAGTTTAGCAGGGAATAAAAAAACAGGCTCAGTGTATCACAAAACTAAGTATATACTTTGTAATTTGCACGAGTATCACATTTTTTCGTAGTTTGCTTATGTTATACTCCTATTTCTATGGTAGTTGTTAACACTTGCTACTATATTCGTTACAAAAACTAAAATTTCAACCGTTTAATACATAGTTGAAATTTGAGGTTGTGTTATAGGATCAGCTGATCGCAGTTTTTTTGATAGCGTTGTACAGAGTTATGTCAAATTTTATGTTATTTAGTAAGTAAGTTTATTTAGTAAATAAATAACAGATTACAAGAAATTCGATATAAATCCAGTTTGTCCACATACTAATTTTGCTAATTAAATGAAAAGTTGTTTTGTACAATTAAAGAAAGAAAGAAAAAAATAGAAAAATCAACTGAGTTTGACAGAACTCTGTATTACTAATGCATACACAATCCTCCTGCTATCGCCTGATTAATTTCATCATGGTTAAATATGATGCCAAAGACGAATGATGCCAATTTGTGGTCACAAAAGTATGTATGCGGTGAATGATTATCATTTCATTAATTGACTTTAATAAAGAAAGTTTCTTTTTTTGTGGATTTAAATTAATGTATACAAGCTAAAAATTGGGAAAAAAAGTCTGAGTAATTAAAGTCTGAGTAGTTAAAAGAAAAGATCCCAATTAACACACAAGTTGTTAAAATTGAAGACTTCTCTCCTTCACTATATGTTTTCCAAGTACTCCACGGACAAAGACGATCTAGAATTAGACGACCAGAAGATGTGCACAATTTGGCAACCCTGGTAAAAGAGAACCAAAAAGTGCTATAAACTCAAAGGCATTTCTCTCACGCGTCATGTCCTGATTATTTCTCCTGAAAACGAGTGAAACCCTAGTACTTCTCTACTCTCTCTCTTACTTTCAATACACGAGCTGCTTTTTGATAGTGTTATTGTATATAACTATACAAATTCCAACCATGTTGAAGTAAAATTAGATAAACTATGCAAAAAGTATGAAATAAGCAAGATATGACTCGAGAGAGAAATGAGTTTGAGGAACTCCTCCTTGGTTCTCTTTTACCAGGGTTGCCAAGTTGCGCACATCTTCTGGTCGTCTAATTTTAAATAGTCTTTGTTGCTACTATCAACCAGTGTTGCCACACGCCATCAATAGAATTATGCTAAATGACCAAAAATTTTGTGCAAAATGGAAAGAAATTATGCTAAAAACACCAAAAAAAAAATGTGCAATGCAAAAAATATATGCTAAAATTATAGAAAAAATGTCTATTCAAATATACTAATTAATACATATACTAATCAAACTGTTACTTGCAGTGTTTTTAAGTATGGTTTTTTTATTCTCAAATTCATATAAGATTTATAAAACAAAAAAATGTGTAATCATTAAAATAAAAAAACAGTTGTTTCAAAAATTTTATTTTTCAAAGACAAAAGTTCCGATTGTTTATCAGAATTTTCTTATGTGTGACTTTTAATACCCTTTAAATTTTTGTTTTGTATTTCGTAGGTACACATGCCAGTAGTCAGTACAGAAATTTTAATCTGGGTTTTAATTTTGGTTTGTGCTCTTCACATTTAATATTTGAAACACAAATAATTTTTTTTAAATAAAATTGTATATATTCACGTTTTCGCATTAATGAAAACCTAAATTGCATTACATTTTATTTTTTGACACAAGGGTACCTCAAGCTACAGTTTTCTTTGATTATCCTAAAAAATTAATTCTATATTTTTTTGTAAGTATAATAGGGTTTTCTTGGTTTCCGGTCCGAGAAAAACAGCTGTTGCAGACTATAGGTTTGTTCGAGAACTTTTCCAGCAAAAAATAGCAAGCAAAATCTATCTGGAGAGTAAGAATGATTTTACTCTCTCAATAACAAATAGCACAAAAAGTACGCGAACGACATCCAGCAAAAACTAGCAAGAAATAAGAACTTTGTATGTAAACAGCTGATATGCAATGTAAACATTGGAAGAACCAACAAACGCAATTCGAACAAAACATTCCAAATCACCAAAACTGTTTTCTTTTTCAACAGAAATACTTAAAGATTTATAACAAAACATTCAAAAATCACATTTTCTCTTAAAAACTAAAATTCCAATGATAAATTTATTATTTAATATTCTTTCTACGTCCTAATTTTGTTTGTTTACTTAAAACAGCTGTTATGTTTGGCTTGCTAATTCGTGCTGGCAAAAATTTTCCCAGCACAAACCATCAACTTCTCCATCATTGAACTGAGAGTTATCGAACACTTTCCAGCAAAAAATAGTGATAATTAGTGCTAATTATCACGTTCTCGAACAAACCTTATGTATAATACCCTATGAGCCAATGTTAACATTATAGAGTAATATACATAGTCTGCAACAGCTGTTTTTGTAAGACCGGAAACCGAGAAAAGTCACTGGAAAAGTTGGGGCAAGAGTTGTACAGACTTGGCAACCTATGCAGAATGAGACAAATCTGTATTTTAATAAATTTGTGTTTTAATTGCAAACTCTAATAACAATGTTAATCTAACACATCATTACATTTTGTTACTCACATGTTTAAACGACTATACCTGATAGATAATTCTAAAATGATCAATATGTATAACATTTATCGCGCGTTGTTGTGACCAATTTAATTCCAATTTTGTATTCAATCGGAAATCTAAATCTATCCTTCAAATTTAGAGATACGTAGTCTTCCATTAAATTAAATAATTTTGTTGTAACTTTTTGCTGCCATTTCTTGAAATTGAACATGTGGCAACATTGTCATTGCTGAAGTCGGAATTTAAGTGAGAAATTGAAATGCCACTTAATATCGCTTAGCTGTCCTGTACAAATTAAGCTATAATTAACTTTAGCGGAGTAAAAAAAACACACTTATTGTTATGTTATGACCCCATTATAAACAACATGCTCAAAAATTTGTTGATGGAAAATTGTGCAATATCTAAAACAATATGCTGAAAAAAATTAAATTTTAGGAATACATATTTCTGAAAAATGTGAAAATTATGCTAAAAAGCATTTAGCATTATGTTTAAAAAAAATTATGCTAAATCCAAAAAAATTATGCTAAAAAGCATTAATTATGCTGAACTGGCAACACTGCTGCGGACAAATGTTCATTTTGTTTTGGTTAGAGAAAACCCCCGCTCACACAAATGACGAAAGTAGACATAAACAAACAAAAAGTGGTCAAACAAACAAATAACAAACAGTTTTCTCCTGTTTCGTAAATTTTACGAACACTTATAGCAGTAGCAGAATCAGCAAAGTAAAAGTCAGACGGGCAAATATTTTGTACAAAATTGTTGAAAATTTAACAAATTGGTTAGTTACGACGTTTGTCTAGTGGGTAAAATATTTGCCACAAACGTTTGTACAAATGAATTTGTGGGCGTTTGTAAGCAAACGATTTCGGCAAATGTTTTCACAGTGTGAACATTGTGTGGCAACACATTTACAAATGGTTATCAAATTTGTTAGGTTTGTTCTTGCAAAACAAATGTACGAACAAACAAAATTTGCTTAAATTCTTTAACTGAAGTTGTTTTCAAATTTATTTTGTTTTCAATTTAGATGGATCACGACTACAGTTCTGATGAAGGAGAACCAGTGGCAAAGGCGTCTCGCACTAGGCCAAAAATTTCGAAGCCAATGTGCGACGAGGACATCACAAAATTAATAACCATGGTAGAGTCTAATCCATGTATTTGGAATGCAGGCTATCGAGAATATTCCAACAAAATATCTAGGAAAAACGCATGGACCACAATTTGTCAACAGTTTAAAGGTCGGTATGATGAAAACGATCTGCGTGCAAAGTGGTCGAATCTACGTATCCAATATCGTATCAATGCTACGAAGCGCAAAGGCAAGTCTGGACATGTAGCAGAAAGAAGCCCTGTATGGCGACATTTTGCAGCATTGCATTTTATTGGTCATTCCGAAGGCTCACAAAAGCAAAAAAAGGTTACAAATCTGAAGCTCGAGGACAGTATTGATTCAGACAATGACAACATCCCCGAATCGACCAAGTACCATACGAATAGATATTGTCGGACTGGTCATGTGACAACGGAAAATACTGCTACGGCTATCATGGATACAATGAGGGATGCTGTAAATGCGATTAATCGCAACAACGATGTAAGCGATGCAAACATGGCGTTTTGCAAATACATCTACGCGGAATTAAAACAGATGCCCCAGGGCCAAGCCACTCTCTTACGTAAAAGGATGATGGAACTGCTGATAACAACTGATACATTAAACGATTATATATAAAATGCACACTCATACATAAGTATGGTACTGTACGTAAATGCATCATTACTCTGCGTCAGTTGATGCAGATACTTGTTTGATGTGCAATTTGTTGCGGTAATGAACGCTACAATGGAATATTTAATTTAATATGTTTAATTTAATATGCGATTTGGACGACAACCCCAATGAAATAAAAGCCAATTGGCCTTTAAACCAAATAAGATACAAAATTATTTTATAAAAAAATAAATAAAATTAAAGAAATTAAAAAATAAACAAAGTTTGAGCTTACTATTCTTCCGAGGAGTATAAAACCACCCAAATTAATAAAAAATATTAATTTTGGATTATTAATAATGTTTATTATTAATATTTATGTACATTAAAACATATTTTTATAAAACACGTGCACACGCTTCCACGTAACGAACATTACGAACGGTTTAATACGATCAAACACATTAGCACTGTCCACGTTTTCAATAAAGAATGTATGCTAAAAATTATAATATCCAATCAAAATTATCATGAAATCGAATAAAAAATGTTAAGCTTCGTCAATGTACACTTTTTCAGTAAACAAAGTATGTCAAGGTATATGAAGTTGAATTAGAGACGAACACAAATTTCTCATCTTCGAATCTGTATATACCCTCTATATACAAAGTATGAGAAGTATCCGGGAAAAGTTCTATTGGGTCGATGATAGGCAATTTACAAGTTTTTACTGGAGAAACTTTTGCCAGAAGAATTTGCAAGTACGGACATCTGCTTTAAAACACACCAATTGTTACAATTTATCAGTACAGACAACAGTTGATTTTGGACAGCTGATTGAGTGGCACTTTACCAATCTTAAGCTCCCTGGAGACGTTCAAATAATTCCATCAACGCTTTGAATGTGTGCGTGTACTCGGCTTTCATCGGCTACACATACGCGTTGTCGGCTCTGATTGATGAAAATCAAAAAAATTTGATATTCTAATTTGATGGCGTTTCATTTGATGGTCGCCACTTAGCTATGCTTGTCAATCAAATGCTCATTTGAATTTTGACAGCCGACATGGACAAGTGCGCGGATGAAAAAAAATTTATTTTACAGTTTATTGAACATTACCAATGCTTACAGGCAGATTTCATGCGTAAACCTTTTTCGCTGTTTATACCAATTTGTCATCCACTCTTTTTCATGGTCTTTTTCTTTTTTTTTTAATAATATTGCTGTACACGCCAACAAAAGTAAATCATCATCCGGCGACGACATAGTAAACAAACACAATGAACTCAGAATACAAAGTGATGCTTGACGTAATTATTTGCGGGCAAGACACGACCCTGCAGTTTTAAAAGTAGCTAGTGGCTCTCTGTAGTCAGTTATTTCGTTAGCGAAAAGCCTGACTAACTACTTGAGTGGCTACAGGTAATGCTAGAGTTCGCCTTTTGATTATTATAAGTATGAAAACAAGGGGAAAAAACAATGCACTGCACCGTTATCCGGTTGTGATTTGTTGGTTGCTTGGTTATTTTTTTTGTCAGTTGCTTTTAAATCTTCGTAGAAGTATCATCGTGACAGCGTACGCGGGTTAGAAGTATAAAAAAACCAACCCGTGACTATAAAATCTTTATATATGACCACGCCCCTTTGTCCAATGCTGCCCATATTTTGATAGTTAATTTTGGTCGTCGCCATTAGTTTGCCTGCGAAGTTTCAGAGTAATTGGATCACGGGAAAAGGGTTACAAATCAATAGCAAGTTTTTTCGGTGCGCAGACAGGAGAAGTTAATATAAAGAATTTAAAAAACCAACCCAGCGATTTGATCACGGGAAAAGGGTTAAAAATCAATCCAAAGTTTTTGCGGTATGCTTGCACAGACAGGTGAAGTTAATATAAAGAATTTAAAAAGTGAATTTTAATATTTAGAACGGTAAAACAAATGAAACGCTTAAGAAAGAAAAGGAGCAAATTGTGCATAAGTTTGAAAATGTAGAAAAAGAATGTGATGAAGACAATGAAAAAGATTTGTTCATAACATTTGGTACGGCGAATTCATCAAGCGTATTGTACTAGTCAAGTAGTTAGTACAATGTTGTTAGATATTTCGTCAATTCCATGTAACTAGCGATCCGCATGGTACATGGTAGTGCAGAGGGTAGCCACTGACTACCGTCAATGACATCCCCATGTTAAATTCGTAAGTGCAAAGCATTGCTGGTAGTCTGGCGGGTAGTTAATGGTAATTATTGAGTTAGGAAAATAACTAAAAATTCGTTAGCTACGTCGACTGCAGGGGAGCGCTCCACACTAATACATATGCACTGCTTGATGGAATTATTTGATCGTCTCCAGGGCGCTTTATAGCCTGATTCTCTATCTCGTACGAAAAGCTAAGCGATCGAAAATTTGATTCAAATTGGGGTTCTCTATGTCGAAATTTTCATTCGCCTGGCTATCACCCTTATTATGATGTCGTATTCCCGTCGAATGTTTGTCGTTTATTAAATATGGCATTAAAAAAAAAAAAAAATGGTTCCCATTACATCCCATGAAGGGACCGGGGAGAACGTCTCACAATCACTGAGCTGTGCGCTTTCCAGTTTTCACTCACTGATTGGGACCTACAGTTTTACACCGATTCCGAACGGTATTTTGAGAAGCTTTATCATGGCTATATACTCGATAGTGTCGCCGCCACTATGCGAGGTGACCGCCGCCGAAAGAAATTTTTTTTTTTGAAGGTGGTCAGAGCAGTGTTCGAACCCAGGATCTCATGTACAAGAGCCGCGCACACTAACCATTGCACCACCGACGGCCACCGATGTCGAAATTCGACTCTGTCGTAGATCTATTACAATTTTGGTACTGTGTATGTCTTTTATGACTGTGAAATTCGAGGAAAACTGTCTTAGTGAATTTGACAACGTCAAAAAATATAAAAAAAAAATCGGAAAAGAGCGCAAAATTTGAAAACAAAAAATTTATAATATCAAAATGTAAGTTCAATTATTAGCTTTATATCAGACATATAATAAAAAAAAATAGTTTAATACATATGTATTTAAGGATGAAAAAAACTACACCCAAATAATTTGAAACTCTTGTCAACGTTATGATGCAAAATGAACATTGGCAAAGGGATACCATAAAAACACGGAGATCACAAATTAAAGAAAAATGGAAAGATCTGAAACGAAAGCTCAATACTATTGACCCCTCTTGTAGGACAAAGTTGTGCAAGGCCTACATTGAAATCATTCCCAGCACCCCTTTGATAACTTCCTTCAGCAATGATATTCGCATTGTTGCTGCTAGTCGTAATGTCTTACTTACTTACATTGACCTCAACGATTCTGAAAGTTTACGTGATATTGTTCTTAGCACGTACCGGAAAGCGCCCCTTGTTCAATCTAAAGTTGGTCATAAATCCGAAGAAGAACTATAACATTTTAATTCTCAGATGAAGGCTCAATAAACTTACTTACATTCAACTTGCTAGGGTAAATATGTTAGACCGAAACCATAATTGTTTCGGATAATTTATGAGTTATCTGTCCTGGCATTCGTGTTCTTCATTAGAAGATGAGAAATGAGTCCCACTTAGCATTTTTTGATGTGTTAACATCTATACGCGCGCCTCTAGGGCAGTAAACTATAAATTTAATACATACGCAAGTGTTAGGTTTGTAAGAGTAAATCATCGTTTGTTTGTTCGTTGCTTGGCTGTCGGTATTGAAAGTGATTATTGGGCGATTTTCATATAATTTTCCCACCCGATTTTCTCCGGAAATTCATAGCCGATTTTATTAATTTTTGGATTAAACAGCTAGTGCGGGTTTCGACGAAGAGTTTAGGCCAAAAATTAAGGCGATCCGATATCGGCGAGCCGAGATTTAAGTGTTTTAATTTGGAGTATTAATTTGGAGTAATATTAAAAATGTGTTTTTTGTTGATCTTCGGTTTTGTCTTATCATCGTTTGTTTGTTCGTTGCTTGGCAGTCGGTATTGAAAGTGATTATTGGGCGATTTTCATATAATTTTCCCACGCGATTTTCTCCGGAAATTCATAGCCGATTTTATTAATTTTTGGATTAAAAAGCTAGTGCGGGTTTCGACGAAGAGTTTAGGCCAAAAATTAAGGCGATCCGATATCGGCGAGCCGAGATTCAAGTGTTTTAATTTGGGGTAATAATTTGGAGTAATATTAAAAAAGTATTTTATGTTGATCTTCGGTTATATCGTACGAATATAACAATGTATGCATGTATGGATGTACAAGTGTCTGTTGCTTTGCATTCTTTGACTTTTGTGGGAATAAAACAAAAAGTATTGAGCAAGAAAATAATGACACATGTGCGTGCACTGGGTCTTTAAATAATTTTAAGTATTAATATTATTTAACTGTAACGTCATCATATGATTGAACGCTGTTTTTTAGTTTCCAATGCAACATTTACGAATGTGTTCATAGAAATCGAACAGGTACCGTGTAGCAAAAAGGTGTTAACACATCGCCCGTGAGTTCGAACACTCATTGGATTTTTTTTTTCATTTGTTTTAAAATTTACTAAAGAAAAACACGACCGCGATTACAAAAACGTTTTAACTTTGATTTTTTGCTATCAGTTGATCTGTTTTGGTGGCAGGGTGACACATAAATTGTAAAAATGTGCACCCACAATCTATTACAAAAACACTCACGTCGAAAGTGTTACACAATACCAATAAAATGTAAATTCGGGTTCGACGACAGTTGTCACAATTCGACTACGCCATACATAATAAGGGTGTATATGTTTGTTCCCAACTGACAGCACATTCGAAATATATAAACCAAAATTTGTACTGAAAAGTTTTGAAAAATTGTATGTTTTCGTTCCACTTGAAACGGCAATATTGTGGAACCCAAATCAACTTTCTTTCACCTAGAACACACACGAAAGGTTTCGTTCGAAATAGAGAAACAGGCTGTTAATAAAGCCCGGTATTCAGTATTTATGAAATGTTATTACAATTCCGGTCCCTAATAATTGTTTTCGTATGAAATATCGTTGGCGTAACAACCCTGTACTTGATTTTGGCTGCAAAATTTTTGCATACCTGAGTACCAAGAAGTGAATGAAGTGAGTCTAATTTTCGGTTGATGCAATTTTGTGGTTTTTCTACATGTGCTACTTCTTATGGCAACGAAAATTGAATAAAAACTCAATACCGGGCTTTACCCGAAGAAACATTTTTAGATGGTTTGGAAAAAAAAGAGATACTTAATTTGCTCTTAAACCCCGTATTCAGTTCCTGCGAAATTTTCGTAAGAAATTTTGTCATTTGTGTGTAAACGGAAAATTTTCCTGCGGAGAGTTACCACATATCTTTGAGTTACCGGTCCCACATATCTTTGAGTTCCGGTCCCAAACAATTATGAAACAATTGCTTTCGTGCGAAATAACTTTGGCGTAACCCTGTACTTGATTTTGCCTACAAAATTTTCGCAAAGAGCTAAGTACCAGGCAAATGAAAAGTGAGCGAAATTTTCGATTCATTAAAGTTTCGTTATTTATTATACAAATACTTCTTATGGCAACGGAAATTTCTTAAAAACTGAATACCGGACTTAAACGGAAAATTTTGTTAGAGCACTCAACATCGCACCCCTCTCTTCAAACTACCTAACTGCCACTTACATATCTCTGATTTGCCTTGCAAATATTTCAGAAATAATTCTTTTAATACTATAATACTTTTGTTTACTAAAATAATCGAAATGACAAAATTCCGTTCCCAAACAATTGGTTTCGTAGGAAATAACTTTGGCGTAACAATCCTGTACTTGATTCTGCCTACGAACCAAATGAAAAGTGAGCGAAATTTTCGGTTCATAAAATTTTCGTTATTTCTTTCTGATGTTGACCTTTTATATTATCTGTTTAATTAGTTTAGCTTGAGGTCATAAAATGAAAATACCAGCGGGTTCGACAGTTTTTATTCAAGATTTATTAAATTTTTCCCAATACTTCGATTGGCATCGCTAATCAAAAAAATAATTACATGTATTATTATTTCTTTCTTATACACGTACTTCTTATGGCAACGAAAATTTCATAAAAACTAAAATGTTGCTCTCTTTTACAACTCTTTACGATGGCATGGGATCCCGCGGTAACGTAAACGACAAATCTAGTTAAGTCATCATGTAAGAAAGCAAAGCATTAAATAAGCAAGCGTTAATTATATATTCGAGGAATAAGAAAACTTAAACATATTTTTTTTATATTAGGTAGGTTACTTTATTATTTCTAAATATGCTTGTACTGAAAACTCAGTTCACCTTCTCTTACAAAGTAATCGGCGAATTCATTTCTTATCTCATTCGTATCATTACCCACATAGGATCGATGCGCGTCAAGGCCAAAGAATGTATTTCCTTTTCTGTTGTCTCTCCACTCGCCAGGAATTATTGTCCCATCAAAAGCTTCTCGGTCAACTAAATTGGGCGTCATATAATTTGATTTCCTCATAATCAAGAAATTGTGAAGAGCACAACATGCCGCAGTTAACACCCTTGTTTTCTCTGGATTTAATGCAATCGGTTTACGCATTACACGGAATCGTACTAATAGAATGCCGAAAGCATTCTCTATCACTCGGCGAGCTCTTGCAATACGATAATTGAATATCCTTTCAATGCCAGATAAATTTGATTGCGTAAAAGGTGTGAGCAGTCTGTTATTTATTGCGAAGGCATCATCGCCAACCATCATATAGGGCACTGCAATGTCGCGTTGTGGAAGCGGTGCGGCCTGTGGCAAGTTCAACTGGTCTCCAACTACGCCCTCGCATAACGAAGTATTCTGAAAAACTCCTCCATCGGAAATACAACCATTTGACCCAACATCTATGTATAAAAACTTATACATTGCATCAGCCACGCCCGTTAACACGATGCTATGGGACCCTAAAACAAATTAACACCATTAATAATATACACCAATACTGAGTATACAAATTTCAGTCGGGTGTATCGACATTAATATACCCATTAATATATCTATATATATTAATATATACATTAATATATTGTGTGGGGAGGGAAGAGGAAAGGGTTGGAAATAACGAATGTGGGTCAGACATAGTTCGTGTTAATTCATCGTATGAACAAACATATGTACCAAAAGTTACATTAAATTTACCAAAACGCCCTTAATGCACCGGGAGTTTATACATTGTACCAGAAATTTAATAAAATTCTTGTATTTAATAAAATTATTGGACCTTGAGCCGAAATCATTAGGAATAGGAAGGTCGAAAAACAACATCTACAGATTTAATAAAATTTAAATTTCCAATGTAGAATCTCTATTTACATAATCCAATACAATGCACTGCATTTATAGGGGGCATCCCCAAGTGGTGGTCAAAATAAAATATACTGAGAACTTAATGACTGATTCTATTCGTTACATCCATATGGGAGGCGGTATAAAAAATACAGCAGACAGTTGTCCGAGGCCTTCGGCCACGGACTGTCCCTGCAGGCTGTGTCAGAGACACGGCCATTAAGTTTAACGTAGAATACGCCATCCGATAAGACAGAAAACATATATAACAATAAATTCATTTGCTTATATTATTTATCATTTACTGTTATATATGTTTTCTGTCTTATCGGATGGCGTATTCTACGTTAAACTTAATGGCCGTGTCTCTGACACAGTCTGCAGAGACAGTCCGTGGCCGAAGGCCTCGGACAACTGTCTGCTGTAATTTTTATATTTACCAACGGCATTTGATTCAAGTCCGTTTAAAAAAAAAATATTATGTTCAATTTTTTTAAACTTAATTTAATTTATGTATTTTAATTAATATTTTTATTGAAATAAGTTCTGCGAATGTTGAGAGGGCCACCCTAATATTAAAAAGGTTTACCTTATCGAGTCTTCGCATTAGCATTCGAGCGTTGTGTGAAAGCTTTACGCTTTACAATTCAAAATTAATGTTACAACAGCTTTATTGAAGCTTTCGCAAAAAAGCTTTATTACTTTAGCTTACTGTTTGTTTCACTTTTTACTAGATACATGTTGCCAAGCAACATTAGCTTGCTGTTCGTTTCACTTTTTACTAGATACATGTTCCTAAGCAATATTGAGCAACCAAAAACACTCAACCAAACACCACACATATGTTTCAGTGTATGTGTTTAAACAATTTTCATTTGAGAAATTAAAATACTAGAAATATATCAACCAATATGAAATGTATATCAAACGAAAGATAACATCTTCATTTACCTACAAAAAAAATTTTAAAAAAATTCATCTAGCCGTTTCCTCAAATTCAATGAAATAAAGATTACAACAATAACAACCTGACATGACATGACTCCTCATACCGTAAGGTAAAACGTATTCTACGTCAAAACGAAAAGTTAGCTTACCTTTATAATTATAGAAATCACTGCTAGATTTGGACGGAGCATTCATTACCACATGCTTTCCATCAATCACGCCAATGCAATTTGGGAAGTTCCACAACAAATTATAATCGTTGGCAATCTGACGCCATTCAAGTTCACTTGATGGGAACTACAAAACAAAACCTGTGTTAGCACTTACAATACTGGTTGAATACAGTTTATAATTACAATTTGTTTGGAAACTATACACAAACGAGAACCGATATAACCCACTCAACCATGCTTGGTCTATGAGATGCACATTTATCAAAATGGCTTTAAATTGGTTCGTATTAGCCAGTTGTACTTTGATTGCATGAACACATGAACAGAACAAGCCATAATCTTTTCAGATACGTTCTAAGAAGGTCGGAACGGGTTATAATGCGGCTACTTATTTTGTACATTTCTGTATACTATAAACTACAGCAATAACTGATAATACCCTGCGTTGTAGGGTACAAATACCTACTTTCATGTAATCCACTTTGAGAGCCTGGTAAATTGCAGCGCATACTTCAGGTACAATGGTGCTTATGGTGTTATGTGGTACACGAAATATGTATTGCAATGACCGATAACTATCGCCCGTGGCCAAATACCTAATAGTAATCATTAAACGATTGCTGGCTGAAATCGCGGAGCGCATTGGTGTGTCGGTTTTTGTTATAATAGGACCAACCAAACTCAACTTAAAGAAACAATATAAATACACACATTAGTGGCCACTGAAGAATAATAACTTAAAACTTACCAACTGTTCAAAATCTCCCGCTTTCATACGCAGAAAATTCTTGTAAAGTTCTGGGCTTTCGATCTGCAAATCATTAATCAGTTTGACGCAGTAGACTTCTTGATTACGTCGCCTCAGCCATGGACGCACCCAAACCCTGCGTTGTTTTATCTTCTTTTCTTGTTTAATAACATTTAAGGCATACATGGAAGCAGCACCCAAACACAAAATCATCAAATTGTTATTTTCAGAATTATCCATTTTCAACTGCACACAAAAGATTCAAAACAGAAGCGTCAATTGGTGACAGAACGAAGAAGAAAAATACAATTCTCAGTGTTGTCATTTTGGTGCTTTTTTCAAAAAAAAAACTATTATGATTTCTTGAATCTGCTCGATAACTGCTGGAAAATAAGATTGAAAGCGGGATGTTTATAAATGGTTTCTCACAACCAGTGAGCCATAGTAAAAATACCAAGTAGTCGCGGTAGATACCACAACAATTGTGGGCAAGAACAACAGGCATTTTGTTTAGGCTCTCCTCATGTCAAAGTCAACACGTGCGTACATATACCAACAAATAAATGTAAACAGAAAAGTACAAAAACAAAACCTTTGAATCTGACAGAAGCGGCCAACTAATCAAGGAGAAAAAATTGAAATCAGCTGTCTACCGAATTTACCTTCTCATTCTACCATGCAGTGAGCTGTGCGCTTTTTAGTTTTATACTCACTGATTAGGACCTACAGTTATACGCCGGTTCCGAACGGTATTTTGAGAAGCTTTTTCATGGCTAAATATTCGATAGTGTCGCCGTCACTACGCGAGGTGACCGCCGCTGAAAAAAAATGTAAGGTGGTCAAATCGAACCCCGGATCTCATGAGCAAGAGGCGCGCACACTAACCATTCCACTACCGATGTTTACCACTTTGAAATCGTTTGCAAAATCAACTTTTTACTAAATTTCAAAAAATAATAAAAGTGAAATTCTAATCGCGTAGGAAGATTCCTGATTAAACATAACATTTTATTATAACAGGTCCGCCAAATAACTTTTTTATACCCTCCACTGTAAGTGATAGAGGGTATATATCAGTTTGTCATTCTGATTGTAACATATAGAAATAAGGCCCCATAAAGTAAATATATTCTTGATCCTTATAACAACCGGAGTCGATATAGCCATGTCCGTCTGTTGAAAACATTCTCACGACTTCAATCGGCGATAACGCGGTTTGGTTTTTGGCCAGAATGTTCCACGTATTCCTGAGCAGTTTGGTATTGAAAATCAGCGAAATTGGTCCATTGGAAAAAGTTTTATGATTGGAAACGTAAAAAAACTCATAAAATTTTCACATTAATTTTTGTAGTTTTATACTAAACTACTCCTTTTGCCGTGTGGTAAATTTCCATGTTGAAAATCTTTGTTGTTCTTTATAATAGGTAAGTACTTTAGAATGTTTAGATGTATTTTCATGTGTTCATACATTTATATGAATTTTGTCACACTTCATCTGTGGCCTGATGGGTAAAGGGTTGCGCGTTGGAGTCTGAGGGTTGCTGGTTCAACTCTCTAGTCCCAGCTTGTTTTAAAAATTAAAAAATTTAAAAAAATTTTTTTTTTTTAAAAGTACATTTTCTTTAACCCTGCTGTTAGATTAGAAAAAACTTACGAATCTTAGATTGAGGGACCATTTGGTCCATACTGCAATTTTCATCCAAAATAATAATTTTATCTTATTCTTTGTAACTATTTTGGTTCAAAAATTTCTAAAGCAAGTATTTGACATATCAAAAACATCCGCTAACATATCAAAAACATCTTCTAAATATTTGACATGAATTTACATTCGCTTGGTAATGAAAAAATTTACGAATCTTAGGTTGAGGGACCATTTGGTCCATACTGGAATTTTCATCCAAAATAATAATTTTATCTTATCCTTTGTAACTATTTTGGTTCAATAATTTCTAAAGCAAGTATTTGACATATCAAAAACATCTTCTAAATATTTGACATGAATTTACATTCGCTTGGTAATGAAAAAATGTACTATTGACCAAATGGTCCTCTAACCTAAGATTCGTCATTTTGTATTTTTCTCAGTCCTGAATAAAGTTAGAAAATTTAATTTTCGCACATAACATTGTTTTATTAAAAGACCCCATTAGCAGAAAAATTTAGTCAGTATATATCACCGTTCCAAAGTTACAAGGGAAAACAGAAAAAATTTGGACCAAATGGTCCTAATCTAACAGCAGGGTTAAAAAGGTCCTTTTTAAAATTTTAATATTTTGCTGTTTAACACTAAGGTGGAGGGTATCAAAGATTCGGCACAGCCGAATTTAACACTTTTACTTGTTTTTTTTTGAAAATGCTATAAAAAAAACTACTGAATATTTTCTCAAATTTCTTTTTCTATTTGAAAGTACAATACCTCCGGTTAATAATGGAAAATAATTTCATTCAAATTGCTGCCTCGGCTGGCCATGCAGTAGCCTACACGATCGGTCCAATTTTTAAGCACATTATCGATTGTGTACAACTGTATTTCACCAATGGCTTCACGAATATTGTCCTTTAAAGCGTCAATTGTCTCTGGCTTATCGGCATAACACTTACATTTGAGGGCACCCCACAAATAATAGTCCAACGGTGTCAAATCGCAGCTCCGAGGTGGCCAAACGACATCAGCTCTGCGGCTGATAATGCGATCTTCAAAAACAGGGCGCAAAACATCGAGTGTAGCTTCGGCTGTGTGGCACGTAACGCCGTCCTGCTGAAACCAAATGTTGCCAATATCTTCCTCTTCAAATTTGTGAACAAAAATTCGTTCAACATGGCCCGATAACGATCGCCATTGACTGTAACGGCCACTCCTTGCTCATTTTCTAAGAAAAATGGCCCAATTATGCCTCTGGACCAAAATCCGCACCAAACAGTGACTCGTTTTGGGTGCATCGGCTTTTCAATGTATGCGTGCGGGTTTTCTGTGCCAAAAGGCGACAATTTTGCATGTTTACATAACCGCCAAGATCAAAATGAGCTTCATCTGAAAAGATGATTTTTTTTGGCAAAATCGGCATGTTCTGTAAGTCGATCACAGGCCCACTTAGCGAACCGAAAACGCAATATTTCCCAACGTTCAAGCGTATACACAACCATATTCGTTCAGCGGAAGGATAAAACTAATTATCTGTCAAATCAGACATGAGCTAAGTGTTTCCATTCACGAAATATGCACTAGTTGAAAAAAAAAAACGTTAGATGGCGGACCCTTTATTTAATTTTAATTTCCATTTAAAGCCCGGAATTTAAAGCCCAGTATAAAAATAACGAAAATTTCATGCTCACTTTTCATTTACCTGGTACTCAGCTCCTTGCGAAAATTTCGTAAGCAAAATCAATCACAAGGTTATTACGCCAAAGTATTTCGTACGAAAACAATTATTGGATAAAGTAATACCACATGAGTTAAAAATGAAATGGGAGTGTGAAGAGGAATTATTATTTAATTATTTGTAAGGTAAATCAAAGATAGGTGGAAACTCTCCGCAACAAAATTTTCCGTTTAGAGATAAATTGCAAAATTTCTTACGAAAATTTCGCAAGCACTGAAAACGGGGCTTAACAATTGCCAATACGCAATGCATTCAAATAATGGAATTCCTAGTTAGTGCCTATTACATGTATCAAATGTTACGCTCAAATATACCTATTTTGCTTTTTGACTTGTTTTGGCCAGGACGTTAGCCAAATTGGTTTGGTGACTTTTTCCTTCTTGGTAAATTATTGGTGCTTTTATCGTACAAGAGTTGACGACACTGTTTTCATTTGTGACACCCAGTACTCGGTTGTAACTGAAATTCGGTTAAGAATTACACCAAAATATCCAGTTTGGGTCCAATAAAAATATTAGTGGTCTTCATGAAAGCTCGAAAGAACCTCGTAAACTCGAAAACATCGTAAACTTGCACAGCAAACGTCAAAACAAACAATTTTCCCATACAAAGCGACTTGCACAAAAGTGGAAAGGCAAAATTTGCTGACCAAACCTGGAAAAAGAAACATGAAAACTTTTGACATTTCAATGTCAATATTTTTGTATTGAAAAAAAGAGAGGGTTTTTGATTTATGTGAAAAAAATAAAATAATGGAATAGGTAAAGCATATACTTTTAATTTTACTTTGTTTATTTGCTTTATCAGCCTTTTTTTGGACAATTGCTGCATAGATACACTGAGCAACTTTATTTGGTGCCTCATGAAACGCTTCGGGGCAAACTTACGCTGAGCAAAAGTTCTAGGTTTTCTTGTTTGCATGAATACCACTATTATTTTTTAAGCTCTCGAAAAATTAGTTCAGCGGGCAATAATAAACACACATCTATTATTATAAGCGATAAAGGCGTGTCTTATCCCCTGCTAAATTAATTTTACGACCACTGTTCAGCGAGTGATTGCAGATAGCGTTTTTAAGTCGCTTCCCGTGCAAATTGAAGGACAAATTAGCTTAACGGGACATAGAAATACGCTGCATGTCAAATAAGATAATTGGCTATTACATTAGTGGAGCAGTTTCACGCGTTCGGTCTTGTGTAAAATGAAATGAAAGTGAGTGAGATGAAAAAAATTTTGTTATACATATACATATCTACATAAAAAAAATTAAAACTACTCCGACTTCGATGGTTTTTCAGAAATAGAATAGCATATCGAGACGAAGAAGATTATAGGTAAACGTTAGCAAATTAAAATTCCCCAGGAGACTAGGCGCAGTAGTTTTGAATTTCTTGCGAATACCCGAACTTAAGCCCTGTATTCAGTTCCTGCGAAATTTTCGTAAGACATTTTGTCAATTATTTACGGAATTTACAACCAATCTTTGATTTAACTTGCAAATATTTCATAAATAATGCCTCTTTGGACTCCTTTTATCCAACAATTAAACCTGGTATTCAGTTTTTATGCAATTTTCGTTGCCTTAAACCGAAAATTTCGTTCAGTTTTCATTTGCCTAGTACTCAGTTCTTTACGAAAATTTGGTAAGCAAAATCAATTACAGGGTTGTTACACCAATGTTATTTCGTACGAAAACAATTGTTTGAAAGTTGTTTTTTCGCAAGAACTGTATAAAGCCTGCTATTTAGTTCTTATGGAATTTTCGTTGCCATAAGAAGCACGTTTATACAAAATAACGAAAATTTCATGGAGCGAAAATTTCGCTCACTTTTCATTTGCCTGGTACTCAGCTCCGTGCTAAAATTTCGTAAGTAAAATCAATTACAGGGTTGTTATGCCAAAGTTATTTTGTATGAAAACATTTGTTTGATAATTGTTTGGGAACGGAATTTTGACATTTTGATAATTTTAACGCCTAAAAGCAACGCGACATGGTTTAAAAATAAAATGGAGGGCGTAGAGGAATTATAAATGATAAATTTTCAAGGTAAATCAAGCAAGTGGTATCCGCAAGAAAATTTTCCGTTTAAGCCCGGTATTCAGTTTTTATGAAATTTTCGTTGCCATAAGAAGTACGTGTAAAAAAATGACGAAAATTTCGCTCACATTTCATTTGCTTGGTACTCAGTTCTTTGTGAAAATGTCGTAGCCAAAATAAGTACAGGGTTGTTACGCTAAAATTATTTCGTACGAAAACAATTGTTTGATAATTGTTTGGAACCGGAATTTTGACATTTCGATTATTTTAGTAAACAAAAGTAATACCACATGCGTTAAAAATAATATGGAGTGCAAAAATTAATTATTAAAAATGACAAAATTTCTCAAACAATAGTGTTTATACTTCGGCGTAACTACCCCGTAATTGATTTTGCCTACGAAATTTTTGTCGAGATGAGTACAAAGCACAAGTTGTTAAAAAAGTGGTAAAATTTTGCAAACTATGATTAGTACGATATCCGATGTAAGACGGAGAAATTGAATAAATTTTTTCGATAAATTGTTTAGTTATCGAGATATTGGGGACTGAAATATAGAAAAATCAATGTTTTTTATAATAACGGTTGTAAAGAAACGGATAACTACGCAGAAACCGCTGCTAGACCCACCCTAGGGAAAAAAATCTCAAGCTTTATTACACAAAAGACTATTCAGAGGCCGGTCTTGCTCTAGAGAAGAATAACCGGACACAGAATTCTTTATGAAACAAACAAAATTCTGTGGCAGAATTGGTAACCCAGTATTATGTCGAGTAAAATGGTAATCTTAAACTTTTATCGACGGCGGTCACATGGCTTAGTGACGGTGACACAATCGAGTAATTACGCATGAAAAAGCTTTCGAAAAAAATCTTTCGGAATCGGTGGAAAATTTATGCGTGTAACTCGAACCTCTGCTTAATTCCTTCATGGGATGTAATGGGAAATTTCTTATTTATTTAAAAACAAAGTGATCGACTTTTTACAACTTCAACCCGATATTTCGATAACTAAGCGAGTTATCGATCATTTATATTTATTTTTTTGCTACGTTTGATTTGTTTCTAATATATATGTATGTTAATACAACAAAAGTTATGTATATTCCTTACCATCTTCTGCTTTTAATTGAATTTATTATTTTATTTACTATAAAAACGTTTGACAAGACGATATTAAGTTTGTTATTTCAAATTTCAATTTATTATTACAAGAACTTTAAACCACAAACATTATCGCATCAACTACTGAAGACCGTTATTTGCCCCGGAACCTCCTGACGTTTGACGTATTTTAAAATCCTCACTATAGTGGCTGGGGTTACACCCTGGATTCGACTTGCAGCCGCTATAGTCTGTGGCTGAATCATAGTCAACTTTTGCCTCTCTTCGTTCGATAAACTTAAAGTTTTCGAGAAATAATCTATATCTTTGGGTATAAGCAGGTTTTCTTCTCGTCTTACTTCATTGACATCTTCTGCCTGTTCCTTCACAAAGTGGTCATACAAAGCTTCAATTTTAACTCTTTCCGCTATGGAACGCTTGCCCACAAAACTTTTAAATTCTTCAGGCATTAGCTGTGTGAGCTTCTCTAATGTTATGTTATCTGCCGGAATACCCAACATTTCGAATGCAGTTTTTTCTACTGAGGTTTTGGCTGTTGTTAATCCCAACGACGAACGCCAATAGTTTGAGTGTTTCTTTAAAGATTTTAGGAAGCTCTTAGCATTGTCTAGTTGTTGCTTGGTGTTACTGAAATGTTTATACTGTTCTTGGGAAATTAAACCGAATTTGTAGCCTTTTTCAGTTAATCTCAGGTCAGCATTGTCGGGTCTCAGCGTTAAACGAAACTCGGCGCGACTGGTAAACATGCGATAAGGTTCATTTGTACCCAGTGTTGTAAGATCATCTATGAGTACTCCTATATAACCCTCAGTTCTGCTTATTGTCATTTGTTCTGCAGCTTCATTGTCTTTTTTCTGGTGGATAGTTTTTGCTGCCGCATTGGCACCTGCTATTATACCTTGGGCTGCAGCCTCTTCGTATCCCGTAGTGCCATTAATTTGACCGGAAAAGTAAAGATTTCCTACGCGCTTTGTCTCCAAAGTAGGATAAAGTTCACGGGGGTCTATATAGTCGTATTCCACGCCATATCCCGGTTGTATTACCTTGGCATTTTCCAGACCCTCTATGCAGTGTACTAGTTCTACTTGCTGTTCATATGGTAAAGTGCAAGACAGTCCCTGAGGGTATATCAAATCGCTATCAAAGCCCTCTGGTTCCAACCATACCTGATGTTGTTTTTCTCCGAAACGTAAAACCTTCGATTCTATGGAGGGACAGTAACGTGGACCATTTATTTCTTCAGAAACATGACGATTTAGATGTAAATTATCTTTCACAATACTGTTGACCTTTAGTGTAGTATACGTCAAATAGCAGGGTAGTTGTTCCGAAGCTTTAATCCATACCGTCTCGTTCATAAAGGAAAATGGTGTTGGGGGATCATCCCCCAAATGTTTGCCCAACATTTTATATTGAATTGTATTTTTATCTATTCTCGGTGGCGTTCCCGTTTTCAATCTACCCATGGCAAACCCTAATTGCTCCAAGGATTTGCCTAAAGCCATGGCGGGAGCATCACCCATTCTACCAGCCGGTCTGACTTCTAAGCCAAAGTTTATATTCGCACGTAGGAACGTACCCGTAGCTAATACCACCGTTTTACTTTTTACGACATGACCACTTTGAAGCACAATACCTGTACATTTTAAAGAACGCCCCTCCTGATCCTTTTCTATTAACAAATCATCGACAGCAGCACACATGATTTCCATGTTCTTCATGTTGAATAGCTCCTGCTGCACTGCTTCCTTGTAAAGTTTACGATCTATTTGTGCTCGGGGACCCCATACCGCCGGTCCTCGCCTTCTATTGAGCACTTTATACTGCACTCCTGATTTGTCACAAATCCTGCCGCAAAGGCCTCCCAATGCATCTACTTCGCGCATCAGATGACCTTTACCAATACCTCCAAAGGATGGATTACAGGACATCTCCCCAACTGTCTCCTTTTTGTGGGTTACCAGTAAAGTACGTGCTCCCATACGAGCTGCTGCCGCACATGCCTCAGTACCAGCATGACCGCCGCCGATTACCAACACATCAAATTCATCAGTATTTTGGTGGCTGCTGAGACCACGAGTGGGCGAATATCGGTGTAGCAAGCATTGGAAATAGTTTCGTTTCAACTTTAACATTAAATTGTACAACTTCCGAAAAAGACAACGACAACACGGACAAAAAAATTGGAAACGGTCTAGCGGACTAAAGGAAATAATGCAATAATAATATTAACAGCTGTTCGGTTGCACTTTGCTTTGTTAAAACAGCTGCGTAGTGTCAATCAGTGATGGGAAATGTAACATAATTGTACCACTTTTGGTGCAATACAAAATCTTGTATTTCACACACTTTAGATTATGCGTTTCACCCGCGGCTTTTACCCAAGGCTTTCGTGTTCGATGGGTGAGAGTTGGGAAGAAGCAAGAGGGGTAGCCAAACACCCACTAGTCGAGAATTTGAGAGGATTTTCCATGTTTCTCTTTCGTATTTGTGCCATGTTGTTTCACACTCTTTCTGCTTTTGAAGTGAGAATAATGATTGCGTAGATTATTTTGTATAATGTGAATAGAAATTATTCGAAAAATATTAAATAAAATATGCAAATAAAATAATTCGTGAAAATTTGGATTACTAACTATCAGCAACATGAAAAGCAGACTTCTTTGTTTGAGACATTAATTATTTCGAATGTAAGTAAGAAAGAGAACAGCCGATTAGACGACAAAGAACCCATGGGTAGAACGCAGAATGTAAATGCTCGTGATTTACGAAGGGTGTTCAAAAGAGAATTTAACGATTAACGCAGGCTAAAGACGCATAATCTAAAACATCACTTAGAGTCCAAACAGAACCAGACACGCTTCAGATCATAGAATACTACATACCATAGAAGCTTTTATTCGCTCAATAAATTAAACGTCATGGTACGGTGGAAAGTAAACATTGGATGGTGGAAATATGGGTTTAATAATACCAGATAGTGGCAATAGTATACAGCGATCAACAGCGGAACAACAACCGAATTTCGTGTTTTTGTGGCAAACTAGTTGTGTTAAATACAATACAAATGTATACCACCGATAAAAGTCAGCAAAAAAGTGCAAAATATATTTAAATTTTTCAGTTCTACACCAAAACGACAGGAAAAAGTTAAGTGAACATATTTTGTAACTCCACCTGGTGTAAGGTAATTTTAAATTTAATTGCTCTCATTTCCACAAACCTACGATGAAGAGTGTGAAATGAAACGTCAGATGAGAGAATAAGTTTATCTATGTATGTATTATTCTATGCTTCAGATCATAGACCAAGTCATACATAGATACTTTTACTCTCTCATCTTTTCCACCCTCCAATGTTTACTTTCCCCCGTACCTATGACGTTTAAATTAATGAGCGAATAAAAGTATCTATGTATGTGTTGGTCTATGCTTCAGATCATAGATAAAGTCAACAAATAGATGAAGCACAAGTTTTTTTTTCACATGGCCATGTTTCAAACCATGTTGCATCGTGTGTAGGTAGCAATGTTTCATGTTTACAATCGTGTTTCATGTTTGGTTGTAAAAATATCAAAATTTTTTTTTGATATTTTCTGTGTTTCAAATACAATGTTGCATCGTGTGTGGCGATGTTTACTGTTTTTGCTCTATCATTCGTTACGACCAGTCGTGATGTGAGGTTCTTTTTTATAATTCGCGGAGTAAAGCAAAGCGAAGAGAGACAAAAATGACGACAATTGGAAATAATGAAAACTGGAGAAATTTTATAAATGAATATAAGAATTTACCAGAATTATGGAACGTAAAATGTGATAGTTATAAAAATAAAACTAAAAAAACAGCAGTATATTAATTAATATTGTTTTCCTTCCGCATATGTTTGTTTGTGTAGCAGAAAAACTCACCGACTGATGTTTCATTTATGGTTTCAATTTTGGTTGCATCGTCTGTAGTAAAAAATTAAACTAGGTTTCAAACACATGTTACATCGCGTGTGGGCAGCATAACAGTTCTCTCAGCAAATGTATAATATTTGGCCTGGTGTGATATGAACGTTGGATGTTGAAAAGAATTGCTTCAATAATACCAGATAGAGGCAATGGTTCAAAACAACCAACAAAATAATAACAATGGTATTTCCACAGAGCTATACTGAAGAGCCTCCAATACTTTCTTCGATGCCTCTTCATGACGACGAGGTAGTAGGCCATTTAATCGAGTTCGAGTTGCTTTGGTAATTAACTCTTTGGTTCGCATAATACGGACAGAAAGAAAAGGGAATGCGTATTTTCGTTCGATGCAAACATAATTTAGCTGTCATTATTTTTAATCAAACACTTTAAACTTAGTTTGCTGCATGGTCTCTAATCTGTATGTCTTCTTTGGTCTCTCATTCTACATCATTTCCCTAATGGCTTTTCGATCAGCTGTGTGACCCCCCTGGTATTTCGTTTTGTATGTTAAAGTTATAGGACAGTTTCTGAAAGCCATTCACTTGGGAGTGACCAGAAATGATTCACAGCTCACTACTTCCACGCAGTATATCCTGGGCAATGGCTTTCCAGAAACCTCCTTTAGCTAGCTAGAGTGAAAAGGCGAAACAAATGAGCAGCAAATCAGGTTTAGTAGGTGACTGCTGTCACTGAAGTTCATCAAACCATCGGGCATATTCTTTTGTCCTTAGAAGGCGGATGAGTAAAACATACGGGCTAACGGCGGATAGATACCAAAAGAAGAAAATCAATGTTCGGCATGCATCCTGGTCAGCGTCTGATCCAAATGCGCGACTGTAATCAAATATCCTGGCAGTAGGTAAAATGCAAAAACCCGGTGGACTGGGTTTGCCTCCCGCCACCGTTCATAATGGCAGTGAATATACAGAAATGAAAAAGAAAACATTAACAACCCCTATTTGTTGATGACCCCCGCAAACGTTATAAGGACCACCATTTACGGATATGCACTTGGAATGTAAGAACTCTATATAGATCCGGTGCAAGTATCCAACTGGCAGATGTCCTCGACAGCTATAAGTATGACATTACCGCAATCCAGGAAATGCGATGGACAGGACATGGCTGCACACGAAAACGAAACTGCGGCATATACTACAGTTGCCATGGGAAATAACATGAATTTGGTTGCGGATTTGTAGTTGGCAAAAGACTGCGACATCTAGTGTCTAGGTTCAATCTTGTGAGTGAACGAATAGCCACAATCCGCATAAAAGCGAAATATTTTTATATTTTCCTAATTTGTGTGCATGCCCAGACAGAAGAGAAAGATGATGATGCCAAAGACATATTCTTTGAGCTCCTAGAGGAAACGTATGACCGCTGCCCTGTCATGACATTAAGATTGTACTAGGAGATTTTAATGCCAAAGCAGGAAGGGAGAATGTGCTCCTCCAACTATTGGCTATTTCAGTCTATATGCTGACAGTTCCGACAACGGTGTGAGACTGATTGACTTTGCCGCGGCAAAAAACATGGTCATTAGTGGTACAAGATTCCAGCATAAAGACATCCACATGGCTACTTGGGTATCCCCTGATCAAAGAACGAAGAACCAAATAGATCTCGTGGTAATTTATGAAAGGCAGTCATCTAGTATAATAGACGCACGAGTGATCAGAGGAGCTAACGTCGATTCTGATCACTACCTAGTAGCAGCAAAGGTTCCCACAAGATTAAGTAGAACGAAAATCGTACGAAACCAGACGCTGAGGAAGCTAGACATCGGAGAGCTGCAATTAAAGGGTTATCCATTTTGCGGTTTCAAAAGAAACGTAAACAAAAGGCATATAACATATTTTTTTCATGATATTTCTTTTTTATTAGAAAGTTTGGACGTTGACATTATGTGTGAAACACTACATCATTTAAATGACCACCACGCGAAGTGTTGCAAGCATTGATTCTTTTGAGGTAATTTTCGACCACTTTTTGACACATATTGGGCGGTATCTCAGCCATAACTTGACGAATGTTGGTTCTTAAGTGCTCAAGAGTTAAAGGTTTATCTGCATAAACACG
This sequence comes from Phaonia tiefii, assembly GCA_963931995.1. Lineage (NCBI taxonomy): Eukaryota > Metazoa > Arthropoda > Insecta > Diptera > Muscidae > Phaonia > Phaonia tiefii. The sequence continues at coordinate 43,702,274 of OZ008371.1, forward strand.
GTCTTTCGCGTAGCCCCACAAAAAAGTCTAATGGTATGTGGCTGTCCCAGAATCACCATTTTTGTAGTAGGTTTTAATAATTTTTATGCGTTGTGTGACAGTTAAGCGATCCATTTTCGTCAATGTCAGACTTTCAACTGAAAAGAAATAAAATTGGTTTAACAACTTAGTTTGACAGATGTCGAATTCCAGCCCTATACTTTTGAAACCACGAAATGGATAAGCAATTACCAGAGGTAGCCACAGCCTACTCAAGGAAGCTCTCGCAACTTTTGGCACAGAACCCACTCCTTCCCGATGACGATCCTTATACGCAGTGGAAACCCATTTCAGACTCTATAAAAACTGCCACAACAACCGTACTTGGTTTCGAAAAACCGCTTCGCAATAAACCATAGTACGATGAAGAGTGTCGCAATGCAAAAGATGAAAAAACGCTGCACGTATGACAATGCTTCAGTTAATTGCAACGCGAGCTGCAACTGAACGGTAAGGGAGAAAAGAAAGGAGGTAAACCGTCTCTTTAGGCGTAAGAAACGGCAGTGGAGAAAGCGCGAGAGTGAGAAAATTTAGTCATACAGAAGGAAAAACGAAGCCCGAAAATTCTACCAAAAAGGCAAAAACGGAACTAACGGACATGGTTTAGAGCCCCCTTCTGTAAAGACAAAGACGGAAATCTCATCGCAGGGCATGTTGGGAATATGGAGAGTTCATTTCTACGCGCTACTGGTACCTGAGATATCTAAAGACGATGGGACAATCGATCACAATATGGACGACGACGTCGATTGCCCCCTCCTAACCAAAACGAGGTCAGAACAGCTATTGCCCGGCTTAAGAACAACAAAGCGCCACAGGAGCCGATGGATTACCGGTGGAGCTGTTTAAGGCTGGCGGCGAAGAGCTAATAAGGTGCATGCATCAGCTCATTAGCAAAATTTGGTTAGATGAATGCATGCCCGGCGATTGGAGTCTCAGTGTACTATGTCCCATATTTTAAAAAGGTGACCCGAGTATCTGTGCCAACTACCGTGGAATAAGCCTTTTATCCATAGCATATAAGGTTCTTTCAAGTATAGTATGCGAAAGACCAAAACCGATTATCGCTGACCTGATTGGACCATACCAGTGTGGCTTTAAGCCTGGAAAATCCTGGAGAAGACGTACGAAAAACAAATCGACACCTATCATATATTTGTCGATTATAAGGCGGCGTTCGATTGTCCGATACGGGAGAAACTCTGTGAAGCAATGTCTGAGCTTGGTATTCCTGCAAAACTCATACGCCTTTGCAGGATGACCTTGACGAACATCAAATCCGTAGTGAAAGTTAGTAAGGATCTTACAGAACCTTTCGAAACTAAGCGAGGCATCAGATTATTCTGAGAAAAGCTGCTGTCAACATAAATAAAACCATCAGCAGCAAAAGTCACATGCTGCTCGCGTATGCTGGTGATATAGATATCATTGGACGCCCCGTTAGAGAAGTTACTGCGGTGTTTTCGAGATTTGAGAAAGAGTCAGCAAAAGTGGGTCTGACAGTATATGAGGACAAGACAAAATTTATTGTTTCAATGAGCATGGCTTTCACGCGATTAGACAAACCCGTGAACGTTGATAACCATTAAAATTTCGAAGTGGTGGACGAATTTATATACCACGGATCTGCCATAAACAAAAACAACAACGTCAGCCCTGAGATCAAGCGAAGAATTGTGCTTGCGAATAGATGTTATTTTGGGCTAAGCAAGCACTTTAGAGATAAAGCCCTCTCTCGAGTAACACAAGTCCAGCTGTACCAGACTCTCATACAACCTGTCTTGCTTTATGGCGCATAATCCTGTGTCTTATCGCAAGCAGACGAAACATCTGTAGGAGTCTTCGAGAGAAAAATACTCCTAAAAATGTATGGCCCTATAGTGCACAACGGCGAGTATCGGCGACGCCTGATCTCAAGGCTGACGTTGTTGTTTTTGTTTACGGCAGATCCGAGGTATATAAATTCGTCTACTACCTCGAAAATAAAACGGTTATCAACGTTCACGCTTTGGTCTAATCGCGTGGAGGCCCTGCTCGTTGAAGCCATCAATTTTGTCTTGTCCTCATTTATCGTCAGACCAACTTTTCCTGACTCCTTCTCAATTCTCGAAAACATCGAGGTAACTTCTCTAACTATGCGTCCAATGATGTCTATATCATCAGCATACGCGAGCAGCATGTGACTTTTGCTGCTGATGGTTTTATTCATGTTGACAGCAGCTTTTCTGAGAATAATCTCTATTAATATGTTAAAGAGATCGCATGATAGGGTATCACCTTGTCTGAGGCCTCGCTTAGTTTCGAAAGGTTCGGTAAGATCCTTACCAACTTTCACTGCGGATTTGGTGTTCGTCAGGGTCATCCTGCAAAGGCGTATGAGTTTTGCAGGAATACCAAGCTCAGACATTGCTTCACAGAGTTTCTCCCGTATCGGACTATCGAAAGCCGCCTTATAATCGACAAATATATGATAGGTGTCGATTTGTTTTTCGTACGTCTTCTCCAGGATTTTCCAGGCTTAAAGCCACACTGGTATGGTCCAATCAGGTCAGCAATAATCGGTTTTAGTCTTTCGCACATTATGCTTGATAGAACCTTATATGCTATGGCTAAAAGGCTTATTCCACGGTAGTTGGCACAGAGACTCGGGTCACTTTTTTTTTAAATATGGGACATAGTACACTGAGACTCCAATCGCCGGGCATGCATTCATCTAACCAAATTTTGCTAATGAGCTGATATATGCACCTTGTCAGCTCATCGCCGCCAGCCTTAAACAGCTCCGCTGGTAATCCATCGGCTCCTGCGGATTTATTGTTCTTAAGCCGAGCAATAGCTGTTCTGACCTCGTCTTGGTTAGGAGGGGGCAATCGACGTCGTCGTCCAAATTTAGATTGAGTGTCTCGTCATTGGATATCTCAGGTACCAATAGCGCAGAGAAATGATCTCTCCATATTCCCAACATACTCTGCACATCTGCGGTGAGATTTCCGTCCTTGTCTTTACAGAAGGGGGGCCCTGAACCATGTCTATTAGTTCCGTTTTTGACTTTTTGGTAGAATTTTCGGGCTTCGTTTTTCCTTCTGTATGACTCTATTTTCTCACTCTCGCGCTTTCTCCACTGCCGTTTCTTACGCCTAAATAGACGTTTCTTTTCTCGTTTCCTTTCTCCCTATACCGCTCAGTTGCAGCTCGCGTTGCAATTGACTGAAGCATTGCCATGCGTGCAGCGTTCTTGTCATTATTTGCCGTGCGACACTCTTCATCGTACCATGGTTTGTTGCGAAACGGCTTTTCAGAACCAAGTACGGTTGTTGCGGCAGTTTTTATAGAGTCTGAAATGGGTTTCCACTGCGCTTCAGGATCGTTATCGGGAGGGGTTGCGAGAGCTTCCTTGAGTAGGCTGTGGCTAACTTTGGTAATTGCAGCTTTCCGATGTCCAGCTTCCTCTGCGTCTGGGTTTGTACGATTTTCGCTCTACTTAACCTTGTGCGAACCTTTGCTGCAACCAGGTAGTGATAATTTTAAAATTTTAATTGATATTTTTCAAAATTAAATTGACATTTTTCAAAATTAAACTTATTTTTTAAATTTTAATAGGAAATGGTGTAAATGTCGCAGTATTTTGCCAAGCACAAATTCGCAACCAAATTCATAATTTATTCTTTGGCAGCTGTATAATATGCCACAGTTTTTCTGCCTTGTACAGCCATCTCCTGTCCACCGCATCTCCTAGATAACTGGGCATACTTAGTTTAAAACCGAAACTAGTGTGCTGCTTGGACTGCTCTATGAAGAAATCATTTCTGGCCACTTCTAAGTGAGTGGCTATCAGCAACTTTCCACCACGACCAGAAGTTAATTCATTATAAAATAACTCCCACTGAGAGAAATGAATAACTTGAAACAAACGAAATTAGTCCCACCAATTATTTGTATGGAATTTTTTTTAACTTTTTTCATTTGATTGATAGGACTTATTTCGTGTTGGCATGTGATAACACCCTAATCATAAACACTTCTGACTGATATCTCAAAATCTGTTTTTTATTCGGGATGTGAATGCAGTATTAGTAGGTACATTTAATTCGTATCGGGTTTAAAGGATTATAGTTAATAAAACAATTATTTAAGTTTATTTTTAGGACATTTATTTAACTTTTCGTTTAGGTTTTGTTTTTGGTTGTTTAGTATATGTTATTCCCTTTTTATGTGTAATTACTTCATTTTGAATTTGTATATTGTGTTTTCTTTTGCTGTTGTCGTTTTAAAGCAAAGCACATTGACAAAACGTTTTTTTTTCCAATTGCAGACCATCACCCTAATACCTTGTAAGTAAAGGGGGTTCGCAGTGGAGATGCAAATTTGAATTTGAATTATTGTTTTTAATTTTTGGTTTTTGAATTTATCAATTGATTCTCAATTAGTTTTCATTGTTTAAATTACCACATTGAATGTTATTTAGCGAGATTGCAATTTGATTTGTTTATTTTTTTTTTTAAATTTGTTTATGATTTTTGCTAAGTGATTATTTTTTAAAGAAATAATAACTTAAAAAAAAGATTACCAATAAGTATTATCTTTTTAAATCTTTGGTTTAACAACAATGGTTAATTTAAGTTTAAATTTTTTTTTAGATTTGAATTATTCTCAATTTTTTATAGTTATTCCTTTGATTTATTTATTTTTTATAATTATATACTTTATATATATATATATATTTTCATGTATGACATGGTATGTACTTGGGAAGTGAGGATTTCTGTGTTTTGTGATTTTTTTTAATTGGTGGTTAAAATGTTAATCGTTTGTTTAATTTCCTATATAATTTCTTTGTGTTTTTAATTGTAAACCTTTTTTGCCATTTGCTGTAGAGTTGTTGTAGTTTATTGTTTATTTTTTGTTTTGTTTTTATTTATTTGGATATTTATTTATGTTATTATATAAATAACAATTTACCCGCTTTTGCTAAGGTTATTAAAAAATATTGGTGTTATTCTTTAGCTAATAAATACATATGCAGATACAAAATATACTAAGATGTAGTATTTATTGAAATAAAATCAATTGTGAAATTTATAGAGTGGATATACAGCGACCGTGACAGAGTCCGAACAAACCCATTTTTCCGTAACTGAAATTTGGATTTTTTACGTCATATTAAAAAACAACACGTTTGCTGACTCTAATAGGCATTTGCACCGAACAAGATTAACGCATTTCGAAGGTTAACTCCGTTGACCCGCACTAACCCAGAAGATCAAAAAAAAAAATAATAAAGAGATTGAGGAGAGCTTCTCACAATCAGTGAGTTTTGCGTTTTCGGGTTGTACACTCACTGATATAGTTTTCCGAACTAATGTTAGGTGGTCTGAGCAGGGATCTCATGTACAAGAGCCGCGCACACTAACCATTGTAACACAGACGGCTACCCAGATGATTACTCATACAATTTTAATCTGTAGAAACTGAAGTTTAGCTTTTAAACTGGTGTACATTTTGATACAACACTATTAGTTAGTAAAAAAATGCAACCATAATAAAAACATACACAAAAAAATCAACTGTTTGACATCTTTAAAATTGGATGAGTCGGTCAGATCGGTGGAATCGGTCAAATCGGCACAAACTTTGAACCGATGGGAATCAATTACAATGGCGGCGGCGTGAGCTTCAAAATATTTTTGGTGGCGGCGACGCGTCGGAAAATGTTCGATCGGCTTCCGTCTGCCAAACAGTTGACTTGTTGTGCATGTTTTTAATTTGTTTGATTTTTTTTTGGTAATTTGCAGAGTTGCATCAAATTGTACCCCGGTATAAAATGAGGTTAAAAATTGAACTAAAAACGTAAAAGTTAAACTGAAATTTTTTCAGATTAAAATTGTATAAGTATTCTTCTGGGTTAGAGTGGGTTAACGGAGTTAACCTTCGAAATGCGCTAATCTTGGTCGGTGCAAATGCCGTATAATATCAATTTGAAATTAAATTGACATTTCAGAAGGCAACTGCGTGCTTAGACCAACTCCGCGCCGAGACATAATTATCGAAAACTGCGGCACCATAGAAACCTTAAATTGGCGGCAATTGGTTTTGCCACATTTGTGCAAATTTGGGATGTTTTTGAAACATGAGGTTTTTGTGCATGAGGATGTGGGTTCGATTCCTACTCTGAACCGGTGTAAAACTGTAGGTCCCAATCAGTGAGTGTAAAACTAGAACGCGCACAGCTCATTGGTTGTGAGAAGCTCTCCTTAATCCCCTCGTGGGATGTAACGGGAAACCATTTATTTATTTATTTTTACATCGGCGACAGCCTGAGCCACAAAAATTTTTTGGAGGCGGTGACGCGTCGTAAAATTTTCGATCGGCTTCCGTCTGTCCAACATTTGATTTTTTGTATATGTTTTTATTACGGTTGCATTTTTTTAGTAATTAACAGTGTTGTATCAAAATATACACCAGTTTAAAATCAGGTTAAAAATTAAACTTCAGTTTCTACTGATTAAAATTGTATGAGTAATCTTCTGTAGCGTGGATTAAACCTTCGAAATGCGCTAATCTTGGTCGGTGTAAATGCCATATAATACTGCGTTTTTGCTGCAATCGAATTCTCGATTTGCTTGAATTCATTAACACGCCCAGCTGATTTGTGTTTGGAAAACCAGATGATTAGGCTACGGAATCTGGAAATTTCTAGATTTCGAGGGCAGCATGAAGATGGTTTCAATTTTAAACAACGTTTATGAAAGAATACAGTTCAGCATTCAAGTTTTTTTTTTTTAATTAAGTATCAATAAATTTCTCTCCATTTGTCTGGATTATCCTGGTTTTTACAAAATTCTGAAGTCGTCAAATTTTCAAATATCAGGATAAGACAAGAGTTTGAAACTACTAGATACGGAATGGTGAGATTTGTTTTGGATTCACCGCTCTGTTCGTTATAAAGAGTTAATATTACGATTGATATTATGCTCTTCTAGATTTAAGAACAATTAACAGCTGATTTCTGTAAGGGAAAACAGATGTTTAATATGCTGAAACGTTTAACAATGAGATTTTGATTACAATGTGAACAAGGCTGAAACCTAATGACTTTAAAGATGTTATACAACTATTTCACAGACGGAGATTTAATCATTAGGTGTATATCAACTCCTTTAATCCCGATATTACGACAATCTAGTTCTGTGTAAACGCCGTATTAAGAAACTAACAAATATTGTATTTCTGTAAAATACGATTAAATATTGGTAGTATACAAAGGTTTTATAAATTTATTCAGTTTATATAAAATTCGTTAAAAAAATGTGTATGTAAAATTAATTACAAATACATTGTTGCCAACTTAAAAATATAATAAATATGAAAAATAGATTTTAAAGTTGAAAATTTTGTAAACAGTTTTAATTTTTCAGTTTCAAGTTCAAGAGATCCAAGAGGTTTTTGTTTTTTAAGAAATTAACAGATTTGCTTTTATATATTTTAATTTTTTAACTGTTAGTAAATTTGGTTTCTTTAAATAACTTAATTTATCATTTTTAATAAAGTTTTTTTTTTGATTTTCCATTGGTTTGTTTTAGATCTGTTTTGCTTGAAACCTCTTGTTTATCAATCGAACGCACGCTCGAAACTGCAATTGTTTCTCTTCCTCTTCCTAGCACTGTCATTTCTATTAAAAATTCAAATATTTTTATGCAATTAAATTCGTTATTATTTTAAATTTTAAATGTTATTTCAAAAAAAAAATATTTTGTTTTGTATTGTTAGCTTAGTGTTTGTGTTAGACTTCAACATTTGGAAAATTTGTGTTAATTTTTTATTTAGTTTAATTTTTTATTTGTTGAGATTTTTTTTGTATTTTAAAGTAATTTTAAAGTAATTTCGTTACCAGGTTATTCTCCTTTAAGTACCCAATTCGGTTTATTTTGATGTTGGTAAAGGTTAATTAACTAGTTTGTTTTTATTGGTGTATAGTTTTTGTTTTTACCTTTAATGTAAATAAATTATTCTTTGGCTTTGTGTTATACATTTTCATTTAAAACGTTTGTGTTTGATTGAAGAAATCGGAGAACATATCCCAGTGATTTGTTTATTTCGTATGGGTAGCTCATAGAGCAAATTAGAATAGAGAATCCATTTCTCACATCTGACGTTTCATTTCACAATGAAAGATATTCGGCGGAAATTAACCATACCTATGAAGTCAAAAATAGTGAGAGAATAAACTACTCTATTCTAATATCTTCTATGCGGTAGCTAAGCCCTTGTCAGCAGTGCTCTTGTTTCGATATTGTTTGTCAAACATCGTGTTTTTTTTCCACAGAGCAACATAAAAGAGTGTGCAACAGCTGTTATACTGACACCACAAATCCGTGGAATCATTGGAAAACATAGAGTGAAATCTTTAATTTTAATAATTTGCATTTTATTTTGAATCTACACAAATAATTTTAACCTAACATTTCAATAGAATTTAACCTTTTCACTGGATATACCTTTTTTCACCGGCTTAATTGGCAAAATTTTCATTAACAATACACTCAGTTGATGTTTTTTGTAGTTTTGCGTTAATACACGAATACAAATGTATGAAAATCGGACAGCGTAACCGCAATTCTTCCAGTCACCTATCACCGTTTCTTCTTTGAAGGCATCTTTTTTATATGATTTCAACTACTTAGTTGATCAGCTGTGGCATCGGTACCCTTTGGGTTTTCCATAGAAAAAAAGATTTCGATTGCAGAGAAAACAAGATATAATTTAATTTTGTACTAACTTCATATAACATTTCGTTTCAAGTGATTAAACAGCTGATTTCGCTATGGGCAAACAGATGATTGACTGACGGATTCTCGGAAAAAATCATACATTTACTAAAAAAGGCTTTCAATTGCAACATAAGGGCACACCGAGATTTCGGAGTTTTCGAGACTTCAACTTAATTTTCAGACCAGACTGCATAGATGAATATTATACGAGATACGCCAACAGGCTCTTAATTTTTTGACTGCAGGTAATCAAACGACTGGAAGTTGCAAATTTTAAATTTAAAGCCCTGTATTCAGTTTTATGAAATTTTCGTTGCCATAAGAAGTACGTGTACAAAATGAAATCGGTATCGTGTTAGACTCTGTTTGGACTCTATAACAGTTTTTCTAAAGTCAAGACGATGTTGTCACCATTATTTCACAAAATATAAAACTACGGGGGGCTAACAAAAGTTCGCTTAGTTGCTGTCATATTTTAAGTTTTTACTAAATCAAAAATTACATACTGTTTGTTATAATCATACGATATATCACTCTAATTTTCAGAAAGATCGGTCAAAATGGAGACAAGGAAACGCAAAAATTAGTAAAGCAGTATCAGTGGATAGATATCCCAAGTAGCTCCGGAGATTCCACACCGGTCATTTTTCTGTGGAGGACGAACCTCGAGAAGGCCGTCCAAAATCTGCGACAACCGATGTAAGTGTAGCGCTGGTGAAGTCTAAAATTGACGAAGATCCAAGATTAACCCAGGATATGATTGCTGAAGAACTGGGCTTGAATGCGAATTTTAAAAAATAATCTTGGATACACGAAAAAATCATCTGAACACGAACACGAAAATTCATCTTTTAACTGAAGCTCAAAAAGAGGCACGTGTGCGTTTTGCTCAATATTTTCTTGACAAATTCAAAAACGGAAAGTCTTCCACTTTTCAGAAAATTGTAACAGGTGATGAAGCATGGTTTTACAAGTACGATCCTGAAACCAAACAACAAAGCATGGTATGGAGCCCAAAAGGAGCAAATTTGAAGATTTTGAAGACTGTTTTTCAAGGTGGATTTATCGACTTCAAAAATGTATCGAAATAAATGGCAATTACATTGAAAAAATACAAAGAGATGAAGAATAAAGATATAACATTAAAACATTTTTTGTTTAGTTTTTTCTACTCTATTAAGCGAACTTTTCTTAGCCCCCTCGTATACTGGAGCCAACGAATGTGCAATGGTGTAACGAAGAAGATTCGAATAGAAAACAAATTTATTTTAATAGTGGCTGAAGGGTAAAATCCTTGTTAAACTGCTCCATGTTCAATTCCAATCAGTTTACATTTGTGCACTATCCAAACAGAATATTGCGTGAATCAAGTGTAAAATGAGTTTTTGGTTTTTCTCAGCAAAATTTGGTTTTTATTCAATTGTTCGCTCTACTAAGATTTTGAACGAATCTTATGGTCTGACAAGAGCTTAAGTTGAATTCAAAACATTTCAACATCTGGGTATTATTCTCTGATTCTTCGTACTAGAGTTGATTTTATTATTATAGTTTTACTTAAAGGTTTTTGTTGTGTACGAGTATTTTATTTATTTACTTATTTATTTTTTGTTGAAATATTTTTGCTTAGAATTAAGTTTAGTCCCTAAATTTGGTATTTTTCCATTATTCATCCGTTTATAAAGTAAATCAATTTCAATAAATTTCACTGGTTTCGTTTTTTTTTTGTCGTTTTGTAAATATATAAATATTTTTTTTGCTTAAGATTAAAAAAAACAGTTAATAATTAAAAATAATTTAGAGTTGCTTATATAACACATTGCTTTTCTCATCAGTATATTTCTATGTTATGTGACATCCGTCGTCCTTTTCGTCCTTTTTTGGTTTCTAACTGTTATCTGTTTGCACTTTTATACATATATGAATTTACATATATATAAGTGAATATATATTTATTTATATATATGTATATATAGGTATGTTTTTATGCAGTATCTACTATGTAGTATAAGGAGGCGGGGTTTTATAGGATCGCAGTTTTTGTTGTTGTTGTTCTCTTCTTCATCTTCTTCTTCCTCATCAGTTAACTGTCATTGTCAGCTGTGGTGGTAGTGACATGTGATCAAATTAAACACCTTGACTCAGACTTTCTTTCGATAAAGGTAGCATGGACTGGTGATGATGGTCCATGGTCTGATGGTGGGGTATTATAAATGGCGAGGCCAACATTTGCAACGGGCTAAACATACAATAACTCAAATTATTTATATATAACGTTCGAAATGTACTATAAATGCGCTAAACTTACTCGGCATAGTGCGTAGCTGTGTGTGTAGTTACCGGATTTCGTACCGCATGCAGAGCTTGAGCATTTTTGGTTCTAGCTAATAGTGTCATAACCGTGCGTTTGGTCGGATTCATACTGGAACGGGGCACACCCAATAGAGGACGTTTGCGTGTTAGATTTCCAGCTGTTAGTAAATATCGATTATTTTAATTTTTATAATTTATGTTCTATGCAACGCGGCCGAAATCTTGCATTTCGAGATTTCAAATGATTATTCAATGGGAAACTTTCATATGCTAGACTAAAAGAAATCTCGAAATAGTAGATTTCGATTGCAATATGGGCATATCATTAAATTCAAGTCCATAATACCTATATTAATTGCTTTGACATTTCTTAGGGCAGGATGCAGCAGTGTTCCCGATGTCTCTAAAAAAGTCAGAGCCGATGCTGCGGCGTTTGCGTCTGCGTCGCTCGATAGAGCTAAACCTGTAGACGTTTGTGAGGGTGCCAATCCAGTGACGGCAGCCACTGCCGGCGAGGGTTTCAAAATACCGCCCATTCCGGCAGCAGCTGCCACCGCCGATAATTGGTGTTGTAATGTAACGGTCATAGCACATGGATGAACTGTAAATAAATTTCAAATACAAAGTAACAGGATATTTTATTCTCTAAATATGTAGTTATATAAATACGGAATACATTTTCTAAAACTTAATTTGGAACCAAGATTTCTATTCGAAAACTGGCCTGACGCCAACATTTCTATACGAAAACTGGCCTGACGCCAACATTTCTATACGAAAACTGGCCTGACGCCAACATTTCTATACGAAAACTGGCCTGACGCCAACTTTTCCAAAGCAAAACTAGCCTGACACCAACTTTTCTATTCGAAAACTGGCATGAGACCAACTTTTCTATACGATAATTGGCCTAACGCCAACCTTTCTAAACGAAAACTGGGCTGCCGGCAACTTTTCTATACGGAGACTGGCCTAAAGCCAATTTTTCTATACGATAATTGGCCTGACGCCAACTTTTCTATACGAAAACTGGGCTGACGCCAACTTTTCTATACGATAATTGGCTTGACGCCAACTTTTCTATACGATAATTGGCCTGACGCCAACTTTTTTATACGATAATTGGCCTAACGCCAAATTTTCTATACGATAATTGGCCTGAACTCAACTTTTCTGTACGAAATCTTGCCTGAGGCCAACTTTTCTGTACGAAATCTTGCCTGACGCCAACTTTTCTGTACGAAATCTTGCCTGACGCCAACTTTTCTGTACGAAATCTTGCCTGACGCCAACTTTTCTGTACGAAATCTTGCCTGACGCCAACTTTTCTGTATGAAATCTTGCCTGACGCCAACTTTTCTGTACGAAATCTTGCCTGACGCCAACTTTTCCGCACGAAAACTTGCCTGACGCCAACTTTTCTATACGAAAACTTGCCTGACGCCAACTTTTCCGTACGAAAACTTGCCTGACGCCAACTTTTCCGTACGAAAACTTGCCTGACGCCAACTTTTCCGTACGAAAACTTGCCTGACGCCAACTTTTCTATACGAAAACTTGCCTGACGCCAACTTTTCTATACGAAAACTTGCCTGACGCCAACTTTTCTATACGAAAACTTGCCTGACGCCAACTTTTCTATACGAAAACTTGCCTGACGCCAACTTTTCTATACGAAAACTTGCCTGACGCCAACTTTTCTATACGAAAACTTTCCTGACGCCAACTTTTCTATGCGAAAACTTGCCTGACGCCAACTTTTCTATGCGAAAACTTGCCTGACGCTAACTTTTCTATACGAAAACTTGCCTGACGCCAACTTTTCTATACGAAAACTTGCCAGACGCCAACTTTTCTAAACCAAAACTGGCCTGACACCAACTTTTCTATACGAAAACTGGCATGACGCCAACTTTTCTATACGATAATTGGCCTGACGCCAACCTTTCTAACCGATAACTGGCCTGACGCCAACTTTTCTATACGATAACTGGCCTGACGCCAACTGTTCTATATGAAAATTAGACAGTCGCCAACTTTTCTATACGATACCTGGCCTGACGCCAACTTTTCTATACGATAACTGGCCTGACGCCAACTTTTCTAAACGAAAACTGGCCTGACGCCAACTTTTCTATACGAAAACTTGCCTGACGCCAACTTTTCTATACGAAAACTGGCCTGACGTCAACTTTTCTAACCGAAAACTGGCCTGACGCCATCTTTTCTAAACGAAAACTGGCCTGACGCCAACTTTTCTATACGAAAACTGGCCTGACGCCAACTTTTCTAAACGAAAACTGGCCTGACGCCAACTTTTCTATACGAAAACTCGCCTGACGCCAAATTTTCTAACCGAAAACTGGCCTGACGCCATCTTTTCTAAACGAAAACTGGTCTGACGCCAACTTTTCTAAACGAAAACTGGCCTGACGCCAACTTTTCTAAACGAAAACTGGCCTGACGCCAACTTTTCTAAACGAAAACTTGCCTGACGCCAACTTTTCTATACGAAAACTTGCCTGACGCCAACTTTTCTATACGAAAACTTGCCAGACGCCAACTTTTCTAAACCAAAACTGGCCTGACACCAACTTTTCTATACGAAAACTGGCATGACGCCAACTTTTCTATACGATAATTGGCCTGACGCCAACCTTTCTAACCGATAACTGGCCTGACGCCAACTTTTCTATACGATAACTGGCCTGACGCCAACTGTTCTATATGAAAATTAGACAGTCGCCAACTTTTCTATACGATACCTGGCCTGACGCCAACTTTTCTATACGATAACTGGCCTGACGCCAACTTTTCTAAACGAAAACTGGCCTGACGCCAACTTTTCTATACGAAAACTTGCCTGACGCCAACTTTTCTATACGAAAACTGGCCTGACGCCATCTTTTCTATACGAAAACTGGCCTGACGCCAACTTTTCTAAACGAAAACTGGCCTGACGCCAACTTTTCTAAACGAAAACTGGCCTGACGCCAACTTTTCTATACGAAAACTCGCCTGACGCCAAATTTTCTAAACGAAAACTTGCCTGACGCCAACTTTTCTATACGAAAACTGGCCTGACGCCATCTTTTCTAAACGAAAACTGGCCTGACGCCAACTTTTCTAAACGAAAACTTGCCTGACGCCAACTTTTCTATACGAAAACTGACCCAAATTTTTCTATACGAAAAGTTGCGTGTCGCCAATATTTTGAGTTCGAAAAAATTTAAAACGACAAATGACACGTTAAAGTTTAAATTTGTGGAATTTCAAATAAACTTTATGAAAATATGATTTGCACAGTATCAGATCAATACCTAAATGAGTTAATTACATGAGTGAAATGTTATTTATTTTTGTTATTGAAGTCCCGAAAAATTTATAAAATGATTAGAATATTGAATACATTTTATTGTTTTTACTTACTTGGCGTTGTATTTGTGGGCATTTTTAAGGAATCCGCCATATTTGCCGCTACTACTCCTCCGAGATTAGTGGTTGCTCTTAGTCTTAATTGAGCGTTTTCCAATTTTTCGTGGGACACACAATCCATACCCGTTGATTCATCTGATTTTTCATCTGTTGAGGTATCCATATCGGTTATGCCTCCTTCCACAATGTGATTTGGACTGGCCTGCTGCTCATGGTCAACAGAGCTGCTGCTGCAGCTAAAGTTGTTGCCATTGTTGCTAATGCTGTTGGTAATGATGGTGGTTCCATTATTTAAATTGGACGTCGAAGTTAAAGCCTGCATCTCCCACATTTGCTCTTGTCGAATGTCATCGTGGTAATCCTGCAAAAGGAGAGGAAAGAAGTAAAGGCATAAAAACTATTTGTTGCTTTGGCGACACTTGAGCTTGGGGTCGTGTCACCACAGGTATGCACTTTAGGAGATTTTCAAGAGCTTTTGAAAAGACACCTCCTACCAACAACCGCGTCAAAGAAAAAAACACTAAAAACAATATGAAATTATTATATTTTCCAGTGGAAAAAGCACTTCAATTTGTATAATGATTTTCCCCCAATTCCTCCCCCATTATCTTCTATTTTATGAGGGTCTCTGATGATACTCGTATACTAGATATGCAAATATCGGTGACATTTTGTGTTCATGCACAATGAACGAATATGTTGGAATGCCGGGTGTTGAACATTATTAAAAAATCATTGCCTGACAAATTGAACAAAATACCACATTGATAACATCAACAACAACAATTTGTGTACTACAAAAACTATTGTCAACTGTCACAAGAGCACCAACCAACATGATAAGTACTTTACATTTTATGGTGTAAAAGTTACAATACTTTACATATTGTATTATACATAAATACTCATTTACATGAGTTTCTGACTAAATACAGACGTATGTACATGCATCCATATAACTGACATATGTGTGAGGGTGTGTGTAGTATTTACCTAGGTGTGTATGGATTTGTATCCTCGCAACCATATTTATACAACTAAATATACGTATGCATTGACAAGTAATTGCAGTAGACTACAAAAAGGACAGGTTACTTTATCTTTGTTGCCTGCATTTGCTAATACACTGAGAGAAATAATAAGCGTGTCTTTTATTTCCTGCTAAACTAATTTTTCGTTGACTTTATACAGGGTGATTCAGGAAGTTCCGGACAAATTTCTCCAGCGTATTCCTTGGCTCATTTCATGAAGAAAAGTCCACTAGGACCATGTCCGAAAATGCAAGGGTGCGAAATGGCAGCGGGTTCAAAATTTTCGGATTGGCGGTCGGAGGGTAGTAGAGTAAAGTTGATAACTTCTGAGCCAGTGCACAATAGGTCAAATGGCCAGTATTACCGTGCTAAACCCAAGTTTTAGAAATAAGCTTTTGAAGTTTTTTTGGTTTCCGTCACGTTAGAAATACTCCAAACCATTACGACCTGATTTTTTTTGTGTGGAATAATAAATTTTGGCTGGCAACACTCTGCCAAAGTCACTTTATTGCAACGTGCCTTATATTTGTTCGCGCAGTTGGCTTTGTTTAAAATGCTATTTGTGGGCATTAAGCGAAAAATTAAAAGAAAGTAAACAATGGAAAACAGCAAAATAAATGAGTATTAATGATTTCATTCAAAAAACGGAAAATGATTTGTGTTTTACATGGAGAAAATCTTGCTTTTTAACATAACCTAAAAAATGTTACGTTTCTTGAAAGTAAGCAGACTTCTAAAGCTTCGGCAAAATTTGGCAATGTCAGAGTAAAAAAAGAAATGAATAAATGAAAGCAATAAGAGTTCATTTCTTTTTATTTTAAACTGCGCGTTGTGAATAATAACGTTTTTTCTAGGCTACCACGCTATCGGAAAAAAGGAATTGTTTGAAGTTTGGCAGAAGGAAAGCACGAAAGAAGAAATTGGTGATGCTAAAATTACGAACTATGAGGATGCGGTTGAAGAAAAGGTACGGCATTTTTGCAAATATCTGGCAACAAAATAGGTGAAATGTGGCAGAAAAGCAGACAAAATTCGCGATGATCCCTGGCTTGAATCCGAATTGATCTTTGCTATACAAACACTGTCAGCCAATGCAAGTACCACAGCAGCTGGTCGTCCAAAACTATGGTTTATCGAGAAATCGGAATATGGGGGAAAAAAGGGCAGCAGCAGACCTTGCAACTCAAACAAATTTCGAAACAAATTTATTAGTTCGGCTCGGAGACAAGGGGATGCAAACTTGGTTGCTGTCCTTACAGAAACTTTTCAAAGCCCAACAAGACCTTCAAAAATGAGGAAATTGGGCACAGTAAAGCAGAAAAAACCAATCTTACTTTCTGCGGATGAAGCATTAGCTTTCATTTTTGAAAATAATTTTTACCAAAGATCAATACAACGCTATCCGTGGTGAAAGTAAATTGCGAAACTGTGATATATATCCTCATTACAACACAGTTGCAACAGCAAAATTGAAATGCCGACCAGATGATGTAAGCATAAGTGAAACAGTAGCGAAGGTTTCTTTGAAGTCGCTTCTATCACACACAGCTCAAAGAATTGTGCATATGCAAAAGGAGGTTTTTGAATCTATTATGGAAACAGACAACACTAATTATTGGACGTCCGAGCTGATATTGAGTTACGGGTTTGACAGTAGCACTGGGCAAGCGCAATTCAAACAATCATTCCAAGAGCCTAGTACATCGCAAAGTTCCGATTCGTCGCTTTTGGCGACAACAATGGCACCGTTGAGACTTGTGCTGTCGTCTGGAAAGATTGTTTGGAACAATCGTACACCCCAATCTATAAGGTTTTGTCGGCCTATTAAATTAGAATTTGTTAAGGAAACGACAGAGTCAGTTTTGAAAGAAGATTCTGATTTAAAACATGAAATCGATGCTTTGGAAAATTTACTCATAGAAATTGGCGAGGGCAAAACAATTGAGATATCATTTAAAGTTTGCTTAACAATTATTGATGGAAAGGTGCTTAGTATTTTGACTGGAACTAAATCGAGTCAAGCTTGCCCGATTTGTGGTGCTACTCCCAAAGATTTCCTGAATACTTATGACTACTCTTCTCAGAAATTTCGTGCAAAGGAATCAAATTTGAAATACGGGATAAGCCCTCTACATTGCTGGATCCGGTTCTTGGAATTTATTTTACATTTAGGCTACAAGCGCATTGTTCAAAAATGGCAAATACGAACTGAAGACGATAAGCTAGCTGTTGAAATAAGCATTCAAGACGCTTTCTGGAAACAACTCGGTCTCCGAGTAGATATGCCCAAAGTTGCAGGTTTTGGCAGCACAAATGACGGGAACACTGCGCGTCGGTCTTTTACTGACCATGCTATCTTTGCCGAAATTACTGGCGTTGACGAAAATTTAGTATTTCGCTTAAAAATTATACTGATATGTTTGTCGTCCCAGTTTCCAATAAACTCAAACAAATTCCAAGCATATTGTTTTGAAACAGCTGCAATTTTCCAAAAAAGATATCCTTGGTTGCCAATGACAGCTACGGTACATAAGGTTCTGATACATTCAAAGGAATAATTGAAAATACAGTCCTACCAGTTGGTTCCTTCGGAGAAACTGCTGCAGAATCACGTCATAAAGTCTACAAAGCAGACAGATTGCATCATGCTCGTAAAAACAGCCGCACTAACAATCTTGCGGATGTTTTCAATAGAGCTCTGGATACATCCGATCCACTTATATCTTCGAAACATTTACACAGGCGTATTCAGGAACGAAAACTTCCACAATTTCCACTTGAAGCAATAGAACTGTTAAGCGTTGAAAGCACGATCGGGGACATTGATGTAGACAGTGAAATCGAAGAAAATATGCTTTTACCTGAAGAATCTGCAAGAATTTTGCAGAATTTATGTTTAGATAACGAATAGAACTAAACATATTCTTTGAAATGAATCCACGATTAACGATGAATAAAGTTTATTTTTTTAACTAATTTTTTTCTTTAATTTTAGACCTCAGAAGGGTTAATGGTCGTTAGTGGGTTAATTTCTCTTTTTGTTATGTTCGACTTATATATTCTATTAAGTTTCCTGCGCTTTCGGATTAAGTTAATGCAATATTTTCGCTTCAATTAATTTCGCACGGCAAAATTGGTCATTTGACCTATAGAGCAGTGGTCGGTTTTTTTTGTTTTTGGGCTTGTTCGAAAGGTCTTTAAGAGGCTACATGAAAGATTGTGTGTATTCTGTGCAGATCCACAATCGTGAGCAGTTACTTGCACGCATTGAGGAAGCTGCGGTGAAAGTTCGCGAAAAGATGAGTGAACTAAACGTGGCGGATGTGGTTCGCAAACGGTTGCAATTGTGTGTAGTAGAAAATGGGAACCACATTGAAAACTTCCTTTAACATCAAATGTATTTTTTCCTTTGTGTTTGATTCTTCAGCCAAAAATTTCAATAAAATAAAATCTTAAACGTGTTAATTTACAACAACAAATAAATGTGTGCTGTTATTTCGCTTCCAAAAACAAAAATTAACATTTTTTGCATTTCAGTAAAATGGTCATAACTTTGCAACGGTAAGACCTCTGGGCTTCGTTTAGGTCATGTTCGAAAGGTAAGAGGTATGGCCATATAAGTTACCTGCCATCTGGCTGCGCAAATTGAGGTTATGTGAATTTTTTCCGAAAGCTCTGTATCTCGGCGATTTGACTTTTTTCTACTTTCCAACCTTTCCAACAAGCCCAAATCCGACCACTGGCTCAGGAGTTAGCAACTTTACCCTACTACCCTTCGACCGCCAATCCGAAAATTTTGAACCCGCTGCCATTTCGCATCCATGCATTTTCGGACATGGTCCTAGTGGACTTTTCTTCATGAAATGAGACAAGGAATACGCTGCAGAAATTTGTCCGGAACTTCCTGAATCACCCTGTATAGGGAGCCGCCTAAAATCGCTTAGCTCCACAAACAAGGTGGTCGAAAAATTTCTTTACCAGGGAATATAAAAACAGACCTAATAGATAAGTCGGTCGATTAATAGTCAAAATACAACCAGACACTCTACCGATGAGTACGTAAAAACCTTTAGCGTCTATACAAAATACGAGAAGAGTGTTATCTTTTTTGTTCCCATCGTTTGTATGTGCGGTTGTTTTCTGTAATTTTTTTTGAAAATATAGGTGGCTACTATGTTTTTCACGAGGAAAAAATAAGCTGAATCATTTTTTCCTCGTGAAAACACTACTAGTGTTGTGAAGCTGAAAAGAAAGTTGACAACGAGTTTTTGACTGTTTCCAACACAGAAAAAAACACAATTTTTTTTTCTTAGACGCTTTGACATTTGTTTGTTTACGTCACCGAGTAATATTAGCAAGAGATTGCAACAGCTGTTTTATGTACTAACAAAGTCCGTGGAAGACTTGGAAAACATGTAGAGAATGAGAGAAATCTTTAATTTAACAGTATGCAAATTACATAACGCAACCCATTCACCTATTACCGTTTCTTCATTGAAATCATTTTCATTATAAGTTCTGGTGTACGTGTTCTTACATATGTATGTGTTCCACCTGTGTGGTGCCGATTATCATACCAACTTTGGCCAACTTTCCAGGTAATTATAATCATGAAATTTTTGTAATTTTAGGCAACAAAAACAGACATTTTGTTTTGTGTTCCTAATCTGTCAAATTTTCTAGATGTATCTACAGTATCTACAGTAAAAAGCACAAAACCAAAATACATGTGGGTTTGACATAAGGAAAACACCTAAGCAAGAAAAAAGTTCAAATCAACTTTTCTAACGAGTTCACCTAACTTATTCTACCATGCAGTTGCCGCTGTAATTTTTTAAAGAAATCTGCTTGCAAACCAGTGTTGTACAAAACAATAACTTTTCCTCTTGAAAAGAACATAGTACTGTCTGGTGGAAAAATTTAGCTTGAATTTTACGACCATTTTTTTTTTATGGATTTTCACCGTGGAAAGCCAGCATAGTACCCACCTTTTGGGTATGGGTTGGATGCTCTTAAGAATTTAATAAAAATGTGGTAACTCCATTTTTTCCGATTGTGAGTTCTAGTTAGAGCGACTACAAGATAATTAATTAGTCGTATAAACCTCTGCGACTGGCGCGGTGTTTATTTTAACAATATAACTGACGTGAGGTCTGGCAGACCTCATTTCTAAACTGATTTCATATGTTGAAGTGTATGAATGGCGCCTTCTTGACCTTATTTATTTATGATAGTATATAGTTGTCAAGCTGAAACATTTCCTTTGTAGCTATATGCAGAACCGTATGTATGTGTTGATTGCTCTTAAGATTTGAATAAAAATGTGGCAACTCCATTCTCCCAACTGAGAGATCTAGTTAGATCGCCGCCAACAACTTAGAAAATTTCATATTTCGGCGATGAGTCGTCAGTCCCTGCGTATTTTCTAAACAATTTTTTCCTTTTCTGGCTATGTTCGGACTCTCAAGTGGCATTTACACTAAACATACCTTGGAAATTCACATGAATAGTTGTAGAAATATATTTAAAGAGTGTGCAAGAGTGTTTAATTTCCAACAAAATCTCGTTGAAATTCACTGGGCTAATTGGAGTTTTGATACAGTTTAAATTTATGCCAAAATTTGGGCGAAAATTGTTGTGCTCATTCATATCATAACTCAACTATAGAGCCATTTAAAGCCAGTTTTTCAATAGACGCGTATAGTTTATCTATCGGACAGTTTACAGCCTCGGTGCCAGGGCAAACTACAGGGTGTTTCAAAAGTGAACACCCTATTGAAAGATGCTCTTATTTTTGCAAATGACCGCCAATGTCAAATCTGTTTTGACATTTGTGGACTAGACAGATGTAGAATACAAGTAAATAAGCCATGGAGCGATATACTCCCCAAGAACGCGGAATAATCGTGTCTATTTTTTTGCGTAACAATTCGTCTGTGGTGTTGGCGCAGCGCGAATACCGTCGCCGATTCCCCGGCCGTCCGGCACCGACTGCGCAAACACTGCGCCGTTTGGTCACTAACCTTGAAGAGTATGGGACCACACGAAACGTTGCCAGGAGTGGCCGGCCCCGGAATGCCCGTTCTGCCGAGAATATCGCCGCTGTTGCCGAGAATGTCGAGCCGTCGCCAGAAACATCGACCAGACGCCGTGCCTCACAATTAGCCATCAGCCGGTCGTCCCTATGGCGAATTTTGGTCAAAGACCTGCGTATGTTCCCATACAAAGTCCAGTCCGTGCATCAGCTGCTGCCTGTCGACCGCCAAACGCGTGTAACCTACGCCCAAGCCATCCTCAATCTCGTGGACGATTTTTCCACCAAAATCATAATGAGCGATGAGGCTCATTTCCACCTCAGCGGGTACGTGAACAAGCAAAACTATTGCTTCTGGGGCATCGAAAATCCACGAGTGATGCACAAGGATCCATTACACCCGCTCAAAGTGACTGCATGGTGTGCTGTTCACGCTGGAGGAGTCATCGGGCCATTTTTTTTCGAGAACGCCGCTGGTCAAACGACAACAGTGGACGGTGGGCGCTATAGGGTCATGTTAACCCAGTTTTTTCTGCCGGAATTTGACGAATTAGGACTGGAGGACATGTGGATGTGGTTCCAACAGGACGGAGCAACGGCACAAACTGCGCGAGCCTCGACCGATATTCTGAAGGCGGCGTTCCCGGGTCGCCTCATCTCTCGTTTTGGCGATTTGCACTGGCCCGCAAGATCGCCCGATTTAACCGTTCCAGACTTTTTTTTGTAGGGTTTTTTGAAGTTCCGTGTTTACGTGAACAAGCCCGAGATCCTGGAAGTCCTCAAGGTCAACATTCGACACGAGTACGAGAATCTGTCGCCGAAGTTCTCGCCGAACTGATGAAAAATGCCATAAAACGAGCCCGTATGGTAATCAATTGTGACTGCGCCCATTTAACCGATATCATCTTCTGAACTTAACCAATAAAATTATAAAGGTTCAAATAAACATAATCAAAAAACAGAATCGAAGTTTTTCAGTTCGAAAAAAATGAGAGCCAAACAACATCGGATGACTTCTTTTGAAACACCTTGTACTTTTGTAGCAGCTTGTAACGATGAGGAAGCTGAAGATGCCACTGAATTTCTTCTCTGCACGTTTCTTCTCAAGCGCACAGCTCACTGGTTGTGCGAAGCTCTCCCTAATCCCTTCATGGGATGTAACGGGAAACCATTTATTTATTTTATTTACGTGTCCCGCAAGATGATTTATTCTACGGGATCTCATTTTGGGGTTGACATGATTTTGATCTTTGGGCTAAAAGTTCTAAGTTCGTCGTACATCGACTGCCATCAACAGCTAATTTAACCTAACTGGAATAAATTACATTCCATAGAAGCAAATTACGTTTGATTGGTGCTAATTACGTTTAAATTGTATTTGCTGATAGTTATTCCATCCGCAACTCGAACTCTATGAAAACTACAACTACTATTTTAATATCTTGTAAGTAAATCCGGTGAAAGAACGAAAATTTTGCAATATTTTAGTATTTTTATGTTGGGGTTTGAAAGTTATTTCCCTCCGAAATTTGGAAAGTCCTGACAGTGAAGGGAGGTAACGATTGAACATCAATGATACCAAACAACAAACAATGGTTTCCCATTACATTCTATGAAGGGATTGGGGAGAGCTTCTCACAACCAGTGATCTGTGCGCTTTCTAATTTTTCACAAACTGATTAGGACCTACAATTTTACACTGGTTCCGAACGGTATTTTAAGAAGATTTTCATGGCTAAGTGCTCGCCATCATTAAGGGAGGTGACCATAGTCGAAAGAAATGTAAGGTGGTTAGATCAGGGATCGAACCCATATCTCGTGTAAGAGAGCCGCGCCTCTAACAATTACCTTCTGTCATTAAATTTTTGGCAAGAACAGATTACGTAAGTGCCTAAAATGTTCTGTAAACAATTTCCTGATTGCAGAGATAAATAGTCAACTAAGCAAATACAAATTTTGCCCCATCTCCGTAACATAAGTATCTTGATAGCCAGATAGTCGAGAAATTACAGGCCCAAGAGTTTCTTGTGTAGAATGGCACTTATCTTGCCAACATACAAACTATACGGTACGTGGCTTAGAGAGATGGACAACACAGCAGAAAAACGGATCTATTAACTTGACAAAATTTAACCTTATACAAACCATCTAATAAAACTATTAATCTTTTTAATTTGTATAGCATTGAAAATCTTCTTATCTCCACAAAGATGTTGAAGAGATTACTCGTTTTAATATCAAGCATTTCGTTGAAATCCTGACCAAATGTCAGTGTGCGCTTGGCGTCTATCAGTGGCTTGATATAAAGATGCGACCTTATTTTTCTCAGTGTATTTTTGACATCTGTTATTCTATCTCTTGCATTTCTCTTCTTCTTCACTTTCAAGTTTTTCATGGATATAAAAAAAGATAAAATTAAATGTGCACAAGTGCAATTAGTTGCATTGTTTGGGTAATACCACAAATGTCACAAATGGTCTGGCACCACAGACACTTGCAAATCAAAACTACTGTCTAACACAGAGACAGCACATGCTTTTGTATGACAGAACTCATCCATGTGCACACACAGTTTCCTGAAACAAAGTAATTACGAAAATTATTGTTGTTTTTACCAAAAATCCGACAACATTTTCTGACCAACCACAAAAACAAAGGGAAAGTTGGTGGTGACGGTAATGACGATGTTTTTGCTTGTTTTGACAACCACACATGACAAGGCCAACAACAATAACAACAAAAATATCATATACACTGTATTCTGCAGGATTTCCACTTACCGGCACCAAAAATCGTCTGACTTCTGCTAATGCATAAGCTATTCGAGCATGAGCTTCTGCGGGAGCAGCGAATGTTGAAATTTCCACATGAAGATCTTCAAAGAGATGGGCATAACGACTATCACCACTGCCGCGGAGTTCTTCCTCCTTTTTGCGATCTCTCATTGAGCCTCGTCCAAGGACGGCCATTTTACACATTGTCTCCTCTTGTAGGCGTTTCATAGAATTGCCCTTGGGTCCCAATAATTTGCCAACGAAATTGAACTAAAAGTAGAAAATTGGAAATTTCAGAATAAGAACAATCAAAATGGAAGTAAAAAGGGTTATACGTTAAGTGGTTTTGCAAGTGTTTGATTTTTATAGAAAATATTTTTTTATCGACACTTTCTTTAGAAAAGTATAGTTGAATTCGACTAACATCTTAGTCGGTCTATACCGTGTAACCTACACAGACTTTCGCGGGTATTTTTGCGAACTGCAGACTGTTTCTTTGTTAACGTATGATTAATATTAATTGAGGGTCCTCTGATGTGGTTACTATTAAACCCGAATGCGTATACGCCACCATTTAAATATATTTGGTTTGTAAAGCTGGTTGCCTAGTAAAGGAACTGAGTCTTATACTACGTTTATAGGAGAGCTATGTGTGTATGATATGTCAAACACTTTCCTGACATATCGTGATATGATATCACAATATGAACTCTCGCACAAAAGTAGTTATAATTTATTTCTCAGTTTGAGTTACATTACTTGCAAATAAAATCTACTTTCAATTTCGTCTTATGAATACTATTATGATAGGTTAGGTTAGGTAGAATTGGTTATTTCTTTTGATACATCTTAGTCCAATGAAGACCTTTATGATACCACGGGACGTCATGTTCCGTCCACATTGTTGAATATGTAAATCCACCTGGTCTGATACGTCATCCCGGTACTTCAGCATAAGACTGAAGAAAAGATGTACATTAGAGCCTGGCGAAAAAATTATCTGAAAATCTTTTAGATCCAACAGGAAGAAAGATCCCAGATATTGCCTCATACTCACAAAAAGGCCGGCGATGTTCGGCGCTCTGCAGTAATCATGAACTAAAATTCCAAGTCTAGACGTATTTCTGCCTATCAAACCTTGCCCAGTGATCACTAGTAGTAGGGTAGAGATATCACTAGTAGTATAGGTAGAGTTTAACCTAGGAGTCAGATCATAAATTGGGTATACTTGCATGTTGATCCTGCATTTTGAGCTCTGAGAGGTTTAAGTATGTGATCGGCATTTAAGTATGAGCATGATTTCAGAAAAGGACTCCATATTCAGTGGAATAAGTAAGGTAGTCCATAATCTCGCCACCCCATCAGCTCCATTGTTCCTCGGAATGTTCCTGTGCCAAGGCACCTATATAAAATGGACATCAAACTACTCAAACTCATATAGAGATGGGCAGCAGTCATGGGAAATTTTTGAAGACAGGATTACTGATTTCAGAGATTATGTAGCAGCCTGATGTTGATACCCCAGGTGGTGATAACATTTTGTCCCACCCACTGGGAAACTTCTCCTATTACTACGACTTCCACCGGAAAGTAGCCTAGTAGTTGTGTGGTAGCCTTCGTGCATCTTCATCATCTAGTTTTGAGCCATCAGTGAAAAAGCATAAATGCCTTTTATGATCTGGTACGCGTCCCTTCTAGTCCTGTCTGTCCGGCATATAAATGGAGAAGTTTCTCACAATGCTGGGCGTTTGTATCATATAACCCACTTTAGTTCGAACAAATCAACGTTTCATTGGACACTCCATGTGTATTTGTATAGGTCCGGGATATTACTTCAGCACATCTAATTCAAGACCTGATCGGACCATATCTGTGTGGCTTTAGACCTGTAATGTTAACTATAAAACTATAAACAAAATGTTTCCAATTACATCCTATGAAGGTATTGGGGAGAGCTTCTTACAACCAGTGAGCTGTGCACTTTCTAATTTTTCACTCACTGATTGGGATCTACAGTTTTATACCGGTTGTGAACGGTATTTTGAGAAGCTTTTTTATGGCGAAGTACTCACTAGTGTCGCCATCACTAAGGGAGGTGGCCGCCGTCGAAGGAACTGTGATGTGGCCTGAGCAGGGATCGAACCCATGTTCTCATGCACAAGAGCCGCACACACTAGCCATTGCAACTGTATACCAAATATTAACATTACGACAAATCCTTGAGAAAACCCAAGAAAACCAAATCGATCGCTTTGTACATTATAAGGCTGCTTTCGATAGCCCGTTACGGGGAAAACTGTACCAAGCTATGTCGGAGCATGATTGTTACTACCAAGCGAGGTAAAACTAGAAGAGAATAGAAATTGATTTTGAGTGAAATTCTACTTTTTGATAAGCAAAATATTTCACTTTTGTAACTTCTACAATTTTTAAACAATTTTAATGAATAATATCAAGTTTTATTTAGGATCAAACTGTAATATTCAAATATTATTTTTCAAAAATAGATTAAATTATAATTTTTTTTTTGAAAAATTACAATATTCGTGGGAAAAATCTCCAGACATTTCAATTGTACCAAAAAGGCAATACATGTCTTTGAAATGAGTAAATATTCCTATTTTCAAGACCTAAAATCGTTTAAGGTTTAATTGAGCTACGAACTTCTAAATAAACAAAGTCACCAAAAAATGAGGTTTGAGATTTTGAGGCTGTATAACAATTTGTACTCGATCAGACCTACCATCTCTGACAGACTACTTGTAAAGTATTTGCATTTCTGTTTGCATTAGTGTAATATTATTCGCAAAAGATTGCCTACACGTTACCATTTCCATGCTTATAGATCGTACTGCTTGATAGCAAACATATCAAATGTCTCCTAATTTATTCTCCAGCTACAGTATGAGTTACATTATTAAAAAATGTTCCCCTCCTCTAGCATATGATTACTATTTACAAATAAATGATTATACCGCATCGTTATCATATATCAAATTTAGTAGTAGAGCTGGTTATTTAACTGTGAATACGTGAACGTATGATTAATATTATTTCAACAGTTCATCTCTCTCTCTCTCTCTCGGTGGCGTATGATTGTCAATTATAAGGAATTGTATACATAGCACAATATTTAATGTTATTTAGGGGAGACATGATTATAGACTATTTGCAAAACAAAGTATTTTGATGATTTTGTTATATTTGATATTTTCTTACCTTTGGATGATCTCTGACGGGTACTGCTACTTTAACGGCCACTTTTACCGGACGATCTCTAGTTATATCCAACATTTTTGTTTTCTCTGCAAAAGAAAAAAGAGGAAAAGGAAACCCCAAATCCTTATTAATAGCAGGCCTTAATAGCTGGTTCAAGGAGTGTTTGGTAATGCTGAGATTTCCTTTCAAATTGACATCAATGTCTTTGGTGTACAATGATTAATGTGTATTTGTGGGTGTAAGCAAAATTTTTAATTTTATTAATAGACAAGAAATCTTTATGCACACGACCATATACATCTTCATACATTAGAATAAATATACTACTCGGCACAATACAAACAATAGGTAAAGAACCGTAATTCTTTAAGAGCATCCAACCGGGAAGACACGTAATCTTGTGGCGACTATATGTCGAAGTGTGCATTAACTCCCTTCCCACCCCATATCATCCCATACCCACATAGTGGCACTTCTAACGGTAAGACTAACAGATTTAAAGAAATCTACACCGAGTTGTGTGAAGCAAACAAAACCACCACTGCCAAAGACCATTACGAGTATGGTGGCGTATGAATATTTTTTTTTTATAATAATTTCTTATACGAGTCCTGGGCCACGTGGGACTGAAATATAAGACGAACAACTAAGTTGGTTTGGTACTATGGCAGCAGAAATCTTTACACTTGAAAAAATTCCAACTCACGCACATACAGATATGTATATATGTATGTAGTATATGTATATATGAGTGTGTAAACACATACACCCTTAGGATGCTATGGCATAATGTATGAATGAATCCTATGTATGTCTATTGAAATGTTTGATTACCGAAAATAAATCAATGTTTTTCCATTGTTTGGTAACTTTTCACGTCAACGTCAGATTCTCGTTAACAAATGTTGGGTAAGAGAATGAGTGAACGACAGAGTTGGAGTGGGGGGTATTACCAGATTCTTCGTGTCAGGTAAACAAGATTTTGGTGGTTTCGATTTCCATTTTGTTGTTGTTGTTTAAAGTGAATAGTTAGTATAACATTTAAATGATGATGAATTCGATATCAAGAATAGCCATGAGATATTTGTTGAAGCAACAAAAAAAAAAGACACACACATATTAAACAACAAACCTTGTTTTCTAGGAAAATTGTTTACAATGTAATTGAGGAAAATGGAAATATGTTTGTTGTCTGGTGGATATAACTGGAAAATACCTACAACATTGAAAATTTTGTTTAAGAATCAGTAGTAAGTACGAATAGGCGAATGGATCCTAGACGATCAAGGACCCTTTATCCTTTAACTTTATGGGA
Organism: Phaonia tiefii; assembly: GCA_963931995.1. Taxonomy (NCBI): domain Eukaryota; kingdom Metazoa; phylum Arthropoda; class Insecta; order Diptera; family Muscidae; genus Phaonia; species Phaonia tiefii. Next base: position 43,731,199 of record OZ008371.1, read on the forward strand.
AAGTTGTCGGGCGTCTAACCTACCTAACAGAGAATTGAGTTCAAACTGCTGCACAATTGCCCCTAATTGTCGTGGGAAGACTAATTTGAAGATCTTCATTGATGCAACAACCTCACAGAGGGTGAGCTCATAAACAGTACTCGAGTTCAAGAAGAAGACAAACAAGTTATCGACTATTGACAGCCTTTGATTCATATGGATTTTATGAAGGGGAAATTGGCGACACCAAGGACGTGGGACAGAAGGTGGAAAGTTTCTGATTGCCACTCATTTGGGAGTGACCAGAAATGATTCCTCGTTCTCTACAATGAGGAATCAATAACACCCGCTACCCGCTTAGTTTTTAAGGCCGGTGGCTTCTAGCCCACATACATCAACTTATATGCGTATATGGTTAGGGGATCTATGCCTGACGATTGTACTCTCAGAGTATTATGTCCTGTATTCGAAAAGGGTAATCCGTGTGTCTGTTCCAACTATCTCGTTATCAATCTTTTATCCACAGAGTATAAAGTCCTATCAGGCGCGTATTATGTAAAAGACTGCAGCCAATTGTTGAAAACCTGATTGAACCTTATCAGCGTGTTTTTAAACCAGGGAAGTCTACCACTGACCAAATATTCACGCTGCACCAAAGCCTGGAAAATACCCATCGATACATACCATCTTTCTGCCGATTACAAAGCTGCCTTCGATAGCCCCATACGGGGAAAATTGTACGAAGCTATGTCTGAACTTGGGATTCCGGCAAAACTGAACCGCCTCTGTAGAATGACGCTGACCAACACTAAAATCAGCAGTGAAGGTGGGGAGAGACTTCACCACAACATTCTATATCAAGCGAGACAAGGCGACATAATTTCGTGCAATATCTTCAACATCTTAATGGAGATAATAATGCGAAAAGCTGCAGTAAATATGAACAAGACTATCAACAAGAAACAACAAGCTGAAACAGCAAGCTGGCGTTTACTGATGATATAGACATCATTGGGTGAAATTTGCGAGAGGTTACGGCAGTATTTTCAAGAATCGTAACAGAATCAGCGAAAAGGGGTCTTACTGTTAATGACGGCAAGTCGAAAATTGATGGTGTCGACGATTAGACAAACCTCTCGACTTGGTCCGCACTAGAATGAGAACGTGGGTTCGATCCCTGCTCTGACCACCTTAAATTTATTTCCACGGCGGTCACCTCGCTTAGTGACGGTGACACTTTCGAGTAGTTAGCCATGAAAAAGCTTTTCAAAATACAGTTCAGAACCGGTGTAAAACTGTAGGTCCCAATCAGTGAGTGTAAAACTAGAACACGCACAGCTCGCTGGTTGTGAGAAGCTCGCCCTAATCCCTACATGGGATGTAACGGGAAACCATTTTTTATTTTTATTTTAGATGCATTTATCTACGCTGGATCCGCCGTGAACAAGGACAACAACGTCAGCCTGGAGATAAATAGGAGAATGGTGCTTGCAAATATTGGGATCAGGAAGCAGTTTAAAAACAAAGCCCTCTCTCGACAGGAAAAAATAGTTTAATTTATTTAGTTGTTTGTTTTATGAATATGTGTAAGGCATCTGACCTCATAAAAGAAAAGAAAAAGAAGTGCTTCCTTCGGAGGGCAGTCATCCAAGCAGCTCACTACTTCCGGTCTTAGACTAATTATTTTCCGATCAATGGTTTTACCGAAACCCTTCGCTAGCTAGAGTTAAAAGGAGAAAGTAATCAGTAGCCTGGTGCGTCTCAGGTTAAATGGGTGACCCTGTCACTGCAGCTCTTCGAACTAGCGGATTTATTCTATTATCCCTTGAAGGTAGATGAGCCAATACTACTGGCCAAGGGTGGATCAGAAGTAAAACACTGAATTCTGGTCAGCGTCTGATCCATAATGGGAGCAAGAAACATAATCGTCCTGGCATTAGGTAAAATGCAAAATCACGGTGGGCTGGGTTTGCCTCCCGGCACCGTTATATTGACAATGAAAATACACGATAAAAATAATGAACAAAGAAACCCCCCAACTGTTGACGACCCTCCCAAACGTTATAAGGACTATGATTTAAGAATACGTACCTGGAATGTACGAATGCTATACAAGACTGGTGCCACTTTCCAACTGGCGGATGTCCTCGGAAAATATTAAGCTGACATCACAGCGATCCAGGAAATGCGATGGACAGGATATGGTTGCACCAGAAAGAAAAACTTCGATATTTACTACAGCTGCCATTAGCGTAAGGACGAATTTCGGTGCGGATTTATAGTTGGCAAGAGACTGCGACACCTAGTTTCAAGGTTCAACCCAGTGAGTGACCGCATAGCCACAATTCGCATCAAAGCGAAATATTTCAACATCTCGTTAATTTGTGTGCACGCACCGACAGAAGATAAAGATGATGCGGTCAAAGAATCATTTTATGAGCGTCTGGAGGAGGTATACGAACGCTGCCCTGACCACGACATTAAAACTATTCTCGGCGATTTGAATGCCAAATTAGGAAAGGAAAGTGTCCTTCGACCAACCATCGGTAATCACAGTCTACATGATACCACCCTCGATAATGGAATAAGACTGATAGACTTCGCCGGTGCAAAGAACATGGTAGTTAGTAGCACACGATTCCAGCATAAGGACATAAATACGGCGACCTGGATATCTCCTGATCAGCGAACGACGAACCAGATTGATCACTTGGTAATAGATGGCAGGCACTCTTCTAGTGTAATGGATGTACGTGTGATTCGAGGTGCCAATATCGATTCGGATCATTACCTGGTGGCTGCGATAGTTCGCACAAGACTGAGCTGCGCGAAAAACGTATGAAGCCGAACACAGGAAAAGCTGGATATTGACAAGATACAAATACCGGATATATTAATGTCCTATCGACAGAAACTCTCTCTCCTGCTAGAGTAGAATACCCCCCTCCCGAAGACCCAGATGTGCAATGGAAGCACATCTCCCATTCTTTGGAAACCGCTGCAAGGACTAAACTTGGCTATCAAAAACCGCAGAAGGATAAGCCATGGTACGACGAAGAATGTCGCATTGCAACTGATGAAAAAGACGCTGCACGTATGGCAACGAAACAGTCAGTTACAATGCGTGCTGCGAGTGAGCGGTACAAGAAGCTAAGAAAGGAGGAAAACCAACTATACCAACCAACCTAGTCTAGCCGAACCTAGCTAAATCTAACCAAACCTAACCAAACCTAACCAAACCTAACCAAACCTAACCAAACCTAACCAAACCTAACCAAACCTAACCAAACCTAACCAAACCTAACCAAACCTAACCAAACCTAACCAAACCTAACTTAACCTAACATAACCTAAACTAACCAAACCTAACCAAACTTAACCAAACCTAACCAAATCTAACCAAACCTAACCAAACCTAACCAAACCTAACCAAACCTAACCAAACCTAACCAAACCTAACCAAACCTAACCAAACCTAACCAAACCTAACCAAACCTAACCAAACCTAACCAAACCTAACCAAACCTAACCAAACCTAACCAAACCTAACCAAACCTAACCAAACCTAACCAAACCTAACCAAACCTAACCAAACCTAACCAAACCTAACCAAACCTAACCAAACCTAACCAAACCTAACCAAACCTAACCAAACCTAACCTAACTTAACCTAACATAACCTAAACTAACTTTACCTAACCTGTCGTATCCTAACCTAAACTAACCTGATCTAAACTAACCTATTCTAACCTTATCTAACCTAACCTAAACTAACTTAAGCCGTTGGTGGTGCAACGGTTAGTGTGCGCGCCTCTTGTACATGAGATCCTGGGTTCGAACCCTGCTCTGACCACCTTAAAAATTTCTTTCGGCGGCGGTCACCTCGCATAGTGACGGCGACACTATCGAGTATATAGCCATGAGAAAAGCTTCTCAAAATACCGTTCGGAATCGGTGTAAAATTGGGAGTGAAAACTGGAAAGCGCACAGCTCAGTGATTGTGAGAAGCTCTCCCCTGTCCCTTCATGGGATGTAATGGGAAACCATTTATTTATTTAACCTAACATAACCTAAACTAACCTTACCTAACCTATCGTATCCTAACCTAACCTAATCTAGCCTAACCTAACCTAACCTTTCCTTAGCTAACCTTAGCTAACGTATCCAAATCGAACCTAACATAACTTAACCTACCGTAAAGTAACATTACCTAACCCATCGTATCCTAACCTAACCTAACCTAACCTAACATACCCTAGTCTAACATAACATAATAAAAATCTAATTTTACTACAATATTATTTTTGATTTATCGATAATTCTGTGAAAAAGTAACAACAATTCTCTATATTCTTACGGAGATATAATTATGGCAAAACAGAAAAAATTACAGCAGACAGTTGTCAGAGGCCTTCGGCCACGGACTGTCCCTGCAGGCTGTGTCAGAGACACGGCCATTAAGTTTAACGTAGAATACGCCATCCGATAAGACAGAAAACATATATAACAATAAATTCATTTGCTTATATTATTTATCATTTATTGTTCTATATGTTTTCTGTCTTATCGGATGGCGTATTCTATGTTAAACTTAATGGCCGTGTCTCTGACACAGCCTGCAGGGACAGTCCGTGGCCGAAGGCCTCGGACAACTGTCTGCTGTAATTTTTATATTTACCAACGGCATTTGATTCAAGTCCGTTTAAAAAAAAAAATATTATGTTAAATTTTTTTAAACTTAATTTAATTTATGTATTTTAATTAATATTTTTATTGAAATAAGTTCTGCGAATGTTGAGAGGGCCGCCCTAATATTAAAAAAGGTTTACCTTATCGAGTCTTCGCATTAGCATTCGAGCGTTGTGTGAAAGCTTGCTTTACAATTCAAAATTAATGTTACAACAGCTTTATTGAAGCTTTCGCAAAAAAGCTTTATTACGTTAGCTTACTGTTTGTTTCACTTTTTACTAGATACATGTTGCCAAGCAACATTAGCTTGCTGTTCGTTTCACTTTTTACTAGATACATGTTCCTAAGCAATGTTGAGCAACCAAAAACACTCAACCAAACACCACACATATGTTTGAGTGTATGTGTTTAAACAATTTTCATTTGAGAAATTAAAATACTAGAAATATATCAACCAATATGAAATGTATATCAAACGAAAGATAACATCTTCCTTTACCTACAAAAAAAATTTTAAAAAAATTCATCTAGCCGTTTCCTCAAATTCAATGAAATAAAGATTACAACAATAAAAACCTGACATGACTCCTCATACCGTATTCTACGTCAAAAGTAAATGATGTTAACAAAATAAAAACAATAGTTTTAAAGGGAAATTTAATTTCGTTTCAATCCGTAGTATCACATGTTAAAGTATTGACAACATTTTCGAGATATTCCGCGAGTTTTTGCATAATTTATTATTTCCTGGGCAAAACCTAATTATCGATAATTGTTATGAAATCACAGAAAGCCTAGTGATTATCGTATTTTTTTATTATTGAATACAACATGAACAAGGGATGAATAAGGGATGTGGAAAAATATGCTTGATTTCAATCAATTATTGAATCCTTTGATTTATGATTTTACTTAATGTTTAATATTAACTGAGAGAAATATAATTTATATGCAATTATTTGAATGCGACTGCCATAAGAAACTAATAAATCACATTAATATTCGAAGTTGTTGCTTAAATAGCAATACTTTTCTGTAGAAATTCAAATAAAGTGTCAGGATAGGGATTATGTGGAAAAGGGATTATCTGTCTGTTCATAACCATACATTTTGTTTTTTCTTCGATTCAACAATTTAATGATAACATACATATATGTATGTGTGTTATACATGTAAATAATTCAAATGAATATTTAATGCAATTAGTGCCAACACAAATTGTATTCAAGGTAATTAAATTCGCATCGCTAGATTATTAAATCGAAAAAAAAACAGTGTGAAAATTTCAGTCGGGATACCTGATTTAATCATGCTTTTATCCTAAATCATACATTGGGTCTGAGTTCAATTTAAAATGGGTGTTAGAAATCTTAGGATGACTTTGTTACCTAATTTAAAATAGCCAGCATGTTTGCTTTAATCCTTTTCAGGCTGATTTTACTAACATATTTTTTCGAGTTTCTGAGTACATCTGAGTACACAATAAATGACGTTTTGCTAGTTCCTGAGCTAGACGGAAACTTAATTTCTATTTCTAAAGCTGCACAATCAATGGATGTTCATTTTGAAAAGGGAGCTGGTCGTGTTTTATTTCAGAAACAAAATCAAATTCTTGTTGAAGGCTACGAAGTCGGTGGACTGTACAAGCTAAATGTGAAGCCAAAAGCAACAAACGAAGCTTGTTTAAATAATGTAACGGGTTTTTCAATAAGACCGCTACAAAACCGGTTTTAGATACCAATGAAATTCTTTATTCCTGTGAAAGTACGTTCGATGCCATTATGTATGGAACTCGATTTCTTTTGCATGGCCACCACGGGCACGCTTGCAGAAGTCCAGACGCTGAACCCAATTTTCGACGGTTTTCAAGCATAAATCGGCCGATACTGCTGCAATTTCACGTTCGATAATCGTACGAAGTTCATCAATCGTCGTTGGCTTGTTGGCATAGACCATAGACTTGACGTAGCCCCACAGGAAATAATCTAACGGCGTCAAATCGACTGGGCCATTTCGTGAGATAACACGTTCACCAAACTTGGTTTCCAACCAATTGATTGTGGCATTCGCTGTGTGGCTTGTGGCGCCGTCCTGTTGCAACCACATGTCCTCCAAGTCCATATTATCCAATTGGGGCCAAAAATATTCGGTTGTCATTGAACGGTAGCGATTCGAATTCACAGTAATGTGCCGGTCTTGATCATCACGGAAGAAGTACGGCCCAATGATGACCTTGGATTATGTGTGGATTGCTGTCTGGCCAATATCGCATATTTTGCTTATTGACGAAGCCATTCAGCCAGAAATGCGCCTCATCGCTGAAGACCATAAATTGGACGTAGCGCTCTTAACGTTGAGGCCACTGACTCCAAATTTCGGTAGTAAATTTTAATATTTTCGACTCGTTGTTGGCTCGTATATCTTTCCATGATGAAATGGCAAACCTTACTGAAGAGAAATGTCAAAAGAGCGGGGAAAAATATGGCGTCGTTTGCTGTCCCTATCGATTTACTTTTGTAGCGTCTCTCTTGAAAACCCCTTTACTTATTGTTGTATGTAGACGACGGTTTAATATGCGGCAATAATTGGAATCTTATAAAACGATTGATTATCGGCCGATTTATGCTTGAAAGCCGTCGAAAATTGGGTTCAGCGTCTGAACTTCTGCAAGCGTGCCCGTGGTGGCCATGCAAAAGAAATCGAGTTCCATACATAATGGCATCGAACGTACTTTCACAGGAATAAAGAACTTCATTGGCATCTAAAACAGGTTTTGTTTTATTGTTTAAAAAAACTTTTGTAGCGCTCTTATTGAAAAACCCGTTATTTATAGTTGTATGCTCGTTTTATTTATTTGGTCCTACATTTTGTAGAAAAATATGATTTAGTGAACTACGTGATTAAACCAATTTCCTAATTATAGGTTTTAGTGTAAAAATAATTAATAGTTTTGTAATCTTGTGGAAATATAGGGGTAGCAGGAATGAATGGGTGAAAATTTTGAAGCATTTCTGTAGTTAAAGCATGAAATATCTATTCTATATTAAAAGCAGTCGTAGCTGTTAAGAATCAACAATTTTCTTCTCAATCCACATGCCAAACATTAAAATTACTGTTGAAATAATAAAAAAGTTTTATGATTTTACCGGAAGTGACCACTGTGCAGTGATGCAACTTGTACAATTAAGTAAAATAAAAAATTATATAGTGTGAGATAAGTTACTTGTGGTTAACGGGTTGTATGAGTAATATTAATAATAAAGCAACCAAATATTGTCTACGTGTTGTATAAGTTATATTAATAACCCCAAAAAAGACTATGATATTTCTCCTGCTGGGCTCCTCTCCGGCTGGTGAGTAGTGGGATGTCCTTAACCTATGTCGGACAGCACAAATATAAATCAAAAATATATAATTGTAGCGTATGTCTGAGCGCTATGAGGAAACATAAGACCGCTGTCATGGCCTTGACATTAAGATTGTTGTAGGTGATTTTAATGCCAACGTCGGCAGGGAAAGTGTCTTTCAACCAACCGTCGATATATCCAGTCTACATACGATCACTTCCGATAACTGAATAAGATTATTAGATTTTGCCTTGGCGAAAAACATGGCGTCAGTATTACGAGATTCCAACATAAAGACATCTACAAGTCTACTTGGAAACCCCCTGAAAAAAACGGAGATTCCAACATAAAGACTTCCACAAGGCTACTTGCAAACCCCCTATTAAACAGATGAAAAACAAAATTGATCACCTGGCAATTAATGAAAGGCACTCTACTAGTATAAAGGACTTACGTGTGATTCGAGGAGCTAATATCGATTCTCACTACCTGCTTGCAGCAAAGGTTCACTCAAAGTTAACCAGAGCGAAAGTCGTACGAAAACAGACATATAGAAAGCTGGGCATCGGAAAGCAGCAAATACTAGAGATAGGCACGGCCTATGCAGAGAAGCTCACTCAGATACTGACGCAAAACCCACCCCGGCCCCATGATCCTGAAGCGCAGAGGAAATACATGAAAACTGCTGCAGAGATCGTAATGAAAAATCACTAAAAGACAAACCATGGTACAATAAAGGGAGTCACATGGCAAGTGATGATAACAACGCTGCTCGTATGGCAATGCTTTAGTCAGTTACAACGCGAGCCGCCACGGAGCTGCATAAGGAGAAAAGAAGAGAGGATACCCTTTTATTTAAATAGAAAAAATGGTTGGGAAGAAAGCGCGAGAGGCATCAAATTGAAGCTTACAGAAGGAAGAAGGAGGCCCGTAAATTCAATCGAAAAATACAAAGTCAAACCAACGGCCATTGATCAGGGCCCCTCTTCTGTAGAGGTAACGACAAGAATCCCGTCACCGTTGTGCAGAGTTCGTTGGGAATATGGAGAAAAAACTTCTCTCCTTTTATTTTCCGAGGGGACTTCAATAAAAATGAGGGTATGGAGCAAATATAGGACGATGGCGTCGGCTGACTCCTTCTTAGCCGAAGCCAAGTTAAAACTATAATTTCCCGGATTAAGAAGAACAACGCCGCTGGTACTGATGGACTAAAAAAAATGGTGTCCCATAACATAATATGAAGGAATTGATGAGAGTTTCTCACAATCAGTGAGACGTGCGCTTTCTGGTTTTTACACTCACTGATTGGGACCTATAGTTCTACACCGGTTCCGAACGGTATTTTGAGATGCTTTTTCATGGCTAAGTACTCGATAGTGCCGCCATCACTAAGCGAGGTGACCGTCGTCGACATAAATGTAAGGTGCACATTAACCATTGCACCATCGACGGCGGTACTGATGGACTTGCGGCAGAGATATTAAAGGCTGTCAGTTGTTAGTGGGAAAGGTACATGGATCAGGTCATATGCAAAATTGGCGAATTGATGATTGCATACCCAACGATTGGAGCCCTAGCCGACTGTGTCCTGTTTCCAAAACAAGGCGTCCCGAGTACATGTACAAAATGTCGTGGAATAAGCCCTTAAGCCAATAATATGTTCAAGGACAAGTGGAGACTTACTTCGACTTGCAAAGAAGCCAGGGTCCTCTGGCCACAGGTGGACAGGAAGAGGACTAGGCAACTACTTAACTTGCCGAGAGCCAGGTTATCCATAATGATAGGAACACTTCGAAACCCCTTCTCTTGGATTGCCCTGCTCTGAAGTAGGATATTCGGAACACATTTAGTTAACACCGTAGCCCTACAGGATATTCCTGTGGGTCTTATAGACAAATTCATTGAAAGGGCAAATTGGTTAGACGACTACTCAATAGTTGTTATAGAGGAAACTGCAGGTATCACAATGGGCTAAGTGCTAGACAGCGTGCCGTCTGGCAGCCTTTTCAACCAACCAACTAACCAAGCCCTTAAGCCATCGCATTCAAGGTCCTCTTGTTGCACATGTGATCGGACCATATCAGTGTGGCTTTTGGCTTGGGAAATCAACTATCGACCAGATATTCACATTACGAGAAATCCCACGAAAAACGGTGACCGGTCATAACGCCCAACGGTCATAAGGCCCAAATTATTTTTTGGGCCTTATGACTGTTCCGAGAGCGGGCATAACACCCAAATTGGTTTTGGGCATTATGACCGCTCCGAGGGTGGTCATAACGCCCAACAGATGAAAAGACACAAAGCCCAAAGTTCTTGGACTTCTCCTACAGCACTTGTTACATGGGCCTTGTACAAACGGTCATAACACCCAATTTTTTTTTGGGCCTTATGACCGCATTTCGGATGGCCGTATGGCCCAAAACCAAATTAGGCGTTATGGCCACCCTAAGGGCGGACATAAGACCCAAAAAATATTTTGGGCCTTATGACCGTTCGGCGTTATGACCGGTCACCACGAAAAACAAATCGATACCTACCACATCTTTATAGATTATAAGGCTGCCTTCGATAGCTCGATACGGGAAAAACTGTACGAAGCTGTGTCGGAGCTTGGTATTCCTTCTAAGCTGACACACCTTTGTTGAATGACACTGACCGATACAAAAATCTCAGCAAAGATTGGTAAAGATCTCACCGAACCATTTAGTAGGAGACGAGGCCTCAGGCAGGGCGATTCTCTATCATGCGATCTCTTCAACATATTAATTGAGATCATCGTGAGAAATGCTGTAGTCAACGCGAATGAAACTATCAGCAGCAAAAGTCAGATGCTGCTCGCGTATGCTGATGATTTAGACATCATTGGGCGAAATTTGCGAGAAGTTACTGCAGTATTTTTGGAAATAAAGAAGGAATCGGCAACAGTGGGTTTGGCAGTAAACAAGGACAAGACAAAGTGAATGATTTCGGCAAGTAGAACATCCATCCACCCGATTGGATGAAAGGTTGAACAATGATTAACCGTTAGTAGTGACACACTTTCGTGCAATCTCTTCAACATCTTAATGGAGATAATAATGAGAAAGGCTGCAGTAAATACGAACAAGACCATTAACACGAAAAGCCAAATTTTGCTGGCGTATGCTGACGACATAGACGACATTGGGCGAAATTTGCGAGAGGTTACAGCAGTGTTTTCAAGAATCGAAAAGGAATCAGCGAGAGTGGGTCTTGCTGTTAATGAGGGCAAGACAAAATTGATGGTGTCAACGATTAGAGAAACCTCTCGACCTGGTCCGCACTTGAACGTTGACAACCGATTTAATTTTGAAGTGGTAGATGAATTAGTCTACCTTGGATCCGCCGTGAACAAGAACAACAACGTCAGCCTGGAGATAGATAGGAGAATTGTGCTTGCAAATAGATGTTATTTTGGGCTCAGCAAGCAGTTTAGGAACAAAGCCCTCTCTCGACGGACAAAAGTCCAGCTATATCAGACTCTCATCTTACCTGTCTTGACATATGGCTCCGAAACTTGGGTCATATCGCAAGCGGATGAAAAACAACTGGGAGTTTTCGAGAGAAAAATTCTCCGTAAAATATATGGTCCTGTTAGAGAAAACGGCGAGTACCGACGTCTCTGGAACGCAGAGTTATATAGTTTATATTCTGACGTGGATATAGCTAGGCGAATCAAATTAGGCCAATTGCGTTGGCTAGGCCATGTTGTCAGAATGAATGAAGATGAGCCAGCGCGAAAGGTTTTCAATAACGTACCCGATGGAAGCAGGAAAAGAGGACGACCAAGACTCCGCTGGAAAGACCAGGCAGAAGAATCCCTCCGTATCCTTGGTGTTACCAACTGGCGAGAAAAGGCGAAGGATAGAGCCAGTTGGAAGAATATCTTGAAATTTGTTTGTTTAATTAATAGGTGTAAGACGTCTGACCTCATGAGGTTGTAAAATAGTCAATAAAAGTAAAGTAATAGAAAAAGGCGAGTATCGACGACGGATGAACTGCGAGCTGGATTAGCTGTATCCCGACAATGATGTAGATATAAAAAAGATATAAATGGTTTCCCATTACATTCCATAAAGGAATTAGGGAGAGCATCTCACAATTAGTGTGCTGTGCGCTTTCTAGTTTTATAGTCACTGAAGTGGACCTACAGTTTTTACATCGATTTCGAACGGTATTTTGAGAAGCTTTTTCAAGGCTACATACTCGATATTGTCGCACCGTCACTATGCGACATAGATATGCGTATCAAAATATCTCGTCTACGTAGACTGACCCATGTCAGTATACCCAGAGAACTAATTGGTTGAAAAGAGGTTGTAGCAACCGTAAATTCGGCTGTTACCATCGAATTGGGCTTGCCCCAACCGAATTGGGGTTGTAACGACCGAATTTAGTCCTCACAACCGAAATTCGGTTGAAGCAACCTCTTTTCTAAATTGTTACGGTTGTGGCAACAGAATCTTGAATTATATTGGTTCTGTCAACCAATTTTTCAAAAAATTTCCGTTGGTGCAACCGAATTTGGAAATAATTCGGATACAAGAACCGAAATTGCTACCAAATTCGGTTGGATTAACCGAATGTGGCATCAATTCAGGTGCAACAACCGAATTTGGCATCGGTTGTAACTACCGAATTTGGTATCAATTCGGTCGCAATAACCGACTTCACACTTAAGTCAGTTGCAACAACCGAATTCGGCGTCAATTCGGTTGCTGTAACCGAATTTCACATGAATTCTGTAGGTACAACCGAATTTCATTTTGAACTTGACGTTTAAAATTATAAAAACAAATATTATATCAAAATAAGTTAAACAACGTATAATTGTTCCTGTCGCCGCGATATCAAGATTCTTTTGTGGTTATTAACAAAGGTAAGTTGACATATTGTAATTATGGCTTTTGTATTAAATCGTCCTATTTTGCAGAAAATGCCCAAGAAGGTATCAACAGTTTTTGAAATGTTCAAGGTTGGTCGTTGGAGACATGCTACAATCATCTGCGTGTGAAAAGGTTTAGGACCTACATTAACAGATAAAACACGCTAAAATTGGAGCAGCCGAGACTTCGAAAAAGGGCGGTAGTGACAAATGTGTTACCCTAAAGGTTACCCTATTTTTTAAAAAGGATACAGGAAAATAAATCATTATGTAATAATAAATAATCTTTCATTTTCATTTCCTTCATTTGTCACACTATCTACATTCGGTTGTGAGAACTACCATCGAGGTTGTGTCAACCTCTAATGAGGTCCTGTCAACCTCGACTGAGGTTGTGTCAACCTCTAATGAAGGCGTGTCAACCTCTAATGTTGTTGTGTCAACCTCGACTGAGGTTGTGCCAACCTCTAATGAGGTCCTGTCAACCTCTAATGAAGGCGTGTCAACCTCTAATACTGTTGTGTCAAACTCTAACGCGGTTGTGTCAACCTCTAATGAGGTTGTGTCAACCTCTAATGAGGTTGTGTCAACCTCTAATGAGGTTGTGTCAACCTCTAATGAGGTTGTGTCAAACTCCAATACGGTTTTCACAACCTCTAAATTCGGTAACGGCTAATTCGACTGTCTCAACCGAATTTTTCTGTGAGTGTAGGATGCGAAAGGTATTCGAAGAGGCACCCGAAGGATATCGGGAAATAGGACGACCACGACTTCGCAGAGCTTTGTGCTGAAGATCGAGTCGGCTGGAGTCGACATGTTGTACTCAATTTGTATAGCCCTTGACCCCTTTGGGTTGTTTGAGGCCACCTAGTTAAGTAAGTATAATAACAATGGCGAAAATCGTTTTATGAATCTGTATGAACTGCATCCTGATATCAGCGTTGTTTAGCGCGTCCAAAATAACGCGGTTAATTGCTATGTCACTGGAATAGAGTTGGGTGAATAAGCGCGAAGAGAATTCAAACACGTACTCGAAGACATTCAATGAAATTCAAAGGACTACTAAGACACTGCTAGAAGGAGCACGAGGACGAATGACTGCGAAAGCATGGTGGTACCAACTGTAGACAAAAAATACAAAAGATCGAATCGGTTACAGAATTATCGTATATTATCTTCGTTTTCTAAGGCACCTAACAGTTCTGGGTGTGTTTTATGGCCAATTAACTAAGTAAACAACTAACAAACCTATATATTTATAACAGCACGTATGTGCAATGTTTACCAACACATTACTCATACGTCGTGATGACCAAAATACCAAACAACATCAGGTATAATCATGTGTACTCGTATGTGTATTTGTTGCTGGGCAAATAAATATGTTATTTAGCTGTTTCTGTTATTGGTCCACACTGTTTGTTATATAATCTAATGGTGTGAACTAAATGCCACATAGTTTGTGCCATTGGTTGTATGAGTTATATTAATAGTGTTAACCTTGTAGAGAAACCATGAATGAGTACGTTTCGTCACGTGCGAATAATATTTGTGAACAAAAGACTCCGTGGAATTGAACAGGATATATAAATATTCAATGAAAAAACACAAATTATGTCGTTATATACGTTGTTTATTAGTAACTCTTGATTGTTTGAGTAGTTTAGACGGATGGCTCCATGCAGTCCTGGGCCACATCGAGGAGGTCACGGTGAACATTGTTACTTCATTCAAATTATCTCTAAATTATTTATAAATTGATTTCTTTTATATATTGAAAAATATAATTATTATATACTGAACCAATTTTATCAATGATGAATAATTTATTTTTTAACTTTTACTTTCCAAAAAGTTAGAGCTAATTGACAGTTAAAGTTTTAAAATTCTATAGAATCTGAAAGCTAAAATCCTTCGTTAGCACTATCTGTAGGGTATTCAGGCATGGCGAAATCGGCCGAAAGAATTGGAGTATTTTTAGTTTTCTGAAATCCTAAAAAAATACTGTTAGGTTAGGTTAGGTTTAGGACACGTCACAACAACAGAGAGTATAAGTATACCATTTATTGCCACTACACTCGGAGGTCGGTTGACCCATTGTGGTTGCCCATATATGTGAATAGGAGATAGAGAATGACGACAAAAACGGCGAATGAGGTTTCAGTCCCTTTAACCCCCTCAATAAGAATCCGTGATTATTAAAATCGAATCAGATTTGTTTTTTGTAAGTAGTGACAAAAAACATATATCAAATCGGTAGGTCTAAAAAATACTGGATTTTTTTAAATCTAACATCATTTTACAGCGGTCCTCAACTGGTTTGAGGTTTACCTAAAATGTCGACAAAAAAGGCGAATGTGGTTTCAGGTATTATAAACCCACCCCCCTCGAGAAGAATCCGTGATTATTAAAATCCAATCATCTAAAATGACAAATATTGATGTTTTTCTATAAATCAAATGTCTTGATTTTTATTGAATTTAAATATGTCTAGATGAAAATTCTACAACAGCCGTCTTAAGCCTTAAAGGCTAAGATGGATCATGAATCAAATTAATTTTGTATTTTTGCCAAAAGTTTAGAAATTCGCGGTGAACCGATTCGCCAGCTTGTTCAGACCAAACGCCCAATCCATTCTGTTGTCCTAGAAAGTTTATGCATTGTTCAATGTGGTCTAAGAGAACATGAACTTTCAGAGTTTTACTTATTTCCATGCTTTTGAAAACTGTTCGTAATTCTTTGATTTTGGAGTCCAAACTTGATCCAACTGTTTTGGCTTGGAAACAACAGTCAACTATGTTTTCCATTGCTTTGAGAGCTGGTACAAAAGGCAAAAGTCTCAGTTGCCCAACCTTTTCACAAATATCTGAGTTAAGCAATTTATCAGCCTCCTTTAAGAGCTTCCTGCACGCATTGCCTTCAAATATTTCCCCATGATAGTTTTTTGGAATGAGCTTTCATTTTTTGGCCCATAAAAGAGCTCTCTCTCTCGACCCAGAATTGGATCTAAACCATTCCAAAATACATGATTTACGAAGCCTTGTAAAATATGTAATTCAGGTATGATGCATTTTTCTAACACACATGTGTAATCATCTTCATCGAAGAGCGGCAAGTTGACAGTGCTATTAGAAAACTTAGCATTTTTCTTCTCTTTTCCCATGGAACAAAAGTAAGCAAAGTCTTTTTTGATATCTCCGTAAGTTTTCAACGGAGATATCTTATTCTCCTGGTCATCGTCTGCTCTTAAATGACTTAAAGTCACAAAACAATAAGGACAGGGATATGTTGATGTTGCAGTCTGCTGACCATTTACTATCAAAAGGACCTTAAAATCGGACACAAACTTGAAAGGTATGTATATTATTAATTTTCGTTAGTCTGAGAAGCACTTCAATATTATGATATGTTTCCAATATATCAGGTACAACACACAACATTATTAGTCGATTCACACTTGTTAGTTTTGCCTTTTGACCTATATTTCCACCTTTTGAATAGAGGTTTCTCTTCGCCGTGCGGAAAGGGGAATCCAAATCCTGTTCTGCGTCGATATAATTTTCTGGAAGAACGGTCATGGAAATCTTAAAAGAACCTTGGCCACCATCTGCCATGACTATGATTTGATAATTGCCGGCAAATACACGTTTCTTCAGTATGGTATCTAATAAATCCTCAGCAGATCTCCAAGACTACAGGTCTCTTTTGTTTTGGTCCACCTTTTGTAGTATCAAAATCAAACTCTCCACATTGATACAAATCTTCAAGTATTTTCGACTTCTCAGAAGCATGTACACGGTAATTCGATGGTACAGAGCTTTTACCAGCATTCCACCTAATGAAATTTGTCAACTTGCGCATATGACGTGACGATGATCCCGTATTGTTTTGAAAATTATCGGGACTTTCTGCTGAAAAGCTGACATTCTTCTTGGTGTTTCGACTTTCGAAAATAATAGTTTTATGCGCTCCCTTTGTATTCAACTTTAAATCATTTGGTGTTTTTCCGGCAGCTTTTCAACAAGTCCAGAAATGTTCTGTGAAGCTAAAATGTCAATTGCCCTTTTTTCTGAATGCATACATACATATTATGTTGTTTTCCCTTAGACACTTCGTTATAACAACTTTTGCAAACTTTAATTGAGTTCTCGATTTTAATTTCAGCAGATTTGTTCGTGAGTTGAGGTCCATTACTGTGATCAGCTCCATACATGCCATTCAATGGATTTATTATAGTATTTATTTTCTGACGTACGTGACCTTTACCTTTGTCGACTTTGGAATGGGCCTTAGATCTTGCTGTTAAACAAATATAGCAGCAACAATACTGTTCTTTAGTGTTTGATCCTCTAGTTTCTCTCATCAATCGGAGATCTTCATAATTCGGCATCACTGGCAAAGGCCGCTTAAAAACATTTCGTTCAGAGTCCGTTAGAGTTAATCTACAAGTAACGCAGATACTTAGTGGGAACTTGTTTTCAGATAATGAGAATGTGAGACAAACCAGCTTTGCAGTCAGAAGAAAAACATCGGCTTTCTTTTTACCGAACACAATTTTTTTCCCACAAGGAGCACAAATTTTCTTTCGATTTTCTTCATGACACAAATAGTAAGACATTTTGGAACAGCAAGCAATCCCGAACCGAAATATTTTTTTTTCCATTAAAATAGTAACGAAAAACTAACCAAACAAATACTATGAAAGTAATAATGACAAATTATATAGACACAAACATGACACATGTGCTCAGCAGCTGTTTCAGGTATGGCATTTGTCGACATTTTAGGTAAACCTCAAACCAGTTGAGGACCGCTGTGAAATGAGGTTAGATTTAAAAAATCCAGTATTTTTTAGACCTACCGATCTGATATATGTTTTTGTCATTACTTAAAAAAAAATTTGATTCGATTTTAATAATCACGGATTCTTATTGAGGGGGTTATAGGGACTGAAACCTCATTCGCCGTTTTTGTCGTCATTTTAGGTAAACCTCAAACCAGTTGAGGACCGCTGTGATAACCTATCAACAAAATGCGACATTGATCATAGAAATCGATGAACATCTTTCGTTTTTATTTGCAATTAAGTGAAGGTATCTCATTTTTAATCGAATGTATCTCTTTGGAAAAAACGTTGACAATTTTTTTATGATTCTCAGAGTTAAAGAAAATTAGTGAGAAACAAAAGCTTATGTCATTTTTATGATTATGGTAGGAAACTAATAAACTCTCATAAATTTATGCTGAATTGCTCTTCGGGTTCTTTTATGGTAGCTACTCCGGTTACATTCAATTTAAGGGGGAAAAAGGAAAGTGATTTTTTTATTGATGTGTGTTTTTCCGTTGACTACCTCTTAGGATGATTTTTTTTCAGAAACCACATTTATGAGCGGTCATATTTTGAAAGTTTTGAAAAATTTACAACACACACGTGCTAAATATATAGTCACCGTAAAAAAAGATGCGCCCATTCATAAGTACCCTGTCAGTAAAATATTGAAAAATACGTAGTATAAATAGGTGTTCATTGAACGATTTATGTCATTCAACAAGTGGCGACGAACAAGAAGAGTACAAGTAGTTTAGTTTTTTAGTTTATAATTAAGGCCTTTTACATTTAAGTTGTTGAGTAGAATACAACATGTCATTCAAGAATAGCTCCTCTAACACGGAGAAGAACAAGGAAACCTGGACAAAGAACCTGTTCCAGCTTCAAGCGCCATCAAGAAGACGCAATGTGGCAATTGTTGAAGCACCATTGAGTGAACGGAGTCGCATGCCCTTGAAAAACCACGACGCTTCAAATTCCTTGAGTCCACTGCCAAAGGACAGAGAGAGAGGATCGGTCTAATTGCTATAAAGTTTAAAGCCCTATGGAGGAAAGCATTGAACTTCCCGCATATATCTATCTGATCAAGCCATTTGTGGAAAACTAACAAAACTTCTGGAAGACTACGAGCGCTGCAGAAAAAAAACAAAACTTTGATTCATTGAAGGAACTGTTTGACATAACCAAGGTAAAAGGCGAATGGATGTACAAAGAGGATGAGAACCTCTACAAACTGCAAATTGAGAGCAAAGGCTGGTTATTCCAGCGGCAAACCTGGTGGTGCCAATACGAACCACCCATCCAAACGAAAGAGGGCAATGGAAGCGACTGTGTCCACACTTACCATCTCAGCGATACCTGATTGTTCCGAAAGTATCACGGACTCAGTCGACAATAGTACAGATAGTCCTTGGGAGGTTGACAATGCAGCATCAACGAGCAAAAGGAAGCATAACCCTACAGACATTGCAAGACGCCTTGTTACAAGCTATGGTAAAACTGAGATTAAGGAAACAGGCGGCTGGAGAGACGACATGAAGTTTCTCGTCCACCTCACACGTGTCTCCGTGTGATCCCAAACATCTGCAATGCAAGCTGGAACTCTCGTGCCATTCTAGCTCTTGTTGCGTTTATTCTGATGCCTAAAACCCGGAACAGGTTGTGTAAAATCTGTTCATTCATTTCTTACCAATGGGCTGATCATTGGTTCAGTAGTCAATTGTTCCGCGCTGAAGATGTGGAAGAACTATCCGTAGCTCTGAATGACTACCCAACAGCTCTCAAATGCTTGAAGACCCACTGGAAAACAGATGAATCTCCAATCAACATTACCCGAAGCAACCAGTGCTGTGAGCATGCGATCAAAGTTAAGCAAGACTTATACAACTCCTGCCGCAACAAGGACAACTTCCCACTGAGATTCATCCTCTCCAATGACATCGTGAATATTTAACTTTCTTGTGTGTTTGATTATCCTATGTAATGTTACATATATGTATGTGGCTCTAAAGTTTGTGTTCAATTATATATCTGCTTACAGTTACTTCAAAAAATTTCCCAAAATACTGATAAATACAAATTTTAAAATCATTTTGTGCGTGAGGTTTTTTTTATCGAATCACCTGATATGTAAGATTTTATCTAATCTTAAATAAAAACTCATCTAAATATGATACAGGGAAACGAGGTTGTATTAAAGTCATTACGCCAGTATATATACATACATCACCTGATAAGCCCAGATAAATACATACAATACCATCCGAGATGAAGATCCATATGTGCACGTCAAAGTTTACCACTCGAGATTCCCAGTGGAGTAGAAAGAACCAATAGATCGCCTACCTGGATCCATGGCAGACCCCGCGAGAATTCCATAAAATCTTCAATAGCCACATCGCGAAAAGAAAGCAAACCCTCTGCCTGAAACCAACCAAAACAATGGCCATTTCCTGCGCTGAAAGGCTGGGCACTGACATAGAAGGTGCTCAATGGTTTCCACCTCTTCTTCATCACCACAAGCACGGCAGTAATCAGTTCCGTTCACAATCCAGTTGCGAGTGAAGCCTCCGGCATCGCAGTGACCCGTGATTACCCCAGTGAGGAATCGCAACTCAGCCTTGTTCAGTCGAAGAAGGGACTTAGTTCTGCCTGAGTCCACTGCTGGCCATATATCCTTCGAAATACTGCTATCTACTCTGGCCCGCTAGGCAGCGTTGATCTCGTCCAGCGACCAGCGATCGATCAAGCCATACAAGTAACAGATCGGTGGATTTGCAGTGGCAGTCAATCTCAAATCAGCAGAGGTGCATCCTGCTCTAGCAGTCTGCCATGGTAGTGTGCGCGCCTCTTGTACATGAGATCCTGGGTTCGATCTCTGCTGAGACCACCTTAAAATTTATTTCGGCGGCGATCACCTCGCATAGTGACGGCGACACTATCGAGTATTTAGCCATGAACAATTTTATCAAAATACCGTCCGGAATCGGTGTAAAACTGTAGATCCCAATCAGTGGGTGAAAACTGGAAAGCGCACAGCTCAGTGATTGTGAGAAGCTCTCCCCTATCCCTTCATGGGATGTAATGGGAAACCATTTATTTATTTATTTATCACTGTGTCCCGCAACCCAGCAGAGTCTTAGCTTGCCGGGCACTATACTATTCAAGATCCGCTTGCAATCCCTAACCAATTTGGATTTACACATGTGTGACCTGAGCGCACCGAGGGCTGGCTTACTATCAATGCAGATAATTCACCCGCTGGTTACAAGCATGAATCCATTACCTCAGTTGCAGCTCTCATAATCGCCACGATTTCCACTTGAAAGACACTACAATTCGCACCCAAACTCATCGAGAGCCCGAGTTGAAGGTCCTCACTGAAGATCCCCGCTCCCGTGCCTAATTCCATTTTTGAGCCCGATCCCATTTTCGAGATCAGATGACCAGAGAGTGCCCGATTCCATTTTTGAGATCAGATGACCAGAGAGTGAGGAAGGTATACCTCCCACCCAATCACTCCTATCTGGCATTATGATCTCTGGGCATTGCCAAAAGTCTAAAGTCGGCAGCATGTAGTCAGTGGACTGACTCAAACACTCGTCCGGCTGATTCGCTATCAACTTCTAGAGAAAGTTGGCATGTCCCTCAGGGGAATGCCTCCAAAATCATAATTCTCTCATGAGAAGGGCGCTTCTTACCAGGACACGGTTAGATTATTTGAAATGGCCTGGTAATGTTACTGATAATGAAGACATTACACCGGCTTTCACATCGGCACAAGCGGAGAAAAGGCTTCGTTCACCTCACAGCTTAAGAGTACTAAGGTGGCCAGTTGAAACTCAGATCGAAGGTTCTTTAGTGAAGTTGTAAAAGACAAGCTGGATGTAGTGGTTATCGACAAGAGGGTGGAAGTCTAAATCATTCCGAAGGATACATAGAAAAATATTGTAGATACATTGTTGAAAATCGAAAATTTTAAAATCGGACAACTGAAAGAGAAAGATGGTGTTCTTGACACGAAATGTTCACTACCACTTCTGAAAAAATCCGGTGGCGCGGTCTCGTTTGCGGAATCATTATGAAAGATTCTTTTTTTTATCCGGGGGGTCAGGGACCTTATAAAACGAAGATAACATATTTCGCCAACCAGTTCGATCTTTTGCCTAGTTTCTCTCAGTATATTGATGATGTTGATGTGGATGTACGTTCAGATCCGAAAGCAGATTCCAAGACCTCATCCAAGATATCGCCTCGCCGACTATTTCGAGGGCCGGACTAAATTAGTGCCGTTTGGAGTCCAGTGGTCGGCAGATTACTTCCATGCAGGTCTAAAGCAAGTAAACCAAATACGGCCGGGGCAGCGGTAGATGTTGTTCGGTGGGACATCTTCACATCCAGGCAAAGAGCAACTGCCTGGAGTCCAAGCAACCCACCCGACGGGGAGACAAGTTAGTATATTCTCAAGGATAAAATCAATTAATGGTTTCCCATTACATTCCATGAAGGAATTGGGGAGAGCTTCTCTCAATCAGTGAGCTGTACCATATAATTTTATACTCACCTACAGTTTTACATCGATTCCGAATGGTATTTTGATAAACTTGTTCACGGCTAAATACTCGATAGTGTCGCCGTCACTATGCGAGGTGACAGCCGCCGATAGAAATTTAAGGTGGTCAGAGCAGGGATCAAACCGAGGACCTCATGTACAAGAGGCGCGTACACTTTTGCATCATTGCACCACCGACGGCCATATTCTCAAGGATGGTAACCCAGAAAATTTGAAAATCCGTAGACATGCAATGTTCGTCTTAAACATCGAGTCAATGCCACTTCTGAAAAAATCCGGTGGGGTGGTCTCGTTTGCTTTTGGGCAGATAACGGCGAAGACGAGAGATCAGGAATACAAGGTTTATCGTATCATCTCGTTACCACTTAAACGGTACCAAACTATCCTATAGTCTTTGGAAGCGTCATACTCGTTTTTGTTGCCTGACGAAGAACAGCATGTGATGGTGGTGTAGGGAACACTAAATATTGCAGTTTCCTCAGGTCCAACGTCATAATAGTAGTAGTAATAGTAAAAGGCCTAGATCCCTGGGTTGCCAACAGGAGTGCTTGTTTTTTTCGCGAAGATCAACATTGCATTGGACTTAGGAAAGGGAATAGGAGTAGGGGGATAGAGAGAGAAGTACTTGTTAATGCTTGATGTAAACTTATTCCACATACGGACTGTTCGGCTGAAGAACGAATTGTTTCTGTAATGCGCAGTTCGATCCATCGGCCAGGAAACAGAAAAAGGATGAGTTTCAGTTGAAAACCGCGTCGTATGATTAAATACCCTAACTTCTGGAATGAGGCCATATGACTCGGCGGAACACTTTCCGTGAAAATCCCTATAAAATACCGAGACACAGCTAAAATTTCGTCGATGCTCCAAGGAGGCAACAGTGCTGGAAAAACTGCTGTCGCCTATCAGCTTCAACGCTCTTTTTTGCACGCGATCTAGAAGCTCCAAGGTGGACGTTGAATCCCATTTTTGGCCGAATATACGTGGTGTAGATATTGAGGAGATCGGGTGGGGTGAAAAATCTTTTACACCGCTTTAAAAAGCCCAGGCACTTGAATGCTTATTCCAACGAATGTCACATGCTATCTTCATGCCCATAACATCAAGAGCTTCCGATTCACCAACATCTAAGCCACCCATCGAAATCATTGGCAGGGTCGAGTCACCAGTGTGCTTGTGCGATATTCTGCAACACTGTGTTTTGCGTGCATTAAATTCGGCTCGGTTTTCCCTGCCCCACTCACTAATCAGATGCGAGTCATGATTAAGCGTGGCATTCATTGTTCGTCTCTTTCCTTGCACTACGGAAAGATTCGGTGGACGATCGAACGAATATGAGTGACATAAATTAGTATCATCAGGGAAGGAGTTGATGGGATTTGTAGTCCGACCCAGAAGGTCGTTGATGAAAATAAGAAAAAGGATGTTGAGGATGAAGGGAGCAAGATAATAGCCCCTCCTGGCATAAGTATTCCCAGAGCCTGCATAGTAGCCAGAAGTGATGTGAATACGTTCCTGTTAACGGTATATAGAGACAGGAAAAACGTTGCGCTCAGCTTGGAACTAAACGGGTCGAACATTTGGTTTGTCGCATCGTACATGCCCCATGAAGAAAAGGGACAACGAACATCTGGAACGGGGGCAAGACACCAATTGCCGTCAGTACCCTTAAGATTACCTATAGAGGATTGTGGCATCCACTATGGTGTAGCACGATCATCAATGAGAGGGATGAAATACTCAGTGAGTACCTTGTGGTTACTGTCCTTGCTATATGTAATAGAGGTAATGAGCCGACTTTCGACACCAGCTCAAGCTCGCCAGCAAGAGTTACTAGATATCACCTTTGCACCAGATGACTTGCTAGGGAATTGAATGTCTTTGATGACAGTTCGTTTTCTGATCATAAAAAAAAAATAAATGGTTTCCCATTACATCCCATGAAGAGATTAGGGAGAGCTTCTCACAACCAGTGAGCTGTGCGCTTTCCAGTTTTCACTCACTGATTGGGACCTACAGTTT
This sequence comes from Phaonia tiefii, assembly GCA_963931995.1. Lineage (NCBI taxonomy): Eukaryota > Metazoa > Arthropoda > Insecta > Diptera > Muscidae > Phaonia > Phaonia tiefii. The sequence goes on from OZ008371.1 coordinate 43,755,543, forward strand.
TACACCGATTCCGAACGGTAATTTGAGAAGCTTTTTCATGGCTAGATACTCGATAGTGTCGCCGTCACTATGCGAGGTGACCGCCGCCGAAAGAAAATTTGAAGGTGGTCAGAGCCGGGTTCGAACCCAGGATCTCATGTACAAGAGCCGCGCACACTAACCATTGCACCACCGACGGCCACGTTTTCTGATCATAAATACATCGTATTCCACTTGGACTGGAACATGACCCAGCCCAAAGTAGGCCATCGTAATGTGAGGAGGACTAAGTTGTACCTCAATGAAAAGTCCTGCAAAAGTTACTTGGGATAGGAACCATCTGTAGATGACCTAGAGAGTGTAGCGGATAGGGTCGCAAGCCAAGGGGGAGAGAAGCCTCCCTAAAGGAATGGAGAACTAGCGGCTATAAGGCAGTCATGCCCACGACCTTTAGTGAAGACAAGTCTTCGAGTGACAAGGAAGACTGGGATAATTACAAAGTTTAGCTAAAGCGATGTCAGAAGGAAATCAGACGGTGCAAGTGAAACTTCAGTAAATCAGTGTGAAATTTATCAGAGGTGTCGAGGTTAAGGCAAGTACCGGCATCAAGCAATACAAACAAAATACCTGAAGGACTCTTTTGGGCTTTGTACAACTTGCAGTGGAGATACGCTTAATCTCTTCTTGAGCACCCATTTCATTGGAATCACGCTGAACGAGGAGATTGCTGTAAGTGAACGTGTAAACGTTTTATGTCTCCCGGTCCCGACTTGTAATCACCGGCGGAACTTCCGGTTGTGGTCGATATATATGAATTATAGAGAAAGTTATATAGAGAATATTCTCTCACACTGGTCCTAAAACCTACAGGGCTGTTATCCTGCCATCGCTAATAATGAAGTCTTTGGAACGACTGATGGACGATGTATGATTGTTATCTGATGCGCAGCATGTGTACTGCGTTCAATAATGGAATAATTTCGGTTGTGCAGTAGTTAGTCTGTGCGGCTATTGTACATGAGGACGTGTGTTTGATCCGTGTTCTAACCACCTCACATTCCTTTCGACGACGGAATGTGTGTGCGGCTATTGTAGATGAGAACGTGGGTTTGATCCGTGTTCTATCCACCTTACATTCCCTTCGACGACGGTCACCTCGCTTAGGGATGGCGACACTATAGAGTATTTAGCCACGAAAAAGCTTCTCAAAATACCGCTGGGAACAGATGTAAAAGCTCACAGATCACTGATTGTGAGAAGCTGTCCCCAATCCCTTTATATAGGATGTAATGGCAAACCATTTCTTTATGGGGACCTAGGGTTGTCTAGAAAAGTAAGGGTTTTGGAAATTTTTGCTATTAGGAAATGGCTGACATCTCATGGAGATAGCCCAGCAGAATGATATTCAGCCCATGTGGGTGCCTGGGTACGGGAGATATTCCGGAGTACGGCAGAGTGGATGAGCTGGTCAGGCTTGGGACTACCTGCAATAACGCTCCTATGTGATGATGCAAGAGTGCTGGACGAGTGGCACAGATTGTGTTCGCTGAAGACAATGCTTTATTATTTGGATACAAGTAAACCGTGTTTGTAGCTTGTCGCAAATATAGTATATTTGTGTCCAAACACACTGTGTTTGCTATTCGATATTACTTGTTTGGAGACACAGTGATTAATAGGTTATTTTATATATATTTGTGACGCAAATGTAACATTGTTTGTTGGCAACTGCTGAAAACAAAAACATGACAGACAAAAAAGAAACAAAGAGGCACCAGATCAGCAATTCATCATAAAAATGTTTGCAAACATATGCATGGGTTCTGCAATATGTTGCTGGGGCCGCTTTTTTGGAGCTTAGATGAACATTCTGTCTTTAGTCAGGTCTTGGGATTGAGTCCTGTGTGATTGGCAGACATACGGCAAGACTCAGAAGAAGCTAAAACGAGGAGGAAAATGAATAATACACGGAACATTTTTTTTGCGCTTGTCCAGCACTATCCGGTAGCAGGGTGTCTACAAATGACTTCAGAAGAAGCTACAACGACGAGCAAAAGAAATAATCCACGGAACATTTTCTTTGCGCTTGTCCATCACTACCCGGCAGCAGGGTGTCTACTACGGGATTCTACCCATTTCGGAACCTGGAAAAATTATCTAGGATAGGCCTAGATAAGGTCTTGATGTTCTTGGAGCAAAACTAAATGGTTCTCTGGTGAAGCTAACGCTTAATATCGTTAGGAACTAATACATCTAAGTGGTTCGTTCATCGACCAACCTGAAGTGTTGGAGTCTTAATCTTGTGAAAGCGTGATTGATAATGATTAAAAAGCTTTCGGTGTCCTACTTATATCCGACTCATTTAATTTAATTCGGTTATAATGGTTCAGCTAAGTTCATTCTCCCTCTAGTATTTCTAATCCTCCACTGTTCAGCTTCTAACTGATGAGTCCCCTATTCTATTGCAGTATATTCGTGTCAACTTTTAAAGCTTGGGCTTTAGAACGTGCAAAAGGGATTACGTTGTCAAGACTGATTGGAACACATTCTGGGCAAGTCGTCAGCCAAAATTATTATATTCAAACTGGCAAACCATTTCTTTATGCCTCGTTAAGTATTTCAACGTACGACTACTTCCTTAACAATTATTACTAAGAATTTGGTATCAATAAATCGTATACATTTTTTTAAAGAGTTTCATCCATTTACATAATCGGTTTAATTATCAAGAGACAGTAAATTAATCACTACTTCTTATGTCAATTGATAGCCATTGACAGTTCGTTGACAAGAGCATTTTATATTTTAATATCGAGAGGGTCGTATTTCCTTCAGTTGAAATCTAATTGCTTAATATTGAGCCAATAAGAAAATAAAATAAATTATACGTTCTGATGGCTGTGTGGTACATTTGATACCTGAGTGATTGAGTATTATGTATCTACTAAAATATTCATACGCTATAGGTACAAAAAACAGCAAATATCTAATATTACATTCAACTGATTGATTGGGGAGAGCTTCTCACAATTATTGAGCTGGACGATTTCTATGGTTAGACTTACAGATCAGGAACTTCATTTCTGCAGCCATTCCTACGGGATTTATTTTAAGAAAAAAGAACAAACTATAGAACAGAGAGAGGATAGAAGTTTTACTTTAGAGCAGGACCTGTCAGCAGTTTTGACTCCGTGCTAACATGAGATACGCATCATCCGTACAGGAGAGTTCGCATGATCCGCACAGGAGATGAAACATGAAATTTAGAGATTTACACCAGAAATAACGTTCAACATATGTCCTGCTCTTCTACGGTAATAAGGTGTGTATAATATATACATGATTGATTGTACACATTTGTTTCCCTTTGAAAGCCAACGTATAGAACAACAAATTTCTATTTTCGAATTTAAAAAGTCGTTAGCATTTAATAATTTTCGATTTGCAATATTCAATTTTATAATTATTTAATATACTTTAATACATTATTTTAAAGTTTATATCGAATCCTCTGGATAGGCAAAACGGCACTCATTCGAGAAGTCGTACTTTAAAGGGTAAAAATTACGACGAAACTGTTGTTCTATGCAAAAGAAAATGCTAGGAACTCCAATTACTGAAACTGTGTAGTAGGAGATCGTGTAGAATGACATTTAACCCCAAGCCACTTAGGTTCTTTTTTGGTTTGGAGCGGCATTTAAATATAATTTGGAACTTATTTACTAATCCACAATATTTGTTAAGATTCGTTAGGTAAATTCACATTTGTATGACAGTTTTAAATACAATCACAATATATTTTCAATATTTTTTGTCTCAATGTTTTCAAAAATAAAATATTTAATAGTTTATGTTATATTCAATTCATTGGAAGTGTATAAGTTTAAACCTTGTATATATGTACTTTCTCATTTTAATTTGTAAAATAAAATATACAATTTCTTGAAATTTAGCAATAGTAAAACAACATTAATCATACGCTCCGGTTGCTGCTTTTTTGATTTGTATGTCAGTACGTATAAGTTATATTAATCAAATACAGTACACATACGCCATAGGTGGACAAATGTACCAACAAAACGTATGATTACTTTTTTATATACTTTTTTTTTTAGCTGATTTAAATAGTTCTCATATCCTTTATATTTCCGTCATCTGCTTTAATAGTTGTTACTATCTGCTGCACTATACGTGTTATTATGTTAATACTGGCTATAAAAGCATTCCAAGTTTTAAGTCATTTCCTGATTGTTACAAAGTTGAGCAGTTGAAGAGTTCGTGACAAATTAACACCCTCACTCACGTCTTTTTTCAGTACTTACGAAGTCATTTATTTTTGGTCCACTGCACTAAGGTGATGTACAGAATCAACGAAGTCTGTTACTGTAACTGTTAAAATTAGAAAAATTGCATCTTTAAGTTTGGTGGCTGGTAATGGAGTTTAACGTTGATGGAGGTCATAAGGTTAATGACTGTATGGAACTGCAGAAACATTCATTGAGTAGAACGGAAAAATTGCACTATAATCATTAGGGGCTATTGTTTGTGAGATCTCTTCAACATATTAATGATGATTGTACACATTGTTACACATTGAAAACGCACGGGAGCGACCATATCAAATCCCTCGCACTGCTCAAAATTAATCTCACGACATTCGATTCGTATATTGGAGCGCGTAAAACGTTCTTAAGTTGATATGTAGTTGTAGGCAACACATGTGTACTTTCGAAAATTTAAAATGTGAATTTTAAAGCCACGTGGTCTTGAGTAGGTTCGAAAAAAATATATTTTCCTCATTACCTCCCATGAAGGAATTGGGGAGAGCTTCTCACAATCAAAGAGCTGTGCGCTTTTTAGTTTTACACACACTGTTTGGGACCTACAGTTTTAAACAGATTCCGAATGATTTTTTGAGAAACTTTCTCATGACGAATTACTCAATATGAGCCGCGTCGAAGGAAATGTAAGGTGGTCAGAGCGGGCAACGAGTAATGTTCGTCTGTATCGGGTTTTTCAATAAGAGCGCTACAAAAGTTTCTTTAAATAAAACAAAACTGGTTTTAGATACATACCACTGAAATTCTTTATTCCTGTGAAAGTACGTTCGATGCCATTATGTATGGAACTCGATTTCTTTTGCATGGCCACCACGGGCACACTTGCAGAAGTCCAGACGCTGAACCCAATGTCGACGGTTTTCAAGCATAAATCGGCCGATACTGCTGCAATTTCACGTTCGATATTCGTACGAAGTTCATCAATCGTCGCTGGCTTGTTGGCATAGACCATAGACTTGACGTAGCCCCACAGGAAATAATCTAACGGCGTCAAATCTCACGACCGAGGCGGCCAATCGACTGGGCCATTTCGTGAGATAACACGTTCACCAAACTTGGTTTCCAATAAATTGATTGTGGCATTCGCTGTGTGGCTTGTGGCGCCGTCCTGTTGGAACCACATGTCCTCCAAGTCCATATTATCCAATTGGGGCCAAAAATATTCGGTTATCATTGCACGGTAGCGATTCGCATTCACAGTAATGTGCCGGTCTTGATCATTACGGAAGCAGTGCGGCCCAATGACGCCGCCGGCCCATAAACCGCACCAAACCGTAATTTTTTCGGGATGCAATGATGACTCATGGGTTACGTGTGGATTGCTGTCTGACCAATAACGCATATTTTGCTTATTGACGAAGCCATTCAGCCAGAAATGAGCCTCATCGCTGATTGTTGAGGCCTCTTAAAGTTGAGGCCACTGACTCCAAATTTCGGTAGTATTTCTGAATTTTAATTTTTTGCTTAAAAACAAACACCAAGCACCCTTTCTATCTTCTGTAAAAATCTGGCGTCAGGTTCTCTTCCCTTTCGTCAAAGAATTACTATATCAATATGTCTACTTTTGAGACTATTCATACATTTTTTACCTTTGCAAGCTAGTTTTTTGCCTCTGCTGAACATTTGTAAATTTTGAGTTGTGACACTTTTGTATTTAGGGTGCGATGTGGTCGGTTCTAACCGATTATAAAAACACCCCGACACAAATTGCAGCCAGTTTCCTCAATATTTTCACAAAAGGTAAGCGATTTTGACTTTATTACTTATACGTTTTTGTTGTTGCAAATTATTTGAATATCTGACTGGAATAAAAGCTTTTCTAATATATTGTTGAAACTTTCAGGAGTCCTTTAATTTCACAAATTATGGTTGGAGTTCAAATGAATATTCGATTCCCCGCAGCTAACTGCCAATTCAGCTGTACCCTCTTTAGTCACTTTTCTCTGTTTAATACAAAAACTTCGTCGTCATACAACTTTCGTTTCTCATCATTTCAAATTTGGGTTTCGTTACTTTCGAAAACTTTCAACAATTTAAATAATTTTATTTGTGGACTTATATCTACAAGAATTTGCACTGCTTTCAAATCTAATTTGTCGTACCCTTAAGGTATTGGTTTTAAACACAAAATGATGGTTGGTTGGTTGGTTGTACTTGCGAACCATAATAGGATTCCCGACCATATTTTTTAGGTTATGCCACACACATTCATGCATACATATGTGCCTGTGAGGGAATTTCATAAGGATGAATCAACCTATATAGTACTTTATGAAAAAAAAATAAACTTTTACTCTCAATTTATGTACAATGTAGTACATTTGTATATTATTTAGATTTTATGTAAATCATTCAATTGTATTAAAAGTTTAGCCTACATACACGCACACACACACACGCAGCTATGGGCTCCATACATATACAAATGCAAACGACGATAGTCACAGACAGTAAAACGCTTACACAAACTGATGCTATAGCCACATGTTAGGGTGTCTTTTATATTTTAGTTTTTAAAAAGGCGCATGCTAGCTTCAATGCTTGTTAGTAGAGGGAAAGAAGCGGTCATAATTTGCCTTAGCAAATTAGAAAGGATTAAGTATTCCTTGGATATTGTTATTATTATTATAGTGTCGGAACGCAAGCGATGTCGATGTTTTGGTACGAAGTTCCTTATCGCACGTTGCGGGATGGGGAGTAAATGAAAAAAAAGTAAACAACTTTTATTTTAACACTATTATCCCACATCCCACTATTATTAACTATATTATTTACTTTTGCTTTGGTTTGTGTCTAGACTAACTAGATATCTCACATATGTAGGGAAATTTCTTGTTTAGTGGGAAGCTTTTTAGGTGGAGCCTGTACCAATATTTATTACATATTGTAGTTTTGAACCCAATTAGTAAACCCAAAAGTAAATTTAATGTGAAGTTCTCTAGGTGGAGCCTGTACCAATATTTACTATACAGGGTGATTCAGGAAGTTCCGGACAAATTTCTCCAGCGTATTCCTTGGCGCATTTCATGAAGTGCGAAATGGCAGCGGGTTCAAAATTTTCGGATTGGCGGTCGGAGGGTAGTAGAATAAAGTTGCTAACTTCTGAGCCAGTGGTCGGTAGGGTAAGTTGCTAACTTCTGAGGACCATGTTCGAAAATGCAAGGGTGCGAAATGGCAGCAGGTTCAAAATTTTCGGATTGGCGGTCGGAGGGTAGTAGTGTAAGTTGCTAACTTTTTGGGCTTGTTGGCAAGGTCTTTAAGAGGCCTTTCAGAATTAATTAAAAAAGAAGTAGAAAAATGTCAAATCGTCGAGATACAGAGCTTTCGGAAAAAAATGGAAAAAAATGCACATAACCTCAATTTTCTCAGCCAGATAGCAGGTAACTTACCTTCACGAAGTCGGCGATGCGTCTCACTGAATGTTGTTCGGTTTGGTGGTCGTCGATTAGGAAAACGTAATGCATATTCACGCGCAGCAGCTCTTGCATTACCATCGCAGAATCCATACATGTAATCAATGTCTGCTAATTCTTCGTTTGAATTAGTTGCCATTTTTACTAACTCAAAACACAACGTACTCGAAACTGTTGCTGCAGCAGAGCAAATAAATGTGTGCTGTTATTTCGCTTCCAAAAACAAAAAAAAACATTTTTGCATTTCAGTCAAATGGTCATAACTTTAGAACGGTAATACCTCTGGGCTTCGTTCAAGTCATTTTGGAAAGGTAAGAGGTATGGCTATCTTTCAACGGAAAAAAATATAAGTTACCTGCCATCTGGCTGACCAAATTGAGGTTATGTGAATTTTTTTTCCATTTTTTTCCCGAAAGCTCTGTATCTCGACGATTTGACTTTTTTGACGTAGAATACGTCTTACCTTACGGTATGAGGAGTCATGTCAGGTTTTTATTGTTGTAATCTTTATTTCATTGAATTTGAGGAAACGGCTAGATGAATTTTTTTAAAATTTTTTTTGTAGCTAAATGAAGATGTTATCTTTCGTTTGATATACATTTCATATTGGTTGATATATTTCTAGTATTTTAATTTCTCAAATGAAAATTGTTTAAACACATACACTCAAACATATGTGTGGTGTTTGGTTGAGTGTTTTTGGTTGCTCAACATTGCTTAGGAACATGTATCTAGTAAAAAGTGAAACGAACAGCAAGCTAATGTTGCTTGGCAACATGTATCTAGTAAAAAGTGAAACAAACAGTAAGCAAACGTAATAAAGCTTTTTTGCGAAAGCTTCAATAAAGCTGTTGTAACATTAATTTTGAATTGTAAAGCGTAAAGCTTTCACACAACGCTCGAATGCTAATGCGAAGACTCGATAAGGTAAACCTTTTTTAATATTAGGGCGGCCCTCTCAACATTCGCAGAACTTATTTCAATAAAAATATTAATTAAAATACATAAATTAAATTAAGTTTAAAAAAATTTAACACAATATTTTTTTTTTTAAACGGACTTGAATCAAATGCCGTTGGTAAATATAAAAATTACAGCAGACAGTTGTCCGAGGCCTTCGGCCACGGACTGTCCCTGCAGGCTGTGTCAGAGACACGGCCATTAAGTTTAACGTAGAATACGCCATCCGATAAGACAGAAAACATATATAACAATAAATGATAAATAATATAAGCAAATGAATTTATTGTTATATATGTTTTCTGTCTTATCGGATGGCGCATTCTACGTTAAACTTAATGGCCGTGTCTCTGACACAGCCTGCAGGGACAGTCCGTGGCCGAAGGACTAATTCTAATTCTGAAAAGGCCTCTTAAAGACCTTTCCAACAAGCCCAAAAAGTTAGTAACTTACACTACTACCCTCCGACCGCCAATCCGAAAATTTTGAACCCGCTGCCATTTCGCACCCTTGCATTTTCGAACATGGTCCTCAGAAGTTAGCAACTTACCCTACTACCCTCCGACCGCCAATCCGAAAATTTTGAACCCGCTGCCACTTCGCACCCTTGCATTTTCGGACATGGTCCTAGTGGACTTTTCTTCATGAAATGAGCCAAGGAATACGCAGGAGTAATTTGTCCGGAACTTCCTGAATCACCCTGTATATATTGTAGTTTTGAAAGAAATTTTGAAAATCAAAATTGTACCACCTTGGGGACACTCGCTGGAAAAAACCCAAAAATGGCATCCTTTTTCGAATTGATCACAGGTAAGTGTTTGTACTCAAATGAAAGGAAATCGTCTTACAATTTCACTGGTGCCATTACTTTTCACATCTGATGCCTGCAGGTCGAGATATGCCTATTTTTCTATATTTCAATACACACAAAATTTATCGAAATTTTTTCTTTTACAAATATGCGTGAATGGGTAATCAAATCAAAGGAAATCTTCTCACGATTTCATAGGTGGTGTTGGTTGCTCTCTACGTTGTACGTACCGTGTGCTAGACCTATTTGAAAATCGATACATTTATAATCCATCTAGGGGGTTCTAATTCCCCCTGTACCTTAAGTCGAATTTAGCGCAATTTTTTGGCGACTCGCAGCCATCGGATGTGGTAAGTAATGGCACCAATGAAATCGTAAAATGATTGCCTTCCATTTGAGTACCAACACTTACCTGTAAGTTCAGGGGTCCGTTTTTTTGATTTTTTTTGTCTTAGGGCAATTTCCCCTGTTCGTATCAATTGTACTGTATTCTGTGAATAATTTAAAAGAATATGCCATTTTTGGTTTTTCTCCAGCGCATGTCCCCAAGGTGGTAAAATTTTGCCGTGACTTTTTATTGGGTTCAAAACTACAATATGTTTTAAGCCTTAGGGGCAATTTCCCCCTTTCAGTCAACTTGTTCCCGACTCAGGAGCTCAAGTCAAACAAAACTGCATATACAGTTTTTTCCAGCGCGTGTCTCCAAGATCGTAAAATTCTGCCAAAGTAAATTTAGAAAAGCCGAAACGAAAGACGTTTAAAAAATGATCTTTTTTTAAACAAGTGCTTTTTCTTAAACAAAGTAAATTTTCTCAACAAAAATACCTATTCATATTCTTAAACAAAGTGCATTTTCCAAAAAAAAAATACCTTATCTTAAAGAAGTACCTTTCCTAAACGTTGTAAATTTTGTTACAAAAAGTACGAAAAAGTAAAAGTAATTTTTTAAAATAAGTACCTTGTCTTAAAAAAGTACCTTTGGTTAAAAAAAAGTAAATTTTCTTACAAAAAGTACCTTTTCTTTAAAGAGTACCTTTTTTGTGAAACAAAATAACATTTCTTGAGAGAGCCCAATGTGCACAAAAATGGATGCGGATTCGTTTCGAACTCGTAACAAGTCCGTAAAATCATAAAAAAGCGAAATGTGAGTTCTTAAATTCGTTTCGAACCCGTTACGAGTCCGTAAAAACATAAAAAAGCGAATTAGAGAAATAGTGAGTAGGCGGATCCGTCTCGAACTCGTTACGATTCCGAAAAACCACAGAAAAGCGAATCAATGAAATTGTAATTTGGCGGATCCATCTCGAACTCGTTACGAGTCCGTAAAAACATAAAACAGTGAATCAGTGTAATTGTGATTTGGCGGATCCGTCTCGAACTCGTTACGAGTCCGTAAAAATAAAACAAAAACGAATCAGTGAAACTACGATTTGGCGGATCCGTCTCGAATCCTTTACGAGTCCGTAAAAACATAAACAAGCGAATCAGTGAAGGCGCTTCGAATTCATTTATTTTCCGTCTCCAATTCATTTTATTTCCAAAAAAAAGGAATTCGAAACGGATTCGAATATGAAGTTCGAGATGGATGCGAAAGAGTACAAAAAACGATTCGTCTTTTCGAGAGGAATTTCATATGAAAACAAAATCGTTCTGAGTCCGTAACGGGCGTCCGTTTCGCACAAAATGTCCGCAGAAACGAATCCGTTTCGAATTCGTAACGTATTCATATGGCACATTGGGAACAACCTACAATCGCAATTTCCTTCATTCACTTTTTTATGTTTTTACGAACTCGTAACGGGTTCGAAACGAATTCGAGAACTCACATTTCGCTTTTTATGGATTTACAGACTGGTAAAGAGTTCGAAACGGATCCGCATCCGTGTTTGTGCACATTGGGTACTATTAAAAATTTACCTATTCTTGAAAACAGGATCACTTCTAAAAAAAACTCCTATTTCATAAAAAGAAACCTTTTCTTCAAAAAAATACGTTCTCTTAAAAATTACATTTTCTTACAAAAATTTTTTATTCTTAATTCTTAAAAAAATAACCTTTTCCTAAAAAAGTACTACTTCTTCAAAAAGTACTTATTCTTAAAAAAAGTACTTCTTTGTAAAAAAATCAAACTCGTATGGCTTTTTCTTACAGAAAGTACTTCTTCTAAAAAATAGTACGTTTTCTTAAAAATATACGTTAGCTTTTAATAAAAGAGGTACCTCTCTTTAAAAAAGGACCTTTTCAGGAAAATATAATTTATATTCTTACTAAAAGGACCTAAAAATATACTTTAAAAAAATACATTCCATAAAAAAAAGTTTCTCATTTGAATTTGAATTTTTATGACCGATTTTTGTTAGTTTTTTGGTTAATGTATGAGAAATTCATACTACAAGCTTACAAGTCATGAACATTTTTCTAATTGAAAAATGATTGGTTTTTGTTGGAAATAATAGACAATTCAGTTCAACACACACTCTCTGTCATGACTAGCTTCGAACTCCATGACAACTTCATCATCAGATGCCTAACTGCTGTGCCTGAATTGATACCATCGGTTGATCATCAATCGTATATATACAAACTCACTTCTGCAATTCACATGTGCGAATTAGTATCGATCGAAGATCCCTAAGTATCAACGTAGACTCAGGTCTTTAATTCCAATAACAAGAACAGACAGCTTTTTTCCACCATGTTCTTCTTTGTGACTTGTAAGATTGTAGTATGAATTTCTCACACATTAACCAAAAAACTAAAAAAAAATTCTTAAAAAAAGTTCATAATTTTCCCAAAAGTATCTTTTCTTAAATATCCTTTTAATTTCACCTATTTTTCAACGGACGCCTTAGGGGTGTGGAAACTAACTAGCACATAATATATAGCGAAATGAACTTCATTCCAACCGGGTGTCCCCTGACACCTCATGTTCTTTATGAAAAGGAAACACTGCTTTGAAAATCTGGTCACTCGGTGCTAGAATACAATTGTTTCTAATATTTCGGCAGAAGTTTCACGAGCTTTCTCATTTAATTGATTGAGGCTGGAGTTTTCACTTTTGTTCATTAAACTCTTAATTAAGTGTTAATTAATATACATTAATATTTTGAAAATTATAGCCTGTCGCACCGTGTTGTATTTGTTGTAAGTCATGATAGTTTTTTGAAAATACTATGGCTTGTCATTTAAGCTCACTAATTAATTTTTTATCTCGTAAAATTTCAAACATGTTGCATACAAATTTGAATTTTTAATTTGAATTTATGAGAAATGCGAGATATGCTATAAAATACTTAAAGTTTGAATGCAAATTATGACGATAAGACAGAGCGAGTGAATTGCCCAAAAGGTGTTGATTAATGCAAAAGATAATAGGCAACACAGGTAGCTACAAAAGGTGTGAATTTATAGATTGACTTCAATCACTCAATAATATTAAATTACTGAAAAACTGCTTTATACAAGGTGGCGTAAAAGTAATCCTCCTATCAAAAAATGCTATAAATTTTGCGATTGGCCCCTAATGTCAGTTCTGTTTTGACATTTGTGTAGTAAACACATGTGAAATATACGTTAATAAACAATGTTACGCTACACTGCTCCAGAACGAGGAATATTGCTGACTATTTATTTGACCAATAATCGGTCGGTGACTTTGGCACAACGTGAATTCCGTCGTAGATTTCCTGGCCGTCCAACGCCTACTGGTGAAACACTGCGACGTTTAGCCGCTCGCCTCGAAGAGACTGGCACAACACGAGATGCTGCCAGGCGTGGCAGACCCCGGAGTAGCCGTTCTGCAGACAATATTGCTGCTGTAGCCGAGGATGTCATGGAAGCGCCGTCGATGTCATGGAAGCGCCGTGAGCGCTACAGAGCAATGATCAACGAGTTATTTTTGCCGCAACTTGATGAATTGGGATTGGAAAACATGTGGTTCCAACAGGACGGTGCTACGGCACACACTGCACGTGCCACAACTGATATGCTGAAGGATGCATTTCCCGGGCGCCTAATCTCCCGTTTTGGCGATGTGCACTGGCCAGCAAGATCGCCTGATTTCACTGCTCCAGACTTCTTTTTGAGGGGCTTTTTGAAGTCGCGGGTTTATGTCAACAAGCCTCAGACTCTTGCAGCTCTTAAAGACAATATCCGTCAAGAATGTGAGGACGTATCGCCGGAAGTTTTGGCCAAAGTGATGGAAAATGCCATAAAAAGGGCTCAAATGACAATCAACTGTGGCGGCGGCCATTTACATGACATCATATTCTCGACTTGATGTAAAAAAAATTAAAAGACCAAATAAAAATAATCCACAAGAAGAATCAAAGTTTTTAATTTTTTTTTTAAATTACAGCCAAAAAACATCGGAAGTTTACTTTTGCGCCACCTTGTATATGTACATAAAACTTCTCTATAACCTTCTCAATAAATTCTCAACCAGTAGAATAATGTACTTTGAGTGTCTGAGCGAATGAGTACGTTCTATCTACGACATTACTCATACGCCACAGGTACACACAATAATATTCTGGTGGAAAGTATGATTACACTGTTATAGTTTTTGGTAAACATTTTCGTAGACAAGGCCGAAGAGGACGGTTTTACCCTTATTCAGGCACAAGGCATCGTACTGTATCATTAGTTTTCTGAGAATTTCGATTTTGACTCACTTCTATTTGGTTGGGTGTGCTGGTAAACTTCCTTTAATAAAGTTGTTCCAAACGGTTTGGCCTTCAACTTTTGGGTACCAAAACATCTAAAATCAGGTTTTTGGGGGTATTTGATTCACGACATCGGCAAAAAAAGAAATTTCCCGACTTTCTTTGAGTTTTTCGTTCACAAATTGCGAGTAATCGGATTCTTTCGCCAAATAAGTGAAAGTCTTTGTCTCTAAAACTACATTTATTTACTCGTCTTAATTTTCAATATCAAATTCCATTTACTTATTAATTTCACTTAATTTTACATATTTTACACTGATAAAAATTTTTAGATAAAAACCATTTTGTTTAATTGTGCTTTGAACCAAAACAAAATAATAAAAAAATACAAGGTTTCAAAAAGTACTGTTGCTTACTTTTGTATGGGTTACGCAGAAGTCAGTAAAATGAAAAAACCTACTGGTACTGTTAAACACAGTACGTCTGGCAAGCCTAAATATATTTTGCGTAGAACCGTAATTGTAACTCAAAAATCTCATGATGCAGTTCGATTCCTCGCACCTGAATTGAGAAAACCCCGTTCACTTCCGCCTTGTCTCATTTTTTGACTTCCACAGTGAAATTAGTACATATTGGTATTTATGTAATATTGTTTGGTTATTTATTTATTATTTGTACTATTATTAGTAATTCACTTTAGATATTAGCAAGTATAGACAAAGGTGAAAACAGAAAACATATTAGGGGTGTTTTTTTCGTAACCTATATAAGTTAACATCAATTGTTACGAAAAAAACGCATATACTTGGCTTCATTAGATAATTATTTATTTTTATTTGTCAATTTGTTTATTTAAAAGTCAAGGAGAAAATAAAATTCTAAAGAATACAGTGTAATATATGAGGTGGTTATACTGCACCGACACTACAATAGACTTTTTCTCATTTGATATAGCAGTGAATTATTGCATTGAAAAATAGATGTTTGGTTAAACGAAATCTCCAAACATGAGGTTACGATTGCCATATTGGGGTATTGCTCTATACAATAATAAATCAGGCATCGTAAACGAACGCTCATAGCCCAAAATATTCGACTCGAAAGCACGTGCAAAAATAAAGCAAAAAACGCACGCGTCCCCGAGCTAGCCGCGTGTTCTTCTTTATATAGGATTATTCGCGCTCGTTTAGGGTTTAAATGAGTAAAACGACGAGCTTGGGAACAGATCTCGTACCGCAAGCGAGATATTAAAAGCTATTGTGTTGTGGTATAAGAAATTGGCTCCATGTAGTGAATGTGGATCGGATTATTCACCATAATTTGTACGAAAAGTACATAAAAGTTCATCATATGCACCAGAAACTACAAACTTACACAATATTTATTTAACGTAGTATGCTCATCTAAAGCACATAAATTCTACCATAAAATACCTATAAAAATTTACCACAAAATGTACCACAAGTACTTAAAAGTCAATTGTACTAATACTTCACCAAAAGTACAAAAAGTGCATAAAGTATATCATAAAATTACATAAGGTGCAGTAAGCAGACAGAACCGAAGGCGTTCTTGCGAGTCATGGGAAGACTCGTAAAGTAAATAAAATCGATGTATTCCTCGGCTTTCCTTGTACACTTCCATAGAGTAAATCTTACTAGAGAAAATATTTGGCTCATCTGACGTTTCCTTTCACACTCCTCGTGATGCTGTCGGTGTGATAGAGAGATGTTTGACGAAAAGTGACATACACCAGGTGGAATTACAATAACTTCTGAGTTTAATTTTTCATGTCGTTTTGGTAAAAAACTGTGAAATTTAAATTTGTTTTAAACTTTTTTATTTTAATTTTATTGTTAGCATACATTTGTGTTGTATTTAACACAATAATTTTAGCACACAACACGAAATGCCGTTGTTGTTATTTTGTTCGTTGTTGTGAACCAGTGCCTCTATCTGGTATTAGTAAAGCAATTCTTTTCAACATCGAACGTAAATATCACACCAGATCGAATGTCCTAAATTTGGTGAGAGAACTATTAGGTCTGCTATAAGTATTAGTCTATGGTTTGCGGAATTGACAGCAATTAAATTTAAAATTACCTTACACCAGGTGGAGTTACAAAATATGTTCACTTAACTTTTTCCTGTCGTTTTGGTGTAGAACTGAAAAATTTAAATATATTTTGCACTTTTTTGTTGACTTTTATCGTTAGTTTGCATTTGTATTGTGATAAATTTGGTGAGAGAACTATTAGGTCTACTATAAGTATTAGTCTCTGTACACTTCACTTCCTTGTGGTTTTGCTTTAGTAGTTGTTTGTCTCTAGTATTGTCTTGGAATTATTCTTCTTGAAGAAGAAACATCTATAATATTTTATTTAACTTTTTAAAAATTTTGATTAAAAAATTAACTACCCCTAATATTTTGTATATTCCATACAATACACTCGAATTTGGTAACACTTTTATCGGGGTAATTCTCAACTTCTAAAAGTTTACATGTTAACGTGCAGGTTGTAATTTTGTATGACGTGTATAAGTTACGAAAAATACGCCCCTATTGTTTAAAATAAAAATAATCATACTTTGTGGTGGGCGATACTTTGTTTGCGTACCTGTGGCGTATGAGTATTATAGTTATCCAAAGTACTCATTCGCACATATAACAAACAACATTACCATACTGGTTGAGAATGTGTTTGGAAGTTTACTTTTTCAGTCACATTTTTGGTCAAATTCTGTGGGGGCATTATGAAGAGCATGGTATTTATGTCTTTCATCGTATTGACGGCACAAGGTCGTACCACTATTCCAAAATATATTTATCTACCATCTCATTTTATCACAAAAATATTGTTTTCAAATTCTAATCTTTAATTAGAGTTAAGTCTTTCCAAAAATAAGAAAGAAACTTCTATACACATATAATTTGTGGCAATCGTATGGAAATAATTTCGGTTGCCGAAACAGAATTAGTTGAAATGTTTGTTACGGTAATATAATTTAAAAAAATCGGTTGCTGCAACCGAATTAATGCTAAATTCAGTTGATACAACCGAAATATTAAAAAAAATTTAAACAATGAAAATCGAAAGTCGAAAATCGGCTTCTACAACAAAACTAAATTTCCGTCGCATCGACTAAATTCAGTTGATATAAACTCAAATCGGAAATATTGGAAGTATTGGAAATAATTTCGGTTGCTGACACAGAATTAGTTAAAATGTTTGTTACCGTAATATAAATTAAAAAAAATTCGGTTGTTGCAACCAAATTAATGCAAAATTCAGTTGCTGCAATCGAAATAGTAAAAAAGGAATTGGAAATAATTTCGATTGTTGAAACAGAATTAGTTCAAATGTTGCTTACCATAATATAAGTCAAAAGAAATTCGGTTGCTGCAACCGAATTAATGCCATATTCAGTTGATACAACCGAAATATTAAAAAAAATTGAAACAATGAACATTGTACCCATGCAATGGCACTGAGTCAAAGATCGGCTGCTACAACGAAACAACAACTTCCGTCGCAGCGACTACATTCAGTTGATATAATCTCAAATCAGTTGCAGCAACCACAATCCGCTGGAACAGATGGACTAAACCACCTTTTAGCATTGCTTCTCCTTGTTTTGATGGAGGGTAATCATATTGTGTATTGTATGGTGGAGGGTAATCATATTGTGTCAAAAACGACTGTACTTTATACGAGGGCCGATCAATAAGTCCGTGACTGTTTGAATGAGACATGTTTTTTTGCAAGACAAAAAATTTATTATTCAACATAATCTCCTTTTAACGTTTCTCCAATTTTTGTATCCCTTCCAAAAACTAGAATTTTTCGAGGTCCATAAAATAGGCATTTGTTTGATCATTAATTTCATCGCTAGAGCTAAATCTCTTTCCACCGAGCCATTTCTTTAGGTTTGTAAATAGGAAATAGTCACTGGGGGCTAAATCTGGAGAATATGGTGGATGAGGTACCAATTCGTAGCCCAATTCCAACAACTCCAAACAAAATCCTTTGAAGTTGTCACACGATTACGTTTATGGTCAATTGAGAGCAAACGCGGCAGCCATCTTGTAGACAGTTTTCTTCAATCAAACTGATGATTTAAAATCGAAACCACACTGCCATATGAAATGCCTACGGTATCAACAATCTCACGCACTTTTACTCTTCGATCGGCCAACACCATATCGTAGATTTTTTCGACATTTTCGGGTGTATTGACCTCAATTGGACGTCCAGAACAATTAGCGTCATTTGTACTTGTGCGACCACAACGAAAGTCAGTAAACCACTTTTTACCATTGAAATTGGTGGTGCAGAGTCCCCATAGTATTTATCAAGCTTTTCCTTGTTTTGATTGACAGTTTTTATCGGAAAAAATTATGTTTAATGAGCAGTCGACATTCACTTTTTCCCATTTTTAAAAAAATGCACGAGCTTGCATGTTTTGAACAGCTGTTAAATGCATAGTAATTGACGGAACTTGCTCAAAATTTGACTGTTGTCTACTAACGGGTGGTACTTGATGGGAACAGTGTTGTATTTTATATAACTACGAGGAAAGTTCGAAAAGTCACGGACTTATTGAGCCACCCTCGTAGTACATAGGGGTTTTACTAAAATGACAGTTCATACTTGTTGTGCAGCGTGGATACAAGTCAAGAATATTCGTAAGAAATGCTTCGCTATTGTGCGCCTCCATCATGCTGATATTAAGTGCAATTTTACAGTCTGGCAACATCATTTCCCTTAAGAAAAAACTTAAGGGAATAGTTTAAATGCCGCTTAAAATAGCTACGAAGCCGTAGCGTAAGTCGCTTTCAAGACTTTGACATAAATTTCAACATATAAACACCCGCACAATCTAGTCACCCTATTTTATGAGATTTTCTGTTGATTTTGTTGTTGCTTTTTTGCATATTTCCACATCATAGATGGCTGATCTTTTTGACTTATAAAATAAATGTTTTATTCACATAAAAAGTAAACTAGTAGTGTATCTCAACATACTTATAATACTCAAAGATAAGCTTAACATTCTTGCGGGCTAACAAAAGAATCACACAGACAATCAACGAACCAACCAACCAACAAACCCACCGCCACCACCATCAGCACCACCATCCCCACCATCAGCACCACATCCACCCCAACCACCTCCACCTCCACCACTAGTACCAGCACCACCACTACCAATCCAACCACATTTCGTTAAGTTACTCATACAAACAAAAGGAAAAGGCAAAAGAAAACAAAAGGCAAAATAAAGAGCGAACCAAAATCAGAGAAATCGTGCTGGTTTTCGTCTGGGCACTAAATGAATGAATGAATCTTGTATGATAAAGAAGAAGAACAACAAGGATGAACAATAGACTCTTTCATAGAGCGCAGAAAAAAGAGGATTATTAGGCATTAAGTTAACTGCATTTAAGTATTTATTTAAACTCGTTACGTTGTATTAGTTGCGACAAACGAAACGAAAATCAAAAAGACTAAACAACAGCACGAAAAAAAAAACCAAAAAAAAAAGAGCAGCGACAACGGAATCAAAAACGAGAGCGATAACAATGACAATAACGAAAGCATTAAAGATTTATACTCGTTAAGATTTCGTTTCGCCGATGTGAGTTATCCCTTAGTTGAGCC
Organism: Phaonia tiefii; assembly: GCA_963931995.1. Taxonomy (NCBI): domain Eukaryota; kingdom Metazoa; phylum Arthropoda; class Insecta; order Diptera; family Muscidae; genus Phaonia; species Phaonia tiefii. The sequence goes on from OZ008371.1 coordinate 43,775,373, forward strand.
GCCATTTATCACAAAATCCGAATTGACGAAAAAAATTGCCTCCAGCTAATGAAACAATGAACCAAAGGAACAACTCCTACAGATGTTTAAGTGTTCGTTATATATTAGGAGTGTGTGTGACATAGAGAAATACATATATAGAGAAAATATTTCGCTCAGCAAATTTCTAACATTTGGCCTGGTGTGATATGAACGTTGGATGTTGGAAAGAATTGATTTAATAATACCAGATAGAGGCAATGGTTCAAAACAACCAATAAGAGAGAAACGACGTCATTTCGGTTTGGGTGTTAAAATTATTGTGTTAAATATACAACAAATTCATACTATAAAAGTCATATAAAAGTCCAAAAATTCGTTTAAATTTCACGGTTCTCAACCAAAACGACATGGCGAAATTAAGCCAAAAGACCTCACCACGAACAGTGTGAAAGGAAACCAAAGACGATCAACAAGTAGACGACCAGAAGATGTGCGCAACTTGGCAACCCTCGTAAAAGAGAACCAAAAAGTGGTAAAAATTCACTCAAACGCATTTCTCTCGCGTCATGTCTTGATTATTTCATACTTTTGGTGTGTTAACATTAGGGCGGGTCAAATTGTATGGAACGACCATAGCTCTAAGTCGGATTTGGAGCCCCCCAAATTTTCAAAATAGATATTAGTGTTAATAGTGTTTTTTTGTTGAAACCTTGAAAATGTTGATTTTTCAAGATCGATTTTCCTACAAAAAGGAGTTCGAAAACAAAAAAAATTTATCGTAATAAAAGTTGTTGGAAATTATCTGAACTTTCATAATCTGCAAAAAAAATTCAGAATTTATTAGTTAAAAATTCATTTTAGGCTATTTTCGACAAAAAAATCCTAATATCTCTACTAAAAATACAAAAAAATATTGGTATCAATACAGAGTCTGAAAGGTGATAAAAATACCTTTCAAACAAGCCCACATTGAGAAATCTACTATAATTCTATCAGAGTTTATGACGAATTTAATTAAATTATTCTATGTATATATGGAAAAATATATATTTTGAAATTTTGGGGGGCTCCAAATCCAACTTAGAGCTATGGTCTCTTGAGCAAAATTTCTCAAAATTACCTATAGATTACGCTTTTTAACCCGCCCTAGTTAACATCTGTAGGCGCGGGTAGAGACTAAACTCACAAAGTGAACACATCCAAACACAGTTTGTCCGACTGCGATCACAAAGATTGTTTGGCGTTAAACTCTTCCGAAACGGCTGGACCGAGTTGTATTAAATTTTGTGTGCATATCGTGTAGGTCTCAGAATCGGCTAACATCTTTTTTCATACCCCTAACTGATAAGGGTGACCCACCCCTACATATAACACCGATTTGTCCGACTGAGAAACACAGATTGTCAGACTGCGGAAAAAAACACACACTGATTTAGCGTCAGCGAATAGTTGTCTTGTGTGGGTGCGGAGCACTCTCAGAGCAAAGAGAATAATGACGTGGTTATACGTATATAAAAATGAGATAGCAAGAGAGCAACGAAAATTGTATGAACTTGTGTAGCGTATGTACGTACATAACAATGTATGTATGGACATGTGTCTGTTGCTTTGCATTATCTTTGTTTTTTGTGGGAATAAAACAAAAAGTATTAAGCAAGAAAATAATGACACATGTGCTTGCACTGGTCTTTAAATAATTTTATGTATTACTATTATTTAAATGTAACGTCATCATATGATTGAACGCTGTTTTTTATTTTCCAATGTAACATTAACTAATGTGTTCATAGAAATCGAACAAGTACCGTGTAGCAAAAAGGTGTTAACATATCGCCCGTGATTTCTAACACTCATTGGTTTTTTGACGTAGAATACGTCTTACCTTACGGTATGAGGAGTCATGTCAGGTTTTTATTGTTGTAATCTTTATTTCATTGAATTTGAGGAAACGGCTAGATGCATTTTTTTAAAATTTTTTTTGTAGGTAAATGAAGATGTTATCTTTCGTTTGATATACATTTCATATTGGTTGATATATTTCTAGTATTTTAATTTCTCAAATGAAAATTGTTTAAACACATACACTCAAACATATGTGTGGTGTTTGGTTGAGTGTTTTTGGTTGCTCAACATTGCTTAGGAACATGTATCTAGTAAAAAGTGAAACGAACAGCAAGCTAATGTTGCTTGGCAACATGTATCTAGTAAAAAGTGAAACAAACAGTAAGCTAACGTAATAAAGCTTTTTTGCGAAAGCTTCAATAAAGCTGTTGTAACATTAATTTTGAATTGTAAAGCGTAAAGCTTTCACACAACGCTCGAATGCTAATGCGAAGACTCGATAAGGTAAACCTTTTTTAATATTAGGGCGGCCCTCTCAACATTCGCAGAACTTATTTCAATAAAAATATTAATTAAAATACATAAATTAAATTAAGTTTAAAAAAATTGAACATACTATTTTTTTTAAACGGACTTGAATCAAATGCCGTTGGTAAATATAAAAATTACAGCAGACAGTTGTCCGAGGCCTTCGGCCACGGACTGTCCCTGCAGGCTGTGTCAGAGACACGGCCATTAAGTTTAACGTAGAATACGCCATCCGATAAGACAGAAAACATATATAACAATAAATGATAAATAATATAAGCCAATGAATTTATTGTTATATGTATATGTTTTCTGTCTTATCGGATGGCGTATTCTACGTTAAACTTAATGGCCGTATCTCTGACACAGCCTGCAGGGACAGTCCGTGGCCGAAGGCCTCGGACAACTGTCTGCTGTAATTTTTTTTTCATAGTTTATGTAATGTCACTTCAATATGGTTTGAATTTGAATAGTTATATACAACAACACTATCAAAAAGCTGCCCGTGATATATTCAATGAAGAGAGTAAGAGAGAGAGAGAGAGAGAGAGCAGAAAATGATTAAGGCTTCACTCGTTTTATTTGTTGGCATTTGAGTGAAGAGAAATTTTGACTGTCTATGAGGAAACCAAAGACGATCGAGAAGTAGACAATCAGAAGTTGTGCGCAATTTGGCAACTCTCGTAAAAGAGATTCAAAAAGTCGACACAATTCGCTCAAACGAATTTCTCTCTCTCGCGTTATATCTTGATTATTTCATACATTTTAGATACTTTATTTAATTTCACTTAATAATTGTTGGAGTTTGTATATATAGTTATTTAAAATAACATTATCAAAAAGCTGCTCGTGTATTGAAATATTCAATGAAGAGAGTAAGACAGAGAGAGCGAGATAAATTTAAGGCATCACTCATTTCTCTGTTGACATTCGAGTGGAGAGAAATTTTGACTGTCTACTGTAAGATTTGTTTAGGAGGACACGTCGCATGAGACAAATTTTCTCTCTTTATAAGAATTACTCTATGGTGTGTGATTTCTGCATGTTTATGAGTGTGTGCTTATTTGTGGGTGTTAGAGGATATAAAGTAAATTAACGCTCTGGGATTTAAAACACCCACAGTGTGTTGCAACGAAATGTCCCGCGGCATCTGCGAGATCAGTCTTTATTTGTTAATGCTTTCCTACAATAAGGCCAGAGAAACGCATAATTTTGATTAGATGTAGACATCCCATAGTCTGGCCTACCAGAAGGCCTTGCCCATAGACTAAAGCCAAGTGTCCACTATAGAGATTTTTGCGTAGAGCTGGAGAAAAATCTCGCTTAGAGGCATGTAGAGAAGTATATACACCCTGTAGAGCGCTCTACATAAGCTAACTGCAAACTCTACGTGAGAATTGTCTCGCCCAAAAAACTCTACAGTGTATACACAATTTTTGTGTGTGTGGTAGAGCTCTACATATGCTCTACGCTCTATCAAAACTATTTTATAGGTTTTTCTTTCTACGGTAAATTTCTTTGTATATCCGAACGTATTTACATTCAACTTTTGTATTGTTTCAACTTAATGACGCTTCTATTAAAAAAGTAGTGATATTCCTATTCATTTGCGATCCGATTTTCGTTCGAATGAAATATTGCTTTGCTTCTATATTCTGAAATTTATGTCGTTTAAATAATTAAAACTGGCAGTCTATCGCGAAATATGGCATCGGCAGCGAATAAATTATGAGGCAAATGTAATTCCATTTTGTGTATACATATATGTATTTGTTGTCTATATGTGTGGGTATATGTTTGGCGTAAATATGCCTCTCTGTGAGAGAAACAAACAAACTTAAAAACTGCTCCCTATCATGCGACTCTACAGTAGAGAAAAATGTGTTTGCAGTGTATACAGTCTGTAGAGCGCATGGTAGAGCTCTACTAAAAATTTCTCTATAACGGCCCTACGAAGAGGAGTAGAGTGGTAGAGTCACGCTGTAGTGTACACACAATAAACAGGTAGAGTATCTGCAGTCTACTCTCTACACTCTACCAAAAAACTCTACAGTGGACACTTGGCTTAATACTTATAGTAGACTTAACAATTCTCTCAGCAAATTTATGACATTTGGCCTGGTGTGATATGAACCTTGGATGTTGAAAAGAATTGCTTCAATAATACCAGATAGAGGCAATTGCTCAAAACAACCAACAAAATAACAACAACGGTATTTCGTTTTGTATGTTAAAATTATTGTGTTAAATACAACACAAATGTATGCTAACAATAACAGTCAACAAAAAAAGTGTAAAACACACTTAAATTTCACAGATTTTAACCAAAACGACATGAAAAATTAAAGTCAGAAGTTATTGTAATTTCGCCTGGCCTATGTCACTTTTCGTCAAACATCTCTCTATCACACCGAACGTACCACGAAGAGTGTGAAAGGACACGTCAGATGAGACAAATATTCTCTCTAGTAAGATTTACTTTATGGCCTTGCCATTGCTTTAATTTTTGAATTTTTTTTATCACATTCTCGCTGCTTTATTTTAGAAGACCTGTCTGAGATCTTCTGCAGCGAATGCAGAGATATCACAAACACGTTCCTCTGCGCTTCCTCTGAAAAGATCTACTAAAGGCCTAGCAAATGGATGAACTCACACATTATCCATTTACGAGTTTAGACGACCCGCCAAAACATTTCCAAATAGAATGCAGAGACAATGCAAATACGTTCGTCTGTCCTTCCTTTTAGAATGCATTTAGAAGGTCTTAGAAATGGAAGGTTTGGTGAAGGTATTTTCCGTTCTGATTTTAATATTTTTGTGTACAAACTCGATTCGGCTAGATACGAGGGTGGATCAATAAGTCCGTGACTTTTTGAATGAAACACAATTTTGTTTTGCAAAACAAATATTTATTTTTCAACATAATCTCATTTTAGCTCATTACACTTAGTCCACCGTTTTTCCAATTTTTGTATCCCTTCCAAAAAATAGAATTTTTCGAGGTCCATAAAATAGGCATTTGTTTGATCAATAATTTCATCGTTGGCACTAAATCTGCTTCCACCGAGCCATTTGTTTAGGTTTCGAAATAGGAAATAGTCACTGGGTGCTAAATCCGGAGAATATGGCAAATGAGGGAGGTACCAATTCCTAGCCCAATTTATGTATTTTTGCCATTGAGATTACACACGTGTGCACCCGTGCATTATCTTGATGAAAAATAACTTTTTTCTTGGCCATATGGGGTCGTTTTTTCTTAAGTCGGTCCTCGTTAAAGCGGTCCATTAAGTTGGCATAATATTCGCCGTTTATTGTTTTTCCCTTTTGAAGGTAATCGATGTGGATTATCCCGCGTGCATCCCAAAAAACTGTTGCCATCACCTTATTGGTCGACAAATTTACCTTGGCCTTCTTCGAAGCCGGTTTACCCGGAGAAACCTATTGTTTAGACTGCTGGTTGATCTCCGGAGTTGTTTCATTCACAGTTATAAAATGCTGCAAAAACTCCTTTGAATTGTGGTTAAACAACTCCAAACAATCCTTTGAAGTTATCACACGATTACGTTTATGGTCAATTGAGGGCAAACGCAGCACCCATCTTGCAGACAGCTTTCTTAAACCCAACTGATTATTTAAAATCGAAACCACACTGCCATATGAAATGCCTATGGTATCAACAATCTCACGCACTTTTACTCTTCGATCGGCCAACACCATATCGTGGAATTTTTCGACATTTTCGGGTGTCTTGACCTCAATTGGCCGTCCAGAACGTTCAGCGCCAATTGTATTTGTGCGACCACAATGAAAGTCAGTAAACCACTTTTTTACCATTGAAATCGATGGTGGACAGTCCCCACAGTATTTATCAAGCTTTTGCTTGGTTTGATTGACGGTTTTTTTCGCAAAAAATAACGTTTAATGAGAACTCGAAATTCACTTGTTTTTGCATTTTAAAAAAAAATGCACGAGGTTATATGTTTTGAACAGCTGTTAATGAAAGAACGCCAAGTAAATGAAAGAACTTGCTCAAAATTTGACAGCAGTCTATTAACAGCTGGTACTTGATGGAAGCAGTGTTGCATTTCATATAACGACAAGGGAAGTTCGAAAAGTCACTTATTGATCCGCACTCGTATATGAATACGTAATTATCATGCTCGGAAAATTTGCAATGCCCATCATAGAATAACACATACCTAGAAGGTTTTATTCGCTCAATAAATTAAACGTCATAGGTACGATGGAAAGTAAACATTGGATGGTAGAAATATGGGTTCAATAATACCAGACAGCGATCAACATAGGAACAACAACCGAATTTCGTGTTTTTGTGGCAAACTAGTTGTGTTAATTACAATACAAATGTATACCAACGATAAAAGTCAATAAAAAAGTGCAAAATATATTTAAATTTTTCAGTTCTACACCAAAACGACAGGAAAAAGTTAAGTGAACATATTTTGTAACTCCACCTGGTGTAAGATAATTTTAAATTTAATTGCTCTCATTTCTACAAACCTACAATGAGAGTGTGAAATGAAACGTCAAATGAGAGAATAAGTTTATCTAGGTATGTATTAGTCTATGATGCCCATTTACAAATTTCAAATATTTTGAAATATATTCTGAAAATGTATGGCATATATTTCATAACTACAAATAAATATAAATTTTTCAGTTTGAAGTTTTTGAAAAATCCACACACATGACTCGCAGTTGATAAATGATGAAGACTTCATCTATCAATATTCAGCAATGGTCCGTTTAAGAGTCAGTCATGACATAGTGCTGGCAAATCAATAGGACGGTCTTACAGAGATTGTCAGCCCCTTTACCATTTATGTCATCTAACTCAAAACAAGTGACATGTCAACAATACGTCTTATATAAATTGACATCACTTACTGAAATAACTTTCTATTTGATCCCATGAAGGCATTGCCCTATTCAAAATTAGCCTGAAGAGAAGGATGAATTACTGAAGAGAATGCAGAATCACCCTGATCAATAGATGCGGATGTGATGGAACGATCAGCCAGTCAAAGTGCTCACAAACAAAAAATTGCTACACATTTCACAACTATTCCATATGCAAATATGTGTATGTCCTGTGTGGCAAATGAATCCGTTACGAATTCGACACGGATCCATTTCTTTGTAAATTTTGTCCGAAACGGACATTCGTTACGGATTCATAACGAATCCGTTTGTGTTTGAAATTCTGCTCGAAAACGCGAATCGTCTTTTCTACTTTTTTGGATCCGTCTCGAATTCGCAATGGACTTCATATACGAATCCGTTTCGGGTTAATTTTTTTTGATTTGTTATCATCTATCAGCACGGGTAGGGCAATCTCTCAAAGTGAAAACATGGAGACTACACACAATGTTAGCATCAAATACGTGGTTGTTGTATAACAATGCCTGAAAATAAATGTGATGGTATTGATGTAGCGGCAGGGAACAAACAAGCAGGTCGTTGTCGCCAAAGAGTATTGAATAGTATAGAGATCTCATGGAACGAATTGTATGCCCCAAAAGCACTGGCGATATCTGGCGAATGATTCAAAACGTATTACTCTCTTTTTGTCATAACTTGGTCCATTCATAATTTTCATGTGAAACATTGGTGCCTTTTGAACATTTACACTTTTTGTATTGTTGTATGCAATAACATTGTCGAAATGGTGCATTTAAATTGAAATTTTCTATAAAGAGAATAAGACTCGTTTATACTCTTTTACTCAGACTCTCTACATGAGAGCGGAAAAAGAGTGCAATAAGTTCTCTATACTATTCAATACTTTTTGACGTCGCTCTGTTTATGACAAAAAATGAGCTAAATATTACTTTATTGATGTGATAACATCTATAGGCACGGGTAGGATATGATCTAACAAAGTTAACACATGCAAACAACACACAGCGTTATCACACAGCGTTATGTTCGTCGAATGGAATGCAGCGTTAGCATTGAAAATAATATGTGGTTGTTGTACAACAATAGTCTCTGCCTGAGAATAAGTATACTGGTATTAATGTAGCGGCAGCGAATAGTTGTCTAAAAATACGAAGTCTTGCTACTCGTAAGCTTACGAACATAACACAATGTATGTCCATGTGTATGTTGCTCTACATTTTCTTTGTTTTTGTGGGAATAAAACATAAAGAATTAAGCAAGAAAATACACACACGTATGTGCTTGCACTTGTCTTTAAATAATTTTAAGTATTAATATTATTTAATTGAAACGTCATCATATGATTGAACCCTGTTTTTTATTTTCCAATCTAACATTTACTAATGTGTTCATAGAAATCGAACAGGTACCGTGTAGCAAAAAGGTGTTAACACATCGTGCGTGAGTTCGAACACTCATTGGTTTTTTTAATAAATAAAACGCATTCGAGACGCATCCATTTTTATAATTTTTTGCGGCTTTCAAACGGATTCGATCTGATATTTAAAATTAAAATAGATAATAAGGTTTATTTTCTACCTCTCATTAACTGAAGTGTCTTAGTAAGAATGCACTTTTTAATTTTAAAATAAAAATACGAATTTTTTGAGATAGTTCTGAATTTTTATTGGATTGTAAAGAAAACATTTTCCGATTAAGTATGGAATAAAATACCCGTTAAATGACCCCCATGGCTCTGATGACAGGCCTTTAATCTTTTTATGAAATTTTCCATGGCTTTTTCACAGAAATGTGGCTGTATCTCAACGATGATGCGGTGGATCTCGGATTTGAACTCAGGAATTGTTTCAGGTTTAAACCAAAGATTTCACAAAACCCCGGAGAAAAAAAATCGCACGTCGATAAATCGCATGATCTTGGTGGCAAGTTGACATCAGAATTTCTTGAGATAATTTATTCTGGAAATCGTTGCTGCAATAAATCGGTGTGGCAGGTGGCGCTGTCTTGCTGAATCCATATGTCGTTCAGATCCATGTCGTCCAGTTGAGGCCACAATAACTGCGTTATCATGTTTCTATAACGAATGCCGTTCACAGTCACTGCAATTTCGGCCTCATCTTCAAAAAGGTTAGGCCCAATCACGCTGCCTGACCAAAATCCCCACCAAACAGTTGCTCGTTGTGGGTGCATTTGTTTCTCATGGATAGAATGAAGATTATCTGAGCCCCAAACCCCAAAATTTTATGTATTCACGAAGCCATTCAGATGGAAATGCGCTTTATTGGAGAAGACGAGGTTTTTTGAAAAATTGCCATTATCTTCACTTGGCTCCATTACCCACACCCTGAAAAATCTGTATTTTTTTGTTGTTTGGATGCAAATATAAAGTGTGTTTGGAGCGTGTCGCAAATATAATACACTTGTGTCCAAATACGTTGTGTTTGCTATTCAATATTATATGTTTGCGACACAGTGATTAATATGTTATAACATATGTGTTTGCGACCCACATATATTTATGTTTGTGATACAACTACAGCTGTGTTTGTTGCACTGTCTATGCTAGTTAAAAATCTTGTACGTTGATAACCAATGCATAGCTGAAACCTTCTGAAAACAAAAACGTGAGAGACAACAAGTAAAGAAGAAGCAAAAGAGCTGCAGATTTCATGAAAAAAAAACAAATAATGCATTCAATGCAAATGGCTGTTAAAAGGGTCGATTTAAATCTATAAATTTTTTGTATTAATTATTTATAAATGTGGATTTATATTGTTAAAATTAATTATAATAAATAATCCAATACATACGAAGAATAATTCGTTTCTAAATATTATTATATTTGGGAGGAAATTCCCATATGTTTCCACGTAGTGGTAGTACTCGTAGATGTAGGTTTGGGGGAAATATGCGAATGCTTCCACGTAAGTATATGGATGTTTGGGATGAAGAGCGCATATATTTCCACGTAAAATCATACATGTTTGTCAGTAAACATGATACTGTTTGCATTTAAATACGAGTAAGTTTGGGACTTGCAAACATATTAATGTTTGAAGTGTGTTCCAAACATATACATGGTTCCTGCAGAATATGTTCGGGAAAATATGTTAGAGAGGCCGTTATATTTCAGTGTGCATTAAACGAATTCCCGGCGCTTTCCATGGTCTGCTGGGTTGAGCTCCTGAGCAAGCTGAATTTTGTACGCATGAAGGTGGAGGTCTTTTGTCAAAATGCGCTGCGTCGTGCTTCGTGAAATTTGAAATTGTTGAGAACGATGCCGAATTGATGTTTTAGGGTTTTCGGCGACACTCTCGTTTACAGCAGCAATGTTTTCAAAAGACCGATCGCTACGTTGACGCACAGGAGTCTTACTGTCCATAACCGACCACTCGTCAAATGATTAACACTTTAGGTGCAGTTTCTCGACTGAAAATTCTTCGAAGTTTGCGAGCGGTCCCAGCATAACTTTCCAAACTTTTCTCTGTTCAATTAGTTTGGCTTGAGGGCATAAAATGAAAATACCAGCGAGTTCGACTGTTTTTTCAAGATTTATTAAATTTGCCCAATATTTCGATTAGCATCGCTAATCATCCTCAGGTCTTGTAATTGTGTCTTTTCTTTGAGGGAACGTTAATTATGTGCAACATTTCGAGAGTGGGTCGTCGTGAGTAATGTGCTTCCTCCTCTAAAATGTCAACGTCGTCAAAATTAGGATTATAACCCGTCGTAGCACGTCAGGGACTTGTAAAATTTCGGTGGGGTTGCATCTGGTTGATCTTGTCCTGGTTCCATAAATTGTCTTGTGTGTCCATTCCGATCCAGTAGACCAATTACTGTTCTGGCCGGGAAATCATTTTTTCGAAGAATTTCGCTTATTCTCCACATGAAACTCCTTGTCGCTAAATCTTCAGAACTCTATTCACGAAATTTGTTGCCGTATTGATAATAATTCTTCTAGGGTGCTCAGAATTGAAGTTAATTAGTCTTCCGGACGCTGTAGTCTTTCGGTACCAATCTAGTTTGAGCAGGTTGCCTTGTCGAATTACGACAGACTCCAGATATGGTAATCTTTTGTCCTTTTCCTCTTCCATCGTGAATTTTATTTGTCCGTTTTATGTGTTAAGAGCCTTAAGTGCGTTATCCACTTCATTCCTCTTTATCACAACAAATAAGTTGTCAACATACTTTGCCAAGATTTTGGGATTCACCTCCAACCTCGTCAAAGTTTCGTCAAGTAGCTCCTCCATTATTATGTCAGCTATCACTGGTGAAGCTGGTGATACCATAGGCATATCTTTTCGTTGTTCTTTGCAATAAGTTTTCACAATTATAAAGTGTTGTATTTTCGTAAAGCGCTTCATTTTTAATAATCGGAATAAAACATATGTGGCAGCTGCCAAATTTCAGAGTTGCCACTTGCACAAAATATAACTGACATTAAATTTAAAAAGTGCAAAGTTACTGCGACACCCTTTATGTGTAATATTAATATTAATTCAAATAATAACAATAATATTAAAAATAATAATAATAATACAAATATTAAGAACTAATTGCGTAATAATAGTGTAATAAGAATCATATTCCAAAAATATATATGTGGTAATTTTGTTAACATTTTTTGATTATGTATAATCATAATCCAACATGTATTATTTCTGGTACAGTTCTAAAAACACAGCCATAGAAAAATTCCGATTCTTCTTCTTTAATATTAGACATTTACAGCGACCGACTTAACCACTGTGCAATGGAAAATATTAACATATCTAACTAGTACAATAAAGGAAGGCATTCATCATCATTAATACATACCTAAGTATTTGGGTGAATCCATTTGATTTGTTTTTGCAATGACATCCATAATGCTGGGTGGGTGATCAGAGTCTGGTGTTCCGGGTATCGTTGTGATTAATCCAAATAAAAAGATTTTATTCTTTTTGATCTCTTATGCGTTTAAAAGCTGCTTTAATTCTATACTACGCACTTAACTAATTTTTGTCTTTTGTACATTTCAAGTATTTTCCGGTCTTTTTATTGCCAAATGAATCTCGAGAACAATTCACGCTTCTTATATCAGTCACATCTGTCAGTGGCACGCAGGCATCGACGGAGGCAGGATTCCCATTCAACGCACACGTAATAGCCAAATTTGTATACTCTCTTGGTGGTGGTGAGAGAGCAAGGAGTGTTGTTTATCTTTAGATTTATTATCTATTGTTTTGATTGTTTTGTTAAATACCAACACGTCGAACATGAATATTTTCAATTTGTATCTAGAATGTTACAGAAAAGGGACAACAACCATTAAACACACCCTATTGAAGTGCAATAGCCGTTATATGATGAACATCCTTGCCCAGGAAACAACTGAGATTTTACAGGAAAATTCCTAGACATTCTTGAATGTAATGCCGCATCTGTTGGCACTAGACAAGGGTAATCGAATTTAGATAGAGAGACGTATTTACTTAGTAGGTTATTGAAATAATGACGCATATTTAATGGAAGGCGAGGGAGTCTGGAATATCCTGTCAAATATTACGAGGATGGACAGACCAAAATAACATAGTTTGTAATAACAAATGAAAGAGTTCATTCATCTCTCTTCATTTTATTAACAAAAATAGTTGTAGCATTAAAAATATTAAAAATATGAACTTAATAAAGCGGCAGTTATTTTGGCAATTAACGAGTGTTATTTCACAGGTTTACAACTTTCAGTTGGTAACACTGTTTTATTTGACAATCAATTTAACAGCTGATATTTACTTTTGGTTTAGTATGGTTTGCCATTTCATCCGGGTTAGACATACACGAGAGCAACGCTTGCAAGTTGTTGAAATTTCAATCAAAATAATGGTTCTGTTCGTCAAACTGATCATGCACTTCGTCCACTTTATGGAAGATTTTAGGAAAGGAACTTGGTTTACGAGCTGTTAGGATTCAACTTGTACCAGAATTAAAGCCAAACGCCCATCGTATAGGCCACCAATTCTGCCAATGGGCTGAATCACAAATTGATATTGATTTTGATTTTCCATACAGAATTTTATTCAGCGATGAAGATCATTTTCGGTTGACTACGTGGAAATAAGCAAAAATGTCTCATTTGGAGTGAAGGTAATCTACTACCCTTTGTCCAAACACCATTATACGGCATTTACACCGACCAAATTTAGCCCATTTCAAAGGTTAACTCCGTTAACTCACGCTAACCCAGAAGACTACTCTCACAATTTTATGCCTTGATCACACTGCCGCGAAATTGAAGTCTTCCGCAATTTGGTTTGAAATTGCTCAATTTCGCATATATTTTGATAACAACGAAATTGAGATATTTACGACAATTTCGCTGCAATTGACTTGAAATTGTCAAATACAACGCTGCTTTTACCGAACAAAATTAAGCTAGCACTCTTTTTTGCATATATATGCACGAGAAAGAAGCCGACAGAAAGTTTTCCGGTGTACGGTCGTCGTAGTTATTTTTTTGAAGTTCACGCTGCCATCATTAATGCGTGCTTCGATTTAATATGTTAGACGATATTATTGGTTAAGCCGCATTTAAAGGCCCGAATTACTAAAAAAAAAAAATACATTTTTTACACAACCAACGAGATGAACCTAAAATTAACGTCCGCCGACAAATCGCATTTAATAAAAACTTAGTTGCTTAGTTGTTGATCCAACGCCGTCAATAATTGTAGGTCGGCTTCGTTTACGGAACACGTGGTTGCTAAAAAAATAAACAATTGTATGCCACCTCGTCATGGGTAGCTACCCATTATTTTCCCCATTACCCTGAGGATAATGGGTAATCGTGATGGGTAATTCCCCATTGTCGTGGGTAATGGGTAAACGTTCATTACACATTCTCCACGTCGATGTGTATGAGATACATATGAGGGGGTAAATAAAGGGTTATTCAACAGAGACGCTACAAAAGTAAATCGATAGGGACAGCAAACGACGCCATATTTTTCCCCGCTCTTTCTCTTCAGTAAGGTTTGCCATTTCATCATGGAAAGATGTACGAGCCAACAACGAGTCGAAATTATTAAAATTTACTACCGAACTTTAGAGACAGTGGCCTCAACTTTAAGAGCGCTACGTCCAATTTATGGTATTCAGCGATGAGGCTCATTTCTGGCTGAATGGCTTCGTCAATAAGCAAAATATGCGTTATTGGTCAGACAGCAATCCACACGTAATCCATTAGTCATCATTGCATCCCGAAAAAATTACGGTTTGGTACGGTTTATGGGCCGGCGGCGTCATTGGGCCGTACTGCTTCCGTAATGATCAAGACCGGCACATTACTGTGAATGCGAATCGCTACCGTTCAATGATAACCGAATATTTTTGGCCCCAATTGGATAATATGGACTTGGAGGACATGTGGTTCCAACAGGACGGCGCCACAAGCCACACAGCGAATGCCACAATCAATTTATTGGAAACCAAGTTTGGTGAACGTGTTATCTCACGAAATGGATCAGTCGATTGGCCGCCTCGGTCGTGCGATTTGACGCCGTTAGATTATTTCCTGTGGGGCCACGTCAAGTCTATGGTCTATGCCAACAAGCCATCGACGATTTATGAACTTCGTACGAATATCGAACGTGAAATTGCAGCAGTATCGGCCGATTTATGCTTGAAAACGGTCGAAAATTGGGTTCGGCGTCTGGACTTCTGCAAGCGTGCCCGTGGTGGCCATGCAAAAGAAATCGAGTTCCATACATAATGGCATCGCACGTACTTTCACAGGAATAAAGAATTTCATTGGTATCTAAAACCGGGTTTGTTTTACTTAAAAAAACCGTTTGTAGCGCTCTTATTGAAAACCCCGTTACGAACTCCGACTTGTTTTCAAATCCGTAGATAAACAAATACGTAGTTGATTTAAAAAATATAATTTAACTATAGTAATTATTTACAACTTAATAGAGCAGATTTCGAACTCATGTTCTCTTGAACAAGAGTCGCGCATACTATCCATTGCACCATCAACGGCGGGCTAAATCCCACAAAAATAGGAAAACCCGCATAGAGTTTGGCAAACGGAATCAGGAAACGTAGCCAACTAGAAACAATCAAACAAAAGAACGACCCGAACTGGTATGTCCCAGTTATGTACATTTTGGTGGACCTACAGAAATAATTTGCTCAGTAAATTAGTATCGAGAGACTAAAGGCTGCCTCAAAAATGCACTCAAGATTAAATTGTAATTGCATTGTTCTCAGGATGTACGGTACACTAGTGGTGTATTCAAAAAACCGGATTTTCCAAAATGTTGGTTTTCGATTTCTTTGCATATCCCAATGTTGGCGAAACCGGGTTGTCGGTTAACTCGTGGGGTAAAGGCCAGTTAATAGTCGGTTTCGGGTTTTCGTTGAAGTGGAAAACCATAGGTTTTATAACAATCGGTTTTTTGCATTACAATCTTTTTGATATTTGATATTGGTTTTATTATAAAACACTATACAAATTTTATAAAAAACTATAAAAAGATAATATTTTACTGTTAAACAATTGGCATGCTTTGCTTTTAGACGATTTCTTTGTTTAGAGGGCCGATCAATATGTCCGTGACTTTTCGACCTTCCCTCGTAGTTATGTATATGAAATGCAACACTGCTCCCATCAAGTATCATCTGTTAATAGACTATTGTCAAATTTTGAGCAAGTTCCGTCATTTACTTTGCGTGTAACAGCTGTTCAAAACATACAACCTCGTGCATGATTTTAAAGATGGAAAAAAGAGAATTTCGAGTGCTCATTAAACATCATTTTTTGGGAAAAAAAACCCGTCATTCAAACCAAGGAAAAGCTTGATAAATACTATGGGGACTCTGCACCATTTATTTCAATGAAAAAAAAAGTGGTTTACTGACTTTCGTTGTGGTCGCACAAGTACAAATGACGCTGAACGTTCTGGACGGGCAATTGAGGTCAATACACCCGCAAATGTCGAAAAAATGTACGATATGGTGTTGGCCGATCGAAGAGTAAAAGTGCGTGAAATTGTTGATGCCATAGGCATTTCAAATGGCAGTGTGGTTTCGATTTTAAATGATCAGTTGGATTGAAGAAAACTGTCTACAAGATGGCTGCCGCGTTTGCTCTCAATTGACCATAAACGTAATCGTGTGACAACTTCAAAGGATTTTGTTTGGAGTTGTTGGAATTCGGCTACGAATTGGTACCTCATCCGCCATATTCTCCAGATTTAGCCCCCAGTGACTATTTCCTATTTACAAACCTAAAGAAATGGCTAGGTGGATGGAGATTTAGCTCCGGCGATGAAATTAATGATCAAACAAATGATTATTTTATGGACCTCGAAAAATTCTATTTTTTGGAAGGGATACAAAAATTGGAGAAAGTGTATTGAGCTAAAAGGAGATTATGTTCAATAATACATTTTTTGTTTTGCAAGAAAAAACCATGTTTTATTCAAAAAGTCACGGACTTATTGATCGGCCCTCGTATAAAGTACAGTCGCTGTTGACACAATCATACCCTTCACCATACACCGTCAATCAAAACAAGGAAAAGCAATGGTAAAAGGTGGTTTAGTTCATCTGTTGCAGCGGATTGCGGTTGCTCCAACCGATTTGAGTTTATATCAACTGAATGTAGTCGCTGCAAGGGAAATTTAGTTTCGTTATAGCAGCCGATTTTCGACTCAGTGCCATTGCATCGGAAAAATTTTCATTGTTTCGAATTTTTTTTTAGTATTTCGGTTGTATCAACTGATTTTGACATTAATTCGGTCGAATCTACAGAATTTCTTTTGACTTATATTATGGTTACCAACATTTTAACTAACAACCGAAATTGTTTCCAATTCCGTTTTTATTATTTCGATTGCAGCAACTGAATTTAGCATTAATTCGGTTGTAGGAACTGATTTTTTAATTATATTACGGTAACAAATATTTTAACTAATTATATGTTAGCAACCGAAATTATTTCCAATATTTCCAATATCAACTGAATGTAGTCGCTGCGGAGGAAATTTAGTTTCGTTGTAGCAGTCGATTTTCGACTCAGTGCCATTGCATCAGCGAAATTATTATTGTTTCAAATTGTTTTTAATATTTCGGTTGTATCAACTGAATTTGGCATTGGCATTAATTCGGTTACAGCAGATTGTTGATGCCATAGGCATTTTATATGATAGTGTGGTTTCGATTTTAAATCATCAGTTGTCTGTCTGCAAGATGGGTGCCGCGTTTGCTCTCATTGAACCATAAACGTAGTCGTGTGACAACTTCAAAGGCTTGTTTGGAGTTGTTCAATTGGGATGCGAAGGAGTTTTTGCAGCGTGTAACTGTGGAGGAAACATGGATCCATTACAACACTCTGGAGACCAAGCAGCAGTCTAAACAATGGGTTTCTCCGTGTGTTTGTTTGTCGGCCAATAAGGTGATGGCAACAGTTTTTTGGGATGCACGCGGGATAATCCACATTGATTACCTTTAAAAGGGAAAAACAATAAACTGAGAATATTATGCAAACTTATTGGACCGATTTAACGAGGATTTAAAAAACCGGCCCCATATGGCCAACAAAAAAGTTATTTTTCATCAACACGTGTGTAGTTTCAATGGCAAAATTCCATGAATTGGGCTACAAATTGGTACCTCATCTGCCATATTCTCCCGATTTAGCCCCCAGTGACTATTTCCTATTTCTAAATCTAAAGAAATGGCCCGAGATTTAGCTCCAACGATGACATTATTGATCGAACAATTGCCTATTTTATGGACCTCGAAAATCCTATTTTTTGGAAGGGATACAAAAATTGTATTGAGCTAAAAGGAGATTATGTTGAAAAATAATTTTTTTTTTGCAAAAACAACTCTGTTTCATTTGTAACTAAAGCTGAAATTTAATACTTATTTTTGCTGAAAGTAATCATAGGTATATGTAGTTGTAATATAATATTATACAATATATTCAACCCAGTTTAGGTAAGGTTAGGTGGAAATGGCTATTCACACACTTAGCCCTATGACGACCGTTGCGACAGCACGTACGATACCCGATATTCCAGAATGTGGCTGAAGCAGTGACATACATTTGTAACTGGCGAACCAAGTATTACTCTGCAAAAAGATCCTAAAATTATTCAGCTTAAATCGCTGAGTTACTGTAAGATTCAACTTGTATTAAGATCCTAGATATTGACTCCTGCTCATAAAAAAGTTCGGGCAGTAGCACATGCCTTCTTCATCCCCACAACTTCTGCAGTAATCATGTGCTGGCTTTCCAAGTCTACACGCGAGTCTGTCTATTAAACAGTGTCCAGTGATCACAGCTTCATATAAATAAATGGTTTCCCATTACATCCCATGAAGGGACCGGGGAGAACTTCTCACAATCACTGAGCTGTGCGCTTTCCAGTTTTCACTCACTGATTGGGACCTACAGTTTTACACCGATTCCGAACGGTATTTTTGTGAAGCTTTTTCATGGCCCATGAAGGAACCGGGGAGAACTTCTCACAATCACTGAGCTGTGTGCTTTCCAGTTTTCACTCACTAATTGGGACCTACAGTTTTACACCGATTCTGGACGGTATTTTTGTGAAGCGTTTTCTTGGCTATATACTCGATAGTGTTGCCGTCACTATGCGAGGTGGCCGCCGCCGAAAGAAAATTTTTTGAAGGTGGTCAGAGCAGGATTCGAACCCAGGATCTCATGTACATGAGCCGCGCACACTAACCATTGCACCACCGACGGCTACTAGCTTAGAAATATCCTGCGTAGGAATGGATATTAAGTCATAATGTATTCAGGTCATAATGTGGGCATACGTGCTTGGTGAGCCTACATACTACCTACCTATATTATTTTATTTAATTTTATTAATTCCTTTATCGATGATTTTCAGTAGCCTTGTTGTACTTTTGTATACTTTTTCGTACACTTTTCTTATTTTTATGTATACTTTGTTCATTTTAATGTACACTTGTTCACTTTTTTGTAATTTATTTTGTAATTTTAATAAAATTTATATAAATTAAGTTTTAAACTGCTGTGTACATTTTTCGTTCTGTTGTGTACAGTTGTTGTACTGTTGTGTATACTGTTTTTACTTTTGTGTAAAGTGTTTGTACATTCGTGTACACTTTTTTTACTTTTGTTTAAATTGTTTGTACTTTAGTTTTGGAACTCTTATTATCGTTTTTTTTTTTAATCGATTTGTGGGTATCAAAGACCGCAACTGATGCTCATGCATATTTATCGGTTATCGTTCTCACTTCAAGGCGCGAAAAGACTGGACAACAGTTTATGTTAGCCAAGTTAAACACAAATAGTGTAAAATTAGTGTCGGTTTGGTGGCAGTGGTATGCGGTGGTGCCGAAAAATCTAATGTTCTTCTTGCATATTTATCGGTTATCATTCCCGTTTCAAGAGTTTTTGCCAGCAAATTCGTAACAAAAATTCATAAAATATGATATTAAATTCCAATAGTGCTTTTTATGCACTAGCATGAGCATCGAATACGATTAGCATTTAAATTGATTGTATTAATGTGACTGTTTATGCTCTTGAACTTATCATTTCGTTGAGAAGTACGAGATGGATATCGAATAGTGTGCACAAAAAAATCGCATACAATTTGTTATACTTACCATGGCCACATTCATAAAAAGTTGTGAGAGATTTGAGAGATGTTTTTTGTATGGTAAATCGTCTCTCAAACATCTCATAACGATAGAATCCACCAAACTGGTTGTATTAACATAAGAGGGTGTGAACAAAATCTAATTATCGTCCAAGTCTATTTTGATAAATGACATATGCGTGTGCCTATATATTATGGAAATTGTATTTTAAATGTTAAAGAAGTTATCAATAGGGTGACAAGTATTGAAAAGGAAACCAATAACTATTAAGACGGCAACATTTTTGTTGTGTTATCAAGTACAAAAAAAAAACTATCGAAAAATCGATCATATGCGTTTTGTCGATAACTGAATTTAAATAATAAATTCTCGACGACATGTATTCACACTAACAACATTTTATCAGATCCGACATTTCGCCAGATAAAACTGTTTATAGATATGTGCTTGCTTAGATTAGCAGTTGTTTTGTATGGAGACACTTGAATATATCTTTTACATTTCTGTCTTAAGCGGCATTTACACCTACCAAGATTATCGGATTTTCGGGATTATCGACTTTTTTTCTTATGGAGTTTGACATTAACAATCCCGAATAATAATAATCTTGGTAGGTGTAATTACAGTTTTATACGGCATTTACACCGACCAAGATTGGCGCATTTCAAAAGTCAAGTCCGTCAACCCACGCTAACCCACATAAAAGTGAAGTTTAATTTTTAACCTCATTTTAAACTGGTGTACAATTTGATGCAACTCTGCTAATTACACAAAAAAAATTAAACACAAAAAATCAACTGTTTGGCAGACGCAAGCCGATCGAACATTTCCACGAACGTTTTTTGAAGCGTACGCCGCCACCGATATAATTGGTTTTCATCGGTTTAAAATGTGTGCTGATTTGAGCGACTGGTCCAATTTTAAAGGTTCAGTTGCCTACAACCCATCCCAAATTTCTACAAAACTGGCAAAACCAAGAGACGCCAATTTAATTTTTCTGTTGTGCCGCTATGTACTATTATCTGGTCTCGGAAAAGAATTGGTTTAAATTGGTTTAAAAACAAAGTTGCCACCTGAAATGTTACTTTAGCCTCAAATTGAGTGGTGTAAACGGTCTACATGCGTCATTAATACGGCATTTACAACGAACAAGATTAGCGCATTTCGAAGGTTAACTTCGTTAACCCACGCTAACCCAGGAGATTACTCATACAATTTAAGTATGTAAAAACTGAAGTTTAATTATTAACCTCTGGTGTACATTCTGATGCAACACTGTTAGTTACTAAAAATAAGAAACCATAATAAAAACATACACAAAATATCAACTATTAGACAGACGGTAGCCGATTGAAAATTTTCCGACACTTCGCTGGCACCAAAAATTTTTTGAAACTCACGCCGCCACCGATATAAAGCCTGTTTTTCTATTCCCTGCTAAACTAATTTTTCGACGACTTTGTATGGGGAACTAAGCGATATTAAGCGATTTTAAGCGGCACTCCATATTAATTCGTCGAAAAATTAGTTTAGCAGGGAATAAAAAAACAAGCTTATAATTGACTCTTATTGGTTTTAAATGTGTGCCGATTTAACCGACTGGGCTGATTTGACTGACTGGGCCGATTTGACAGACTGCGCCGATTTGACAGACTGCGCCGATTTGACCGACTGCCTCAATTTTAAAGGTTCAATTATTTCAAAAACATTCCAAATTTCTACAGAACTGTCAAAGCCAAAATCCGCCAATTTAATTTTTCTGTTGTGCCGCCGTATTCGACAATCTGGTCTAAGCACAGAATTGGTTTAATGTCGCGTTTAGACCGCAGTTTATCGCCACCAGGTTAGCGTTAACCTTGTGCTGTTTACACTACCCAATTTTACATTAAATTGGCATTTCAGGTGATAACTTTGTGATACCAAATTATCGAGGACTGCAGTACAACAGAAAACTTAAATTGGTGTCTCTCGCCTTTGCCAGTTTTGTACAAATTTGGGATGTTTTCGAAATAAATTAACCTCTAATATAGATAAATAAAAACCATAGATGGCGACATATAAGTTATGGATTTGAAAGTAAAGGGAAATTTTCTAGATGGCGCCGGAGTGGTGGATATGGGGAAAAGTATCTGAGAACAAAATCCATTGGGAAAATTATATGAGCATGCTTTCTTGCCTTTTGTATTGTCAACAAATCGATATGTTCTTCTAGTATTTACATTAAATTTTAAAATTTAAAAAACAAAATTGAAATAAAAATGATATTTGAGTGCTTTTTCGTCTCATCCGAGTGAAAAATGGTCGCACGGAAACAGCATGTGCCCTCTAGTGAGAATTGTGATTAAGCAAATGAATCATCTGTGATTTTTATTTATCTATGCCTCTAAATTGGATCAGTTGGCCAAATCAGGGCAGTCGGACAAATCGGCACACATTTTAAACCGATGAGAGCCAATTATGTCGGCGGCGGCGTGAGCTTCAAAAACAGTTGATTTTTTGTGCATGTTTTTATTATGGTTGAATTTTTTTTGTAATCAGCAGAGTTGCATAAATTTGTACACCAGTTTAAAATGAGGTTAAAAATTAAACTTCAGTTTTTACAGATTGAAATTGTGTAAGTTAGCGTGGGTTAACCTTCGAATTGCGATAATCTTGGTCAGTGGAAATGCCGTATAAATTGGCTTAAACACAAAGTTGCCACCTGAAATGTTATTTTAATCTCAAATTGGGTTGTGTCATCGACAAAAATTAGAGCACGAGCTTCTCGCTAACCTGGCCGCGATAAACTGCGGTCTAAATGCGACATTACGACGGTGGCCGTCGGTGGTGCAATGGTTAGTGTGCGCGCCTCTTGTACAGGAGATCCTGTTTTCGATCCCTGCTCCGACCACCATAAAATATCTTTCGACGACGGTCACCTCGCATAGTGACGGCGACACTATCGAGTACTTAGCCCTGAAAAAGCTTCTAAAAATACCGTTCGGAACCGGTGTAAAACTGTAGGTCCCAATCAGTGAGTATAAAAACTATATAAAGCATACAGCTCACTGGTTGTGAGAAGCTCTCCCAAATTCCTTCATGGGATGTAATGGGAAACTATTTATTTATTTATTTTAAGCAACCACAAAACTGCGAGTATGAAAAATACAGTAAAATTAAATTAAATATTGTTACTGTGGATTCAAAGAAAAGAATAAGAAGCTAATAAAAAAATACGCCTAATGTGAGTTTAACTTAAACGGTTTTGAAAATGTAATAAAAATTCACACAAGTGAACACTGGAATGAATTGGATTGGGAAAAAATCGTAAAAAGCAGTTCGTAAAGCAAAATAAAGAAAAAGAAAAGCAAAAGAAAATCGAAAAGCTTGTCAAAAAACAAACATGGATAAATGTTTCGAATAAAGAATTCCTCACACAGAATGAATCCGAAGAGGATTTTGAAATCGCATTAAAATTGTGAATGGTACAGCCCCTCAAAGTTGCAAACAATTTTCATCTGCAATAAAAGGCGGAAATGTAAAAAACATGTCTTCTTTCTACTTAAATGGCAGGCAAACTATACAGCTGATCATTATTTTTTTTTGGTATCTATTAAACAGTACGGTAAGTTGCAATGTTGTGTAACTTTTTCAAATTTGGTCGAATAGAACTGTGAAAGTGTCACTTTAATGCAGGAGATATTACTTAAATACGGTTTATTATTCAACACTCTAACTGATTTAACTTAAATTGGCTGCCCTATCTTGCCCGTTTACATGGGACAACAATAAAACTGCAGCAACCTCGCAACAAACATATACTGCAGGTGCTGCAAGAAGGAGAGCGCACAGCAGGTATTTTTTTTTGGGTATTTTGTTTTATTCCTAACCTACAAATTACAGTTGGAAAATTAATAAAGGCTACAGATAGAGTAAACCAGAAAGGGTCATAGGGAAAATTCTACAGCTAAATGCCTTACCTACGAAGTATACTTTTGAAGTGGCCTTAGTTTTGTATGGACTTGGGATTAACAAAGGAAAAAATGGTTTCCTATCTCACGACCAGTGAGGTGTGGGCTTTCTATTTATATATTAAATTTGGGGCTGGGAAAATGCACACACGTCGTCGAGAAAAAGCCAAAGGATCCATAACGAGTTGGTACGTTTTTTGGCATCATCATAGGCCCATTTTTTACGAAAATTAGCAAGGTGCCGCCATTACCATCAATGGCGAGCATTATCGTCTCATGCTCAGCTATTTGTTGTTACCAAAAGTTAAAGAGGAAGTGATGGACAACGTATGGTTTCAACAGAACAGGGCTCCGTGGCACCCAGTAAATTTTACAATCGACCTTTAGCGCACTGTGTTCGAAAACCGCATAGGCAGCCGAAACTCGAAAGTGCATTAACTGCTTCGCAGCTACGAAAGATAAGTATTATGCAAAATCCCGAAATCGATGCTGTCGTTCATGAGATACAAGTCCAAACAATAGCAAATGTACTGGACAATTGGGTAGATCGAATCAGGTACTGCAAAGCAAGTCGTGGAAGTCGAGGAACACAGTTGTGTTTCATTCATAAATGTCAATATACAGGAACATGATAACGGACTTCTTGTGGCCTCAACTGGACGTCATGGATCTGGACGACATGAGGTTTCAGCAAGACGGCGCCACCTGCCACACCGCGTATAAAACAATAGATTTATTGCAGCAACGATTTCTAGAACAAATTATCTCAAGAAATTCTGATGTCAACTGGCCAACAAGATCATGCGATTTCTTTCTTTGGGATTTTGTGAAATCTCGCGAAACAATTCCTGAGTTCAAATCCGTGATGCACCGCGTCATCGGTGAGATACAGCCACATCTCTGTGAAAAAGTCATGGAAAATTTCACCAAAAAAGGGTAATGGCCGGTGAGGGCCATTTGACGAATGTTTTTGATACTTAATCGGAACATGTTTTCTTTACAATCCAATAAAATAATCACAACTGTCTCAGAAAATACGTGTTTTTATTTTAAAATTAAAAGTGCATCCTTACTGAGACACCCTTTATAATGTAAGTGAATTAGAGGTACAAAATAAAGTTTATTATCTATTTTAATTTTAAAATCAGTTTCAAAAATACGCAAAAATTTATAATAGTGGATCCGTGTCGAATATGTTTTCAAAAAATTAACCCGAAACGGATTCGAATATAGGCATTTCCACATAAAGTGCCGCCCTATGTCGCCGCACGTCACCATCGTAAATTGTTTATAGTTTAGGATCATGAAGGTCGATTGTTCGTAAATTGTTTATATTTTAGGTCCATGAAGTTCGATTGTTTTCAATTCTTTTGCTAAATACAAAATGTAAGAAGCTCTGTATTTACTAACAGATGAGAAAACAATCTAGCTAAATAAATATAAGCAATTAACGAGGGCGACGTAAAGTGACAAAAGGTGTACCTTTCTGTGGAAATGCCCATATGAAGTCCGTTACGAGTTCGAAACTGTTTCGAAAAAGTAGAAAGGACGATTCGCTTTTTCAAGCAGAATTTCAAACACAAACGGATTCGTTATGAATCCGTAGCGAATGTCCGTTGTCCGGGCAATCTATGAAAGTGAACACATGCAAACAACACACAGCGTTAGCATCGTATACCTTGTTGTTGTACAACAATAGTCTCTGCCTGAAAATATGTGTGATGGTATTGATGTAGTGGCAGCAAACAAACTAGCAGGTCGTCGTCGCAAAGAGTATTGAATAGTATAGAGATCTCATGGAACGAATTGTATGACTCAAAAGCACTGGCGACATCCGGCGAATGGTTCAAAACGTATAACTTTCTTTTTGTCATAACTTGGTCCATTTATAATTTTGATGTGAAAGATTGATGCCTTTTGAAACATTTATACTTTTTGAATTGTTTTATGTAATAACATTGTCGAAATGGTGCATTTATATTGAAATATTCTATAAAGAGAATAAAACTCGTTTATAATCTTTTACTCCGACTCTTTACGAAAAGAGTGCAATAAGTTCTCTATATTATTCAATACTTTTTGTCGTCACTCTGTTTATGACAAAATAAAAACAATTATTTCAGTGAGCTAAATATTGCTTTATTGATGTGCTAATATCTATAGGCGCGGGTAGGGTATAATATAACAAAATCAACACATGCAAACAACACACAGCGTTAGCACACAGCGTCATCTACGTCGAAGCTATGCAGCGTTAGCATTGAAAAGATATGTGGTTGTTGTAAAACAATAGTCTCTGCCTGAAAATAAGTATGATGGTATTAATGTAGCGGCAGCGAATAGTTGTCTTAAAATACGAAGTCCTGCTACTCGTAAGCTTACGAACATAACACAATGTATGTCCATGTGTATGTTGCTTTACATTTTCTTTGTTTTTGTGGGAATAAAACATAAAGTATTAAGCAAGAAAATCATAATACAAGCTTACAAGTCATGAACATTTTAACAATTAACCAAAAAAAACTAACAAAAATCGTTGATAAAAATTCAAATTCAAATACAGCGCAAGAAAATAATGACACATATGCTTGCACTTATCTTAAAATAGTTTTAAGTATTAATATTATTTAAATGAAACGTTATCATATGACTGAACGCTGTTTTTTATTTTCCAATGTAACATTTACTAATGTGTTGATAGAAGTCGAACAGGTACCGTGTAACAAAAAGGTGTTAACACATCGCCCGTGAGTTCGAACACTAGTTGGTTTTTTTTTGTATCCAGAAAAAATATTAACATTATCACGCTTTAAAGAGATATGTAAAATAAAATACCTTTCCTTTGTCGCCGTCAATGGTGCAATGGTAAAGTGCGCGGCTCTTGTTCATGAGAAAGTGGTGTCGATCCCTTCCCGGACCACTTTACATTTTTTTCGACGACGATCACCACACTTAGTGTCAGCGACACCATCGAGTATTTACCAATCAGTCAGCAATCAGTTACTATAAAACTAGAAACTGCACAGATCACTGGTTATGAGATGGGAAACCATTTCTTTCTCTGATAATCCCAAGCTCAGAAATAAAGGTAAGGCCTCTTCAAATGTATACTTTGTAGGTAAGGCATTTAGCTGTAGAATTTCCCCTATGACCCTTTCTGGCTTAGTCTGTCTGTAACATTTTTGTTTTTTCAACTTTAATTTTTACGTTAGGAGTAAAAGAAAATATCTGCTGTGCACTCTTCTTCTTGCAGCACTTGCTGTATGTTTTTTTTTGCAAGGTTTCTGCAGTTTTATTGTTTTGTCATGTAAACGGGCAAGATGGGGCAGCTAATTTTAGTTAAATCAGTTAGAGTATTGAATAATAAACCGTCTTTAAGTAATATCTCCCGTAACAACGTGCCACTTTTCATAGTTATATTCGATTAAATTTGAAAAGTTAGCCAACATTGGTACTGAGCATATTTCTGTCGGTGGTGCAATGGTAGCGTGCGTGGCTCTTGTGCATGAGTACGTGTGTTCGATTCTTAATCCGACCACCTTAGATTTCTGTCGACGGCGGTCACCTCGCTTATTGACGGCGACACTATCGAGTATTTAGCCATGAAAAAGCTTCTCAAAATATCATTCGGAACCGGTGGAAAACTGTAGGTCCCAATCAGTGAGTGTAAAAGTAGAACGCGCACAGCTCGGGAAACCATTCAATTATTTTTTTTAATGATACACCAAAGAATAATAATCGGCGGCATAGTTTGCCTACAATTCAATTCGAAATAGGACACTATATTTTGTTTAATTTGCGCTTTCTTTTGCAGACGGAAAATGTTTGCAACTTTGGGCTACTCTACCTATGAACTGCTCCAACAATGAGAATATATGCATTAGTTCATAAGTTATGATTTTTCAACGATGCATTTTCATATTTTGAGAGCACAAATGTTATATTCATTGTTATTATCATGTCAATTAACAAAAGGGATGCTAACAACTAAGCCAATAGTTAAAAAAAATTATCGTAGTTAATTTAAATATGTTAAGCAATAGATAATAAATAAAATGAGATAATTTAAATATCTTGAGAAAAAATATTTGTATTTATATCTATGCAACTAATGGATTTATTCGGTCTACAAATCAACTAACTATAATTGAAGAAATTGTGAGAATTATATATAACGAAATTTTGTATTCAAATTTAGGAAATCTTTTTTCAGAGTGCAGGATTCCCGAATTATATACTCATCAAACCACAAAAAAAAAAAAAATTGGAACTCCATTAATGTTTTTTTTTTTGTTTGGCCTTACCTCGTTTATAGGTCATTGGATTCAATTAACGCAGTTTATACAACAACAAACAGCCACACATACATACATACTTTCATTCAGATACATTAATTTCGAACCGAAACCACATCACTCCTTCATATCTCTGGAGACATTTAAGGCCCCAAACTACGTAAATAATGTAGACACATGGGATATTCTCTGGTTAAGCGTTAAGTAAGTTTTACTAAATGTTATGAAATGAAGTCCAAACGAAATGAGCAAAAATAAAAGTTATTTGGCCTGAAGGAAAAGCAGCAGCAGCACCAGCAGTAGCAGGACCAACGTATGGAAAAAGTTTTAAAATTGAATAAAAATAGAAACTCATAATGTTTGGACACACAATAACAACCATAATGTCGGAAGCATTTAGCTGAAATACTGAAGAATTAATAAAATACATTAGATCGCCTTTAGCTAAATGTTATTAGAGCATAAATGAATACGCACAGGGGTCATATACAGTACTTAGTTACTTAGTGTCTTATGTCGCAGTTAGACCGCAGTTTATAGCGGCCAGATTAGCGATAACCTTGTTGTCTAATCTTTGCCATTTACACCACCCAATTTGAGATTAAATTAACATTTCAGGTGGCAAGTATGTACATAAACCAATTTAGAGCTACTCCGTGCCGAGATCAAATTTTGAAGACGGCGGCGCAAAAGGAAAATTAAATTCGCGGCTCTTTTGTTTTTTTCAGTTTTGTACAAATTTTTGATGTAATTGAATTAAATCAGTCGGTCATGTCGGGCCAGTTGGTCAAATCGATACACATTTGAAACCGATGAGAACCAACAACATCGATAACGGCGTGAACTTCAAAAAAATTGTTGGTGGCGGCAACGCGTTGAAAAATTTCCGATCGGATTCCGTCTGTCAAACAGTTGATTTTTTGTGTATGTTTTTATTATGGTTGCATTTTTTTTACTAAAAAGCAGAGTTGCATCAAATTGTACACACGTTCAAAATGAGGTTAAATATTAAACTTCAGTTTCTACAGATTAAAATTGTACGAGTAATCTTCTGGGCATGGCCCAGTTGGTCAAATCGGTACACATTTTAAACCGATGAGAACCAACAACCAATGACGGCGTGAACTTCAAAAAACTTTTGGTAGCAACGGCGGATTGGAAAATTTTCGATCGGCTTCCATCTGCAAGTATGCAGATGTGCAAGTAGGCAGTCAAAATGTCTCTTCACTCAAATACCGACAATCAAAACGAGTGAAACCCTAGCTATTCTCTGCTCTCTCTGTCTTACTCTCTTAATTGAATATTTCAATACATGAGCAGCTGATTGATAGTCTTATTGTATATAACTATACAAATTCCAACCATGTTGAAATAAAATTACATAAACTATCCAAAAAGTTTGAAATAATCAAGATATGACGCGAGAGAGAAATGCGTTTGAGTGAATTACTGGCACTTTTTGGTTCTCCTTTACCAGGGTTGCTAATATGCGCACATCTTCTAGTTGTCCAATTCTTGATCGTCTTTGTCCGTCTCAAACAAAAACGATGTACAAGTAGACAGTCAAAATTTCTCATCACTCAAATACCAACAATCAAAACGAATGAAACCCTAGTACTTCTCTCTCTTACTCTCTACATTGAATATTTCAATATACGAGCTGCTCTATTTTTGTTAAGAAAATGTACTTTGTTTAAGAATATGTATAGGTATTTTTTGAGAAAATTTCCTTTTTTTATGAAAAGGCACTGATTTAAGAGAATGTTAATTTTTAAACTTCTTTCACTTTGGCTTTTCTAAATTTACTTTTTATTGGGTTCAAAACTATAATATATACTAAATATTGGTTACATGCTCCACCTAGAAAACTTCCCGTTAAACAAGAAATTTCTTAACATATTTGAGGCTTCTAGTTAGTCAAGACACAAACCAAAGCAAAAGTACCCAATATTGTTGATAATAGTGGGTTGTAGCATAGTAGTGTTATAACAAAAGTTGTTTAATTTGTTTTTTCATTTAGCCCGCAATGCGCGATAAGAAACTTCGTTCCAAAAAGAACAATATCTTCGTCAATATCAGGATGATAGGATTTCACATAATAACCAATCCTGTGGCCGTCGGTGGTGCAATGGTTAGTGTGCGCGGCTCTTGTACATGAGATCCTGGGTTCGAACCCTGCTCTGACCACCTTAACATTTCTTTCGGCGGCGGTCACCCCGCATAGTGACGGCGACACTATCGAGTATATAGCCATGAAAAAGCTTCTCAAAATACCGTTCGGAATCGGTGTAAAACTGTAGGTCCCAATCAGTGGGTGAAAACTGGAAAGCGATTTTGAGAAGTTCAGTGATTTTGAGAAGTTCTCCCCGGTCCCTTCATGGGATGTAATGGGAAACCATTTATTTATTTTTAACCAATCTCCTCAACAGTTGTGTCTGGTGCAAATCTTAATATAATCCTCGTCCAACTACTAAACTCGAGGTCATCTGTCGTCCTCCATCATGTGGAGTTACACAAGTAATATTACATGGCACAACATTGTCTTTTATATTATCAGAACTACCAGTATTATACCAGATACAGTATTGCCTGGAATAATACCTGGAGCCGACGCAACCGAATTTGGGACACTTGGAACATCATCGATGTGGAAATTGTCTGCGAACCACTATCAACGGCATAAGAGTTATCGACACGTGTACCAGATTCAGTAATAGTCGAAAGCGTTTGAGGAACAAGGTTCGCATTCACAACTGGAGACAACAAGCTTATCAGGTTAGACGCATTGGGAGGATTATTACAACTGTACTTTTCCAAACTCAAAGACGTTGTTCTACGTTTAGGTGAACCATCGGTATACTCAAAATTCTCAAACAGTTAGTCTATATTATTCAAATTTACCGAAACTTTTGCAAAATTAGATTTAAGACGAGATAATTATCCGTGGTGCAATGGTTAGAGTGCGAGACTCTTGTACATAAGTACGCGTGGGTTCGATCCTGCTCCGACCACCTTACATTTCTTTCGACGACGGTCACTTCGCTTAGTGATGTTGACACTATCTAGTACTTTGCCATGAAACAGCTTCTCAAAATACCGTGCGGAACCGGTGTAAAAACTATAGGACCCAATCAGTGAGTGCAAAACAAGAAAGCGCACAGCTTAGAGGTTGTGAGAAGGTCTCCCCAACCCCTTCATCGGATGTCATGGGAAACATTAATTTATTTATTTATAATTTTGCATCCTTAAACATTCCATAAAACTCAATATCAAAACTTAAGTACAGTTCAAACACGTCCAACGAAAACCGTAGCTGCTTATTGACCGCACCAAATCAAATTGTCTGCTATTAAAACCAGCACAGCTCCTATGAGCAGGGACATCACACAGCCAACAATATACAAATTGATGATCACTCTCGGCCTTCACTTTACAAGTTTTGAATACACACGCCATCTTGATAAGGCAACCTTGGTGAGTCGTTGCCAGATCTGACCAATTGTTTCAGCGTGAATTGATCTTCATGGAAACATTTTTAAATAAGAATTTTAAACCAATTTATTTCGATCTTCAAAATTTTTTTCAAAATGATGGGGTTCTGTTAACGGATTCTGGTAGAAAGGTCTAAAAAAAATATACGTGTATCGGCGTTTTGCCAGATGTGATCATAATTTTTGTTTAGGCCGGGTCACAGTTTCCGCCCTTCGGAAATTTTCCTGCAACATATCGGCATGCAAAATTGTGTGTTACTTACTTCTGAGGTACAAAATATGTTCAGAAGTTTTACAGAAAAGATTTAGATAAACATTTTAGTGGAACAAATTAACCCTCTAACTGTCACGTATAACCATATTTTCTACTTTTTTTTGAAAACTCGCAACAAAATGATCGCCATAAAATTTCACTATATATGTGTCCGAATAGTCCAAAACACAAATCTTAGCCCAAATGCTAGATAAAAGATGAAATATGACAAAATTCATTATAATTCTGTGGACTATTTTCAATGGAAACAGAAAAATTACAAAATTCATTATTAACCCTTAGAAGGCAGTTAGTTTTTGCATATTATCTACCACTTGGGCTGAGATTTGTGTTTTGGAGTGTTCGGACACATATAGTGAAATTTTATGGTGAATATTTTGTATATATAATATATATAAAGTATATATAATATTTGAATATATAATATATTCTGTAGAATATTTTGTCCTCGCCTCCTGTCATTTTGGAGCAGTTTTTTGCGAATTTTCAAAAAAACAGTAAAAATTATGGTTATACGTGACAGTTAGAGGGTTAATTTGATCCACAAAAATGTTTATTGGAATATTTTCTATAAAACTTCTGAACATATTTTGTACCTCAGAAGTAAGGAACACACAATTTTGCATACCGATACGTTGCAGGAAAGTTCCGAGGGGCGGAAACTTTGACCTGCCCTAAAAAAAATTCTGATCAGATCTGGCAAAACGCCGATACACGTATATTTTTTTTAGACCATTCTACCAGAATCCATTGACAGAACCACATAATTTTTTTTTTTGTGTCGCACAGTGTTATTAGGTTTTTCATTATTCGAAATATAATTAGCAACTCTCGTAGAGTCACATCATTTTTCAAAATTGAAGCAATTAAACACAAAAAAAAACATTTAAAAACGTTTTTATTTTGTGGTGAAATTGGAGTTGAAATCATTGTCGCAGTTGCAATTCAGAATTCGCAAATTGTAGGGTGGGAGGGAGTTGGAGGTCTCTTAATTTAAAAAACCCCCTACAACCCTGCTACGTGATATGCTTTTCGCATGACTAGTTTCCTTTTAAATATCCTGCTGTCGCAAATTGTGCCTTCAGGACATAATTTTCTTTTCATTTATTACGTTTTTTATTTCAATTTAAATAAAATTAACATTTTGTTTCCAGTAATTATAAGGAGATTGATTTTATATTACGTTCCGCATCAGCAACCCCGTATCCCCGACACGTATCGATGACAAGGTAATGCGATACAAAAGGACTATTTTGTTAGGGGAACCTCCACAAACGCACACACACAGCGCAGCGCAGCACCACCTTAATTCCTGTATATTTACATCCACACAAACATATGTATATACCTACTGCCAATGGCTGGGAATACTAATAATAATAGTATAACATAACGATGTCAAGATTGGGTCGTTCATGCAGGAAATTGTCTCATTACTTTGTAAGCTCATCATCATTACAAATTTATTGGTCTTGGGTCATGGTGTTGTTGCTGCTGTAGTGCTTTGTTTTTGTTATAAAGTTGTTGCTGTAATTCTCACTTGCAATATAGTTCATTAGTGGGAGAGTGAGAGGAGACAACATAGGAAAAGTAACTGCCGTTTTTGTTGTTGTTATATCTGTTATAATTTCTGTTTTCCAATCTTTATTTTTTTGTTTTTGTCTTTGAGATTTCTGAGGATTTCTATCTATGATTTGTTGTCAAATTTACATTTTATCTTTGTTTTTCTCCTGCTGTTTCAATTATTTTGCTTTTGCCTTCATTTTATTTTTCTTCATTTACCCACTTGGCTGTGTGCTTGCTTGTGCTTGATTTGATGTGTAGACAGAGGCCATTAATAGTAAAAATTGTTACACACTCATCCTTAACGGTTTGAAGTTAAAGGCTTTTACACTCTCACTCACACTCGCACACGCAAGTCTACACTTGCACGTTAGACAACTCGCAAACACACACACACCGACCCACCCACCACCCCCTCTCCCACCGACACAGTGGCAAGCAAACGTCATGTATCCTTTTATGCGAAACGCTTATGAGTCTCATCGAGTATTCCTGCTGGTATTCCCTTAAGTATGCTTCTTTTAAATTGTTTTCAAGTTAAACTTTTTTTATGTAGAATTTGTTGTTGTTGTTGTTGTTGCCTGCTATTCATTTACTTCTTTCTTTTGTACTCTCGGGTCGTTAGTGTTCACTTATGCATTGATACTATTGGGTATTCTAATACCGTTGTTGGTCTTAACGTGTTTGTTGTTGTTTTTTTTTTTTTGCTCAATAAAAAAATATCCTTTTTTTAGTTGTCATAAAAGTGTGTGTCTTTTGCATTTATTGGAACAGGTAGCAGTAGTACAATAATTTTGGTTCAAAGTTACACTTTTTTGCACAGTAATTCAGAAATGACACCAACCAATAAAGGAAATAGATAAGAACTCAGTAGAAATCCGTAAAATCGTTGTTTTAGCGCCACTACAACGGCAACATCACGTCGCGGACAATCGAGAGCAACTGAATTGGTTGTTAAGGAAGAACAAGTATTTATATGAGATGTTGCCACCGAGAATATGATAGAGAGAAAGAGCGAATGACACCACAGGATTCTGTTAGGCAAAAGCTAATAACAACAGTTTGCTACAGACAGTGTTGCCAATAACATTTAGGATGGATGCCATGATAAAGCGCAAAGACGCATTCAAAATGCGTTTCGTTTTTTTTTTATTTTTGATTTGTTAACATCTACAAATACAAGGTAGTAGCGTCAGCCCCTATGATTTCCTTTGTTTACATTTCATCGTACCCAGTAACTATCTATGTTCACAATTGCACATGTATGTGTACATTTTTATTACCTGATTTTGACAATAACTGCCCATAAAGCGGATCGGTCCGCGTAGACGGAGCAAAAACGGATGCATCCATTTTGCTGGACCTATCCGGTCCGCTTTAGGTCCAGCAAAAAAAGTTCAAGCAGTTGGTAATAAATGTGAATAACTTTTTGTGTTTTTGTAGTAACAATATTTTAATAGGGAAGCGAATTTTCTCGTTGCGCCGCAGTGGAACACGCAAAGTTTGTCAGGAACAATTGGCATCGCGTTTTAGGAGAAGCCACGGCGAGAAATCTCTCCTGGAATGGCACTGCTGAAAAAGCGGGTATAAGCAGCCTCAGCACAACTCTTGCATTAAGAAGTAAGAATCAAATTTGTAGTCTATAAATAAGTATGTGCTGAAAATCAAATGAAAGCTTCATGATAATTATGGTTTTTAATTGAACTTAACAAAATTACGATTTATGTATTTCACAGATGCTATCGGCAACGATTTCCCACAATGGAGGACACAGCTTTTGAAAGAGCCTCTCAAAGTTTTTTTAATTACGCCAGGGATAGACAAGCACGGAAGAGAAAATGTGAGAAGGAAAATTCAACTTCGGTGTTCACTTAATTTTACATTCAATATTCTTCTATATTTAATTTCAATAATTTTAAAATGAATTCAACTTTTTAAGTTTTAATATTTAAGTCTTATTTTCCACATGAATTACTTCAACTAACTAGAATTGTAAGAAAAAAATTAAACATATTTTTTTTATAAATATAAATAGTTATAATACAATTTTTTACAATAAAACATTTATAATGAATGAAACAAAAAATATTTAATATTTTCCATAGATTTTGACGTAGAATACGTCTTACCTTACGGTATAGGGAGTCATGCCAGATTGTTATTGTTGTAATCTTTATTTCATTGATTATGAGGAAATGGCGAGATAACTTTTTTTAAAAATTTGTTTGTAGGTAAATGAAGATGTTAGCTTTCGTTTGATATACATTTCATATTGGTTGATATCTTCCTAATATTTAAATTTCTCAAATGAAAATTGTTTAAACACATACACTCAAACATATGTGTGGTGTTTGGTTGAGTGTTTGAGTTTGTAGCGTGAACACACACCATGCTGCTGTTTCAGTGTGGACACAAACCTTCGGCTGTTGTTTTGATTGATGAAATATTGAAATTTCGTATATTTACTTATGTATTTAAGTGAAACAAAATGTTAAATGTGAATTTAAATTTAACATGGATATATAATTATACAAAATATATGAAAAAATTAATTCATACATTTTTATGTTAAATGAAAGTGCTGCCAAGTAAGCAAAATAACAATGCTGCTTGATGCTGTTTGACAGCAGCTGACAGTTGACGTTTAGTAAATTAAAATTAAAACTACTAATCAAAATGGCACCTACACGAAATGCAAGAAAGCAACAACAACAACAACAACAACAAAAGTAACTATCAAATAAATAAATTCATTTGCTTATGTTATTTATCATTTATTGTTATATATGTTTTCTGTCTTATTGGATGGCGTATTCTACGTTATTCTACGTTATTCTACGTTCCTCGGACAACTGTCTTCTGTTTTTTTTTCATGTTATTAATTTTTCTACTCTCTGCCGCTAAAATAGTCCGTTTTCGCACCGTTCAAACGGTCCGTTTAATTGCCGCTAAAATTGTCCGCTTTTCTACCGTCATAGCGGTCTGCTTTCATTCCGCTAAAATTGCCCTCTTTCTCACCATAAAAACGGCCCGTTTAATTGCCGCTAAAATTATCCGTTTTTCTACCGTCACAACGGTCCGTTTTGTCAC
Source organism: Phaonia tiefii (assembly GCA_963931995.1). Classification (NCBI taxonomy): domain Eukaryota; kingdom Metazoa; phylum Arthropoda; class Insecta; order Diptera; family Muscidae; genus Phaonia; species Phaonia tiefii. The sequence continues at coordinate 43,811,959 of OZ008371.1, forward strand.
CGTCGAAACGCTCCATTTTCGTCTTCCTTTTTTATCCAAAACGGACCGTTATCTAGCCGTTTGCGACTCCGCAAACGGAAATATTTTCCGTTTTAGTGGTCAGTAAACGGACAGTTTTCGGACCGTTTGGCTTATTGGGTGGGTATGGAGATTACAACAATGCTAATGCTACTGCCTTGTATTTGTATCACGGGCGCGGGTACGACCTAAATTCTCAAAGTGAATACATCCAAACACAGTTTGTCCGACTGTGCTCATACAGATTGTCCGACTGCGATCACACATTCTTTGCCGTTAAACTCCTCCGAAACGGCTGGAACTATTTGTTTGAAATTTTGTGTGCATATCGGGTAGGTCTCAGAATCGGCCAACATCTATTTTTCATACCCCTAAAGGATAAGGGTGACCCACCCCTACATATAACACCGATTTGTCCGACAGCGAAACACAGATTGTCAGACTGCGAAAAAAACCACACACTGATGTAGCTGCAGCGAATAGTTGTATTGTGTGTGTGCGGAGCACTCTCAGAGCAAAAAGAATAATATTGTGGTTATACGTATATATAAATGAGATAGCAAGAGAGCAACGAAAATTGTGTGAACTTGTGTAGCGTATGTACAAACATAACAATGAATGTATGTACATTAGGGTGGGTAAAAAAAAAAGCTGCTGTAACCACCTAAAAATTAAGTTCAGAGTGTTTAATGACTATTTGCAAAATATTGCGATTCTGGGTTCAGCAAATTGTGAGCTATTTTGCTTTAAAAGCACCTCTAATTACCAGGTTTTTTGGGTGTAACTTTTAAGATGTTGCAGATATTTGGAAAATTTATTATGGGTACGTAGACCTTTATGAGTTCTTGCACTACACATATTCTTTTTATTTGTATTTTTGAAGTTGAATGAGTTGTAGAAGTTTAAATGCCGTTTTTTAGTGGATTTTCGTGGAGTCCTAAGAAAAAATCAAAATAACTTCGTCATTGTTCTCCGCAGGGTTGTGACACTACTACTTGTTCAGTGCTGATCTTTGAATTTTGATCAAGAAATTCAGAATATATTTCTTTTGGAGGGACCTCCACCAAACTACGGCACCATAGAGAAGTATTGGTCTGACTATTGCCGTATAAATCCACATGGTGATCTTAGGAGACAGTCTCCAGCGCTTTCCTATAGCCCCTTTACAGCCGTAAAGAGCAACAGACACCTTTTCACCCTCTCCTCCACATTCGGTTTCCAAGACAGTTTTCTGCCCAGAATTATTCCCAGATACTTGACCTCTTCCGTCAACTGTAATTGCACCCCATTAACTGACGGCAGTTCAAATGCGGGTATTTTATATTTCCGAGAAAACAAAATAAGCTCGGTTTTATGTGGGTTAAGTGATAGTCCGTTGTTAGCGGTTCAGTTCGAAAATAGACCAATTAGGCTGGTTTTACGAATTCCAGCAATATCATTGGCATAGGCAAAGACCTGGCATTCGGCTCTGTCCAATTCAAGAAGCAGTTAATTGACAGAAGTTAACCATAATAGTGGAGACAGAACTCCCCCCTGCGGTGTCCCGTATTAACGTTCCCAGCAATTGTAACACCACTCCATTCAGCTTTGACGGATCTGTCCACCAGAAGCTTCCCAATTAGGCGTGTCACTAAGCTGTCGACTCCTAGATTCTGTAACGACCTGAGAATCGCCGAAGGTTGAATGTTATTGAAGGATCCCTCGATGTCCAGGAAGGTCCCCAGAGCGAAGACCTTATTCTCAAGAGAGTTTTCTATTATGCTGACTATAAGTGGGGAGCCGTCTCAGTTGACCTTCCCTTGATATAGGAATATCACTTCGAAAATGAATGTCCAGTAATCTTTCAAATGTCTTAAGAACAAAGGATGATAGGCTGATTGGTCTAAAGACCTTTGGTGTGACATGAGAGCATTTGCCCGCTTTCGGGACGAAAACCACTTTGGTTTGCTTCCAAATGCTAGGAATGACTCCCAGCATAAGGTAGCCCCTGAAGATTGCCTCCAACCAACTACAAGATAGGTATAATGCCTCCTGTAGTTGCACGGAAATTATCCCGTCAGGTTCGGCTGATGTATAGGGCATAAATCATCTAATTGCCCATATCAGTTTATTTCCGCTCACTATTGAGCGAACTTTTTCTATGCTAGGTGAGTTTCCGCCTAGCTCTTCTGGCTGATGACCAGCATTCCTGCCATCATTGGGAAAGTGGGTATCCAGGAGAATCCCAAGAGACTCTTCAGACGAATACGTCCACGTTCCATTTTTAGCGAGCACGCATCTTAAGTGTGCAGTCTGCCTGGTTCCCTCAATGGATTCACAGAAGTTCCGCCAGGATTTCCGTTTGGCCTTCTTGATTTCACCTTTATATAGATTAAGATGTAACCGTCGGTGGTGCAATGGTTAGTGTGCGCGCCTCTTGTACATGAGATCCTGGGTTCGAACCCGGCTCTGACCACCTTTAAATTTTCTTTCGGCGGCGGTCACCTCGCATAGTGACGGCGACACTATCGTGTATCTAGCCATGAAAAAGCTTCTCAAATTACCGTTCGGAATCGGTGTAAAACTGTAGGTCCCAATCAGTGAGTGAAAACTGGAAAGCGCACAGCTCAGTGATTGTGAGAAGTTCTCCCCAGTCCCTTCATGGGATGTAATGGGAAACCATTTATTTATTTTTTTTTTATAGATTAAGACTAATCTTGTAAACATCCCAATACCTTTGGACTTGGTAAAAAGCCGCCTAATGGACGATCTTAGATCCTGAAGCTCAGCGTTCCACCAATGAGGTTTTTTGTTGCCCTTGGCAGCATTATAACCACTGGTTCCAGTCCGTTTTCCCATAATTTTTATAAACTTCCTTTTTCAGAGGTTCGATATTTATCTGGAACTGTAGATATCTATGATCAGAAAATGACTGATCAGAAAGTACGCTCCAATCGGATACAGTTACATAGTTGTTGCCAAGTAGTAAAGTTAGGTCTAGTACTTCCCTCCTAACCGAAGTTATGAAGGTCGGTTCCTCGCCTCTATTACATATAGTCAAGGTTTCGCTTATAATGAAATTAAAAAGAAACTCACCTCGATCATTGGTGCCGGTACTCACCCATATTGTGTGGTGCGCGTTGGCATCGGCACCTATAATGACGCTACAATTCCGTCTTTTTGCCTCCGATACAATATCCCTGACGCACTTCGGAGGGGGTGATTCAGTATGGTCGTGCGCCATGTACGATGAAACTAGCCAGATGTCCCGCCGGCCGTTTTCCAGCGAGAGGCTGATGGCGGTTGTATCGCTTGGCAGATGCTGCCTTACTGCGATGAAGATTTATCTACAGGACTTGCATCGTCTATAGGATCTTCAACTCCGGGTACCTCGATCACGGCTGTCTCGTTATCACCCTCGCTAGTGATGGACTAATCTCGGAGCCAGGCAGAGCAGCCCACAGGTCGATGATGCTGCCACTGTCGTCATCCAGTAGTGCTTCTTCAGCATCTACTGCCGTTTCAGGATGCTTTCCAGCATTTACAGCTGTGACTTCCGACTTCGACTCGGCCAGTTTGCCACTCAGCGTATCATACCCTTAGGGGTTCAATCATGAACCCAAACCGAATTTGGTCTTTGGACTCCTCTAGGGGTTTTAAGGAACCAAGACTAACTGCTGGGGTTTTAAGGGACCAAGACTAACTGCTGGGAGGTTCCTACAGGTTCCTCAACCTTGACCACCTTCCAATTCTTTGCAAGAATTGACGGATTGCAGTGGCTGATGATCTTTAGGATCTCTAGTGGGTCAGTAGGTGAGTTTGACGGGACACAAATCCTAGTCCTTGGTCTAGAAGGTATATCCTTCCTATCCACAGCTTTGAGTTTCGCCCCCGGCCAAATTTCACCTACCCGACTCATAGCGGACTTATACAATCGCGCTGCTCGTTCATCAGAGCAGCCGATATGTTTAATACTTCCCTGGAACCATCCCATTCACATTCATTTGCATCCACTGCTTCGACTTGATTATTTTACTATGTATTCAATGAAGAGAGTAAGAGAGAGAGCAGAGACTTATTAAGGCTACACTCGTTTTGTTTGTTGGCATTGGAGTGATGAGAAATTTTGACTGTCTACTTTAGTACATCGTTTTTGTAGGATATTTGAGCAGTTGGTTTTAGCTCAAAGTAAAATGTATGCTGCTACAATAGCATCACTGTTTGTGACAGAGAGCTTTTTTGCTCTCGCCATCAGAAATAGTCTATCTCTTACAAATTGTCTCTTTCTTTCTCTCGTCATCGCCATCATTACCAACTCGCACTCACAACGTGTTGAAAAGTCAATGTCTCTCATTTGGACGCACACACATTTATACAAAAAACGAGGCTGTGAGAATACTGGGTTCAGTTACAATGTGATGCGATGCTATGCGATGTGATGGGATGTGATTCTACTAACATCCAAAGGATAACTTGCACAAGTGGGGGGGGGGGTTATTGTGTTAGGTGTTGTGTTTACTGTTACTCGTCCATTCACCAAAGACCACCATGTAAACAAATAACTCATACTCTCGAGTGTATTTTGAATAAACAAGAGAAGAAGAAAAATACGAGACGAAAACACGGCGTCAAAAATAAACAACAATAATACGCAAGTAGCTGAAGGAGCGAAATTAAAGCGGAAGTCAAAGTCAAAGTTAAGTTGTCTAAAACATTAACAATAAATAACGGTAAGTCAAATTGCTTATAGGGATTTATGCAAACATTTGAGAGGCAACAACAACAATAGCAAAAGCAAAACGTTAAAATAAACACGTTCATTTCAATCAGCAAATCCTTAGTCGCTCATCAACAAACGTAAGAAGGTGCTGTTTGTGGGTACCCACACACACACGAACACATAGGTTTAAGCGTATATTTGAGTGGCCCTTTTGGTTTGTATGCATGTGCGTATGTATGTTAATGCGGTTTTATTAATGTTTCTGAAATCATCCACAGACAACAGGACCTTCACTCTCCTCCTTCGCCCTCCACTCAAACCTTCTTCAACCTTTACAACAAGTCACCATTGAAAACATTGTTTTACATTTAGTAATCCTTTTTTGTTTTTTATTTTGTTGGTCAGACTGGGCTTATTAATCATCGTCATTATGTGGCAGCGTTGCTGCCGATGACGATGGAGGTGGGTGCGATGGTAGGCAGTGGCTGTGTCTGTGGCAGTGCCACTCCATTATGACATTGTACATTATACCGGACCCATGAATGTTTGTCTCTCTCTCTCTCTCTGTGGGTGAGTGTGTGCTTTGGATCCCGACTTTACTTCAGGGGATTTGTGTTTGTTGATGTTGTTTTTGTTATTGTTAATGTTTCTGTTGCCTCCCAAGTATTTGCAGACAATTCTTTTAACAGGTCATAAAACTCCAACAATAATTGGGTTAATTGTGTGTAAAACGTCCCTTTTTCCTCCAGTCATTTTCTAAATGAAATTTGAGGCAGTTTTTTGCGAGGAATTTTTCTCTAATTCTACTCCCACCTTCTCTATCCCTAACTAGCTGGTCTCATGAATCTGGGGATTTAAATTAAACTATTTACTTTGTCTATTGTTTTGACTTTTTTTCGTGGAATTTTATTTCTTTTTGGTGTCATGTTGTTTAAGCCACTAACATTAATAAAGATAAAGCGAGGGTTTGTTTAACCATCGAAGAAGCGAAAACGCCAAGGCATTCTTAACATATTCCTGCAAATATGTCTTTTGAGGCCGGTTGTTGAGATTGAACTGTGCCTTCTCCCAGCAGGCATACATACACGCTGAAAAATAACGGCCTCTCTAACATATTCTCCCAAAAATATTCTCAAGAACCATGTATATGTTTGGAACACACTTCAAACATTCACATGTTTGCAAGTCCCAAACTCACCTGGATTTAAATGTAAACAGTATCATGTTTACTGGCAAACATATGAGGCGCCTAGTTGCAAAACCGGTCTAGTCCAAAAAAAAATAATTTCCGTGTATTTGGCCAGTGTACATTTTGGACGATTTTCTACCATCCTACAATATTTGGAACTTAAAACAAAATGTTTTCTATTTAAATGTTCCATTATTTTGTTTATTTTCAGTACGTCCTGGTGCTTGATTTCAAAACCTCCCAAGTCCTAGCACTTGGTTTCAAATTGGTCAGTTTTAAACTTGATTCTCACAGAGAAACGAGGGGGAGACCGGAAGTCGCTGCAGTTTGCGGCCAAACAAAGATGCAGTGATCAATTTTATCTCGCTCATCCCTACTGAAGATGGACACTACTGCCGAGAGCACAGTCCATATCGCAGCTACGTGTCCAGTGAACTCAGTATAGCAAAGTTATGTCGGATGTACAACGAGCGAGCAACGCAGGATCTGCAAGTGAAGGAAGATTATTTTCGCATGATTTTCAATACGAATTTCAACATCGGGTTTGGCTCTCCTCGTTCAGATGTTTGCTCGACATGTATTCGTTTGAAGGAAGAAATCAAAGTTGCAAAAGATGCCTATACCAGGAACAAATTGGAAGCTGAACTGCTAGACCACGAAAACGAAGCTGCCTTTTTCTTCAAAAATCTTCAAGACAAGAAAAAAGGACTCTTAATCATATCCCGCGATTGTCAAAAAAACTTGCCACTACCTAAACTTCCAGATCAATCTACTTCTTCAGTCGGCAGTTGCATTTGTACCATTTCTGCGTTGTGATATGTCGTTCAAAAGCCACCCTAAATAAGGATAACAAATACATTTTCTTATGTCTGGCTGGAACATCAACACAGGAGAGGGTCTAATCAGATAGCGTCAGCCCATTTTCATCGACTTTGTAAAATCGACTACACAGGCATCAACACACTGCGGCGATTGGTGTCAGACGGTTGCGCTGCTCAAAATATAGTTCTCGATAGTTCTAGGAACTGTGGCTCACTGGCTTCTTCAACACGGTCCAAAAACAATCAAACGAGTTGAGCGAATATTCCCAGTTACAGGTCATTCGTTTATGCCAGCTGACAGAGTCTTCGGTAACATTGAAAAACAGATTAGAAAAAAGAGGTCATTCTTCAACCAAATGAATATTAAGAAGCGATGGATAAGTGCACAGTTTTAGAAGTAGAGAAGGATTGGAAGGTTCGCGATTGGAAGACAGAACTAAAGACAGCCATGAAACCAACCACTCAGTTTCACTTTCATATCCTGAGTGTAAACGCGTTATCATCGCAGTAAACCGAGGAAAGATCACAGTACGAGGTGAGGAAGATTACACTGAGAATGTTTGTGAGGAAAAGTCGATTTTTCATTCAGTGAATAGTTTAAAAACTCTTAAACCTCCAGTGATGTCGCCTTGAAATTCGGATATATCAAGGGAAAAAGTGAACGTTGTTGAGAAATTGCTGACCAAGCACTATGGAGATATATGGAAAACATACAGAGATCTCAAATTTTATAAAAAGTTGATCGAATTGTTCGACTATAACCAGACGTAAGATTCGTTTAAGAGATTTTTAAGATTCTCATATTGAATTGATTTGTTTTGTATAAAATTAATGTATTAATAATTTGAAAAATAAAACTTAATTAGTACAAAACTTTAGTAAAAACTTGAAAATTATGATAAAAATTGGTTGAGTGCAGTACTTTGGAAACAAAATTAGCTAAGTATCAAAACTGGCCAAGTCCATTTTTTCCAAACATTAGTTTTGATTTTTCAGTAGCAAAAGTCGCCAAGTCCATGTTCTGGGTATCAAAACTGGCCAAGTCCAAACTTGATTTCTTCATAACACAGACAAAGTAAGACAAAACAATAACGGATTCAATGTGTTTCGAGTTGTCTTCTATAAGGCTATTGAGAGGGCTATTAGTTGGATTTATTTGACGAACAAACACAGCAGTACTCGTTTTTTGTTACTTTTGCAAAAGCGTGAAAATTGGACTTGGCCGGTTTTGCAACTAGGCGTCTCATATATGATTTTACGTGGAAAACAAATTCTTCTTCCCAAACATCCATATACTTACGTGGAAGCATTCGAGTGTTTCCCCCCTAACCTGCATATACTTACGTGGAAACGAATGCGTATTTCCTCCCAAATACTTTTTACACTTACTTGCCCTTTTACATTTACTTGCATTGAACGCATTATTTGTTTGTTTTCATGAAATAGCTTCTCCTTTCTTTGCTGTCTCTCAGTTTTTTTGTTTTCAGAAGGTTTCAGCTATGCGTTGGTTATCACTATGTGTTGGTACACACACAATATATTTATATACAAATCTAGTTCATGCAAGCCAAGCGTGGATTAATTACTTGTGGTTTTTTATTATACTTATTTCACAAATGGTCCACCATTCCGATTTTCTCAGTACAGGCTCGGACAGACAAAGAGCTTCACTTGTTGCTCTTTCCAATTTCTTTCCTCAAAATCGTTTCTCATTTTCTCACACATGCATATATACGAAATACATATACAAAAACCAAACCAACATCACAAACCGTTTAACCGTCCGAGCCTTCGTTTATACTTTTTTCACTGATCAAGCGCTTTTTATATCCTCTGTCCGATGAACCATTGATGACTGAATACATGAAACTAAAACGCAATACATCAACCAAACTAAGAAACCACGGTGGCGGAAGTCACGACCTGGAAAGCCTGAAATCATGACTAAACAGGCCTTCTTTAAAATCCGGAAAGCCTTTCCTACACATTACCTCCTCCTTTCTATTTAACATTGCGTGAGATTGGGACGCAAGGCCTTCCTTGCCCATGGCCTAAAGAAGGCATGCAAAGAGGAAGGCCTTAGAATTTAATTTATTTTTGTTAAACAAAAATTAATTTAATTTATTTTATCAGAAAATCATTATCCACTTCTATATATTTATTTATAAGTATGTATGTATCTATCTTAGAAAGTTGTACCACGCCCAACTTCAAATTGAAAGTTTTACAAATACCCTGAAAAATATTTAATAAAAAATATAATTTTAAAATTTTTATGAAATTTTCCAATTAAATTGCGGTTAAAAACAATCGGAAAAAAATTTCTCAAAATTATAAAAATCTTCTTGGTTTTGTCTGATGAAAAATGCATGCATTCCACAGGCCTTATTTTAGGAAGGAATTACAAATGCACCATTCCGCATGCCTTATTTGTGGAAGGCCTTACGACTTCCGCCGCTGGGACACTTCATGCAATTTATATATTTATATAATATTTTTGACTCATCGACTAAGAGAATAATGCAAAAATACAGATACACACTAGACTCTCTCGTTGTTCCTCTTTTATTCTCTTGCTCTCGAGAGAGCATAGACCGTGCAACAAACACAGCTGTATTTGTATCACAAACATAAATATATGTGGGTCGCAAACACATATTCTATTACAATATATTAATCATTGTGTCTCAAATTTGTAATATTGAATAGCAAACACAATGTGTTTGGACACAAGTATATTATATTTGCGACAAGCTCCAAACACACTTTATATTTGCATCCATAAGACAAATTTTTCAGCGTGTACACACTTACCTATTCTTTCTCCTGGAGTGATGAAAAATGCAAGATACATTCGCATTTCGCTTTTTCAAGTAGGCGTGGAAAGAGCCCTTCTTTAAGGGTTCAAAAACATCCGCTAGGCATACTTGCTTCCATTTCGAAACAGGTCTGTCAATAGGCCTCTTCTTGTACAATCCCATAGGTATATACACCTCCTTTCATTTAGCAGACATATTGGCAGGCCTGTTCCATCGGTGGTGCAATGGTGAGTGTGCGCGGCTCTTGTGTAACGTTTCGACGACGGTCACCTCGAGATTGAGGTATCTCCAAAACATGCATTCTGAATGCAGCAACCGCTTCATCAGGTGTCGAAAAACGTTGACCTCTCAGTTTGTTTTTCACGTACGGGAATAAAAAGAAGTCATTCGGTGCCAAGGCAGGAGTATACGGCTACAGCGGATGACCCATCAAATCGGTGTTTTGGGTGCTCAAAAATGCAGTTGTTTCAGCCGATGTGTGAGAGCTCGCATTTTCGTGGTGAAGAGTGATCCGTCTTCGGCGGTTGGTTTTCCTGATTTCTTAGAATACAACTGACAAACAAATAGTTGTGTACCACTCAGAATTCATTGTTCTGCGTTGTTCTAGTGGTACGGTTGCGACATGTCCGGTTTTTCCAAAAAAAAAAAACAGGCGACCATTTGCTTGGAAGTGCCTCGGGCGCGAACAACTTTTGTTGGATTTGGCTCATCTTGAAACACCCATACAGTTGACTGCTGTTTATTTTCGGACTCATACGCGTAAATCCAGGATTCATCACCTGTCACGATGTCATAGACGTGTTTCGATCGTATTTTTGGAGCATTTCTTTCGACAAATCGACACGAGCCTTTTTTTGAGCTACTGACAAATTGTGTGGGATCCAACGCGGAAAAAAATTTTTTTGACAGTCAAATGTTTATGCAATATTGAATGTATGCTGGTCCCACTAATGCCTAAGGTTGTCTCAATCTAGATAATAGAGAAATAGATAGGTCACATGACGATCTTGCAAGATCAGTTCGAGCCCAGCATCAATGGTTTTCGGAACAACATCTGAATTTGGACGACCTTCACGAAATTCGTCTTGGAGTGAACTACGACCACGATTGAATTCACCATACCATCGATGAACACTGGTCCTTGATGGAGGTTCATCGCCAAAAATTGAATTAAGTTCATCCATGCACTGTTGCTGAGTTAATACACGTCGAAAGTTGTAAAAAATAATCGCACGAAAATGTTCACGATTTAATTCCTATTTTGGGCCGAGATGAATCTTTTAAGTTACTGTAAACAACACAAATAGCGCTCGTATGTCAAAACGTTCATAACCTTAAAAATGTCCAACCTTACGATAGAGCTGTCAGTTGACAGATTGCAACACTAGGGTTGCCAAGTCCGGAAAACATCAAATTCAACCCTTATGTATTTGTGTTGAATTTGACATTTAGAGTCATATAACAAAAACAATAAACGACAACAAATCCTACTGCGTTAACCTCTACTAGATCAGCCTTGGCCAAACGAGTGGATAAGTCTATAAAATAAAATATATTTTTTTTGCCGAAAAAAATATTTTTTATTCCAAAAGTCAGGGAGTTGTCAAACTGCCCTCGCATGAGAAACATTACAAACTTTCAATAGAAAAGATTCCACATAGGCAACTCCTCTAGACAATAAATTTTGCGACACCACAATGAAACCCAATAACATAAAGGAGATTTTAAACACCCCCTTCTCCGGGTTAATGGGTTAAAATAGAATTACCAGAAGTTCAAAACAACACCATTTGTTGTTGTTATCTTAGATTGTTATTTTGTGTTTTTTTTCTGTTTGTTTTCTTTAAAAATATACAAAACTTTGACTTCGTTTTTCCTGTTCATCTCAAAGAAAGAGACAGAGTGAAAAAATAACAAAAACAAGGAAAATCAAGGGTTCTTTATGGAATGCCCGTCCTTATAGTAAAACAATCGTATTTGTTCCCTTTCTGTTTTGGTTTAGTGGTGAAAAAAATCCTGCTGAAATTGCGTACAATGAAAACCTAAACTTTTACCAAAAGTTGAGTCATGGTCGTTACTTTAACGTTTACGTTTAGTTCGATTTAATGGATATTAAAAACAGAAGGGGAGTAAAGAGGCGACGGCGAAGGCGAAGGAATGAAATAAACTGAAATGAGATGAGATGCGAGAAATAGGTTATGATGGTTGGTTGATGTGGTGAAATGTTGTTCTCAATAATCAGTTTTTTTCTGTTAAAAACGGAAACGGAAATGAAATAATAAAAAAAGATTATCTCATTCGCAAGATAATCTCACACTTTATACTTTATTAGATTAATGATAGGATACAAGTATTTATGAATTAAAAATAGCAGCTTACATCTGTTTTATTTTTTTAACATTTACCTAAAGTTTCATTTTTAAACCCCATTTCAAATACTACACAAAATTGCCAGATATTACAGTTGGCAAGTTCTAACTTTAGGATAACCAGACAATGAAAATGGGAGAATGTTGGAAAAGTGGAAGATATGGATGAAATGGAGTTAATCGGGAAAATCATGGAAAATTAACATTCATCGCCTACGGGATTATGAAGGATTGAATTCCTAAAGAATTGCTCCCAATGTGTACGAAAGATCACAGAAACTTTGAAGTTAATAAAATACAAAATGGCCTATAGCTGCCTCTGTTTTCATTGACATATCATGTACTACCATGCCCTTTCGGGTAAGGGAGAAATATTTTATGGTTATTGTTATAATATTCTCTAACACAAATGTTAATATGTATTCTCATACACGCTGAAAAATTTGTAATTTTTAGTTGTTTGGGTGCAAATATAAATTGCGTTTGAAACTTGTCGCAAATATAATATACTTTTGTGTTTACTATCCTATATTTTATGTTTCAGACACAATGATTAATATGTTATATTATATGTGTTTGCGAAACAAATATATCTGTGTTTGTGATACAAATATAGCTGGGATTGTTGCACTGTTTATGCTCTCTCGAGAGCAAGAGAATAAGAGAGGGGCAACGAGAGAGTCTATTTTGTAAGTGTGTGTATCTGTATTTTTGCATTATTTTCTCAGTCAGTGATTCATAAATATTTCTAAATTTACGTGCAAATTGCAGATGAAGTCAATGTTTCGCATTTTGGCTGATGCATTGCGTTTTAGTTTCATGTATACAGTCTTAAATGCTTCATCGGACAGAACACATCAAAATCGCTTGATCAGTGAAAAAGAATAAACGAAGGCTCGGACGGTTAAATTGTTTGTGTTGCTGGTTTGGTGTTTGTATATGTGTTTGGTATATATTTCGTGATACCAAAGTGAGAAACGATTTTGAGGAAAAAAACTGGAAAGGACAACAACGTGAAGCCCTTTCTCTGTCCGAGCCTTTCCTGAGAAAATCGGAACGGCAGACCATTTGTTCCACGCTTGACCTGCATGAACTAGATTTGTATATAAATATATTGTTTGTGTACCAACGCATAGTGATAACCAACGCATAGCTGAAACCTTCTGAAAACAAAAACGTGGGAGACTACAAAGGAAGGAGAAGCAAAAGAACAGCAGATTCTCATTTCATGAAAAAAAATACATTCAATACAAGTAAATGTAAAAAGGCACGTTTTAAATCTTTTAATTTTTTTGTATTAATTATTTATAAAGTACTTAATTATAAAATTAATTATAATAAACATATAGTATAATAGTAATAATAAGTATATTGAAATCAAAGAAGAAAATCGTTTCCAAATATTATTATGTTTGGGAGGGAATACCTATATGTTTTCACCTAAGTATATGCAGGTTTGGGGGAAACACGCAAATGCTTCCACGTAAGTACATGGATGTTTGGGATGAAGAACGCGTATGTTGCCGCGTAAAAGCGCACATGTTTGCCAGTAAAAATGATGCTGTTTACATTTAAAGACAATGGAGTTTCGGACTTGCAAACATATTAATGTTTGAAGTGTGTTCCAAACATATATGTTGGGGAGAATATGTTAGAGAGGTCGTTATTTTTCAGCGTGTACAGTTATGATATTATAAATCGAGCTATGGAATCAAATTTTATACATGTACAACTGTGTGTCCTGTCGGCTAATACAATTAAGAAGTAACAATCAGACAACTCTTACAAATCTTACCATTTTCGAGAAAAAATTAAGAAAATTCAATATTTTTATTCTTGAAACCACAATTTCAATACGGGTTTCAAAATATCTACAATGTTGAGTTTGGTGCGGGAATAACATTTACACAAATCGGACAGAATTATATTGGTCCACCACATCCCTTTGAAAAGAGTCACAATAAATCATGTTTTTTTTCTAAACTCATAATTTTAATTCAAGCTCAATACCGTTCCATAACTCTCTTAATAGAGATATAGTTTTCGAAAAGAAGTTTGCGATATAAACCAGGATTATGCGCCATAAAGCAAGACAGGTTCAATGAGAGTCTGATAGAGTTGGATCTTTGTCTCTTGAGACAGGGTCTTATCTATGAAGTGCTTGGTTAGTCCGAAATAACACATGTTTGCAAGCTCAATTCTCCGTTTGATTTCAAGGCTGACATTACTGGTTCTGTTTGCAGCAGATCCGAGGTAAACGGGTGGATATTCTGCTCGTCGAAACCATTAATTTTGTCTTGTCCTCGTTTATTGCCAAGCCAACTTTTGTTTGATTCCTCCTCAATTCTCGAAAATACTACAGTAACTTCTCGCAGATTTCGACCAATGATGTATAAATCATGACCATACGCGATTCAGCATATGATTTTTGCTACTGATAGTTTTCAGTATGTTGAAGAGATCGAATGATAGGTTGTCGCCCTGCCTGAGACCTCGCCTCGCACTAAACGCTTCGGTAAGATCTTCGCCAAATTTTACTGAGGATTAGTGGCCGTGGGTGGTGCGATGGTAGTCGAATATAGCTTGGTACTATTCTCCCCGTATCTAACTATCGAAGGCAACCTTATAATTTAAAGGGTGTCCCTAAATTTACTCAACATTTTAAATTTGCTGCTATCGACCTAGAAAAGAGTTGGCAACCCTAAAAAAAAACAGCTGACAGCTGACAGTTCAGGGTTAATAAAAATGGCAAATTACACGATAGAACAGCGTGTCTTCATTATTGACCAATATTTCAAAAGTAACGAAAGTTTTGCGGTCGCAATTACTGGTGTTCTGGTGTTACTGGTGTTCGATATCGCGACATGATAACACAGTTTTTTTTTGCCGAAATTGAATGAAATTGATGTGGCCAATATTTAGTTTCAACAAGACGGTGCCACATGTCATACAGCTCGTGAAACTCTTCAATTACTGCAAGAGATATTTCCAGGTCGCGTGATTAACACCATTAACATTCGCGTGATTAACACCATTAGATTTTTTTATGGGGTTTTTTAGAATCACAGGTCTATGTTAACAAGCCCACAACCACTCGTGCTTTAAAGGAGCAGATTCATCGTTGCATCAACGAAATTCGGCCAGATTTATGCAGAAAAGTCATGGAAAATTTCGACAAACGAATACGTATGTGCCGTGGAGGCCATTTGCCAGATGGTTTATTCCATAAATAACCCTATCCTATGTACCTTACGATTCAATAAAAATATTACCATAAGAAGAATAAAAACTTTGTTTTCTATTCAATTCAAATGTTGCGTGAATTTTGGGACACCTTTTACAAAGAGGTGCAATCACTGGTAGCAATATATAGGCCCGAACGATGAACTTAATTAAATTATTTTGAATTAATCCGAAAAAAGTGTTCTGCGTTGACAAAAAATGACACAAATTTGTGTAATTTGTGGAAACTTTCCGAAAAGCGCAAAGTTCGAAAGCAATGGCGGATAACTCGATATCCCCCAGACAAGACCACTTTAAACAAACTTATCTCCGAAGTTAAAAATGTACTACAACGTGAAGATGACGCTCAACCTGAATCTGAAATATTACACCTAGATCCCACTAAAGCATCAAATTACTCTCTATGGAAGAGAACTGGTAGAATACAAAAACAACCGAAAACTAATAATCCCATTATAAAAAATTACAACTGCTGGACTAAAAATAACACCAAAAAGCCCGCTAGATTCGCAGAACATTTGGCGGTGGTATTCACTCCTAACGAAACTGAGCCCAACAATATCTCTATGCATTCACAAATATCCGACTTCCTAAATCAGACTCACCAACTTGATTTGCCTATTGTAAAATTCTCCAAATCTGAGGTAAAAGAAGTTATACGAAAACTTAAACCTAATAAGCTCTAGGTTATGATCTCATGACTCCGAAAATTCTCAAAGAACTTCCTGAAGAAGGTATCTCTCTCTTAACATGTATCTATAACGCTTGTCTGTTACGCTGCTTTTTCAAATCTCAGTGGAAAGTGGCGGAAATCACGATGATACTTAAACCGGTTAAGACTCCAGAACACGTGTCCTCATACAGTCCAATCAGTTTACTAGCAATTCTTGGTAAAGTACTGGAGTCTCTCTTTCTAAACAGACTAATGCACTTGATAGATATCCAAAATCTAATTCCAGACCATCAATTTGGGTTTATGAAAAAGCATGGTACCATTGATAGCATGGTCCACAGGCTTGTGGATACGATTAATTAGACCTTTGAAAATGAGCAGTACTGCACTGCAGCATTTCTTGATGTCTCACAAGCGTTTGATAAAGTATGGCATGATAGTTTGCTATTCAAGCTAAAGAAAATGCTTCCTATAAACTATTATCTATTCCTCAATTCTTACATCCTAAATCGGTATTATTACGTTAAGGAAACAGATGAATTCAGCTCAGTCTATCAAACTCAAGCAGGTGTACCGCAAGGTAGCGTTATGGGTCCGTCTCTCTATCTGTTATTTCAGATCTCCCTCACACTGATGTTGTCGCAATTGGAACGTTTGTAGATGATACAGCCGAATTGTCTGTAGATGCTGATGCCAATAAAGCCAGTCTCTCTCTTCGAAAATGTATCGACAACATCTCTTTCTAGCTAAATGATTGGAGAATCAAAGTCAATGAACCGAAATCAGTTCAAGTCACATTTACGCTCAAACGTGATTCTTGCCCACCAATAACATTGAATCATGCAGTAATACCAAAATCGGATGATACTAAATATCTCGGAATGCATCTCGATAACCGCCTGACATGGAAAAAACACATTCAAACTAAACGAAAGGCTCTTGACATACGTCTCAATAAATTTAACGCCCTCATTAACTATACAGGGTGATTCAGGAAGTTCCGGACAAATTTCTGCAGCGTATTCCTTGGCTCATTTCATGAAGAAAAGTTCACTAGGACCATATCCGAAAATGCAAGGGTGCGAAATGGCAGCTGGTTCAAAATTTTGGGATTGGTGGTCGGAGGATAGTAGGGTAGTAGGGTAAAGTTGCTATCTTCTGAGCCAGTGGTCGGATTTGGCTATCGGTATGGCTATCTTTCAACAAAAAACATAAGTTACCTATCATCTGGCTAAGCAAATTGAGGTTATGTGAAAATTTCCGAAAGCTCTGTATCTCGGCGATTTGACTTTTTTCTACTGTTTTTATTGAAATTTCTGAAAGGCCTCTTAAATACCTTTCCAACAAGCCCAAAAAGTTTACAACTTTACCCTACTACCCTCCGACCACCAATCCGAAAATTTTGAACCCGCTGCCATTTCGCACCCTTGCATTTTCGGGCATGGTCCTAGTGGACTTTTCTTCATGAAATGAGCCAAGGAATACGCTGGAGAAATTTGTCCGGAACTTCCTGAATCACCCTGTAGATCTCCACTCTCACTCGAAAATAAACTACTAATTTACAAATGTATTATCAAACCCATAAGGACATACGGCATTCAGCTTTGGTGCACGGCTCCAAACTCTAATATAGAAATTTTGCAGCGGTTTCAATCAAAAACTCTTCGAAAGATCACAAACGCCTCATGGTATATAACCAACAATCAATTACACACTGACCTCCAACTTCCCACAGTAAAAGAAGAAATTAATTCCAGAATTCTCAGATATAAAACTGGAATCGATGCTCACCCCTTAGCAGTAAATCGGATGGTAAATACCATAACATTCAGAAGGCTTAAGAGAACAGCTCCCCAGGATATCTTAACATAAAGGCGAACAGTTCTCATTACTAATCTTAAAATCAGTAGCAAATTTGTCAGCTGTTGAATATTTTCTGTAATTACTTATAAGATAGATAAGATATAAAATCTAGAATAGAATGATCAGTGGATCATAACTATTCGTTATACAAAATCGCGCCAAATAATGCGAAATATTATATATAAGGAAATAGATTGCAATAATAAAGTATACATGAAGAAAAAAAAAAGTTATTTTGGATAATTTTTGAACATCTCTTGTGTTAATTTTGGTCTACACTGGTGGCAACACTGATGTGGTGAAAACTTCGATTTTAGAATTTCAAACGTTGGGTGTCTGAAAAGATGATCAAGACTTGAAGATGCTGCCGTAAAAAAATGCTGTCAAAATTTGTAAAATATTGCTTGGTATTTATTGTCATCATGACACGTCTTTGAGTCGTGTATGGAATAACAAATCAGGCATCGCAATTTCACCAATTTGTTGTTTTGGATTCGAAACGGTTTCACCAAATCGCAATTGCACTTCTTTATGTTTTTACGGACTTGTAACAGCACCGAAAAGGATCAGTTAAATCGCCTTTTCACTGTTTCCCTTTTATAGGTTTTTACGGATCCGAAACAGCTTCGAAACGGAGCCGCTAAATTGTATTTTCTCTGATTCACTTTTCTAAGTTTAACAATTCGCATTTTTAATATTTTACCAACTCATAACGGGATCGAAACGGATCCGCATCCGTTTTTTGTGCACATTGGGAGGTTTGCGCTTCGAAAAGCTTTTGTTTGCTTATTAGTGCTGATGTTAAAGTTGTTGGTTTCCCAATGCATTGGCGTTATACTGTAATTGCACTACTGTTTCCTATATTTTCATTCGTTCTTTTTTTGGCAACTCAACTAACAAATTCCTAGCTTTTATTCACTTTTTACAACACTTGTTATACATTTTTTGTATTCCTTTCCACTGCAGTTAACTAATATTTAGTATAGAGAAAGTATTTAAATTTATGCATTTAATGTGTGTGTGTGTGTTTGTATGTGTGTGTGTGTGTGTTTTGGTATGCATTTGCATATTTATGCATGTAAATGTATGCATTCATTCGTTCGTTTGTTCATTCATTCATAAACAAAAATACATTCATTCTATGTCCTGCGTTTTTCTCCACCAGTTTCTAAGAGAGGTGGATGGATGGATGGATGGATGGTTGGATGGCTGAATGGTCGGATGGTTGAGCTACGGATAGTTGGTTATGCCTGCCTTGCAGGGATTGCTGCTTGAATGGTTTGCAAGTGGTGGTTTCTAGTGAAAAATGTGTTTCCATTCAATCTTTGCAACGCAACAAACGGAAAATATTTCGAACAAAGCAACTTTTACAAGTAAAACTATAAAAAACAAAAAAAAAACACAAATTTAGCGGTTTCACCCACATTTTTGCAAACACCCACGCAAAACATTTGGCCTTAGCAAAAGTGATACCCCACCGCAGTCTACACTCCCAGCCCATTTCTCCGCATTTCAAAGGCTGTGATTTTGTGCCTTTTGTGCCGAGCATGACGAAGTCATGATGAAAGGATATTGGGATTAACTTGTTACTACTCGAATGTTCATACTTGAAAAATTCTGCTGCGAAAGTAAGAAAAGTGAACAAAATGCTTTTGGTTGTGGTGGCAACATTAAATTGGATCATATGTGAAGAAAGACGTAAACGCATAGACAGATAGACGGATAGATGGATGGATATAAACACATAAGGCTGCGTAAATACAAACACACAAATATATTTATTACACGGTTCACAGCGGGAGAAATTCCAAGGCCTGCAAAAAATCCCCTTCCAGCAGGCCTCCACTTTCAATTCTAAAAGATCCCACATACTTTCCCACTTTACTTGCTTTTATTGACTATTTTACAACCTCATGAGGTCAGAAGTCTTGCACATATTAATTAAACAAACAAATTAAACAAATTTTAACATCTGGCTCCTCCAACTGGCTCTATCCTTCGCCTTTTCTCGCCAGTTGGTAACACCAAGAATAGGGAGGGATTCTTCTGTCTGGTCTTTCCAGCGGAATCTTGGTCGTCCTCTTTTTCTGCTTCCATGGGGTACGCTATCGAAAACCTTTCGCGCTG
Source organism: Phaonia tiefii (assembly GCA_963931995.1). Taxonomy (NCBI): domain Eukaryota; kingdom Metazoa; phylum Arthropoda; class Insecta; order Diptera; family Muscidae; genus Phaonia; species Phaonia tiefii. The sequence goes on from OZ008371.1 coordinate 43,831,780, forward strand.
GCTCATCTTCATTCATTCTGATAACATGGCCTAGCCAACGCAATTGGTCTAATTTGATTCGCCTAACTATGTCCACGTCAGAATAGAGATTATGTAGCTCTGGGTTCCAGCGACGTCAGTACTCGCCGTTTTCCCTAACAGGGCTATATATTTTACAGAGAATTTTTCTCTAGAATACTCCCTCCCAGTTGTTTTTCAACCGCTTGCGATATAACCCAAGTTTCGGAGCCATATGCCAAGACAGGTAAAATGAGAGTCTGATATAGCTGGACTTTTGTCCGTCGAGAGAGGGCTTTGCTTGCTGAGCCCAAAATATCATCTATTTGCAACCACAATTCTCCTATTTATCTCCAGGCTGACGGCGGATTCAAGGTAGACAAATTCATCTACCACTTCAATATTAAATCGGTTGTCAACGTTCAAGTGCGGACCAAGTCGAGAGGTTTCCCTAGTCGTTGACATCATAAATTTTGTCTTGCCCTCATTAACAGCAAGACCCACCTTCGCTGACTCCTTTTCAAATCTTGAAAATCCTGCTGTAACCTCTCGCAAATTTCTCCCAATGATGTCTATGTCGTCAGCATACGCCAGCAACATATGGCTTTTCGTGTTCATGGTCTTGTTCGTATTTACTGCAGCCTTTCTCATTATTATCTCCATTAAGATGTTGAAGAGATTGCACGAAAGTGTGTCGCCTTGCCTAAGTTCTCGCTTGGTACAGAATGGTTCAGTGAGGTCTTTTCCCACTTTCACTGCTGATTTGGTGTTGGTCAGCGTCATTCTACAGAGGCGGATCAGTTTTGCCGGAATACCAAGTTCAGACATAGCTTCGTACAGTTTTCCCCGTATCGGGCTATCGAAAGGAGCTTTGTAATCGGCAAAAAGGTGGTATGTATCGATTTGCTTTTCGTAGGTCTTTTCCAGGATTTGGCGTAGCGTGAATATTTGGTCAGTCGTGGACTTGCCTGGTCTAAAACCACACTGATAAGATCCAATCAGGTATTCAATAATTGGCTTTAGTCTTTCACAAAATACGCTCGACAAGACCTTATACGCGAAAGACAAAAAAAACTGATACCGCGATAGTTGGAACAGACACAGGGATCACCCTTTTTGAATACAGGACCTAATACGCTGACACTCCAATCGCTGGGCATATCATCCCCCAGCCATGTACCGCATATAAGTCGATGCATGTGGGCTAGCAGTCCTTCGCCACCTGCCTTAAAAAGTTCAGCGGGTAGGCGATACGCACCAGCGGCTTTATTATTCTTTACGCGGGATATCGCCGTTCTAATCACGTCTTGGTTGGGGGGGGGGGTATAATCTAAACTATCTTCCACTTTCATTATATCCTGATCTTCAGTTGAAAAATCTGTGTGGAGTAGTGCTGAAAAGTGGTATCTCCACATTCAGAGTACATACTGCTTATCAGTCACCAGATTACCATTCTCGTCTTTGCAGGAGGGCAGCCCATTATTAGGCCCGTTATTCGATCTTCTTACCCTCTGGAAAAATTTGCGGGATTCACCATTCATCCTGCACATTTCGGGTTTCTCACTCTCAGTCTGATCCCACTGCCATTTTCCCCGCCTAAATAGTTGGTTTTCCTCCCTTCTTAGCTTCTTGTACCGCTCACTCGCAGCACGCGTTGTAACTGACTGTCTCGTTGCAATACGTGCAGCGTCTATTTCATCAGTTGCAATGGGAGATTCTTCGTCGTACCATGGCTTATCCTTCTGCGGTTTTTGTTACACAAGTTCAGTCCTTGCAGTGGTTTCCAAAGAATGGGAGATGTGCTTCCACTGCACATCTGGGTCTCCCTAGCAGGAGAGACAGCTTCTGTCGATAGGACATTGATATCTCCGGCATTTGTAACTTGTCAATATCCAGCTTTTCCTGTGTTCGGCTTCGTATGTTTTTAGCCCTGCTCAGTGTTGTGTGAACTTTCGCAGCCACCAGGTAATGATCCGAGTCGATATTGGCACCTCGAATCAAACGTACATCCATTACACTAGAAGAGTGCCTGCAATCTATTACCAAGTGATCAATCTGGTTCGTCGTTCGCTGATCAGGAGATATCCAGGTCGCCGTATTTATGTCCTTATGCTGGAATCGTGTGCTACTAACTACCATGTTCTTTGCAGCGGCGAAGTCTATCAGTCTTATCCCATTATCGGAGGTGGTATCATGTAGACTTTGATTACCGTTGGTTGGTCGAAAGAAACTTTCCTTTCCTAATTTGGCATTGAAATCGAATACACTAATCTTAATGTCGTGATCAGGGCAGTGTTCATATACTTCCTTCAGACGCTCATAAAATGTTTCTTTGACTTCATCATCTTTATCCTCTGTCGGTGCGTGCACACAAATTTACGAGATGTTGAAATATTTCGCTTTCATGCGAATTGTGGCCATGCGGTCACTCACTGGGTTGAACCTTGAAACTAGGTGTCGCAGTCTCTTGCCAACTATAAATCCGCACATTATGGATCAGACGCTGACCAGAATGCAGTGTGTCGAAACTGGATTTTGGTTTCTTCAATTTTGATCCTCGGAAAGGGTTGTTGGCTCATCCGCCTTCAAAGGACAGAAGAATATGTCCACTACTTTGAAGAGCTTCAGTGACAGGGTCACCTAATCATCCTGAGACGTACCAGTGATCGCATTACCACTCAGGTTGCTCATTCGTTTTGCCTTCTCACTTTAGCTAGCTAACGGAGGTTTCCGATAAGCCATTGCCCAGGACATGCTGCGTGGAAGTAGGGAGCTGCTTGGATTGCCCAATGAAGGAATCATTTTTGGCCACTCCCAAGTATCAGAAACTTTCCACCTCCAAGGACAGTCCCATGTCACACTTTCCCACAGCGCTTCTAAAAAGAGGCCTGCTACCAATGCTTCCCCTTTCGCTTCAATATGGTCTTAAAGACTTCACTTCACTTCATTCTGTAGGCCTTCCTCAGGTCACCAAATAGAAGTGAAGTATAATGTATTGATGAGTCTAAATTCGGGCAGTAAAAAGTACTTTGCAGGAACCTTTATAAGACAGATAAAATTAAAGAGTTGAGAGAGAGAGATAAAGATAAAGATAAAGATAAAGAGGAAAAAAATTAAACCAGACCAAAACTTTGTTCAAGAAGGTTGTGTTTCGCGTAAATAGTTGTAGTAATAAAATCAGCAAAAGAACAATTAAAAGACAAAGTGTTTTGTCTTCCAGGCATGGTAATATGCCTTAATTGGCAAGTATCGTACCAGGTTTTCGTTTATATATGTGGAAAAAGGCCTTCTTTGGAAGACCTCGCAGCAGGCATGCTTTTCCAGGAAGCGAAGCAGTAGGCATGCTATCCCTAGAAGCTAGCATGGAAGGCCTTGGACGACATGCCAATCTGTGTTAACTTGAAAGGAGTAAAGAATGGAACTGAAATGCCTACACTACAGGCTTTAAATAAGGCCTGGTAGAAGGCCTTCATACCCATTACTTTTCCCCCTGGGTTAGTATGTATAAGTATACTATACAGTTTACATATCAATATCAATATACAAAGTGTAAATATGTATACATGAAGTGTTTTTTACAAAGGCATCTCATTCTGCAGAATGGAAATTTGCCCGTAATATTCATCAATACATTTCGATGACAAAGCAGCTCAAGCGAATCCACTAAAAACTGCACATACTGCCACTAATAGAGGTTATTACTCTTGTAATCTTTGTAATATTATAAAACGAAATCATATTAAATGATTTGGAAAACATTAACGTTTAGATACCATAAAACTGCGACAATTCGAAAGACTGGGTTAAAGATTTTCTTGTAAAATAATTAAATGTCTAAGGGAAATTTCCTCAATGTCCGCTTAAAGTGTCTGCTTAGTAGACATGTGCAAGCCTATTAAAACCAAGGGGTACCGATGAAACAGCTGATCACGTGAGTACTATGAGAAGTTATAGATAAGATGCTTTCAAAGAAGCAACGGTGATAGGCGTCTGGAAGAAAACGGGTTGCATTGTCCGATTTTCCTACATTTGCGGCTGTGTATTAGACCAAACGTACACACCACATCAAGTGGCAGTAAACTTTGCCAATAAAATCGTTTAAAAAGGGGATATTTAGTGAAAAATCAAAATTTAATGAAGTGTTAGAGTACAATTACACTGTGCGACAATTGGTAGGGGTAAGTGATCGGCGGGGGTTCTGACTACCGGTAAAAGTTATATCGGTCAAAAACGAATTATAAGTATCCCGGCGTTTCGCTGGATCAAGTCTAGGAATCGAGGTATATCGTTTTGAAGTTAGTAAGTATCATATAGGGGATATTGTCACGTTTGGGGCTTTTTTGTTTGGCATAACTCGGGTATGACTAGTCTGATTTTGCTGCAACAAACTTAGAAAAATTAGGGATTAGAATTCCTTTAATCTATTGATATACGGTTTCTCTATATAATCAACTGTTTTGCAGTTATAAATAAATTTATGAAGAAAAAACATAATTTTTTGCCTAAACAATTAAAAACAATATTTTTGAAAATCATGAAAAATCCAAAACGAGAAAAAGTGTCAAGTCTTATTACTTTCACGTAAAGTCACATAATCTACCAACAAAATGAAACATAGATCATAAAAATTGATGAACGCATACATTTAGTTTCGTTTCTTTGCTCCCTTTACTTTCTTATATCGGTCAAAAACAAGTTATACGTGTCCCGGCGTTTCGCTGGGCCAAGTCTAGGAATCCGAATATATCGATTTGAAGTTAGTAAGTATCATATAACTCGAAGTTAGTAAGTAACATAACTCGGTAACGACTAGTCCGATTTTGCTGCAACAAACTTAGAAAAATTAAGAATTACAATTACTTTAATCCACTGATACACTGTATCTCTACATAATCAACAGTTTTGTAGTTATAAATACATTTATGAAGAAAAAAATAATTTTTTGACTAAAATATTTTAATTTTTTATTTTTAAAAATCATGAAAAAACCAAAACGGGTAAAAGTGTCAAGTCTTATTACTTTCACGTAAAGTCACATAATCTATGAACAAAATGAAACATAGATCATCAAAATCGATGAACGCATACATTTATTTTGGTTTGTTTGCTCCCATTACTTTCTTGCGTGGTGGTTCGCCTTCTTGTTCGGATCTGTCTTCATCTGGGAAAAAATCAATTATTTTTAAACAGTCAGTTAACTTCAATTTCGTGACCTACCCTCGGAGGAAACTCCCATTGTATACGCTTTTCCTTCAGCTTCATTGTCGGAATCGTACGTATTTGGCGACAACCAACAAATTTCAGCCACCAGCAAGTTCAGCCTTTTGCCTTTATGGTCTAAAACGCATGGCCACTTGATGGAAGCGTTCGCCATGTTCATCCGACTATGACGCTATTGCTTGGCTATTTTTGTGAGTCTAGCTGCTTTTGCTAAAGTATTCCAGATGGTGATGCAAGAAGTAAATTTTGCGAAACATATTCTCTCCAATTTTCAGAAAATATTGCAACACCTTGGTCACTAGAGCGGGGTAATTGTGTACTCACTTACTTCCCAAAAAATATCGTATGACTTTCTTCACTGCCATCCACGCAAGGTAATCATTACCACCTTAAGTGTCTTTAAATTCATTTGATTTCAAGAGCTTCCATATTTCGGGCCCATTCAGAACACCTTCCTTCAATTTTGCTTCGCTGATTCGTGGGAAAATATTTTTCAAACAATCGAGAATTTTTGGTTGATTCACAATGCCCTTGATGAAATTTTTGACGATTCCCAGTTTGACATGGAGTGGAGGTATGAGGACGTTCTCCATTGTCACGAGTGGATCATTTACGCAATTGTGTCCTTTCGCCGTTGAATCTCAAGCAAGCCAGTCATGCGTTTGGTATTGGTTTACTTTAAATCAGGTACCCCACAGACAAAAGAACCACATGTGTTTCGTATAGCCTTCTTGGATTAGCATCGCCACGACTTTCAGATCATAAATGATCCGCCACATGTGATCAGTGTAGCAAACTTTATCCAAAATTATTTTCATGGAATCGTCTGTTTCACTCATATCTGTGCTGTAGCCAATGGGAATGCTTGGTTTTATATTATGTTTATGGAGCAGAACGACTTTCAAGCTTGATTTCGAAGAATCGATAAACATTCGCCAATAATGTGCGGCGAAGCGCCGGGACACGTAAACCTTTTTTTTTTTTGATCGATATAACTTTTCCCGGTAGTCAGAACCCTCGCCAATTTTGGCTGTCGTACAGTGTTATTTGTGTAAATCCCAAAAAATCCTGAATAAAAAAGCTAATTTTTTTTACAAATTGTCCATCTTCACGGGATTTTAATGCTAGACATGAAATATTTTGGGAGTCATCATAAAACAACCCAAGGTATATTTTGAGGGGTGGACAAAAGTAACTTTTTTGTGAGTGGGCCTTATATACATACATATAACTTCACGTCCTTAAGGATCCTATTATCCATTTCATCTTAACATACCCACATCAAATTATGTCCGCAACAAACCTCTTCGTAAATCAGTGAGACCCTTCAACTCTATTTGAACATTAATCGATTTTACTCTTCCTAAAGATAAGTTTTAAACTATTTTACAAAATGTCATTTAAACTTTTTATTAACTTAATTGCTGGTCTGTAAGAGATGTCCCTGTCAATAGACTTAATAAACTGAAATGAAATGAATTTAAACGTGGAGCACGACGACTGTGCAGTCAATTTAGTTTACATGTATGAATTGTGTTGGCTGTCAGAAGAATAGCTTAAGGATTGTATAGTATAACAGCCTGTTTCGAAAAATCGAATTTTAACGATCGAACGAATCGATCAAAACTAAAACGTGAATATGTAGGAGTTAATGGGTCAAATGGCGCTGGAAAAAAACGGCCTCTGTAACATATTCTCCCAAACATTTTCTGCAGGAACCATGTATATGTTTGGAACACATTTCAAACATTTATATGTTCGCAAGTCCCAAACTCAGGTGTATTTAACTGCAAACATTACCATATTTACTGACAAATATGTATGCTTTTACGTGGAAACATATGCGTGCTTCATCCCAAACATCCGTATACATACGTGGAAGCATTCGCGTGTTTCCCCCAAATCTCCATATACTTACGGGAAAACATATGCGTATTTTCTCCCAAACATACTAATATTTAGAAACGAATTATTCTTTGTTTCTTTATTTATTATAATTAATTTTATCCATATATATTCATATTTATATATAATTAATGCAAAAAACAAAGAGAAAGCAAAGCAACAGACACATGTACATAATACACACATTGTTATATTCGTACATACGCTAAACAACTTCACACAATTTTCGTTGCTCTCTTGCTGTCTCATTTTTATATACGTATATCATGATACAAATACAAGGTAGATAACAATGTACACATTATTGCACAATTGTGAACATAGATAGATGAAATCAAAAGAGAACGCACTCACACAAACAACTTTGACATTTACTGGGTACGATGAAATGTAAACAAAGGAAATCATATGGGCTGACGCTACTACCTTGTATTTGTATTATGCATATAACCACGTCATTATTCTCTTTGCTCTGAGTGCTCCGCACCCAAGCAAGACAACTATTCGCTGCCGCTACATCAGCGTGTGTTTTTTTCGCAGTCTGACAACCTGTGTTTCGCATTCGGACAAATCTGTGTTCTATATAGGGGTGGGACACCCTTATCCTTTAGGGGTATGAAAAATAGATGTTGGCCGATTCGGAGACCTACCTGATATGCACACAAAATTTCATACAAATCGGTCCAGGCGTTACGGAGGAGTTTAGTTGTTGGATGTTAACACATCAACAATTAAAATATTTACATTTTAAATTTACTTGCATTGAGTGCATTACCATTTCTATGAAATCAGAATCTGCTGCTCTTTTGCTTCTCCTTTCTTTGTTGTCTCTCACGTTTTTGTTTTCAGAAGGTTTCAACTATGCCTTGGTTATCACTATTCGTTGGTACACAAACAATATACTTATATACAAATCTAGTTCATGCAAGACAAACGTGTATTAATTACTTGTGTTGTTTTTTCATTATATTTCACAAATGGTCCGCCATTCCGATTTTTTCTGAAGAGGCTCGGGCAGAAAAAGGGATTCACGTTGTTGTCCTCTCCAGTTTCTTTTCTCCAAATTTGTTTCTCACTTTGGTAGCACACAGAAATATATGCGAAACATATACACAAAAACCAAAGCCACATCACAAACCATTTAACCGTCCGAGCACTTGAAGTTAAAACGCAATACATCACGCACATTCAGGGATATTTATGAATCACTCACTGAGAGAATAATGCAAAAATACAGATGCACATTTACAAGGTATACACACTCGCTGCCCCTCTTTTATTCTCTTGCTCTCGAGAGAGCATAAACAATGAAGCAAACACGTCTGATGTGTATTACAAGCACAGATATATTTGGGCCGCGAACACATATGTTATAACATACTAATAATAATCTCAAACATGTAATATTGAATAGCAAACACAATGCGTTTGGGTACAAGTATATTATATTTGCGACAAGCTCTAAGCACGTGTTATATTTGCATCCAAACAACAAAAAACGACAGATTTTTCAGCGTGTATGTATGAAAAATAGATGGAGCAATTCTATTTCTTTTTCTTACTTTATTCTGCATGTTTTTCAACTCTACGGTTGATCAGCTGTGGCATAAAACCCCACTAAGTATAATCTTACAATCTAAAAAGGATAAGGGAACATGTGAATACTGAAAATCCTAAATTCGCTATCAATCGTTTATCTCTCACCAGCAAATTTTTCAGAAGAGCTTAAAAACGATATTTTGTAGTATTTTTATTTAAAAATTTTATAGAAAATATTTGTAGTATTTTTGTCTTAATGGTCGTATACACGATAATGGTATAATCATAGTGTTATCTACATGTCTGCAACCGCTGTTTTTCTTGGACCGAAAATCAAGGAATGTCACTGGAAAAGTTGGAGCAAAAGTTACACAATCTTGGCAGCCCATGCAGAATGAGAAAAATCTTTATTATAATAAATTTGTGTTTCAATCTCAATAAATAATTTTACACTTCATTACATTTTGCTTTATTACAATTGTTATCCCTTTTTTCCTCGATTTAATTATCACAAAAATACTATCAGTTGATGAGTTTTTATACTTTTGGTTCACAGCATAAAGGCTCGTTCACAATGATAGCAACAAATTCAACAGGCGTTCACAATGCAAGCAACAAATTTGATCGAATAAGTTCGAAAAAACAGCTGACTGGCAACATTGTTTACATTATACAGCAGTATACATATTTGGGGATTGAAAACCATGGAGAATTGCAATACAAACGAAAAAGCAAACAGTAAAAAATAGAAAAATTAAATGTGAGACACGGACCTCAGATTTGTACCACTACCCGGAGCAAAAAGTATTAAGTGTTTTTCTTTAGAAAACTTTTCAAATTTTTCTATAGAAGAGTTTTAAAATTTTTCTATAGAAAAGTTGCCAAATTTTTCTACAGAAATGCTTTAAAATTTTTCTTGAGAAAAGTTTTAAAATTTTTCTAAAGAAATGTTTTAAAATTTTTCTATAGAAAAATAGTAAAATTTTATAGAAATCTTTTAAAATTTTTCTATAGAATTGTTTTAAAATTATTCTATAGAAATTTTTTGAAATTTTTCTATAGAAATGTTTTAAAATTGTTCTATAGAAAACTTGTAAAATTTTATAGAAATCTTTTAAAATTTTCCTATAGAATTGTTTTAAAATCATTCTATAGAAATTTTTTGAAATTTTTCTATAGAAATGTTCTCAAATTTTTCTATAGAAAAGTTTTAAAATTTTTCTTTAGAAATGTTTTAAAATTGTTCTATAGAAAACTTGTAAAATTTTATAGAAATCTTTTAAAATTTTCCTATAGAATTGTTTTAAAATCATTCTATTGAAATTTTTCTATAGAAATGTTCTCAAATTTTTCTATAGAAAAGTTTTAAAATTTTTCTATAGAAATGTTTTAAAAATTTTCTTTAGAAAAGTTTTAAAATTGTTCACTGTTTGTTTCAAATTTTTCTATAGAAATCTTCTCAAATTTTTCTATAGAAATATTCTCAAATTTTCTATAGAAAAGTTTTAAAATTGTTCATGGTTTGTTTCAAATTTTTCTATAGAAATCTTCTCAAATTTTTCTATAGAAATATTCTCAAATTTTTCTATAGAAAAGTTTTAAAATTTTTCTATAGAAAAGTTTTAAAATTTTTCTATAGAAATATTTTAAAATTTTTCAATAGAAATATTTTCAAATTTTTCTCTAGAAATGTTTTCAAATTTTTCTATAGAAATGTTTAGAAACTTATGTTCCATAATATGTCATGGCCTTGGACGGCTTCGATAAACCTGAAAATGTCAGCTTTTTTAAACTTTTTTATTTTGTTTATTAATAAAATTGGCGCGAACTACACTTACTACAAACAACTACACATTTCACATTTGCATCAGCTGATTTGTTCGAAAGCCAGCGACAGTGTTGTATTCTTGGTAATAAAAAATTATAATTATATGTGAAATTATTGTTATTGGCAGATTCTACAGATAATATTATTTATTAAAATGTTTGTTTTGATACAAAATGTTTACATTTTCATTCATACTTTCAAGTTTTAAAACAAAATTCGAAGTAAAGCGCTCCTAGCGGTTAGTAGAAGAAACTGATTCGAACAAATTCCAATTTGAAGTAGAAGTAGAACCTACTTCTATGACAAATTTGAATTCCAATTTCACGAAAAACATGAGAGGGCATTATATGCAATACTGTGAGTGGGAACGCAAAGGCTTGAATTTTTTTTTACCAAGAATACAACACTGTCGCTGGCTTTCGAACAAATCAGCTGATGCAAATGTGAAATGTGTAGTTGTTTGTAGTAAGTGTAGTTCGCGCCAATTTTATTAATAAACAAAAGAAAAAAGTTTAAAAAAAGCTGACATTTTCAGGTTTATCGAAACCGTCCAAGGCCATGACATATTATGGAACATAAGTTTCTAAACACTTCTATAGAAAAATTTGAAAACATTTCTATAGAAAAATTTGAAAACATTTCTATAGAAAAATTTGAAAACATTTCTAAAGAAAAATTTGAAAATATTTCTATAGAAAAATTTTAAAACATTTCTATAGAAAAATTTTAAAACTTTTCTAAAGAAAAATTTTAAAACATTTCTATAGAAAAATTTGACAACTTTTCTATAGAAAAATTTTAAAACTCTTCTATAGAAAAATTTGAAAAGTTTTCTAAAGAAAATCGCTTAATAATTTTTGCTCAGGGTAGTGGTACAAATTTTTTTATAGAAAAATTTTAAAACTTTTCTATAGAAAAATTTGAGAATATTTCTATAGAAAAATTTTAGAAGATTTCTATAGAAAAATTTTAAAACATTTCTATAGAACAATTTAAAACTTTTATAAAGAAAAATTTTAAAACATTTCTATAGAAAAATTTGACAAATTTCTATAGAAAAATTTTAAAACTCTTCTATAGAAAAATTTGAAAAGTTTTCTATAGAATAATTTTAAAACAATTCTATAGAAAAATTTTAAAACATTTCTATAAAATTTTACAATTTTTCTATAGAAAAATTTTAAAACATTTCTATAGAAAAATTTTAAAACTTTTCTAAAGAAAAATTTAAAACGTTTCTATAGAAAAATTTGACAACTTTTCTATAGAAAAATTTTAAAACTCTTCTATAGAAAAATTTGAAAAGTTTTCTAAAGAAAATCACTTAATACTTTTTGCTCCGGATAGTGGTACAAATCTGGGGTCCGTGTCTCACATTTAATTTTTCTATTTTTTACTGTTTGCTTTTTCGTTTGTATTGCAATTCTCCATGGATTTCAATCCTCAAATATGTATACTGCTGTATAATGTAAACAATGTTGCCAGTCAGCTGTTTTTTCGAACTTATTCGAACAAATTTGTTGCTTGCATTGTGAACGCCTGTTGAATTTGTTGCTATCATTGTGAACGAGCCTTAAAGGCAAATGTATGAAAAATACATGGAGCAACTCTATTTCTCTTTCTTACTTTATTCTCCATGTTTTTCCAACTCTAAGATTGATCAGATGTGGCATAGAAGCCCACTGAGTACAATCTTACAATCCAAAAGGATAAGACCCAGCAGAAGGATGTAAAATACGTCTTGTAACCACTCACGAAGATTTGAAGAACCACACAACGGCACATGAGTTGTTATCAATGAAAAATTATCAAAAAATAATATTCATGCCTTTTCAAAAATAACAGTTTATGTCAACACTATTCCTTAGTTCTGAAAATATTTTTATAAAATATAGAAAATTAAAATGTTCTTTTAATTTATTTTTTATTAAATAATTGTATTCTTCAATGTGGCCGTCGGTGGTGCAATGGTTAGTGTGCCCGGCTCTTGTACATGAGATCTCGGGTTCGAACCCTGCTCTGACCACCTTCAAAAAAAATAAATTTTCTTTCGGCGGCGGTCACCTCGCATAGTAACGGCGACACTATTGAGTATATAGCCATGAAAAAGCTTCTCAAAATACCGTTCGGAATCGGTGTAAAATTGTAGGTCCCAATCAGTGAGTGAAAACTGGAAAGCGCACAGCTCAGTGATTGTGAGAAGTTCTCCCCGGTCCCTTCATGGGATGTAATGGGAAACCATTTTTTTTTTTTTTTATTCTTCAATATTGCGCTACCCTTTGGGTAGCATCGTCAGGAAGATAAACACAACTACACTGTGCAGGTCACAAAAACAGAAGAGGACTTAACGGTTTTACACTAACTCGGGTCCTACGAATCGAACTGCATCATTAGTTTTTATGCCCTATAATAATGGTTTTATAAAAAATTTTCACACACAATTTTAATTTTTTAAACAAAAAAATATTATTTTTTCTTCATAACTTTATTTTGTAAATGCGAACTGTTGATTATCTTGGGAAACAGTATATGTATAGATCCAAGGTATTGTAATTGTTAATTTTTCTAAATTTGTTTAAACAAAATTGAATTTGGCATTCTCGAGTAATGGTGACATATGTATAAACTTCTCTCAAAAAAATGAGTTCTAAATCGCAGCCTCTGAGTAAGAAATTTTAAAAAAAATCTGTATTATAGGACAAAAGCTAATGATGCAGTTCGATTTGAAGGACCTGAATTAGTGTAAATCCGTTGAGTTCGCTTATGTTTTCCACAAACTTGCACAGTGTTATTAATTAAAAATGAAGAGCACGAAGTGTTATTTGAAAAAAAGAACAATAACAAAGTGGAAAAGTTAAACAATTAAGGAAATTTTCTTTGTCATATGAAAAATGTTTAATGAAAGTTTTTGTACAAATAGCATAGACGAATCCATACATAGGGTATCAGCCAAAAAGAGCGAATTAATAAGAGCGACAAAATAACAACGAAAGAAAAAAAGGAGATAATAAAAAGAGCGAAAGATAAAAAAGAGCGAAAGGTCCATAAATTTGATAATATATTAAATACACAAAAATATCATTGTTTTTTAAAAGAACAAAACTTTTTTGGCTTCTCGTATATTCAAGCCTCGTATAAGTCGACATTTTTTAAAAATTTATTACAAATATTTATTATAAATATCTTGCACGAAATTATATTTATGAAAAAAATATTTTTAATATTACCAAATTTGCATATGATTCATGGCAAACTTTTTAAATTTATAAAAACAACAAGTATTAACATTATAATTGTTGTACAGTGCTTTTAAATATTCAAAATAAAATTAGCGAAATCCGACTTATGAAATTAAAAAAATCGAGCGATTTTCTTAATTTCATAAGTCGGATTTCGCTAATTTTATTCGCTCATTTTACCTGTCGCTCATTTTACCTTTCGCTCATTTTTTATTCGCTCTTTTTTTTCGCTGTTTTGGATTCGCTATTTTTGTTTTCGCAGTTATTGGGTGGAACCCATACATAGATACATCTATTCTCTCAATAAATTAAATGTCATAGATACGGTGGAAAGTAAACATTGGATGGTGGAAAACATGGGTTCAATAATACCAGATAGAGGCAATAGTAAACAACGTCCAACAAAGGAACAACAACCGAATTTCGTGTTTTTGTGGCAAACTAGTTGTGTTAAATACAATACAAATGTATACCAACGATAAAAGTCAACAAAAAAGTGCTAAATACATTTACATTTTTCAGTTCTACACCGAAACGACATGAACAAGTTAAGTGAACATATTTTGTAACTCCACCTGGTGTAAGTTAATTTTAAATTTAATTTCTCTCATTTCCACAAACCATAGAGTAAATAGGGGTAGAGAAAATCTTTCACTCACCAAATTTCTGACATTTGTCCTCGTGTGATGTATACGTTTGATGTTGAAAAGAATTGCTTTACTAATACCAGATAGAGGCAATGGTTCAAAACAACGAACAAAATAACAACAACGGCATTTCGTTTTGTGTGTTAAAATTAATGTGTTAAATACAACACAAATGTATGCTAACAATAACAGTCAATAAAAAAGTTTAAAACACATTTAAATTTCACAGTTTTTCACTAAAATGGCATGAAAAATTAAAGCAAGAAGTTATTGTAATTCCACCTGGTGTATATCACTTTTCGTCAAACATCTCTCTATCACACCGACCGCATCACGAAGAGTGTGAAAGAAAACGTCAGATGAGACAAATGGCGGCTCTACTTCATATTTACTCTATGCCACAAACCTTCGACGGAGAGTGTAAAATGTAACGTCAGATGAGAGAATAAATGTATCTATGTATGTGTTCGTCTATGTTGGCACGAGGGAAATTGGAACGGAATATTAAGAAATCATTATTCCTCTATTCCTGTATTAAGAAATCATTATTCCTCTATATTTTTATATTTTAAAGATTTGTATAGAAGACAACAGGTATTTCCGATATGATGACAAGGTACATTTTTCAGCAAGAAGGACTTCCAATGGGATCTCCAGCTTCCCCGATTGTGGCTGATATTGTTTTGGATAATTTATTTGATTCCTGCATAGAAGAGCTGACCACAAAACCGAAATTGATTACCAAATATGTAGACGATTTATTTTGTGTCGTTTCACAAAGTGCCGTCGGTGGTGCAATGGCTAGTGTTCGCGGCTCTAGTGCATGACACTTCCCTCACTGGTTGTGATAAGCTATCCCCAATCCCTTCATGGGATGTAATGGGAAACGGTTTTTTTATGTATATAAATATTTGCAAACATTCTTTTCGTGAATTCAATATCTGCTGCTTTTTGTGTCTTTATTGTCTGTCACCATTTTGTTTTCAGCGATTTTCCACAACCAAAGTCACATTTGGGTCACAAATACATATATTATAACCTCTTAATCATTGTGTCCCAAACATGTGATATTGAAAAGCAAACACCATGTGTTTGGGCACAAGTATACTATATTTAATATAAGCTATTATATTTGCATCCAAACAACAACAAAAATACTGATATTTCAGCGTGTATGACAATTCTTTGATCCGCTTCGCAACAATGTCATCCAACACGATATTACATTAATAATTTTCTTCAAAATGTCCTGTTTAATGAAACACAAATGAAATTCCAATTAATTTAAATGTTACATTACATAGCATAATGATGATGACGTCACCATCCGCCCTACATCCTGTAAGTCAGGATAAAATTATAACACCGCTGCTGCGACTTTAACCAAGTGATGAAAGAAAACGACGTTGAAAGTGACAACACATTATATGCTAAATATGGTTATTGACATGTGATTTTGTGAGAGATTATTTTGATTAGCATAAATGAGTATATGAGCTGATAACAATAATAATAACAATTTGAATATTTTATATGTAATTTAATTTGAATACTTGTAAAGAATATGACGACAGCCTTATAAATGCTTTCATGCACATGCTGTCTCAAAAAGTTAACCCAAAAACAAAGAGACTGAAGGTGAATTACAAATAATAATTGTATTTAAAAATGTAAATTCATTTAAATTTACATGTCATTTGCTTGATATCCTTTTGTTGATGGCACAAGAGGAGGACTCTTTAAAGTAACGTTTATATGCATTTGTATGTGTTGGAAGCAGAATATTATTCTGTATGTCTTTACTTGCATTCGAACTGGCAATATAGAATTTAATTTAATTTTTTTTTGTATTCTCTGGTAACTCAGAGTTTAGGCCAGTTATGCTAAGAAACGCACACATCCGACTCCCTCCCAGAGATAAAACAACTTTAATTAAGAAATCATTAAAAATACATCAAGGTGCCATTGGTGCAAAGTAATTTCCGTTTAGATATTTATGCAAAATTCAACAAGACACTGTAAGAAATCCTCTACGGGGAGACACAAATAATAATAATAATGTCACATTTGTCAGACGTCAACACTAACGTGACTCAATCAGTAAAGTTTGTAACCTGTGACTTTGTTGTATATGTCACAACGACCTCTTACCTCTGTACATAGATTCCCCCAAATTATGTTAACTTAATCTGTGAATTACAGTTCTCCCAGTAGTAGTTGTAACCGGATATCCGGTGCCCATTATTACTAGTTTATGTTTATGCCCCTTCCAAAGTTGCAATCTTTTGTGTTCATCTCACATAATTTCCTTTCAGTGTAGGCCATTTGTCGTTGTACAATAATAAATGTCTTGGCCGAATAGACATTTTGAATACACGTAACATGTTCACATGTCCATATATAAGTATAAGGACATGAGGACATCAAGCCATGTGTGTGCATGGGAGAGTGTGAGTGGATGGATGGTCATACATACATATGTAAGCAAATTGAGACAGACGAGGTCGGCCGGGTTGAACATGTGGTAAGGAAATTTTGTTTCAATATGTGCAGACAATATAAAACTTTAACCATGAGAATGTTATTGAATGATTTTCAAAGTTGAACAATTTTTTTTATAAAGATCTTTGATAAATTTGGGTTGCCCCATATAACATGAGTTTTTATTGTTCCTTCCTGTTTCCATAAAAAAAAGTTAGCAAAAAAGGAAAAAAAGGATAATAGCTAGACTTAAAAGATTGATAAGGGGATAACATATTTTCCTATATATATTAACATTTTAAGAGTTTTACTGTTTACATTAAACAACACTTTTTTAAATTTCTCGTGAAAATGTTTAAAGTTTGATGGCTTCGCTCAATTATGATACAAATTTTTTTGCATGGGAGTGTAAAACTAGAAAGCGCACATCCCACTGATTGTGAGAAGCTCTCCACAATTCCTTCATGTAATGTTTTGGCACACCATTGTTGTAATATTGCAAGGCTAACATATTGAAGAAACAACTGCTTACACTAGGGCATCCAATCGATTACTCGTTACTCGATTAATCAAACAATTTGTGTCAACCATTTGCTCGACTTATTTAAAACGACTGACTTCACAACAACAGCATATTAATCGAGTAATTTATACCGAGCAACCATTTGCTCGACTTATTTAAAACGACTGACTTCACAACAACAGAATATTAATCCAGTAATTTATACCGATCAATAGGTTACATCGAGAAAATAATAATTTAATTGAACGCAGATCAATAGGTCCGTGACTTTTTGAATGAAACACAGTTTTTTTTGCAACAAAAAATTATTTTTCAACATAATCTCCTTTTACCTCAATACACTTAAGCCAACGTTTCTCCAATTTGTGTATCCCTTCCAAAAAAAAAATAGGATTTTTCGAGGTCCATAAAATATAACATTTGTTTGATCAATAATTTCATCGTTGGAGCTAAATATCTTTCCACCAAGCGATTTCCTTAGGTTTGTAAATAGGAAATAGTTCTGGGGGCTAAATTCGGAGAATATGGCGGACGAGGTACCAATTCGTAGCCCAATTCATGGAATTTTGGCATTGAGATTACACACGTGTGCACTAGGGTGTCCCTTCAATAAAACATTTTTTTGCTCAAGCTTTATTTGAAACCTTATAGGGTAAAGTATTTTTGAGATTTTTTTTCAGATTTTTCGGAAGAGGTTTAGAGGTCGCACAAATCGACTTTCTCCCAAAAATCCGGTATACCGGACGTTTTTTGAATTTTATTTAAAACTCGGTCAATAGCCACGATTTCATTTCAACATTTTTAAAGCAAAACGTTCAAACTTTTATTGTATATGCATAAACCACCAGTTTTGGCAACGATTTTGCTCAATAAGGTACCACGTACTAAATTTGTTGGTAAATTTTGGATAAATTTTGTTAGTAACGCTTTATAAATTTTAAAATTCCTACGCAAATTTAAAAAAACTAATGATGCAATTTAAAAGTCATATAAATTCCAAGCAATTTTGTAGAAAAATTTTTTTATTTGCTGTTACTGTTCCAGAGTTATACAATTTTAAAGCCTTTCTCACCCATTGTATGAAACTAGTAATATTATAATCTGTTTGCTATTTTTGCATTGGATTTGCATTAAATTTCTATGAAAATTTAAAATACTAATGATGCACTTGAAAAGGTGGATAAATTCCAAGCAATTTTCTAAAAAAAAAATTTTAATTTGCAGTTACTGTTCCAGAGTTTAAAACTCTTTACCCACTGTATGAACATAATAATATTATAAACTGTTTGTCTCTTTCCATCGGATTTGAGCATTATATTATTGAACATTGTATTATTGAAAGTAACGACAAAGAATTACACGTAGAAAAAAATGGCCCCGGCAACATATTGTAGGAACCATATATATTATTGCTTGCAAACATATATATGTTTCCTGCAATATGTTGCTGGGGCCGATTTTGTCTGCGTATAACTCTTTGTCGTTACTTAGCTCATGTAGATTTTTTCATGAATATAGTTTTTAGAGCAAATCCGATGAAAAATTGGCAAAGAGTTTATAGTATTTTCATACAATGGGTAAAGAGTAAAATGGCATAACTCTGGAACAGCAACAGCAAATTAAAAATTTTTTTCTACAAACTTGCTTGGCATTTATCCGTCTTTTAAAGTGCATTATTAGTGTTTAAAATTTTCATAGAAATTTAAAGCAAATCCGATGCAAAAATAGCAAACAGATTATAATATTATAATAAATCCGATGCAAAAATAGCAAACAGATTATAATATAAAACTCCTTAGAATTGTAGTTAAACAACTCCAAACAATCCCTTGAAGTTATCACGCGATTACGTTTATGGTCAATTGAGAGCAAACGCGGCACCCATCTTGCAGACAGCTTTCTTAAGCCCAACTGATCAATTAAAATCGAAACCACACTGCCACATGAAATGCCTATGGCATCAACAATCTCAAGCACTTTTACTCTTCGATCGGCTAACACCATATCGTCGATTTTTTCGACATTTGCGGGTGTATTGACCTCAATTGGGCGTCCTGAACGTTCAGCGTCATTTTTACTTGTGCGACCACAATGAAAGTCAGTATACCACTTTTTTACCATTGAAATCGATGGTGCAGAGTCCCCATAGTATTTATCAAGCTTTTGCTTGGTTTGATTGACGGTTTTTTTTCGCCAAAAATAATATTTAATGAGCACTCGAAATTCACTTTTTTCCATTTTCAAAAAAAAATGCACGAGGTTGTATGTTTTGAACAAGTGTTAAACGGAACGTAAATGACGGAACTTGTTCAAAATTTGACAGTAGTCTATTAACAGGTGGCAGTTGAGTTGATGGGAGCAGTGTTGCATTTCATATAACTACGAGGGAAGTTGGAAAAGTCACGGACACTACATCTGCTCTTAAAATTATAAACGAACGGGTTCCACAACATCTTTCCTTATTACCACTTAGTAATAATACACGCAGTAATAATAAATAAAATAAATAAATGGTTTCCCATTACATCCCATGAAGGAATTGGGGAGAGCTTCTCACAACCAGTGTGCTGTGCGCTTTATAGTTTTTATACTCACTGATTGGGACCTACAGTTTTACACCGGTTCCGAACGGTATTTTGAGAAGCCTTTTCATGGCTCAGTACTCGATAGTGTCGCCGTCACTAAGCGAGGTGACCGCCGTCGAAAGAAATTTTAAGGTGGTCCGAGCAGGAATCGAACCCCGGATCTCCTGCACAAGAGGCGCGCACACTAACCATTGCACCACTCAGTAATAATACACTTCTCAATTTTATAATAAAATCACGTATTTTTTGAGATAGTTGTAATTTTTTTATTGGATTGTAAAGCAGACATGTTCCGATTAAATGTGGAATAAAATATCCGTCAAATGGCCCCCACGGCTCTGATGACAGGCCATTACTCTTTTCATGAAATTTCATCCATGACTTTTTTACAGAGATGTGGCTGTTTCTCACCGATAACACGTTGGATCTCGCGCTTTGAGCTCAGGAATTGTTTCTAGTTTATTCGCATAAACCTGAGATTTCACAAAACCCCAAAGAAAGAAATGGTACGGAATTAAATTGCATGATCTTGGTGGCCAGTTGACATCAAAATTTCTTGATATAAGTTGTTCTGCAAATCGTTGCTGCAATAAATCGATTGTTTCATACGCGGTGTGGAAGGTGGCACCGTCTGATTGAAACCCCATGTCGTCCAAATCCATGCCGTCCAGTAGAGGCCACAATAACTCAGTAGTCATGTTTTTGTAACGAATGTCGTTCACAGTCACTGCCTCATCTTCAAAAAAGTATTAGGAAAAATCCGCACCAGACAGTTGCTCGTTGTGGGTGCATTTGTTTCTCATGGATTGCAGGAGTATGTTTTGAGCCCCAAATTCGACAATTTTGTGTTTTCACCAGATAGAATTCAGATGGAAATGCGCTTCATCGGAGGAGACGACTTTTTTTTAAAAAATTGGCACTGACTTCACTTTGCTCCATTACCAATTGAGTGAATTGCCGGTGCTTTCCATGGTCTGATGGTTTGAGCTCCTGAGTGAGCTACATTTTTTACGCAAGAAGGTAGAGGTCTTTTGTCAAAATTCGCTGCGTAGTGGTTCGTGAAATTTGAAGTTGATGAGAACGATGCTGAATTGATGTTTTCGCAGTTTCGGGGACATCGTCTTTTACAGCAGCAATGTTTTCAAGAGACCGACCGGTACATTGACCCACAGGAGTCCATAACCGACCCGGTTTCATAAAATTTGTTGACCGCTCTTCGAATGGTTGTCACATTTGGTGCACTTTCTCAGATGAAAATTCTTCGAAGTTTGCAATCGGTCTCAGCATAGCTTTCCAAATTGTTGTAGTAAGTTTTGACAACGATAACGCGTTGTTCTTATGTGACATATGTGACAGATGCTAAATATCAGAGTTGGCACTTACACCAAAAAAACACTAAATTTAAAAAGTGAAATCTTACTGAGACACCCTTTACTACGGAAGATGTGTTACAGACAACATCTATGAATACGACTAGCAGAGAATGGAATAAATATTAAAGAACTTTCAGTACTTTGTATACACGCTGAAACGGCCCCAGCAACATATTGCAAGAATGCCAGCATTGTTGTCATGAATTGAAAATGTTCTGTATTTTTGTTTCTTTATTGTCTGTCACGTTTTTGTAGTCAGCAGTCTTCAACAAACCCATCCACATTTGGGTCACAAACATATATATTATAACATATTCATCATTGTGCTTTCAACATGTAATATTGAATAGCACATGCAATGTTTTTGGACACAAGTATACTATATTTGCGACAAGCTACAAACATATTATATTTGAATCCAACCCACAAAAAAAAGACAGACTACGGTTAATAAAACCATATCTTTTCTGGGACTTCCATCAGCCAATGTAACTTCAGCATAAACTTTTTGAAATTCAAACAAAAAAAAGTAGTGCCGGTCAGCCCCTAGAATTAAAGATAATTTCAAGACGATTTGAAAATTTTTTTTGCCACGCCTCTTGACCCCGCGCTGTTAGTAACAGGTTTTTCAGCAGAGACGCTACAAAAGTAAATCGATAGGGACAGCAAACGACGCCATATTTTTCCCCGCTCTCTTGACATTTCTCTTCAGTAAGGTTTGAAATTTCATCATGGAAAGATATATGAGCCAACATCGAGTCGAAATTATTAAAATTTACTACCGAAATTTGGAGTCAGTGGCCTCAACTTTAAGAGCGCTACGTCCAATTTATGGTCGTTAAAATCGTCCTACCAGATCAACAATAGAGCGTCTAGTGGAAAAATTTGAGTACGAAATGTTCCCGTGCCAGTGAGACAAAGAAGTGCCCGTAGTGTCGAGAATATTGCTGCCGCTGAGGCTTCAGTTCAAGAAAGCCCAAATGTGTCTCTCACACGTCGTTCTCAAGCGTTGGGCATCTCTGTGACGTCGTTGTGGCGAATGTTGCGAAAAGATCTTGGCCTACATCCTTACAAGATCAAATTGACGCAAGAGCTGAAGCCGCTTGACCACCATAAGCGTCGTATGTTCGTGAATTGGGCTGAGCAACAACTTGAAAATGATTCGGATTTTCATCGGAAAATCATCTTCAGCGATGTGGCTCATTTCTGGCTGAATGGCTTCGTCAATAAGCAAAATATGCGTTATTGGTCAGACAGCAATCCACACGTAATCCATGAGTCATCATTGCATCCCAAAAAAATTACGGTTTGGTGAGGTTTATGGGCCGGCGGAGTCATTGGGGCGTAATTCTTCCGTGATGATCAAGACCGGCACATTACTGTGAATGCGAATCGCTACCGTTCAATGATAACCGAATATTTTTGGCCCCAATTGGATAATATGGACTTGGAGGAAAAGTGGTTCCAACAGGACGGCGCCACAAGCCACACAGCGAATGCCACAATCAATTTATTGGAAACCAAGTTTGGTGAACGTGTTATCTCACGAAATGGCCCAGTCGATTGGCCGCCTCGGTCGTGCGATTTGACGCCGTTAGATTATTTCCTGTGGGGCTACGTCAAGTCTTTGGTCTATGCCAACAAGCCAGCCACGATTGATGAACTTCGTTCGAATATCGAACGTGAAATTGCAGCAGTATCGGCCGATTTATGCTTGAAAACCGTCGAAAATTGGGTTCAGCGTCTGGACTTCTGCAAGCGTGCCCGTGGTGGCCATGCAAAAGAAATCGAGTTTCATACATAATGGCATCGAACGTACTTTCACAGGAATAAAGAACTTCATTGGTACCTAAAACCGGTTTTGTTTTATTAAAAAAAACGGTTGTAGCGCTCTTATTGAAAAACCGTTTATTTTGTTTTTTTTATTGTCCGATCGCAACGTGTGACATATCGTTGTTTTTAGAATGACAACAGCTAAATTTTCTACTTTGATCACTTTTGATTCCGACGTCAAGTTCTAGAAGTAACTTCTGGAATCTCGGTTTTTACCCGCATAATTCACAATTTTTTCCAAATGATAAAACATTTTTTTAAATTCCATGAAATTTTGTCGTTTACAGTATATATTTTTATTCATAAACAAAAAAGTTACAGAGGTTTAAAAAAGTGGGAAATTGACATTTTATGTCAACATTCGTAAACAACGGTCCTTAGTGACGCTAGTGTGCATTTGTTTTTGCATTATGATTATGTTCCCTTTTTCGTAATCTCACTTGTTTCTCTATTTTCTATTATTTTTCCCCTTCACATGCCTTATCCTAGTAGATTTATACAGGGTTGCCAGACATGAGGTTTGGTCCCCAAATTTAGGGATTTTTGTTTTTGTAGAAAATTAGAAAATGTAGTTGTTGTCATTCTAAAAACAATTATATGCCACACGTGATGATAGGACAATAAATGAACTCACAGGAAACAAACAGCGCGGGGTCAAGGGGCGTGGAAATTTTTTTTTAAATCGTCTTCAAATTGTCTTTAATTCTAGCGGGTGACTTTTTTTATGGACCCACCCTAGTCTGCGGTGTGGTTCTCTTTGCGGCAATATTTCGGAGTAAATATGCCAATTAGATTCTATAGGCCACATAAAAGGTCAATGGCATCGTCGAATGTTCTAGCCTCATGGTGGATGTCTTGATTTATAAAGAGTTTTAACAACGAGTTTTCCTCTTTGAAGTTAGGATACGCTCAGGGGTATCCAGAGTCCGTTACATACAATTTAGATTCACTAGAGAGAGAGAGAAAGACCGGTTGTCCGTGTTTGATGACTGTTTTATTTCACTTTCACTTCTTTTGACCTTAACTAATTTACAATTTTGCGTGTTTAATGCACACTCTAGGATATCTCACTGGGATAATCTTCTGGGTTTGCTAAGCCTTGTAGGATCCTTGGCGGGTTGTGCTCTAGTTGACGGTTGTGGTGTTTCGTGCGAAGGGTCGTTCGAACGCCAGTTGCTTTCGTAAAACAGACGACGGGTACACGGGAGTCGATCTTTCTGACTTGAGATACTTCGGGGTACGGGAATAGTTTGACTTCTGCTGCAAGACGATGGTAGGACTGACTGTTATGGTAGGGGGCCAGATCAACCTTCTTCTGAAAAGCGATGTATCGAGGAGAGAAGTATCGAAAAGAGAAGTATCGTCAGGATACCCAAATCGGATTCTCTCAGGCAGGGTGTCCCCGATCGAGTACACAGGACTTATCACTGTCTAGGCACTAGTTCGGATTCCCTCAGGCAGGGTGTCCCCGAACAAGTATTCAAACAGGATCACCACAGCGTTAAATAAAGGATTACGTTGGCTAGGACTACCAGGCGGGATATCGTCAGGATGGCAGGCAGGGTGTCCCCGATCGAGAATACAGGACTTATGTATCACTGTCTAGGCACTAGTTCGGATTCCCTCAGGCAGGATGTCACCGAACAAGTATCCAAACAGGATCACTACGGCGTTAAATAAAGGATAACGTTGGCTAGGACTACCAGGCGAGATATGGGTGTCCCCATCGTACGGTGTCCCCGATCGAGTATACCGGACTTATCGCTGTCTAGACACTAGTTCGGATTCCCTCAGGCAGGGTGTCCCCGAACAAGTAACCAAACAGGATAACTAGAGAATTAAATACAAGGATAACGAGGGCTAAGGCGAGATATCGTCAGGATACCCAAATCGGATTCCCTCAGGCAGGGTGTCCCCAAACAGGATAACTACAGAATTAAATACAAGGATAACGAGGGCTAAGGCAAGATATCGTCAGGATACCGAATCGGATTCCCTCAGGCAGGGTGTCCCCGATCAAGTATACAGAATTTATCGCTGTCGAGACACTGGTTCGGATTCCCTCAGGCAAGGTGTCCCCGAACAAGTAACCAAACAGGATAACTACAAGTCTAAAACTACTAGTGTACAATGCTACGAGCTACTATAACTACAACTAGCTACGATGTGCTAGGGTCACCGGCTATCCAACGACTGACCTGTTTGAGGTGTACGCGTTACTTTATGTGGTCCAGTCATGTGTGTGTGTGTGCCTATGGTTTTGCGAAACACATATACTGTCGGTCAGTGGTTTGTGCGACGCAGTTGTTCTCACTCAGCTGTTGGCTGCTAGCACTCTCAGCTGATCGTGTTGAGTTCAACAGAGGTGGATAAACGAGGCACAAAAGGGGCATTTAACAAAAGGGAGTTTTATATCTAAATCGAAATAACTCCATATGTAACTGTGTGATGTGGATGGAAACAAGTTTCCGACTTCCATCCTCACAGAGTACAATCATATTGAGTTATTTACGCAATAGCGTATGGGGCAAATGGCCTCCACGTACGCACTCCATTGTCGAAATTTGCATTCTAAGCAGTCTTTTGTCGAAATTTGACATGACTGTTTTGAATAACTGTGGCTGGATTTCGTTGATACATCGGTCAAGGCGGGATTGACGTGGGCTTGACGGCATAAACCTTAAACTTCGACAAAATCAGAAAGAAAAAAGTCCAATGGCATTAAATCGAATGATCTGGGCGGGCGGCCAATTCTGATCACAAATACTGAAAATTACACAACCAGGAAATGATTCACATAGTAATTGAATTGTTTCTCGGATTATATGCCACGTGGCACTGTCTGTCAAAAATTTAAATATCATGCCGCGATATAGAGCACCCTTAATTATTATTGCCTGACGACTACATATCTGTCATGACCATAAAATTGATCGGTAACTTATTATCTAGCTCATATAGTGGAATCAAGAATACCAATTATTTTGAGGGAGCGAAATAATCGATGTTTCTGACCATGTTGGAGAAATGTATAGTCCGCTTAAAGCTATAACAAAGACACAAATAAAGGGGGTTTCAACAGAGACGCTGCAAAAGTAAATCGATAGGGACAGCAAACGACGCCATAGTTTTTCCCGCTCTTTTGACATTTCTCTTCAGTAAGGTTTGCCATTTCATCATGGAAAGATATATGAGCCAACAACGAGTCGAAATTATTAAAATTTACTACCGAAATTTGGAGTCAGTGGCCTCAACTTTAAGAGGCCGATGAGGCTCATTTCTGGCTGAATGGCTTCGTCAATAAGCAAAATATGCGTTATTGGTCAGACAGCAATCCACACGTAATCCATGAGTCATCATTGCATCCCGAAAAA
Organism: Phaonia tiefii; assembly: GCA_963931995.1. Classification (NCBI taxonomy): domain Eukaryota; kingdom Metazoa; phylum Arthropoda; class Insecta; order Diptera; family Muscidae; genus Phaonia; species Phaonia tiefii. The sequence goes on from OZ008371.1 coordinate 43,858,324, forward strand.
ATTACGGTTTGGTGCGGTTTATGGGCCGGCGGCGTCATTGGGCCGTACTTCTTCCGTAATGATCAAGACCGGCACATTACTGTGAATGCGAATCGCTACCGTTCAATGATAACCGAATATTTTTGGCCCCAATTGGATAATATGGACTTGGAGGACATGTGGTTCCAACAGGACGGCGCCACAACCCACACAGCGAATGCCACAATCAATTTATTGGAAACCAAGTTTGATGAACGTGTTATCTCACGAAATGGCCCAGTCGATTGGTCGCCTCGGTCGTGCGATTTGACGCCGTTAGATTATTTCCTGTGGGGCTACGTCAAGTCTATGGTCTATTCCAACAAGCCAGCGACGATTGATGAACTTCGTACGAATATCGAACGTGAAATTGCAGCAGTATCGGCCGATTTATGCTTGAAAACCGTCGAAAATTGGGTTCAGCGTCTGGACTTCTGCAAGTGTGCCCGTGGTGGCCATGCAAACGAAATCGAGTTCCATACATAATGGCATCGAACGTACTTTCACAGGAATAAAGAATTTCATTGGTATCTAAAACCGGTTTTGTTTTATTTAAAAAACTTTTGTAGTGCTCTTAGTGAAAAACCCTTTACAACTTAAGGTAATGTTAATTTTAAACTCAAGTTTGAATGTCAGTTTATAGCAAGGTCCTTTTCTAATGGTTGGTAGTTTAGGGATAAACAAAAATCATCCCTTCATTAACTAAGGTCCGCGTAGACTTGGGGTTTATGGTAAAGTTGTTTTAAGGCAACAGTTAAAAATGGAAATTGAATAAATCATCATTCATTTAACCCTTAATCTATAAGGGAAAACTTTTTCTAGTCTTAACAAAACCTCATAATGTTGTTTTATGGTTTGAGAGGTTGGAGGAGAAGGCTTGCCTTTCCTTTTCGAATAATTCATATTTGCTGTGAGTGAAGATGTGATACACCTTAATTTTTACCTTTCTGCAATAGATCGTATAGATTTATTGCGCCAACTGATTTTATAGAGATAACGTAGTCTTAGATGGATTTAAAAGGAAAGGGTTTGGTTTTTATGTTCCCTCTCCTGCCAATGCATCTGGTCTTGTATTTATGATAAGCATTATGATACACTTCGTTCGATTGACCTTAACTCTTTCAACATTTAGCTTATCGGAACATAAATATATTTGAGTTAAAGACACGTACATTTCGCATATGGAATATAGAGATATTGAGTATCCCTTGTCATGATGTTCATAATTTACAAGTTACAATTTTGTAGGGACGAAAGATGTAGTATATTAGTCTTCTCCGTAATATCCTTCATCGTAATTGGATTGAATGTTAAACTAATTTTATGTAATTATTGAAACGAGCCAAGCAAAGTGGAAATGCTAAATTGCCCATAAAAAAATACAGACAAACATATATAATTTATTTGCCTGATCCTTTTATCATGTCCTGCCTCTTTATGACTCTTCGTCTGTGTTTATGTCCAGCAGAGGACCTTTGGCTACTAAGTTTTCCTAATGTAGACACCCAAACGAAGATGCTGCTGGTTCGGCAGTTTATTATGTTTTACATATGAACTGGAGGAGTCTTGTCTGTCCCGTTTACTTTTGCACATATCGTCGTGTTAATGTTTCCGTTCTCATTTCCATTTCCTTTTCCGTTGCTTCCTTTTAATCGAATACCCTATATAAATATATTGCTATTATTGTTTTGATGTTCTGCCAATTATATAGTTTTGTTTGCCCTTTTGTTGTTGTTTTTCGTTTCGTTTTCCTTCTGGTATTTTATTATCCTTTGAATTAGCATATTCTATTAAACAGTCACGTATCCTGCCTGAATTGATACGTTTTCATTTACACTCGCACATATTCCTGCTTCGTTGGGTGCCATCACTTCGGTGTAGTTGTGTACTTAAGTGTTTGTGTGTGTTTGTTTATTACTCCAGGGTATTGAAATTCAATTTGATTGTTAGCTGTTGTCGCTGCAGTCGTTGCTGTAGTACGTAGTAGTGGTAGTAGCAGTGGTACACGGATGCGGATACGGAAACACTCATTTGACTTTTACCAGATTTCTTTCCTTCGCACACATTCGCTTGTATATGCTTTCCAATCAAAACAATAAATGATTTGCAACATTTTGTGTGGCTTTTTTCTTACTCTTACTCTTAGTCCCCTTCTACGCCTCTTCATTCAGCTGTCAATAAGAAAATCGTTTAATGTTAACAATCCGATGTACATAGTTTTTCTCTTCGATAACCTTTGGGTTTTCATATAAATTTTACGAAATGGACCAATACGATGATTTTTATATTGTGTGTTTGTTTAATGACCAATAAAGCTCTTCGAACCCAAAAAAAATGTAACAATACAATTAATGATTTCATAACTTCTTGAAAGGCAAATATATTAAAACATTCCTATAGAATTTACTAAAATTTTAATTACGATACAAAATGTTTTGTTATGCAGTGTACACCATCTGCAGAGAGATCCTAATTATCCTGGAGACCGATTTATAATAATTCTTGGACCACATGAAAGAAACACCAAATGTCGGTGGTATGTCTTCAATCAATGGGAAAAACAATCGACTTGTTCTGAAACTTAAGCAATAATCAGTTATTGAAAAAACACTTCAAGTCAATAGTCGAAACTACAATTTATAAAGCAATAGGAACACTTATCGATGCCTTTTACAACTTATCGGATTCCTAATAATCAATGGTGTGTTATCGAGTTCCCCATAGTCCTCCAAAAGATTAAATACAATAATCGTAACGACAAGTCCTCAACCATGGGAGCATTTATCGACATGTATTAAAATCTATCGAATTGATAATAGTCAATAATCAGTTATCAAATTGGTAGTGATCCTCTAATCATTGAACAACATTAACCGAACCGACAAGTCATCAATCAATGTGAGAAATAAATGACTTCATTAAAACTTATCGAATTGCTCATTGTCAATAATCAGTTAACAAATTGCTTGTAATCCTCTAATCATTTAAAAACATTAATCGAAACGACAAGTCATCAATCAATGGAAACAATAATCGACGAGTTTTAAAACTTATCGAATTGCTAATTGATCAGTAATATGATATCGAATTGTTAATATTCCCCCAAACAATTAAAGACAATAATCGAAACGACTAGTCATCAATCAATGGGAACAGCAAGTGACTTCTATGAAAACTTATTGAAATGCTAATAATCAATAATCGGCTATCGATTTACTACTAATCCTCCAAACACTTAAAAATAGCAATAGTCAACTTCTATTAAAACGAATTCCAAGTAATCAATAATCAGTTATCGAATTGTCACTAATCCTCCATATGTTTGAATAATCTAAAAGCAATAATTAAAATGACAAGTCATCAATCATTGGCAACAATAAGCGATACCTTTGAAAACTTATCGAATTGATAACAATCAATAATGTGATATTTCGTTGCAAATATATAATAATCGTTTCACGAATTTTTAATAATTTTCCGAACTCTTAAAACATTTGATAACAATAATCGAAACCATAAGTCCTCAATAAATGGATATACTAATCGATTTCTATTAAAACTTATTGAGTTGCTAATAGTTAAAGCGAACCACAGACTTGTCATTCATGAGCATGAACATCAGCTATCGTTGATGTTTATTATCGGTTTACCGCCCTTCTTGATACCTTATAAGAATGTATTCGAAGTTGTTCGCATCACTGTCATGTTCACCAAATTTATTTTTTTCAAATTCATCAGTCAGTTAAAAAGTTATCGACCATGCTCATGCCCATGAATGACAAGTCTGTGGTTCGCTTAAAAGTCAGTTATTCAATTACTAGTAATCCTCTAATCATTTAATAACAATAATCGAAACGACATGTCGTCAATCAATGAAAACAGTAATTAACGCCTTTTGAAAGTTATCGAATTGCAAAAAACTAATTGTCTGTAATCGAATTTCATATATCCTCCAAATATTTAAAAAGAAGAATCAATGGGAACAGCAATTCAATTCTATTAAAAAATATTGAAGTTCTAAAAATCAATAATCGACTATCGAATTGCTACTAATCCTCCAAACATTTAAAGCATTTGAAAACAGTAATCGAATCTACAAGTACTCAAACAATGGGAACGCCTTTTATCAGTTATCGAATTGCTTGTAATCGAATTTGTAATCGAATTTCATGCGTCCGTCTAGTATTTAAAAATAATAATCGAAATGACAAATCTTCAACCTTCCTTTATGCATTTAAAAATAATAATCGAAACGATAAATCTTCAAACAATGGGAACTATAATCGTCGCCTTTTAAAACTAATCGGATTCCTAGTAATAAACAATTTGTTATCGAATTGCTAATACTTCCGGCAACATTTAAAAAGGACACGCATATCATTGACATTTCTTGTCACTTTACCGCCCTTCTTGATACAAAATATAAGTGTTATCGAAGTGTTCGCATCGCTGTCATGCTTACTAATAAATAATCCGAATTGTTCAAGCTTGAGGTCAATATTGTTTTTTTTATTGGTAAAACAAATGAGGAATAACAAAATACAATTATTTGTTGGTAATATTTTTCCAAAGCCAGATAAAAAGTTATCGACGAGGAGTATGCTCACGAATAGCAAGTCTGTGGCCCGCTAAAAAAATATAGAAACCAAAATTGTTGGAATACCGTCACATGATCAGAATAGAGGGAATTACCACTTCGAAAAATAACTCGGATGAAAGACAACTAACATTCGGAGCAATAAGCGACACCATTTAAACATAAGTATAGAAATTTTAGTCAGCTGATCCGACGTAAATATACATTCACTATAAATTATATATTGGGTTCGAGTTCCATTAAGAAAGTGACAGTGCGCCAAATATTATATAATTCCAATTTAATTAGGTTTTGCTGTGTTTTTGGAGATTTAACGTGATTACCAGCCAATTGTCCGCTAAACATTTGTATGTGAGGTACTAAATTGCTAAACTAAATTGAAACTTCACCAATGACACGTGTAATGTTGGTCTCCTGAGACATTAATCGTGCTTGGATTGTCCCTATAGTCGGAGAGACTCGCCTCTCAAGTGGTTCATGGTATCGCGTGCAGTGTGGCATGTGGGAGTCGGCTTTGAACCCTAGTGGTGAGACCAATAATGCTGTTGTTATCGGGTGGTGGCAGAGAAACCCACTCACTACTTACTAGAGATCAGAGATGGGGACGATGACCATCCCTTCACTAATGCACTGAATGTAATGTTGTATTTGTAGTCGGTGGACATTGTAGGCAGGCAGATTGCTTCTACGTCTTCAGATAAAGGCAACTCTTACTATGAGGTTTGGTCGTAGTCGGTCATACCACAGTGCTTAACGTGCTCCTAACATTCCACTAACATTCCAATCCTAACATTCCACAAATACCACACTCTCATATCTGAAAGGGATTCCTGGAACAAAGCAGTTCCTGGTGTAGAGAGATATGTGAAGTTCTATAAGAATGTGTCGAAATTTCGGGATGCTCCTTTCTCGTATATTACCTTACCATTGTAGCGTGTATTAGACGGATATTTTGGATATTCGGGAAGTGACCGGCTGGCCGACGGATAGAGAACCAGCAGCCATTGGCCTTAGAATCAGTATTCCTGAATTCAACATCTGACCATGACTGCCGCAGATCTCTTAACGCGATGGCCCAGCAGTTCGAAGTACGACATGCTCATCATATGTATGGCATGGAACAGGGGCATTGCTAGAAACTGCAGAGCAGATGATCTGGCCGGACTAGGGACTACCTTACAGGTTCCACTCGAAACGGAACGTGTTGGAATGCCCTAGCGTCTTGTAGGTATATCCTGCAAGAACACTCCTAAATGATAATGAGGAAGGGTGGTCGAGGTACACCGATTATGCAAACGCAAGACAAAGCTGGCCGATATTGGATGACAGGATGTTCTGTTTCCAGCCAGGCCCAAGGCATCAATGTCTATTTTAGATTTAACGGAGCACTGTCCGATTGTTGGCATGTGTTAGCTAAATGGCTGGGAAAATGACCTCGGTAAAAGCTGTAACGATGACAAAGATAAAGAACCCATTGAACATTTTCCCTGGATGAGTTCAGCTGTAGTCGGATGTAGGATATCTACTATGGGATTATACTAGTGCAGGAACCAGGGAGAATTATCTCAGGATCTTGAGTTTTTTGAAATATACGAAATGGTTCTTTGTAGGGCTCACGCCCAATGTCGTTAGCTCGTGGTATCACAATGACCTAATAAGTCTAAAGACCGTGTTAAGCGAACCACACACTTGGCATTCATGAGCATGAGCTTGGCCGATAACTTTATATCTGAGTGATAAATTTGAAAAACTATTGCCAAAAATGTTGTTAACATGATAGTTATGCGAACAACTTCGATAACATAATTATTTGGTATCAAAAAGTGCGGTAAACCGGCAATAAACATCAACGATAGCTGATGTTCATCCTCATGAATGACAAGTCTGTGGTTCGCTTTAGACTATTAGTGTCAATGGAACGATTTGCTGGGAGAGAAATGAAATGAAACTCTCTTCCATTTGAAAGAAAAGTTCTCTCGCCGATCATTCTGCTTTCGATTTATACAATTATTTTTGGAGTTAACAAAGGCAAACTAAATACAACAGTTATAAAATAAAAATTGAATACAGAATACAGAAAATTGTTAAATAAGACTGAGGGTAAATTTCAAACTCGTCATTTAAAAGCTAAATTTAAAACTCCCAAAAAATGTTCATATTAAATGACATTTATGTGATAAACATCGGGCATTTAAGGTCCATGTGAATGAAGAATTTTTATCTGTGAAACTGAGTATAAACATTTGTAAAAAAATTACAAGATAAAGGTTTTATTGCCGTTTTCTTTGTGTTTGTTCGTTTATTCAAAATGCAACTTTGATCGCATAATTCAAAAAGGAAGTACAAATAGAGAAGAAAAAAACCACCGCAATGTGGCAACCCTCGTAGTAGAGAACCAAAAAGTCGACGCTATTCACTCAAATGCATTTCTCTCTCACGTAATAACTTGATTATTTCATACGCTTTAAATACTTTATGTAATTTGCTATAAACATGGTTGGAATTTCTATAGTAAGATACTGTAACATCATCCGAAAACTGCTCTTGTATTGTAATAATCAACGAAGAGAGTAAGAGAGAGCAGAGAAACGAGGCACTTCACTCGTTTCTTTTTTTGTTCCACATTGAGGCGGTTTTTTCTTCTCTACTTGTGTATTCTCTTTGCATAATTCAAAGAGGATGAAAGGGTAGAGAAGAAAATTTACTCACGCCAACAAAGAAAACGAGTGAAACACCTACTTTCTCTTCTTTCTCTCTCACTCTCTCTCGCTCTCTCTCTCTCTTACTTTCCGCGTTGAATATTTCAATACACGATCAGTTTTTTGATGATGTTATTGGATCTAACTATTGAAATTCCAACCATGTTTAAATAAAATAACAGAAGTATGTAAAAAGTATGAAATAATTAAGTTATGACACGAGAGAAAAATTCGTTTGAGTGAATTCGTTAGACAGTCAAAGATTCTCTCGAGAGGAATACCAACAAAGAAAACGAGTGAAGCGTTACGTTTCTCTGCTCTCTGTCTTCATCGTATATTTCTATACACGAGTAATTTGTTGCTAATGTTATTGTAAAGTATATAACTCTACAAATTCCCACCATGTTTAAGTAAAATAACATAAAGTGTGTAAAAAGTTTGAAATAATTATCAAGATATGACGCGAGAGAAATGCGTTTGAGTGAATCGTGTCGACATTTTGGTTCTCGTTTAGGAGGGTTGTCAAACTGCGCACTAATATTGGGCGTCTACTTAAATTCAATGGTTTTTGCACATTTTTTCGAACAAACCCAAAACATGATGGAAATCAACTGATCTGTCAATATCAATCAAACTTATTCTCCACTATTCCATATTTACTTACCAAATGAAAATATTGACATATCCAACTATATATCGTTCATCGACTGGCACCACCAACACCTAATTTAACCAAAAAGAATGTACAAGTCGAGGAGAAAAAACCATCGCAATGTGGCAACCTTCGTAGAAGAGAACCAAAAAATCGACGTGATTCACTCAAACGCATTTCTCTCTCGCATCATAACTTGATTATTTCATACTTTTTACATACTTTATGTAATTTTATATAAACATTTCTATAGTTAGACACTGTAACATCATCAGAAAACTGCTCGTGTATTGGAATAAACAACGAAGAGAGTAAGAGAGAAACCAGAGAAATGAGACAATTCACTGGTTTTTTTGTTCTCTTCTATGAGGGTTGCCACATTGCGGTGGTTTTTTCTTCTTGTACATCCTTTCTTGTACATCCTTTTTGATTTAACCAACATAATGTCTGCCAAACAAGTACGTAAGTACACCAAAATAGTACATAATATGAAACAAAACTACTTTCCTGGTACAGAGTGTGTACCTTCTTGCTATACTTTATGTACTTTTTGGTACCTGTTTTCGAAAATTAGGTACATTTTTAATACACTTTTTTTCCGTATACTATATGTATACAATATGTACAATTTGGTACTGTTTATGTATTTATTGATACATTTTCTGTACTTTCTTGCGAATTTAGTTTATGTACTTTCTGTACTTTATGTACATCCTATGTAATTTCTGGTAAATTTTATGTACCTTCTGACGCAAATTATGGTAAATAAATGATTTATGTAGTTCCGCGTACATTTTATGTACTTTGCTAAATTGTATGTACTTTTTGGTAGCAATTTTCATACACTATGTACTTGTTTTGGTACACTTTATTTTCTCTGTTTGCTTCACTATATGCAGTTTTTGGTACACTTCAATTACTTTTTGGTAAAATTTACGTACTTTTTGATACATTTTGTGTACTTGTACATTTTTTACTTTATGTACTTTTTTGATAAAATTTGTTTTTTGTTCGGTATACTGTATGTACTTTTTTGGTAAACTTTTGGTACACTTCACTTACATTTTGGTACTGTTTATGTACATTCTGATAAATTTTGTGTACTTTTTTTTGGGAATTTTGTATATATAGTTTATAGTTTAGTTTTTGTAGGTATAGTTTATGTACTTTCTGGAGCATCCTATGTAAATTTTTGGTAAATTTTATGTACCCTCTGACGCAAATTATGGTAAATAAATGATTTTATGAACTGTGTTATATTTTATGATCCTTTTGGTACCAGTTTTCGTACACTGGGTACTTGTTTTGGTACACTTTATTTTCTCTGTTTGTTTCACTTTCTGGTACACTTCAATTACTTTTTGGTACAATTTATGTACTTTTTAATACATTTTGTGTACTTTTTTTTGTAAAATTTTTTATAAATTGTTATGTCCTTTCAAATTTGATGAACTTTTTGGTGGAAATTATAGTAAGTACATTTTTTATGTAGTTTCCTAGTACATGTTATGTACTTTGTACCAAATATTATATACTTTTGGTTGCATATTATGGTCAAAAAATGAGAACACCGACTCATTCTTTGGAACCATTTTGTCGTACATCTCTACTGTAGTAATGAATGGAAAACACGATCAATTGCTGAGTGACAAAGTTGAGACGTTTATTTCGTTTATATTCGTAGTTCAGTTCTAATGACATTTTGGTATTGCTTACGTTTGACATTCTTAGATACGTGACAACTATGACATCTACTTATACATAATAGCTTTTTACTCGTTTACACCGGGAAAGACCACGTGGAAATGCTTACAAACAAACGCACGCAACACGCTCGCGGACACGTGCATTTTTTGTTTTCGAAAAATTAAGCAACCATGTTAAGTACCCGTTCGTGTCACTATCACTGTCAACCCCACAATGAATAATATATTAACAGGTTTTTCTTTAAATTCATCCAAAATTATTACATCCTTCATCCGAGTCCCAAAACAATTCCCAGAATTAACATAATTTAAAAAAAAATACTCTATTTACATATTTTTTATATGCAGATGCTTATCATCTATCACCAAAAATATGTTTTGGATCTTCACATAATTTACAGCCATTTAAAGTGCACACGTTTTTCGTTTGTCGAGTAGAAAAAGGACTTAGTCACATCCTCTGAATGTATAAAATGTAAACGAGAAGGACGACTGCGGCCAACGACCTACTGACACACACACACACACACTCACAGATCCAGACCAAGATCAAGACCCAGACCCAGATACTACACATTTGCTCATACCACATAGTTTGGCAGCCAGGGCGGGCACAAAACCCATGAAATGTTCAACAAATGAATACGAAATCGTTTCCCTAAATCTATGAAGTTATTGAGGTGTTTACATTGTGTTGTACGTGTGCACTTAACTTGAGATTAAGCAACAATTTCTGGTTGTTTTTGTGTCAGAACGAACATTTGGAGGGGAACGAGACATACATACATACATACATACCTGTCGGTAAACATTGTGTTTTTTTGAAAATATGTTGTCTGACTTCAATGAAGTTTCAAAATCGATTAACATTTTGCACACAAATGCGATTTCGAATTTTATTTGTTTACGACTCTTGTGGTAACACAAAACTAACCTTGTTAGAATTAGGGTTATTCCCAATGTTGGTCCTGTAAATTAAAAATGTACAATGTGTTGTTACACAGTTGCAGGAAATAAAAAGGGAATATAAATTGAGATGTGGCATCAACATTTGATGACGTCAATTTGCTATTGTTGGGAAAGAAAAGTGAATAATAAATGCCATAGCGATATCCAATGATGATCATTATCTTTTTTTTTTGTAATGAACCACAGGCTGTCATACGCGTACATGAGTTAACAGTGTATTTGGTTGACAAATTAAAATTAACATAAAATGTCGACCTTAAATGGCAATAAATCTCAATAATATCCAATGTTCATGCTCATGTTTGAGAAGTGTAGTCTTATGAAACTTGTGTTTTTGTGCTTGTAACACAGTGCAACACGAAAAAATATAACCATATACGGACACCACAACGTGATAAAAGACCAAAAAAAAGACCCGTGTCTCCCAGTTTTGCCCAAAGTCATGCACTTTTTTTTATGGGGCCTCGGTGTAATTTTTGCAAAAAAGTGATCATTTTATCACGCTCATATCTTGCAAACCGTTCGGAATTTTCTGAGGGAAAGTTGTAGCTCTTGTCATAAAGAACAAGAATTGCAAACATATAAAATCAAGAAAACTGCATCTTCAAGGTCAAAATCGCTAAAAACTTTAAAAAATTCGATTTTCTTACCTTTTTCCCCTGTTCAATTCCATAGGTAGCAAACCGTTGAAAATTCAAGGAAACAATCAACTACAAGAATGTACCTAAGATCTCAATAAACAACTTTCTAGAACATATGAACTTTCTAGGAAGGATTCTTAATACTATTTAGGTAGCGCTTAGCTAGAGTTTAGGTAGCCGCAAAAGTGAAAAATTTCCCGAAAAATTTTTAATTTGACTGTGTGTAATTTTTTAAGTCATGAAAATATAACCATATACGGACAGCACTACGTGATAAAAGACCAAAAAAAAAGACCCGCGTCTCCCAGTTTTACCCAAAGACATACAAAGATTTGGGGCCTCGATGTCATTTTTGCAAAAAGGTGATCATATTGTCAGGCACATATCTTGCAATTCGTTCGTAATTTTGATTTACTCTCTGAGGGAAAGTTGTAGCTCTTGTCATAAAGAATAAAACATATAAAGCCAAAAAAACTTCATCTTGAAGGTCTAAATCGTAAAACACTTAAATAAAGTCGAATCGAGGCAAAACAGTAAGCTCAGCACACGCAACAAGGGACGCAGCACACAATATAAGAATCATTCCTAGGAAGTTTTTATGTTCCAGAAAGTTGTTTACAGAGATCTTAGGTACATTTTTGTAGTTGATTGTTTCCTTGAATTTTGAACGGTATGAATTTTTTGAACCTATGGACCTGAACAGGGAAAAAGGTAAAAAACCGAATTTTTTAGTTTTTTTTGCGATTTTGACCTTGAAGATGAAGTTTTTTTTGATTATATATGTTTACAATTTTTGTTTTCTATCAAGGTCTACAACTTACCCTCAGAGAGTAAATCAAAATTCCGAAAGATTTACAAGATATGAGCCTGACAAAATTATCACTTTTTTTCAAGAATGACACCGATGCCCCAAACCTTTAAATAAATAAATGGTTTCCCATTACATCCCTAGAAGGAATCTGGGAGAGCTTCTCACAACCACTGAGCTGTGCGCTTTTTAGTTTTATACTCACTGATTGGGACCTACACTTTTACACCGGTTCCGAACGATACTTTTGAGAAGCATTTTCATGGTCAAATACTCGATAGTGTCGCCGTCACTATGCGAGGTGACCGCCCTCGAAAGAAATTTTAAGGTGGTCAGAGCAGGGATCGAACCCAGGATCTCAAGTACAAGAGGCGCGCACACTACCCATTGCACCACCGACGGCCCCAAATCTTTGGGGGCCCATAAAAAAATTGCTTGACTTTGGGCAAAACTGGGAGACACGGGTCTTTTTTTTGGGTCTTTTATCACGTAGTGGTGTCCGTATATGGTTATATTTTCATGATTTAGGAAATTACACACAGTGTAGTTTAATCTACCAAATAAGCGCAGTTCACACGAGGGGTGTGGAGCAGAGATACAAGCCGACCCACTACGAACCGGCACCTCGCAGAGCCATGCGGATTTCTGGGCCGATAGCTGCCCCGATTTCGTTGGCTTACAACGACTTCTAACGCGAGCCGGCCAAACAACACGGCCGCCGATAATCGCTATACGTTTTGAACACACTTTGTTAAGAGGAATAAAGCAAATGATACTATTTTCTTTGATTTCTTCTAAAGAAAAAATGAGTTCTATCATTTGGAATGAAAGACGAAAAGACAGCCAGCGTTACGGTACAGAAATCATTGGACATTTTTCTAAAGAAATTCTGAAATTGTTATGGAGATTCTGATTCAAATATCGAGGTTGATGACGAGCCAGAAACATGAAGTATTATCAAGAGCTGTTGAAAAAGAAAGATACAGCGGGGGAATCATGCCGTTTTAAACTGCCATGGACACGGTGCCGAATAGTTACTTACTTGCTTATCCGGTCTCGAACAATCACAGGGGGATCAGGACCTTCCAAAACGAAGATAACATATTTCGACAACCTGTTGGATCTTTTAAAGATTTTTCATGGCTAAGTACTCGATAGTGTCGCCATGATTAAGCTAGGTAGCCGTCGTCGAAGGAAATGTAATGTTGTCAGAGCAGGGATCGAACACAAGTTCTCATGCACAAGAGCCGCGCACACTAGCCAAAGCACCACAGACGGCAAAAAATCTCAAAATACCATTCGGAGCCGGTGTAAATCTGTAGGTCCTAATCAGTGAGTGAAAAATTAGAAGCGCACAGCTCACTGGTTGTGAGAAGCTCTCCCCAATCCCTTCATGGGCTGTAATGGGAAACGGTTTTTTTATTCCACTCTTTTGATCTAAGTGTACGCGGGGATTCGTCAACCTGATCCCACCAGCGGCGTCTTGGTCTTCCTATTCTTCGTCTTCCTTCGATTTCGGATCCGAAAATCCTTCGTGCTGGTTCGTCTTCATCCATTCTACTGGCATAGCCTAGCCAGCGCATCGCGTTATTTTGATCCGCTTAACTATGTCAACATCGTGATATGGTACATACAGTGTTCAGGTGAAGCTCCAGAAGCTCCAATCGGTCATCGAATTTGGTCGAAAAATCATCTTTTCTGACGCGGCGCATTTCCATTTCGGGGCTGTGGCAACAAACAAAATTACCGCATCTAGGGATCGAAAAACCCGCACGTCATTGTGGAGAAGCCAATGCATCCACAGCGAGGGACAGTTCGGTGTGAATTTTTGAGTGGTGGCATCATTGACCAATTTTTTTTTCAGACATGCTGCTGGAAACGCCATTTCAGCCAACCGTGCTCTACAGTTCCAGGATTATGGAATTTTTGTTGGCTGAAATGAAGATATGAACTTGGATAATATTTGGTTTCAGCAGGATGACGCACCATGCCACACAGCTCATCAAACATTCCATCTTTTGCGAACTAAGTACGATAATTGTGTTATCAGTCGTCTTGACGATTTCAATTGACCGCCTCGGAGTTGCGATTTGACTCCTTTAGAATCTTCCTAGTGGGGTGCCGTTAACGATCGATGGTATGCGAATAATCCAGAGAATCCAGTCTTAAGCCTACTGTCGTCCGAGCCATTTGTGTGATAGAACCAGATACCGTCAACAAAGTCTTGGAAAATCGGACTAATAGGATGAGCTACTGCGCAGCCAGCCGCGGAAGTTATATGAATGATATCGTGTTCCATAAATAATTGGAATAAAGGGTGTCTCAGTAGGATTGCACTTTTTAAATTTATACGAAATTTACAACAAACAAGATTAACGCATTTCGAAGGTTAACTTCGTTAACCCACACTAACCCAGAAGATTGCTCATACAAGTTTAATCTGTAGAAACTGAACTTTCATTTTTAAACTGGTGTACATTTTGATGCAACACTGTTAATTGCAACAAAAATTCAACCATAATAAAAACATACCCAAAAAATTAACTGTTTGACAGACGAAAGCCCATTGACAATGTTCCGTCGCGTCGCCGCCACCAAAAGTTTTGAAGCTCACGCCGACGTTCTTATTGGTTTCAAATGTGAGCCGATTTTATCGAGTGGCCCGATTTATTCCACTGATCTAATTTTAAATGTTCAGATATTTCAAAACATCCTAACTTTGTACAAAACTCGATAATTTTTGTTTTCGATAACTTTGCCTCGGAGTGGAGTTGGTCTTAGCACGGAGTTGCCACCTGAAATGCCAAGTTAATCTCAAATTGGGTGGTGTAAACGGCAAAGATTAGAGAACAAGTTTATCGCTAACCTGCTAAACTTTCTTTGTGAATGTGGCAACACTGAAATTTGGCAGCGGCCACTTATGTTTATTCCGATTATTAAAATTGGAGCATTTTACGAAAGAAAAACGCGTTATATCTGTGAAAACTTATTACAAACATTTGGAAAGTTATGCTGAGACCGCCCGAAAATTTCGAAGAATTTTCAGTAGAGAAAGTGCAACTAATGTGTCAACCATTCGAAGAGTGGTCAACAATTGTGAAGAAACTGGGTCGGTTATGGACAGTAGGACTCCTGTGCGTCAACGTACCGGTCGGTTTCTTGAAAACATTGCTGCTGTAAACGA
The DNA here is from genome assembly GCA_963931995.1 of Phaonia tiefii. Taxonomy (NCBI): domain Eukaryota; kingdom Metazoa; phylum Arthropoda; class Insecta; order Diptera; family Muscidae; genus Phaonia; species Phaonia tiefii. Next base: position 43,873,598 of record OZ008371.1, read on the forward strand.
GAGTGTCGCCGAAAACCCGAAAACCCCAATTCGCCATCGTTATCAACAACTTCAAATTTCACGAAGCACGATGCAGCGAAATTTGACAAAAGTCCTCCACCTTCAAGCGTACAAAATGCAGCTTTCTCAGGAGCTCAAACCAGCAGACCATGGAAAGCGCCGGCAGTTTGTTCAACGGGCAATGGAGAAAAATGAAGTCAATGGCAATTTTCCACAAAAAATTTCATAATCTCCGATGAAGCGCATTTCCATCTGAATGGCTTCGTGAGTACACAAAATTGTCGAATTTGGGGCCCGGAAAATCCCTTTGCAATCCATGAGAAACAAATGTACCCACAACGAGCAACTGTCTGTTGCGGATTTTGGTCAGGCGGTGTGACTGAGCCTTACTTTTTTGAAGATGAGGCCGAAATTTCAGTGACTGTGAACGGCATTGGTTACAGGAATATCATAACGGAGTTCTTGTGGCCTCAACTGCACGACATGGATCTAGACGACGTGTTATTTCAGCAAGACGGCGCCACCTGCCACACCGCGCATGACACAATCGATTTATTCCAGCAATGATTTCCAGAACAAATTATCTCACAAAATTCTGATGTCTACTGGCCGCCAAGATCGTGCGATTTAACGCCGTGCGATTTCTTTCTTTGGGGTTTAGTGAAATCTCGGATTTATGCCAATAAACCAGAAACAATTCCTGAGCTGTGGAAAAGTCATGAAAAATTTCATGAATAGAGTAATGGCCGGTTATCAGAGCCATAGGGATCATTTGATGGATATTTTATTTCGTACTTAAAAGGAACATGTCTTATTTAAAATCCAATACAAAAATCATAACTATGTCAAAAAATACGTATGTACGTCGTACGTTGCGGGTTGGGGACTAAGTGCAAAAAAATAAACACCTTTTTTAACACTATTATGCTACAACCCAGTATTATCAACCATAGATAAAGTAAATAATAGATATAGCGCGCCCATTGTCAACTTTGTTCACTAGATGCTGTCCTGTACTACTGTCACTTTCACTGAAGTTTCCCATAATTCTCACTGACGTTTATTCAAAATTGTGGGAAATTTTTGTGATTTTACATAATAGCATTTGTTTCTTATATAAAAAAAACTATTTCAAAGCCATGAGGCCGGTGTTGGGATATCAATAGGAGAAACCCCGTAAGACTGCCTAAAAATGAACATCCCAGAACTTCTTTTTAATCTAAAAACTTACCCGCCCAAAAACTGTAGCAACTTCTGTGGTCGCAGATACCAAAACCGTTAGAGTGTCTGAGGACTCTCAACAAGGAATGTTAGCTAAACCGGAGGAAGAACCAATTTATTAAGACATAGTCGGTGGTGACATGACCTTGCAATTCGATGGCCATCAGATATTCTACTATAAGTAGCATGTTGTATTCTTGTTTGTTGAAAATTACATTTTCTTTTGATATGAAATTTTAGAATTTTAATGTCATATTTTTTGATTATTTTTTTTTTGGGAACAAAAAAATACCCATTTATTGCTTTCAACAACGACTTCTAGAAAATTACCAATTACACTCAAATTTTCCCAACCCTTGTGCTGCATCTATTTGTTTACTCTATCTATGTGATCAACAATATTGGGTACTTTTGCTTTGGTTTGTGTCTAGACTAACAAATGTTGGGAAATTTCTTGTTTAATGGGAGTTTTCTAGGTGGAGCCTGTAACCCGTACTTAGTATATATTGTAGTTTTGAACCCAATAAAAAAAATATAGAAAAGCCAAAGTGAAAGAAGTTTAAACAAAGAACATTTTGTTATATAAGTGCCTTTTCTTAAAAAATTCTAATTAATTATTCTCAAAATTATTAATTATTCTCAAAAAAATACCAATTCGTATTCTTAAACAAAGTACCTTTTCTTAAAAAATACCTTATCTTAAAGAAGTACATTTGCTTAAACAAAAATAAATTTTCTTACAAAAAGTACCTTTTCTTACAAAAAGTACATTTTCTTAAAAACAGTAAATTTTCTTACAACAAATTGCCTTTTCTTAAAAAACTACATTTTCTTTAAAGAGTACCTACTTTCTTACAAAAAGTACCTTTTCTTAAAAAAGTACATTTTCTTACAACAAATTGCCTTTTCTTAAAAAACTACATTTTCTTTAAAGAGTACCTTTATTTTCTTTTCTACTCTTAAAATTGTACCTATTCTTGAAAAAAGACCAAATACCTTCTCTTACAAAATACCTGTTTTACAAAAACTACTTTTCTTAAAAGTACATTTTCTTAAAAATAAAATAATACCTTTTCTTTTCTTTTCTTCTCTTGAGATAAGTAGCTTTTCTGAAAATAAGTATGTACATTTTCTTAAAAAAAATAACATATTCCCAAAGGGAGTACCACTTCTTTAAAAAATACCTGTTCTTAAAAAAGTACTTCGTAGTAACAAAAAATCATACTCGTATGGCTTTTTGTTATAGAAAGTACTTCTTCTTAAAAATAGTACGTTTTCTTAAAAACAAACATTTTAATAAAAGAAGTACCTCTCTCTAATACATATTCTTACAAAAAGGATCTAAAAATATACTTCCTTTTTTTAAATACATTCTAAAAAAATCCAATGAGTGTTCGAACTCACGGGCGATGTGTTAACACCTTTTTGCTACACGGTACCTGTTCGATTTCTATGAACACATTCGTAAATGTTACATTGGAAAATAAAAAACAGCGTTCAATCATATGATGACGTTACAGTTAAATAATATTAATACTTAAAATTATTTAAAGACCCAGTCCAAGCACATGTGTCATTATATTCTTGCTCAATAATTTTTTTTTATTCCCACAAAAGTCAAAGAATGCAAAGCAACAGACACTTGTACATACAGACATACATTGTTATATTCGTACGATATAACCGAAGATCAACATAAAATACTTTTTTAATATTACTCCAAATTAATACTCCAAATTAAAACACTTAAATCTCGGCTCGCCGATATCGGATCGCCTTAATTTTTGGCATAAACTCTTCGTCGAAACCCGCACTAGCTTTTTAATCCAAAAATTAATAAAATCGGCTATGAATTTCCGGAGAAAATCGCGTGGGAAAATTATATGAAAATCGCCCAATAATCACTTTCAATACCGACTGCCAAGCAACGAACAAACAAACGATGATTTACTCTTACAAACCTAACACTTGCGTATGTATTAAATTTATAGTTTACTGCCCTAGAGGCGCGCGTATAGATGTTAACACATCAAAAATAAAAAATCAATGAGTGTTCGAACTCACGGATGATGTGTTAACACTTTTTTGCTACACGGTACCTGTTCGATTTCTATGAACACATTAGTAAATGTTACATTGGAAAAATAATAGTTTATTGAATTAAATTAATGAATGTTGAAAATCAAAATCAAATCAAATGACTCGCTTTGTTTGGCCATAGCAACAACAACGAAACAACCAAACACACAACATCACACATACTTTGTCCGAAGTAGCTGACGTATACGTGTGTCACATATGCACATGTTTGCCATATCAACAGCAACGAAACAGCCAAACACACATCACACATACTTTGTACGAAGTAGCTGACGTAATAGTGTGTCACCATAACGTCGACTGCGCAAGCCCATGAGCTTGCAAATGAAATTTTGCGTGGCTATGCTTTATATCTCCGTTCAACAACAGCAACAGACACATGTACATACATACATTATTATTATGTTAATACATACGCTATAGACACAATTTCGTTTGCCTCACCCCTGCCACACCACTCTTTCATTGCTCTCTTGCTCGCTCATTTTTGTTTAACACGTCATTATTCTCTTTCGCAGTCGCAGAAAATCTGATTTTAGCAGCAGCATAAAATCTGGTTTTAGCAGCAGCATAAAATCTGGTTTTAGCAGCGGCAGAAAACCTGTCTGTGTGTTGTTTGCATGTGTTGACTTTGATAGATTTAGTCCCTATACGCTGCTATAGATGTTAACACATCAAAAATTTTCTTAAAAAAAGTTTATCATTTTACAAAAAGTATCTTTTATTAAAGATCCATTGAAATTATGGTATTTTTCAACGGGTGCCTTAGGCGTGTTGGAACTAACTAGTCATGTGATTTTTTTTTTATTTTAAAATTAAAAAGTGCATTATTACTGAGACACCCTTTATTTGTTAATTTTAATAAAGCCATAATATACTAAAATGAACCAAGTTTAGTTAATTTTATTTTTTTTTTCATACTGTGAATTTTTTTTATTGAATCTGCTCTTAAATAGCCTAACAATTAGTATTCGAATCTCATATTCTAATCAGTTGAATTCAATTATTATTAATTAAATTGTTGTTTAAGCGGGCCTCTGAATTATGGCGTCGGGGATTGGTTGATTTCTAATACTGATGGGAAATCTCTTGTTCGTAGTCGGGATGAAGTTGTTGTTATCATCAAGTTTCTTGCCAGAGGGTTTGTGTGCTGTTCCAAGGGGCATCAGTAATTAACCATAGTATTTTAGACTGCACTCTTTGTATTACTTCGATGTTACTCGCGCTGGCGATTCGCCATATTTGGGACCCATATGACCAAATAGGCTTAATCACAGTATTGTAAATCTGGACCTTATATTCTAATCTCAGCCTTGAGTTCGAGTTAAATAGCCAATGCAGTTGATGCGTCTTCAGCTTTATTTGTGTCTTCTTGGCTTCTATATGCCTTTTCCAGATCAGTCTACGATCTAGATGTATACCCAGATAAGTAATATCATCACATAAGGGAATTAGTACACTATTGAGTTGTATTAGTGGGCAAGTTCTTGCATTTAATGTGAACGTAATTTGTTTCCTCTTCATCTCGTTTACTTTTATCCTCCAGTTAACAATCCAAGATTCGATTGTTTGCAGATGTAAGCTAAGATTTCGGCGGCTTTACATGGGTTTCTATGAGAGCTCAGTATTGCCGTATCGCCTGCAAAGGTAGACGTAAGCAGATCGCTTCTCGTGGGGAGGTCAGCTGTAAATATAAGAAAAACAAAAGGACCGAGAACACTTCCCTGCGGGACCACGGCATATATTTTGTATTTATCCGTATTTATCTCTCCCTGCTTGACTCTAAAATATCTGTTTTCCAAGTAACTTTCGAAGAGGGAATGTGTATTAACTAGCAGATATTTTTTAATTTTATGTAATAGACCCTCATGCCAGACCTTGTCAAATGCCTGAGCAACATCTAAGAATACAGCACAAAAATATTCTCTTTTTTCATAAGCTTTTCTAATCTCGTTGGTCAAACGATTTACTTGTTGTAGAGTACTATGGCCCTCCCTAAAGCCAAATTGGTGGTCAGGGATGATATTATGAAGCGAAGTGGGACTTTTAAGTTTTGAAAGAAATGCTCTCTCGAAGAGTTTTGATAGGCATGGTAACAAGCTTATCGGTCTATATGATGAAGCTAAAGTTTTGTCCTTTCCTGGCTTTAATAGCATTAGGGTAGTAGCTATATTTAATTATATTGTTACGAATTTCCTTATTCGTCCTTTTTGCGTTGTTTTATTCCCAATAATAAAACAAGGTTCGTTTTAAATTACGATAATTACAACGGTTTAACTTCCTTTTATTTTACTTATATAGTACAACAGATTACTTTATTTATAACACTTTAACAAGTCTTGTATTTTACTATCAATTCGCGTTGCTTACTTTACGGGGTTTAATCACAAACTGAACTCTCCACTCCAAAGACCTCCGCTATTTATACCAACTCACTATACTCAAATGAAGGTATATCTAGCGAATTCAAGAACCTTCTAGATGTTGGTGTTGTTGCTTATCTTTGTAGAACAATCTCGAACACAGGAGAATTATCTTTACTGAGGTGAATTCATGCTACTGGTTTAGCGATCTGGAACGTTGTTACAATGCATACTTTCAGGCGCAGCACTAACCGCCTGTTATTAACATACTGTTAGTAGAGTCATTAACAGCAAGCAAAAGCTTTTACTTACTCGTAACAATATTATTGAACAAACCTGCGAGGAACTCGATAGCTATTAGCGGAAGTTCTGATATCATCCTCTGTGTTATTAGATCATAACCAGGAGCTTTTCTAGGATTTGCTGTTTGCTTTGTAATATTGACAACCTCCCTGACCGTTATATTCAATGGGGCTATAGATGTATCCGTGTTGCACGCTACATTCGATTGACTAAAACTGTTAGTACATGGATTGGGACGGAAAACTTCACTCAAGTGCTCGGCAAAAAGTTTAGCTTTTTCCTCATCCGCTGTAACCCAGTCACCATTTATGTCACGTAAAGGAAACTTTGCCTCAACTGGCGGTTTTAAGATTTCTTATTGACTTAAACAAAGAAAAATTTGTGGATATGGTGGGAGTCAATCCCTCAACATATTTTCCATGTTGAAGATCATCGTCGTTTTTCAAGGCTACTCGCAGTCTTCTTGTGGCAAGTTTGAGTCGAAGGCTTGTAGTAGGGGATATATATGCCTGCCAGTCTCGCCTGGCCCTTCGTTTTTGATTTACCAAATATTCTATGGCTGCATTCATGTATGTATGTGTGTGCTCTTGTTTATCGTCCTGAAGTGAGGTTGCGTGAAGAGCTGCACCCTCGAGCAAACAGTTAAAATTAGTGATGTGATTTTCAATATCAAGCTCATTGTATATACTTTTGTTCAAAATTGGGACATGGCTGCTTACGTATTTTCTGTATTTCAGCCAGTTCGTTTTCCTAGATGTTAGCATTATAGGGGATTCTATCTCGTAAACCGCGTTACTTGAGAATATAACAGGGGAATGGACGTTGTTGCCGACGCGTTAGTCTTTGAGATTCCCCTAATTATGGCGAAGTCAATTAGACCAGGCTGCTTGTTACGATCATGCGGGCAGTACGTTGGCTGACAGGGAGATAGTTAATCGAACCCATTTTGTCGAGACATGATGCAGTTGTACAATTGTCTGCCTTTCGGGTTTTCGAGACGGGAGCCCCCGTGAGTATGTTTGGTGTTATAATCTCCGACGGCTAAAAATGTGTGCCCCAGTCTTTGAACAATGCTCGTAAACGTATTCACTCGATATCAAAAATCTTGGGGGGCAAAAAATTGCCGATATTGTAATTGTCTCGAGAGAAATTGAGACGCGAACGGTAGTTGCTTGCAAATATTGTTCCGAGTAACTTTCTAACACATCGTGCCTAATTCTTTTGCGTATAAGGACATGTGCCCTGTCATCGGCGTGGGTCGTGCCATAAAATGTGTAATTAGGTAAATTAAAATTATATCTATCTGTTGTGCGTCGCAGATAAGAGCATTATGTCTATGTTTTTTATTTAATTTCCAAAAAGATACTTGCAGTTGTACCACCCTGTTTGTTAAAGGTGATGTGACGACATTTACTAAATACCATCCAATCTGACTAAATACATCCAACTGATGATATGATTTTCGCGTTCAAAAATTGTGTTTTGAACGTAGTTGTTTGTATCTCACTCTAGTTATCGATAAGTGAATTGGCATTCAAAAATTATCTGACCACACTGGTGAAAGTGCAATTGTAACGTTTCGTTAAATAATCCGATAATTTGAACTTCGATTTAAGAATGTTTCATTTTAATCTTCTCATTTCCTCCGATTTTATGATTTCTTTTACATACTTGTTCTACATCCTTTACCTGTACATTTCCATTTCAATTCACCTGTTTCCCCCCTTAACTTTTCAATCAAAAAGGAATCATACAGATTCTTTGGCCTGACCAACAGGATATACTTGCAACATATAATGGCAAATTGAGAAAATATTGTTGATCAATAAAGGAAATTGCGTTCTTTTCTGTACTCGATGACATGAGTGTCCTGCATTCTGTTTTTTTGTGGTGGGAAGGTATAAGGAGATATTAGCCCTTTCTTAAATTTATTACTCTCATATAATGGGTACGTTGCTACCTTTGGAATTCAGTTTTTAATTAAACTTTATTTTGTATTTTTTTTTCTTGTAATATTCGTATTTATATTTTATACAAAAGGATATGGGATCAGCAAATATATTTTTTTATGTTACAATGGCACAGAAAAAAGGATACACAAAGGTCTTTTGTGTATTTAAGCCATTACACATTAGTTATAATCATTCACATGCATACACAGAAACACACATACTACTACTAACATGCATGCACACACTCAAACATTTACACATTTATGGTATATTGATTTCATATTTTACGTAAGAGGGAGTCCTTTTTTTTCTGAGTAATAAATATTTTATTTGTTGGGTCAACAAAATAACCCCTATACCAATGTTGAAATTGTTCTGGTTCAATTTGTCACACATTTCATAGCGCTTTATGAACTCGGGATTTTAATTTATCGCCACAATGAGAAGAATGATGATGAGGATGACGATGAGGATGATGATGATGATGGGCATGATGATGACGATGGCAATGAGGATGCCGATGATCAGGCTGATGATGATGATGACGATAATGATGATGCTGGCAATGGCGTTGGAGAAAAGGCATCAAAGTCCTTTGTCCATTGTATGCTTAAACGGTTTGCCACTATAATTCCACTATAAAGCATTCTGCCACATGGCCAAATAAGTGGTTGATACCACCTCCTAATAGGATTGTAGAGTATACAAATGTTTATCATATGAATTATCGATATTTCATACAGACAAATGGAAAGCTTTTCCTATTTTCCTAGAATGCATTTATGTAATTACAAATGTATATGGAATTGTATGAATTCAGGAAGATAAATTACATATAAATAATATAATAAGTTAATAACAAATTACACAGGATTATATGTCAAAGATAGAGGGATGAAATGATGAAGTTATAAAGCCAAATATCACTCAGAACTAAACGTTATTAATCAAACAAATTAAATGTGAGATAAGCTGAACGATTTAGCACGTTCTACTACATTAGCCTAGGACATTGTCAGGATGAGAAATGAAGTTGGAAAGAAATATGGGACGTATTACAGAAGATGGAAATAGACTTCCAAATCATCACATGAGTAGGTGTTGAAGATTCTATAATAACGAAAGAGAAAGGTACTGAAAACTGGAAATACACTTTCCACACGCTGAAAAATCTATATTTTTTTGTTTGAATGTAAATATAACGTGTTTGTAGCTTGTCGCAAATATAGTATACTTGTGTCCAAACACATTGTGTTTGCTTGGCGATATAACATATTTGGAACACAATGATTACTAGGTTGTAGTATATATCGGGTTTTTCAATAAGAGCGCTACAAAAGTTTTTTTTAAATAAAACAAAACCGGTTTTAGATACCAATGAAATTCTTTATTCCTGTGAAAGTACGTTCGATGCCATTATGTATGGAACTCGATTTCTTTTGCATGGCCACCACCACGGGCACGCTTGCAGAAGTCCAAACGCTGAACCCAATTTTCGACGGTTTTCAAGCATAAATCGGCCGATACTGCTGCAATTTCACGTTCGATATTCGTACGAAGTTCATCAATCGTCGCTGGCTTGTTGGCATAGACCATATAATTGACATAGCCCCACAGTAAATAATCTAAGGGCGTCAAATCGCACGACGGAGGCGTCCAATCGACTGGGCCATTTCGTGAGATAACACGTTCACCAAACTTGGTTTCCAATAAATTGATTGTGGCATTCGCTGTGTGGCTTGTGGCGCTGTCCCGCTGGAACCACATATCCTCCAAGTCCATATTATCCAATTGGGGCCAAAAATATTCGGTTATCGTTGAACGGTAGCGATTCGCATTCACAGTAATGTGCCGGTCTTGATCATCACGGAAGCAGTACGGCCTAATGACGCCGCCGGCCCATAAACCGCACCAAACCGTAATTTTTTCGGGATGCAATGATGACTCATGGATTACGTGTAGATTGCTGTCTGAGCAATAATGCATATTTTGCTTATTGACGAAGCCATTCAGCCAGAAATGAGCCTCATCGCTGAAGATGATTTTCCGTTGAAAATCCGAAATATTTTCAAGTTGTTGCTCAGCCCAATTCATGCACATACGACGCTTATGGTGGTCAAGCGGCTTCAGTTCTTGCGTCAATTTGATCTTGTAAGGATGTAGGCCAAGATCTTTTCGCAAAATTCGCCACAACGACGTCACAGAGATGCCAAACGCTTGAGAACGACGTGTGAGAGACACATTTGGGCTTTCTTGAACTGAAGCCTCAGCGGCAGCAATATTCTCGATACTACGGGCACTTCTTTGTCTCACTGGCACGGGAATATATTGTACTGTGCCTGTGGATTCAAATTTTTCCACTAGACGCTCAATTGTTGATCTGGTAGGACGATTATGGCGACCATAAATTGGACGTAGCGCTCTTAAAGTTGAGGCCACTGACTCCAAATTTCGGTAGTAAATTTTAATAATTTCGACTCGTTGTTGGCTCGTATATCTTTCCATGATGAAATGGCAAACCTTACTGAAGAGAAATGTCAAAAGAGCGGGAAAAAATATGGCGTCGTTTGCTGTCCCTATCGATTTACTTTTGTAGCGTCTCTGTTGAAAAACCCTTTATTTTATACAATCTTCATTTCTCACTTTGACAGTCAGTAATTTGATTGTCAAAATAATATGGTTCTGACTATAAGTTAACCAACCAACATTGGGTGGTTAAATCATAGTTAAACAATGACTAAAAAACACAATTCGATGTTTAACCACAATTTCACTAAGAAACGAAGATTACCGCTGACTGAGAAACTGGCCATAAATGTTTATTTAAAATAATTAATTATATATAACCATATTACATACATACATATATATAAAGATTACAAAAAAAAAAACAAAACAAAACATAAACTTCACTTTCTTTGCATTTTATTGCCTTTCAATTGCAATGCAAAATTATTTAGTGCACAAGTTACCTAATACGGCATTTACACCCACCAAGATTACCGCATTTCGATGGTTAACTCCGTTAACCCGCGATAACCCAGAAGATAACTCATACGATACAATTTTAATCTGTAGAAACTGAAGTTTAATTGTTAACCTCATTTTAAACTGGTGTTGATTTTGATGCAACACTGTTAGCTACTAAAAAAAATGCAACCATAATAAAAACATACACAAAAAATCATCTGCTTGACAGATGGAAGCCGATCAAAAATTTTCCGACGCGTCGCCGCCACCAAAACTTTTTTGGAGTTCACGCCGCCGCCAATATAAATGGCGCATATTGATTTAAACTGTGATCTACTTGCCCGATTTAACACACTGATCCAATTCTAAAGGTTCAGTTATTTCACAAACATCCCAAATTTGTACAAAATGGAAAACCAATAGCCGCCAATTTAATTTTTCTGTTCTACCACCGTCTCGGATAATTTTGTCTCGGCGCGGAGTTTGTCTACGCACGGAGTTGCCAACTGAAATGTAAACCCCAAATTGGGTGGTGTAAACGCAAAGATTAGAGAAAATGGCTATCGCTAACCTGGCCGCGATAAACGGCGGTGTAAATTCGATGTAACGCGGTTATAATCAATCACGAATCAAACTCCACGCGGAACATTTTGCTCCCATAAAAAATTAAGAGAAAAATCTAAGTAAAGAGGGAAATAAATTCAGAACAAACCCGGTCGAAGGCAAAACAAATTATGCCTTAATCATAAATAAAATTTCATTTGAAATATTTTTTTCCTTTTTAGTTAGATTTTACCACTTTATTTTTTCTGGGAAACGTGAACTTATAATCATTGGGAAGTTTACTGATTGCAAAAAGTGCATTTAAACAGCACAAAGAGTTCGTTAGTATGAAAGAGATGAATATATTTGGTTGTTTAGTGCGAACGACGGCAAGCACGTATTTTGATTAGGCCCATAACCATTCAATTCTCCCAAACAGTGTTGCCACTGCTTCATGTTTTCTTCTGTTTGTAAGTAACAATTTAGATCATATTTGGCTAAATTTTCTAATAGGAGTTTGAAATCAAATGTTTTTTCTAATACTAATTATTTCTTTACAAAAGGTTACCAAAATGAATAAAATGTTACCATGTTACCAGCCATTTAAATGTAACAAATTTTGCATGTAAAGTACATACCGAACCAGCATATCCGATACCGATCCACGCAGCGAATCCGAATAATCGCGTGTGCAAGACACTGAGTTCCCGATCGTCTTAGAATCTACCAGTCCGCAGCCTGCCCCAGACGATTTTCAAGCCAATGCTAGTATTCCCGGGAGCGTGTTGTCAAGCCGAGACAAGTGCCCCCAGACGAGTGTAGTCAACCAAGACGAGTGTTCTCAAGCTAAGAGAGGAGTGTTCTCACCGAGTGAAGCAGTTGATTTTATTCCTGTAAATCAAATTACTTTGTAAATTAAATATCAATAAAGTATCTGAATTCGAACCCCCCGAAAAGGGTATACTATTCTGTTCTTATTTCAAAAGATTTGGTGGATCCTAACGAAACACTTTGGACATGACTGAGTTTACCTCAGCCCTCGACGAAACCACGTTACAAGGAGCTAAGGATTTCAAAACTTCAATGTAAATACTGTATATATTTTTTTAAAGGAGACTTAAATCCTTTCTTATTTAACGTTCAATTATATCACTAGTATTTTTATCAGTTCTTTGAACTTCCATTTGCTGTTAGAACTTTCAATTATCCTTGTAGTTTAATCCGATGCAGCAACATCATCATTATCTTTGTCAGTCAACTTCTTAATATGTCAGATATAATTGCATTTCTTGGTAATACATTTATATGCAGCCTTGGTTGGAAAACTACGTCCTTTTTTAAGAATACTTTAAAGGAATTATGCATGTGTACCTTACATACCAATGACATTGATTCTTTAAGACACTCGGAGGGAGGGGTAGAGCTTGCACCGCTCCGTCTCTTAACCCATTTCACGGCAGAGGGTTTCAAGGTGTTGCTTATCTTGTGGCTTGACGTGAATTGTGTAGAAACTGTGGCGGCTCAAGTACTTGGCGTAATTCGAGTCATATTAAGACACGGCTAAGTAGTTCATATGATGGTGGTGGGTATTTTATGTTATAAAGTAAATTCCGGAAGGCCTGTTGCTGTATGAAGAAGGGAAGGGCTGGTGGCTGGTGGCTGGTGGCTGTGGGTTGTAGGTTGTATGCTGTCCTCCTCACCTAGTTTAATGCCATAATTAAATTCTTTCATCTTTTTATTTTTCTTTGTGCAGGCGGGTGGGGCAACAACTTATGTGGAAAATTAATGGAAAATAAGTAAAGTTTTTCTCAGCAGCAACAAACACTCGTAAACTGGAAATTGTTGAACTTTGTTTATAATAAACTCCGGCTGTTGCCAGTAAACTCTTCGGCACTACTATCCCCAGTGTCCTCATAAACACAAACAAGTAGCATGAGGGGTTTCACATACTCGTACATTGTAGCCAGGAATGGTCTTTGGTTTGTTTGTTTGCCTATGTGTGTGTGTGTGTGTATGCGTGTGTGGGTGTATTTGCTAAGGAGCATCAGGTACTTATGTGGTTGATTTCTTGGAGCTATATGCTCGTGCGGTGTCTCTCAGTTTGGCATAGTATCACATTATTATGTGGTTGATGCCAGTTAAAAGGATACCCTGAATCCTTTGGTCTCAAAGCAAATGAAATGAGGAATTGTTACCCAGTTTGCCGGTGTGCACTTGCTTTGTAGTCCAAAGCATAGCGAAACAAAGAAACCAACAACGAAACAGATGATAAATAAGATGATGCTGAAAATGTTGATGATGTTGAATCATAAACCTTCAATTATTATGGTTTACTAGCAAAATATGTTGCTCATCTTTGTCCTCCTGCTTCCTGTGCAGTTTATTATGTACATATTTGCGTGGCACTTTGAAATTCGGATGCTGCTTCTTCCCGCTGCTGCTGCTGCTGCTGTTGCTGTTCGTATTTGCTCTTTGGTTGGTTGGTCTTTTGTGGTGAATCATTTAAGTGTAAAGAAACTATAAATATTTTATGGAATTTTATATAAAGGTATTTTCAATTCGATATTGTCTCACATTCACAACTCGCACACAGACACACACACACGCACACACGTATATACATATATATATAGGGTGTCTCAGTAAGAATGCACTTTTTAATTCTAAAATAAAAACACATAGTTTTTGAAATAGTTATGATTTTTATTATTGGATTGTAAAGTAGACAATAGTGAGCAGAAAGAATCTGATATGTGCCAGTAGATGCTTTAAGCCCTATAAATCCCGCGCAACTACAGGAAGCACTATACCTATCTTGTAGTTGGTTGGAGGCAATCTTCAGGGTCTGCCTTATGCTGTGAGTCATTCCTATCATTTCGAAGCAAACCAAGGTGGTTTTCGTCCCGAAAGCGGGCAAATTCTCTCATGTCAAACCAAAGGACAGAGCCGAATGCCAGGTCTTTGCATATGCCGATGATATTTCTATCATCTGTACGGGTAGAAACCTCAATTTACTAAGCATTCGTACAACCAGCCTACTTACTCTGATTTCGAACTGGACCGCTAACAACGGACCATCACGTAACTCACTTAAAACCAAGCTTGTCTTGTTCTCTCGGAAATATAAAATACCCGCATTTGAACTGCCCTCAGTTAATGGGGTGCAATTACAGTTGACGGAAAAGGTCAAGAATCTGGGAATAATTCTCGACAGAAAACTGTCTTGGAAACCGGATGTAGAGGAGAGGGTGAAAAAGGCGTCTGTTGCTCTTTACTGCTGTAAAGGGTCGATAGGAAAGCACTGGGGACTGTCTCCTAAGAACACCATGTGGATTTATACGGCAATGGTCAGAGCAATACTTCTCTATAGCACCGTAGTTTGGTGGAGGTTCGTCCATAAGAAATATATTCTGAATTCCTTGAATAAAATTCAAAGATCAGCACTGATTAGCATTAGTGGGACAATGGGCATGACGTCAGGCACTGCACTTAGTGCTATCGTGAACATCTGTACTCCTGGTATCATGGCCGAATCGGCAGCCGTTACATCCCTGGTGAGAATCAGAGATTGTGGCATTTTGATATCGGGTAAGGATCAACTCTATTCCCGTAAAAACGGACTACTGTATCCCCTACTTTCTACCAGCGACAAATCTAAGGACTTCTATTCCGAACAGGAATATCAGGGAAAAGTCACTGGAAGGGGATACATGTAGTATCTGATTTTCACGGATGGATCAAAGTTGGACGAGCAAGTAGGGTATGGGGTCCATTCACCGGACCTAAATGTAAATATCTCCTTCAAGCTGCCTGATCACTGTAGTGTATTTCAGGCGGAAATTACCGCCATACTGGAGGTTGCTGAACTACTGAAAAGTAGTGTCACAACCCTCCGCAGAATATGTATCTACACAGACAGCCAGGCTGCCATAATATCCCTGGAAGCCATGTTTGCTACGTCTCTGATGGTGAAAGAATGCCACTCATCACTTAGGGTGATGGCAGAGTATTTTACAGGATATTCCTGTAGGTCTTATAGACAAATTTCTTGAAAGGGCAAATTGGCTAGACGCCTAGTCAATAGTTGCTATAGAGGAAACTGCAGGTATCACAATGGGCCTCTTTGGCCTAAGTGTGCTAGATAGCGTCTTGCAGTCTTTTCAACCAACCAACCAACCAAAAGTAGTCATGTTCCGATTACGTACGGAATAAAATATCCGTCAAATGGGCATCACGGTTCTGCTGACAGGCCATTAATCTTTTCATGAAATTTTCCATGACTTTTCACACAGATGTGGCTGTATCTCACCGATGACGCATTGGATCTTGGATTTGAGCTCAGGAATTGTTTCTGGTTTATTCGCATAAACCCGAAATTTCACAAAAAAAACCCCAAAGAAAGAAATCGCTCGGCGTTAAATCGCATGATCGATCTTGGTGGCCAGTTGACATCAAAATTACTTGAGATAATTTGTTCTGGAAATCGTTGCTGGAATAAATTGATTATTTCATGCACGGCGCTGCAGATGGCGCCGATTTGCTGAAACCACATGTCGTCCGGATCCAGTTGAGGCCACAAGAAATCCGTTCTCGTGTTCCTGTAACGAATGCCGTTCACAGTCACTGCAATTTCCAACTCATCTTCAAACATTTAAGGCCCAATCACGCAGCCTGACCAAACTCCTCACCAGCCAGTTGATAGTTGTGGGTGCATTTGTTTCTCCTGGATTCCTGGATTTTTGACCCCCAAATTCCACAATTTTGTGTATTCACGAAGCCATTCAGATGGAAATGCGTTTCATTGGAGAAGATGACTTTTTTGAAAAATTGTGATTGACTTCACATTGCTCCATTACCCATTGAACGAATTGCCGGCGCATTCCATGGTCTGTTGGTTTTGAGCTCCTGAGTAAAATGAATTGTGTGCGTATGAAGGTGGAGGGAGGTCTTTTGTCAAAATTCGCTGCATCGTGCTTCGTGATATTTGAAGTTGTTGAGAATGATGCCGAATTGATGTTTTTGGGTTTTCGGCGACACTTTCGTTTATAGCAGCAATATTTTCAAGAGACTTACCGGTACGTTGACGCACAGGAGTCCTACTGTCCATAAACCACCCAGTTTCTTCACAATTTTTGACAACTCTTCGAATGATTGACACATTAGGTGCACTATCTCGACTGAAAAATCTTCGAAGTTTGCGAGCGGTCTCAGCATAACTTTCCAAATTTTTGTAATAAGTTTCCACAATTCTAACGCGTTGTTCTTTCGTAAAGCGCTCCATTTTTAATAATCGTAATAAACATATGTGACAGCTGCCAAATTCCAGAATTTCCACTTGCACAAAAAAAAATTACAATAAATTTAAAAAGTGCAATCTGACTGAGACACCCTTTATATATACTCGCCGTCATATATCCACCCACAAAGCACACCAGCCACTATAATACCTTTGTACATGAGCAAAGGAATTGCTATTTTGCTCTTTAATAACACTCAGGGTTGAAGAGTCCAGTTTTGTTGTTGGCCGGAAATACTAAGGCGTTGGCAGTCATGGCTGAATGCAAGCAAATGCTCCTGCTTACTTATTATGGCATAATAACTCGTCACCAGACTTATTTTTTAAGAATATTTGGTAGAGGTTTTTGTAATCACATTTTAGAAAGCTGTTAACATTCTAGTCCTTTCCTTTTCACATTAAATGTGAATCCTATTAACGAAATACTTGGTTTAAAGCAGCAGTAGCCAAGTGTTCCAAGACTTAAATATCATAGACAGAAGAAATTTTAAAGTTTTGTAGTTATAAAATATTTTATTAAACAAGTTGTCATTTCATTTCAGACTAAAGGTTAAAATAACTAGAAGTGGCTGTAACTTGTGACACAAATAATCCAATGATTACCATTGTAAAGCCACGAGACTTCATATTCCGTCCCCGTGAATAGTGAATGGACGTTCAAGCCTTATTATATCCCTTTCTGATATTACAGGATAAAACAGAAGAAGAGACGTACATTACACCCCGGCGAACCAACTAGTAAGGTCCTTAGATTATTCAGCTTAGTTAGTTAGTTAGTTCGAAAAAGAGGGTACGCTAGATAAATAACTAACTGATCCGTTCCATGTCCGCAGACATACACTTAAACCACTGATTCGACCTATTGTGCGCTCTCAATTTGCCCTATTAAGTCATTATACACTCATAGGAATTCGGTGCTATACACGAAGTTCCTCAAATAGTTCCAGTCTATTTCCATATAGAGGGACCTGGACCTGGCTTGCGTCAAAACAGGGCATTGATACAGGAAATGTTCCATCGTCTCATCATCCTCCCTACACGACCAGCATTCACTATTTGCCACTAGTGCAATTCGGTATAGCTTGGTTCAGACTACCATCATCTTGCTAAATTCAGACTTTCCAAATCTCAGCAACCCTTTTATTTTCAACCCATCGGAGTCTCCCCATGGAATCCTGGTCAACCTGCCCACTGCTTCTTAACTCCACAGGACTCTGTGGGCCGATAACCCATTGGCTCAACTCAACCTTCGTCGCCCGGAAAGGTTTCATACTCTCCAAGCACACCGTATGAAGTTTTTCGGCTTTTGTTGCCTTTAAAACAATCCATCATCTTGCTGATTTCAGACTTTCTCAATATCAGCAAACATTTTGTTTACAACCCATCGGTGTCTGCTCATAGGATCCTTTGCATCCAATGGGCTCGGTGGGCCGATTCAGCCCATTGGGTCAAATCAACCTTCGTCGCCCGGAAAGGTTTCGCGCTCTCCAGGCTTACCGCATGAAGTTTTCTGGCTTTTGTAACCAGAATGATCGCACGCTTGTAACCGATAACTCCACTGTATTCAAGCACCCAGGCGATGTTAATTCTGCACTGCATGGAATAATGGTTAATGCCCCCTTTGTAGTCAAGAACAGTTCTAGATTTGACAGTTTCCGATGACTTTGTCATAATTGTCCTCTGGCTCTCCATGAAGATATTCACGTCCGTTGGTCACGCATTGTTGCCGAAACATTTAAAGCATTCCCCCTTCGCTCGAACTTCCGCTTGAAAGTTCGTATTGTGACCCGGGAGGCGTAAGTAGATTTCGGTCGCCGAATTTTCAATGAAAAATCCTAGACTTGTTGTTTCCCCTAGCTGTGAGCCATACGTATAACATCAGGTTCCAATTGGCATTTGTGCCAGGATCCCTTCCTGCCAATGGTGCCTTCATCTTTAGTTCGGATATTCGGTCGGATTCACTCCCATCTTGCGTGTAACCGGCCAAGGCCTCCATTATTCGCTGGTATTTCGACTTGTGATCCCTGTTGGTCCATTCACCTATCGTCTATAGGTGTTTTGCCACAAGGGCAGCCTCGTAGTTTACCCCAATCTCAATTGGCTGGACACATAAAACAGTCTCCGTAGCCCTTGTTGGGGTTGTGCTCACTGCACCGTAGATTCCAAAGGAGCCCTTACTTTGAACCTTTCGAAGTGTTTCAGTATCGCAGTTCTCATCCTGCCGTCCACCATGTTACGGTAGCATATGTTAGTACTGGCCTAATTATGCTTCTGTAGAGCCAATGTATCATTTCCGGACTGAGGTCCCATATTGATCCTATAGCCCTTCTGCATAGCGACCAACATCTGCCCTATAATCCCTGCCCTCTATGTGGTGCTTCCAATTCAATTTCCGATTTAAGATTATGTCTAAATATTTAATCTTATCGTATATTTTAATCGTCTTATCTAGGAACCAAGGCTTTCCAAACTCTGAGATTTTAGTTTTCCTTGTAAATATACATATTTCCGTATTTTCCGGGGTCACACATAATCCCCTTGGCTGTGCCTAGTTATACGCTGTATTAAGTGCCCTCTCAACCTCTCCACTTAATCGATTAGGATCCTTCCCCAAAGAAATATTACAACAGCGTTTACATAGCAGACTGCTTCGTCAGTAAGAATCCTTAGGAGACTATGAATTGTGACGACCCACAAGAGTAGTGATATAATCCCGATTGTTGTGTTCCATGCCTCTTGAGAACCGCAGTGTATCCATCTATTCCTTAGCAGATGGTCGATCTAGTCTCTTAATACCTAGTCCACTTCAAAGTGGTCTAAATATATCAGTTGATCTGGTAGGACGATTATGACGACCATAAATTGGACGTAGCGCTTTTAAAGTTGAGGCGACTGACTCCAAATTTCGGTAGTAAATTTTAATAATTTCGACTCGTTGTTGGCTCGTATATCTTTCCATGATGAAATGGCAAACCTTACTGAAGAGAAATGTCAAAAGAGCGGGGAAAATATGGCGTCGTTTGCTGTCCCTATCGATTTACTTTTGTATCGTCTCTGTTGAAAAATCCGTTAGTATATGAGATGTTTGACTCTCTTGTTCTCCTCTACATTGTCACAGCTTCTGCAGTAATCATGAGCTGAGATTCCAAGTCTTCGCGAGTGAATTTCTGTTACATCCAACATCAAGTATGATCCCGCACATTGTCTTATATTCACACAAGAGGCCGGGTAGTCGCATTGAGATGTTAGACGCTCTTGGAAGAAAGGGTGAATTTTGATAACCGTTATAATTTCGAGGTAGTGAACGATTTTATTTACCTCGGATCTGCCGTGAACCGAAGCAATAACTTCGGGCTGGAAATCAAACGGAGAAATGTGGCGTTATTTCGGTCTAAGCGAGCACTTCAGAGATAAGACCCTCTCCTGAGAAACGAAGATCTAAATATATCAGACTCTCATACAACCGGTCTTGATTTATGGCGCAGAATCCTAGGTCATATCGTATGCTGATGAAAAGCTATGGGCACAGAAGCTGCTTGGAAGCCGTGCTCTCAAAATTGCGTATACATATATGAAAATGAGAGCAAATAAAGCAAGCAAGATTTTTTTTTAGTAATTATTTATAAATGTGGGTTTATATTGTTAAAATTAATTATAATAAATAATACATATATAGTATATTGAAATCGAAGAATAATTCGTTTCTAAATATTGCTATATTTGGGAGGAAATTCCACGTAAGTATATGTAGATTTGGGGGAAACACGCGAATGCTTCCACGTAAGTATATGGATGTTTGGGATGAAGAACGCATATGTTTCCACGCAAAAGCTTACATGTTTGTCAGTAAACATGACACTGTTTGCATTTAAATACAAGAAAGTTTGGGACTTGCAAACATATGAATGTTTGAAATGTGTTCCAAATATATATATGATTCCTGCAGAATATGTTTGGGAAAATATGTTAGAGAGGCCCTCATTTTTCAGCGTGTAGTTAAGCGTAGGAAAATAGTGCGCTTACGGTGGCTAGGCCATGTCAGTAGAATGGATCAAAATTAACCAGTGGGTATTGTGTTCGAAGATTTCGACATCGGAAATTAGGACGGACAAGACTTCGACGTTGGTTGATGCAAAGGTTTGTATGCGCGGCTGTTGTACATTAGAACGTGGGTTCGATTCCTGCACAGGCTACCTTACATTTCTTTCGATGACTGTCACCTCGCTTAGTGATGGCGACACTATCGAGTACTTAACCATGAAAAGGCTTCTGAAAATATCGTTCGGAACCGGTGTAAAACTGTAGGTCCCAATCTGTGAGTGTAAAACTATAGAACGCACATCTCACAAATTGTGAGAAGCTCTTCCCAATCCCTTCATGGGATGTTATGGTACTCCATTTATTTTTAAGACTTCGCTGGAAAGACCAGGTGCAATATTGCCTGCTAGAGCTTGGTGTTACCAACTGGAGGAGAAAAGCTGAAAATTGAGCCGACTGGAGAAACATGTTGTCCTCATTTTGTAAGACACTTGACTCCTTTTGGGTCACCTAACTAAGTAGATTATAGTTAAAGATTAAGATTAAAGATTAAGATATCTCACTATCAAGCTTAATGTTAATAGGATTATTCTCTTTTATAGATGTCAAAATAGGCTCAAATATCATAGAAGTATGCTCATATCAGCCTTACCACAGCCTTACCACAGCCTTCGGTAAAGCCACGTAACACATTTTATCACTCTTCTCGTAATTTAGTTTAAAGGAGATTCCTGGTTTTCCTGCCAACCATCCATATGTTAATCACTGCAAACGACAGAATTGCTTGAAATGTTTGTAATATTCATTCTCCTCACTTCATTTAGGTCATTTAGGTCATTTAGGTGGAGAAAAAATTATCGATCATTTCATCATAATCTATAATATGAATATAGAGTTTTCTGGCTTAACCAAATGAAATTTCTACTCTCATAATTTCCCACAATCAGTAACATTACGATGTGAACGCTTGAATGGAATTGCAAGTGATTGATACAATATTTCATTTTTCACAGACGCCTAGTCAGGGCGTAGAGAGGCGTGCGAGCAGCAAGAAGGGTATTCAAGTTGCAATTTGAAATGAATGAGTAGTGCATCAGTATGCAGCACTTTTGATTAATTTGGCAAACACTTTACTCGGGTATTGTTGCACAAACAGCCCCAACAACCGATGGATTCAACACTCAAACACTTCAACTGCATTGAAACTATGATGATGATGCCGTAGCAGCACAGGAGTACCCAAATGATGCATTGTGGGGGGGGGGGGGTGGCAGACTGGTGCGGAAGGACTCATATATTATTGAAAGGGCGTGGTGGGGGGGGGGGGGGGTGAGTCGAACAAGTAGCAGCAGATGAAAGTGTAATTGTGCATATTTACAGGTAAAACAAAAACACCAGCAACTACAATTGCAATGTTATTATAACATGGGTGCACACTATACGATGTGATGTTGATGGGCGTGTGGGTGTCTTTAAAAGTTTACTCAGGTGTGCTGGTATGGACAATGCGTGTATGTGTTTCATATACCCTAACATAGCTTTTTACACAGAGTTGTATATGATATAATGCTACTGCTGTTGTTGCTTGTGCTTCTTTTACATATTTTAACAGATGTACTCCAAATACCAGCCTCTAACTACAGTTAACCCTCACATACGTTAACTAACATAAAAGTGGGCCGAATGTAAGCAAGGGAAAAGAGAACACAACTTTAGCCAGCGGGTAGCCATGCGACAGCTGATCGCAGTGGTAGTTGGAATTTGAAAGCGAATAGAGTAGATGGAAGAATGAGAGATTAGCAACTAGAAGCAAACCATGCAGCGCACTATCAGCCAATTCTTGAAACTCCAAAGAACGATTTCGTACGCTTACTATACGGCAAAAAAGGTCTTTTGGATTCATCTAAGACGCATCAGAACGACAAAAATAACAAAAATCAATTCGAACTAAAACATAAGCATTTCAAAAAGATTCACCCGTTTGTTTTATCGTTAAGTATTTAAAAAAATGGAAACAGGCACAAAGGTAGATAAATTATAATAAAGCGTGATTTTTTTTGCAAATTGGTTGTTCAGTGTTAAGTTGTTTCCAGTTCACCCGGAGATTCGTGACATATGTCAACGTCAAAAATTTTCAGTTTGCCTTGTCATTTCAACATAAATATACTTACAAACGAACAACTCTTGCTTGTTGCATTGTGTTTTATTACACAGTGCAACACGAAAAAATATAATCATAAAAGACCAAAAAAAAAAGACCCGTGTATCCCAGTTTTACCCAAAGTAATGCCCTTCTTATGTGGGCCTCCAAAGATTTTGGACCTCGGTGTCATTTTTGCAAAACAGTGATCATTTTGTCAGGCTCATATCTTTCAAACCGCTCGGAATTTTGATTTACTTCTGAAAGAAAGTTGTAGCTCTTGTCATAAAGAACAAAAATTTTGAACATATAAAATCAAAAAAACGTCATCTTCATGGTCGCAAAAAACTTTAAAAAATTTGATTTGTTTACGTTTTTATCCCTGTTCAGGTCCATAGGTAGCAAACCGTTCAAAATTCAAGGAAACAATAAACTACAAGATCTCCGCAAAAAACTAAGATCTCCATAAACAACTTTCTAGAACATATGAACTTCCTAGGAATGATTCTTAACACCGTTTAGGCAGCGCGAAAATTTTTTAATTTCACTGTGTTTAATTTTTTAAGTCATGGAAATATAACCATATACGGACACCATTACGTG
Source organism: Phaonia tiefii (assembly GCA_963931995.1). NCBI lineage: Eukaryota > Metazoa > Arthropoda > Insecta > Diptera > Muscidae > Phaonia > Phaonia tiefii. The sequence goes on from OZ008371.1 coordinate 43,897,127, forward strand.
ATAAAAGACCAAAAAAACCCGTGTCTCCCAGTTTTGCCCAATGTCATGCACTTCTCTTATGGGCCTCCAAAGATTTTGGGCCTCGGTGTCATTTTTGCAAAAAACTGATCATTTTGTCAGGCTCATATCTTGCAAATCGTTCGGAATTTTGATTTACTCTCTGATGGAAAGTTGTAGCTCTTGTCATAAAGAACAAAAATTGTGAACATATAAAACTTCATCTTCAAGGTCAAAATCGCAAAAAAAAATTTTAAAAAATTGAAAAATTACACACAGTGAAATTAAAAAATTTTCGGAATTTACCTAAGCGCTACCTAAACGGTATTAAGAATTATTCCTAGGAAGTTCATATGTTCAAGAATGTTGTTTATTGAGATCTTAGGTACATTTTTGTGGTTAATTGTTTCCTTGAATTTTGAACGGTTTGCTACCTATGGACCTGAACAGGGAAAAAAGGTAAATAAATCCAATTTTTTAAAGTTTTTTGCGATTTTGACCTTGAAGATGAAGTTTTTTTGATTTCATATGTTCATAATTTTTGTTCTTTATGTCAAGAGCTACAAATTTCCTTTAGAGAGTAAATCAAACTTCCGAACGATTTGTTTGTGTCATTCGACCGCCTGGAAGATTTTACGTCCGAACCTCGGTCTAAAGCCATACAAAATACCGCTGGTGCAGGAGCTTAAGCTGGCTGACCTATCAAATCAAACCAAGGAAAAGCTTGATAAATACTATGGGTACTCTGCACCATCGATTTCAATGATAAAAAAGTGGTTTACTGACTTTCGTTGTGGTCGCACAAGTACAAATCACGCTGAACGTTCTGGACGACCAATTGAGGTCAATGCACCCGAAAATGTTGAAAAAATCCACGATATGGTGTTGGCCGATCAAAGAGTAAAAGTGCGTGAGATTGTTGATGCCGTGGGCATTTTCGTTTCGATTTTAAAAGATCAATTGGGTTTAAGAAAGCTGTCTGCAAGATGGGTGCCGCGTTTGATCTCAATTGACCATAAACGTAATCATGTGACAACTTCAAAGGACTGTTTGGAGTTCCATGAATTGGGCTACGAATTAGTGCCTTATCCGCCATATTCTTCGGATTTAAACCCCAGTGACTAATTCCTATTTCCAAACCTAAAGAAATGGCTCGGTGGAAAGAGATTTAGCTCCAACGATGAAATTACTGATCGAACAATTGCCTATTTTATGGACCTCGAAAAATCCTATTTTTGGAAAGGATACAAAAATTGGAGAAACGTTGGGCTAAATGTATTGATCTAAAAAGAGATTATGTTGAAAAATATTAGGTTAGGTTGAAAGGGAAGCCCGGCATTTGAATTAGAAATAAATAACGAGTTCACCTGAGGCCGTAATTTCGGCTCATTGTGGTTCCCTTATAAAGATTTTATATGAGAATGGAATAGTTGAAGAGAAGAGGAAGAAAGTATGGGATAGGGTAAGATAAAGGAGAAAGTTTAGCGCAAAAAATATTCTCAGTTATCCTCTTGTGCTCTGTTGAACCAGCGAGATTTTTCTATGAATTTGACGAGGGGTTTAATTGGAACGTCTGCTAGGTCATTGAGGTTTTCGAAGAGCATGCCCCCCAGGAAGACTAGACGATACTCTTGCAGTCCTCTAGATGAACAAAGCAAGTGCTGCACTGACTCCTCCTCTTCCTCATCGAAACAACTTCTGCAGAAGTCTTCATATGGAAGTTTCATACGTGCAGCCATGAGAGAGCAGCTCTTTGGTACGTGTTACATCAATGGCCGGTCAAAGAGATCGAGCTATCCTGCAGTTCTGTACCGATTTCCATCTCAACTTGGCTAACGCTACTCCCAGTTCGTCGACTTGGTTCCACAGTTCCACAAGCGGAATATGCACATCTAGGGTCGCAGCGTCTTCCCGCACACAGAAGCCCGTTCTGCCACATTCGTCTACTATTTCATTGCCGTGAATGCTGCTATGTCCCGGTACCCAGCAAAACCTGATTTCGCAGTTCATCGTGATTTAATGATTCTTGAGTCTAAGGCCATGAGGGCTGCCCGACGTAGATTTTGAATTTCGTAGATTTTTATCGGCGTAGATTTCGAGTTTCGCTGGAGATAAATCTCGTTCTAAATCCTATTTTGCGGCAACGTTAATGGCATACATCTCTGCCTGAAGACCGTACATTTGTTCGGAAGTCGTTCGGAGTATATTCCCGATCCCGTGCCCGCTTCCACTTTAGATCCATCAGTGAAGATTGAGATTTAACCGGCCTCAGTAACACTATTTGCCGGCCAGACTTCACGGTTTAGTATAAGTACCTTAAATTGTTTGTCCTGAATTATTCTCGGTGCCATGTAGTCCGTTGGTTTGTTCATATTTTCGAAAGTACCGAACCTGACCAGAACTGAGCCATGCCCGTATGTAGTGTTGACAGGCATTCCGATGCCCTTAGCCGTAAGGCCACTTTCGCCCCGGTGCATTTCTCGTCGCTATTTTTGATTTTGGCGAATATTTTATTTTGGCTATTTTTTTAAAAAAAGAGTCGTCCATACGAATTGGAGTACTCTATGAAGCCCGGAAAATTGGTTAGATTTCGATTAAACGCTCCTTTTTCGAAATATAAACGTATTGGGTTTTAGCGATTTTTAATGGCAACATTTTAGTTTTAGCGATTTGTGTAAAAAAAACTGATGCCGTATTAAAGGCATCCATTGGTTACTGCCTCCTTTAGGGTTAACAAAATTACTATTTTTGCGAGTGGACGCACCGTTTCCGAGTTATAGCCACTTTGATATTTTATAGAAATTTTTATTTTGGCGATTTAAAAAAAGCCATACGACCACTTTATGGAAAACCCTTAAAAACCTTAAAACATTTCTTATTTTTTCGATTTAACGCTCCGTTTCTGAGATATAGAAATTTTTTCATATTTTCGATCAAAAATGGGGATGTATTACCCAGGGTAACCCATTACCCACGAAATGCGAACCCTGGTTACAAATAATAATAATTTTGTTTATATTTAAATATAAAATACACAATTTTAATAAAAAAATATCTTTTAGTTCTATTTCTATAAAATTCACAATGGGTTAAAGCATCAACAAATGGTTGTGACAGTCATTAAATTCAAGTAATAAGTTGAGCGTTTAGACGAGACAGTCTTGTAGAAACAACAGCAATACATTCCGAAATTGTTACTAATAAACTCACACTTCTCTCATTGTCTTCGTCACTGTCGTTCATTTTTCAAGAACAGTAAATTCGACATATGAGTTGATCTAAGCGACCAATTCGGAGAAGTTTCGTTGTAATTTGTGAAATAGAAGTAAAACATAAAAAAAATAATTTTTATTCGTAGATGTTGATAAATGATATTGAATTCACACGAAACGTCACAGAGGCGGTTTCTTAAACGTGTATTGTCTTCATATTTGCCTGGACTCCTACGTTACATAAACATTTTGTCTCTTCTTTGACAACTAGTACATATTCTCACTGTCTTGTCCCGTGTAAACGCAGGGTTGCAGTCATAAATATTTTCCTGTCAAGTTGTGTGAAGGGCATTATTTATCTTTACTGAAATTAAATCTTTCGACAAATGCTGCGTTAGCAATGTGTCACCTGTTATTTAGCGTTTACTCGCGTGGCTTTTAGGTTATTGTGAGTCATATATTCTGACCCAGTTTTGGTGGTTCCCACCACACGACGACACAAGCATCCATGACACCTACAGACTCAGAAAAACGTGAAATGAACATACAGAATGTTTAACAGAAATCTACGAAAGTAAATAAAATGCTTTTAAACAATACATGTGTTTTAGGTTGATGCTATTTATACATTGAATGCACCATCATAATAAATTTGTATACACAGGCAGAAGTTTTAGGTTAAATATTTAAAACAGTTCCCAGGGATCAGATTTAAAATGAAAACAAGAACAATTGAACCAAATTTAAGACAATGTTGGAAGAGAATGATTTTCTAAATGTCTTGATCTAACATTTTTTGATAATACAGTCACTCCCAACATTTCGTTTAGTTTTTGCGATATCGGATTTTTTAATTTGAAATATTCATTTGGACCATTCTATGTTAAATTCTATGTTAAAAAATTAGAAGGTTCAATATAGGTGGACCATGCCTACAATGTCCTCATAATGTCAGGCTAAATAGTGTTGTCTAATATGCTGAATATATGACGGAAGAGTTAAAGAGTTATTTGATCCTGCTTCACCTGTTTCAACTGATCCTGCGTCATCTGTTCCCGCGCAATCTGTTTCTGTGTCATCTGTTCTCGCTTCATCTGTTCCTGCTTCATCTGTTCCTGCTTCAACAGTTCCTACTTCATCTGTCCTGCTACATCTGTTCTTGCACATCTGTTCCTGCTTTATCTGTTCCTGCATCATCTGTTCTTGCTGCATCTCTTCCTGCTCCATCTACATCATTAGTTCCTGCTTCATATGTCCTGATTCATCAGTTCCTGCTTCATTCGCTTCCTGCTGCATCTGTTCCTGTTTCACTTGTTCCTGTGACACCTGTTCTTGTTTATCTGTTTCTGCTTCACCTGTTTCAACAGTTATTGGTTCATTTGTTCCTGGTTTATCTATTCCTGCTCCATATGTTCTTGCTTCATCTGTTCCTGTGTCAGCTGTTCTTGCTTATTCCTGCTTCATTTTAATCTGGCTGCATCTGTTCCTGTTGTATCTATTCCTGCTTCATCTGTTCCTGCTTCAACAGATGCTGCTTCATCTATCCTTATTCATCTGTTCCTGCTCAATCTATTTCTGTGTCATCTGGCCTCGCTTCATCTGTTCCTGCTTCATCTGTTCCTGCTTCAACAGTTCCTACTTCATCTGTCCTGCTACATATGTTCCTGCTACATCCGTTTCTGCTTCATCTGCCCCTGTATCAATTGTTCTTGCTTCATTTGTTCCTGCTGTACCTACATAATCAGTTCATGCTTCATATGCCCTACGTCATCTGTTCCTGCTTCATTCGCGTTATGCTGCATCTGTTCCTGATTCATCTATTCCTGTTATACCTGTTCGTGTTGTCAATGCGATAAGTCGCCTGAAACACTTCCGATCGTAATGGAATTAGGTTGTAGGCTTCGTATCATCAAACGCCAGTCACCGATTAAGATTTTTCCAAGCCCATGTTGGTGCCTTCCATAGATAAGCTGTACGGCCGGCTGGTTGTTCGGCGAGATAACTCCCGCAAAACCGAAATTTGGTACTAGACAAAATATAGTCAAATGCCAATCTTCTCTGGGAAATGAGCTGTTTTGCCACGCCCATTCTGGTACCTCCCATACAAAAGCTTGGTGGTCGTACGGGTTGTCAATGAGATAAGTCGCATGAAACACTTCCGATCTCATTGAAATTAGGTTATAATAGGCTTCGTGTTATCAAACGCCAGTCACCGATTACGACAAGGGTGAGTTTGCCACGCCCTACCTTTTTCGGAAAGAAAACTCCCGCAAAACCGAACCAATCTGTATGAAGTTTGGTACTAGTCCAAATTTACTCCAATGCAAATGTTGATCGACACGATAACTCTCGTAGGCTACAAGCGATCTTAATGAAATTCGGTACTCGACAATGTTTTTTTTACGGAAAACATTCTCAGAAGCGAACACAAAACCTTCAAGTGGGGTTTGCACTTTTTCCCACAAACGAACACAAAGAGGCACTTTTAGGGCAAAGGACAGAAAAAATTTTGAATTTTTTCTCAGAAAGGAAAACGCTATTAGCCTTGCTATATATTAAAACCGTAATTGAAAGTTTGAAAATATCATTTAAAAAATGGTTTCCCATTACATTCCATGAAAGGATTGGAGAGAGCTTCTAACAACCAGAGATCTATGCGTTTTCTAGATTGCAACCTATAGTTTTACAACGGATCTGAAAGGTAATTTGAGAAGGTTTTTATGAGTAGGTACTTGATAGTCTCGTCTTCACTAAGCCAGGTGGCCCCAGTCGAAAGAAATGTAATGTGGTCAAAGCAACCAACGAACCCAAGGTCTCGTGTACAAGAGTCGTGCACTCTACCATTGCACTACCGAAATATGACAATGTAACGAATTTGTTAATTGGCTGTTTTAGCGCTGTTTTATTTCACGTTAATAAAGTAATGATGATTTTAAATTACGATAATATTCACAATTAAGTATTTACTCAATATCAATTATTAACTGTCACAACAATGGTATTGAACTCGACGATGTAAATTATACTTTCACATGGTTGAAATCAGAATGACTCGCCATGCGCTACAAATCGGATACTCATATCAGTTGTACTACTGCCATACATCATTTCGAAGTGTCCTGATCCTTTTCGCAGCAGCACCATCTCTTTTTTAATTTGTTGACAAAGTTCTTGATGATATCAAGTTGGTAGGTGGTAGCATTTGAACTATCAGCGACGGCATACTTTTAGGCATAATTAACATTAAACTTCAAACTATTAGACACCCAAGCTGCAATATATTCCACGAACTATTTGTTATCTTTACTTTACTTTTATTGACTATTTTACAACCTCTTGAGTTCAGATGTCTTACACATATTAATTAAACAAACAAATTAAACAAATTTCAACATATTCGTCCAACTGGCTCTGTCCGTCGCCTTTTCTCACCAGTTGGTAACACCAAGGATATGGTGGGATTCTTCTGCCTGGTCTTTCCAGCGGAGTCTTGGTCGTCCTCTTTTCTTGCTTCCGTCGAGTACGTAATCGAAAACTATTTGCGCTGGCTCATCTTTATCCATTCTGATAACATGGCCTAGCCAATGCAATTGGCCTAATTTGATTAGCCTAGCTATGTCCACGTTAGAATATAGATTATATAGCTCTGCATTCCAGCGACGTAGGTACTCGCCGTTTTCTGTAACTGGACCATATATTTTATGGAGAATTTTTCTCTCGAAAACTCCCAAGTGTTTTTCATCCGCTTGCGATATGACCCAAGTTTCGAAGCCATATGCCAAGACAGGTAAAATGAGAGTCTGATATAGATGGACTTTTGTCCATCGAGAGAGGGCTTTGTTCCTAAATTGCTTGCTGAGCCAAAAATAGCTTCTATTTGCAAGCAAAATTCTCCTATCTATCTCCAGGCTGATGTTGTTGTCCTTGTTCGCGATCCAAGGTAGATAAATGCATCTACCACTTCAAAATTAAATCGGTTGTCAACGTTCAAGTGCGGACCAAGTCGAGAGGTTTCTCTACTCGTTGCCACCATCAATTTTGTCTTGCCCTCATTAGCAGCAAGACCCACCTTAGCTGATTCCCTTTCGATTCTTGAAAACACTGCAGTAACCTCTCGCAAATTTCGTCCAATGTGTTAATGGCTTTTCGTGTTAATGGTCTTGTTCGTATTTACTGCAGCTTTTCTCAGTATTATCTCCATTAAGATGTTGAAGAGATTGCACGAAAGTGTGTCGCCTTGTCTAAGTTCTCGCTTGGTACAGAATGGTTCAATGAGGTCTTTCCCCACTTTCACTGCTGATTTGGTGTTGGTCAGCGTCATTCTACATTCTATTTGCTTTTCGTAGGTCTTTTCCAGGATTTGGCGTAGCGTGAATATTTGGTCAGTCGTGGACTTGCCTGGTCTAAAACCACACTGGTAAGTTCCAATCAGGTTTTCAACAATTGACTTTAGTCTTTCACATAATACGCTCGACAAAACCTTATACGCGATGGATGAAATACTGATACCGCGATAGTTGGAACAGACACACGGATCACCTTTTTTGAATACAGGACATAATACACTGAGACTCCAATCGTCGGGCCTAGATTCCCCCAGCCATATACCGCATATAAGTCGATGCATGTAGGCTATCAGTCCTTCGCCAACTGCCTTAAAAAGTTTAGCGGGTAGGCCATCCGCACCTGCGGCTTTATTATTCTTAAGGCGGGAGATCGCCGTTCTAATCTCGTCTTGGTTGAGGGGGGGTATAATCTATACTATCTTCCACTATCATTACCTCCTGATCTTCAGTGAAAGAATCTGAGTGGAGTAGTGCTGAAAAGTGGGTACACACTGCTTCTCAGTCAGCAGATTCCCATTCTCGTCCTTGCAGGAGGGCAGCCCATTAGTAGGCCCGTTATTCAATCTTCTTACCCTCTGGAAAAATTTTCGGGATTCACCATTCATCCTGCACATTTCGGCTTTTTCACTCTCTCTTTGCTCCCACTGTCCCACTTAGTCTAATGTTAATTTGACGTACAATGATTTTGAGTAGGGATTTCTAATTAGGACTTGAACGTACCGCCAGCACTATGTGAGTTGACCGTCACCACAAGAAATGTAAGGAAGTCTATGCTGGTATTGAACACGTATTCTTATGCACAATAGTCGCGCAAGTTATAGCAATAGTTACACCACCAACGGTCACCGTTGATACGAAAAATCTTGTAAATTGCGCGTATATATTTATGGGATGAGATTGAAGTTAAAAATTGCAATTTATTTTAACAACACTCCTCCTCAGTGTTATTCGCAGCACAAGAATAGAGTAATCAAACATGAAACAGTTTATCATGAAACATGAAAAAGTTTACAACCGTTGGGATTCGGCGTAAATAAAACATGAAGGCACAGTGGAGAGCTTCTCATAACCAGTGATCAGTCTACTTTTTAGGTTTACACTCACTGATTACGACCCACAATCTTACAACGCTTCCCTTTTTTTTTGAGAGAGGGGTTTTTTATGACTAATTCCTTCGTCGAAAGAACTTAAGGCGGTCCGAGCAGAGATCGAATCCACGCTCTCATGTACAAGAATTGCATATACTAATCATTTCCGGCGAGGGAATCGCCAGCTGGAAGGCCTGAAATCATGATCTAACAGGCATTCTATAGGCCTTCCGTACACATTACCTCCTCCTGTATTCTCAACATAGCCCTCTCCATTGGGAGGCAAAGTCTTTCATCCCTCTCTACAGGAGGGCCTTATGGAGGCCTGCAAAACGATTAGCTTTAAGTTTAGAAGAAGAAGAAAAATATAAAAAACAGTATATGCGAAATATTTTCATATTTAACATTAATTTTAATACTTCCCCACCGGGAGTAACAACCTTGCCGCGATATGGGGGCTTAAGCGTGACCGAGGCTGCCTAAGCGTGGCCATGGCTGTTGCGAACTAAAGGATACTCCGGGGAAGTTGGTCAAAACAGCTATAAAGAGCTTCTCACCATATAAAGCAGCGGGACCGAATGGGATTTTTCCGGCTATCCTATAACATGAGGTTGACCAAATAACAACCCATTTGGCAGAAATTTTTACCGCATGCTTATCGCCTACACACCAAAAAATTGAGAGGAGGCTAGGGTAGTATTTATACCCAAACCTGGAAAAGCAAGCTATGCAACGGCACAGGCTTATAGACCAATTAGCATTACCTCGTTTCTACTCAAAGCCGTGGAGAGAATATTGGACGGACGACATGGTGAAAAGTGGAATACCAAACGATGTGCTGAAATTTAAGCAACACGCATATGCCAAAAGCAGATCAGTGGAAACTGCACTTCATTAGGTAACCCAGTACATCTCCCAGCAATCTCTCAATGACAAACTGTATACACTGTCTGTATGAATAGATCCTTCAGTTCACAAATGTCCGGACCTTAGACCAGCTTATGCTGGACCGGGCATTAAAAGACTGGATCAACCATATGCTAAGGAATATATGGATAAACTTTGGTTCCCACGATATAAATATTAAAGACAGGGTACAACGTGAAACTCCACAGGAAGGGATTATGTCACCACTCTTGTGGGTCCTCACAATACACAGTCTCCCAAGGAAACTTACCGAAGAAGGATTTAAACCAGAAGGACTTAAACCTACGCAGACGACGTTATAATACTTCCTAATCCTAATCAATTATGCAGAGAGACCGAGAGGGCACTGAGTATAGCGTATAACTGGGCACAGCCAAGGGGCTTAAATGTGATCCCAGACAAAACAAAAATGTGTCAATTCACAAGGAAAAGGAAAATCTCAGAGTTTGAAGGGCCCCGATTCCTGGAGAAAACGATTAAAATATCCGATAAGGTTAAATACTTAGGGGTCATTTTAGATCGGAAATTGAATTGGAAGCACCATATAGAGGACAGGGCCAATAAGGCTTACAGATGTTGGTCCCTATGCAGAAGGGCTCCATGATCCAAATGGGGCCTCAAACCGGAAATAACACACTGGCTATACAGAAGCGTAATTACCTAGCGGCGGAAGTCGCAAGGCCTTCCACAAATAAGGCATGCGGAATGGTTCTTTTGTAATGCCTTGCTAAAATAAGGCCTACGGAATGCATGAATTTTTTTCATCAAATATAATCAAGAAGAAGATTTTTACAATTTTCCGATTCCTTTTAACCGTAATTTATTTGGATAATTTCATTCAAATTTTAAAATAATATTTTTTATTTAATATTTTTCAGGGTATTTTTAAAATTTTCCATTTGAAGTTGGGCGTGGTACAACTTTCTAAGAAAAATGTATACATACGTATAAATATATACGTAGAAGTGGATAATGATTTTGTGATAAAATAAATTATTTTAATTTTATTTTTCTGTAACAAAAATAAATTAAAGTAAATGTCTTCTAAGACCTTCTATTTTGCATGCCTTCTAAGACCTTCTTTAGGCAATGGGCAAGGAAGGCATTTGCTCCCAATCTCACGCAATGTTAAAAAGAAAGAAGGAGGTAAAGTGTAGGGAAGGCCTTGCGTGTTTTAAAGTAGGCGTGTTTGGTCATGATTTCAGGCCTTCCAGGTCATGACTTCCGCCGCTGGGTACTAACATATGCTTATGTAGTATGGTGGACGGCAGTTTGAGCGAATGTGCTGCATTGGTATTAGTGGTGCAATAAGGACAACCTCGACAAGAGCCATGGAGATTATTTTATGTATCCAGCCAATCGAGATTAGAGTCAAATACGAGGTCGCCCTTTCGGCAAAACGCCTACAGGCATCAGGTAAATCGATCAACAGGCATCTTAAGTCAAAACACCAATGGATAATGGCTGCTTTAGTCGGCTACACGCAAGTTACGAGTGAATCTGACCGAATACCTGAGCTAAGAGTTAAGGCGAATTTTATGACTTTAACGCCAACTAGAGACGCCTGACAGAATGGGACCCTGGCACACATGCCAAATAGAACTCGCTGCTACACGGATGGTTCAAAGCTAGGGGAAAGAACGGGTCTTGGATGTTTCGTTGAAAATCCGGCAACCGAATCCCATCTACGCCTCCCGGATTATAATACAAAACTTTCAAGCGGAAGTTCGAGCGATTATGGAGTATATAAAATCGCTTGGCAATAATACAAACCCAGCCGAAGCAAATGTGTCACGAATAGCCAAATGGCAATCAAGGCGATATCATCGGAAATTGTCAAATCTAGAACGGTCCTTGACTGTAAGACTGTGATAAACGATTATTCTATGCACGGCAGCCTCAACATCATCTGGGTGCCGGGTAACAGTGGAATATTCGGCAACGAACGAGCGAACCTCCTACATGCTGAAAAATAACGGCCCCAGCAACATATTGCAGGAACCATGTACATGTTTGCAAGCAATATTTACGTGTATTGAAGATCTGCTGCGTTTTGGTACTTCATTGTGACAGACACCAGTGTTTTCAGCAGTTTTCAACAAACAAATCCACATTTGGGTCACAAATCCATATATTATAACCTATTAATCATTGTGTCCCAAACATGTTATATTGAATAGCAAACACAATGTGTTTGGACACAAGTATACTATGTTCGAGGCAATCTATAAACACGTTATAGTTGCATCCAAACAATAAAAAAGACAAATTTTTCAGCGTCTAGCAACGAAAGCCAGGAAACTCCACACGGTGAGCCTAGAGAGAGCGAAATCCGTTGGGGCGACGAAGGCTGAGTTGAGTAAATGTCCAGAGTCGGCACACCTAGTCCAGTGGAACCAGGAATCAGTAGACAGGATGACAAAGATCGTATAGGGGGACCCAGATGTATTGCTGATAAAAGGTTTGCTGAAACTGGGAAAACCTGATATGAGCAAGATGTTGGGAGTCTTAACGAGACATTCGGGATTACAGGCCCACCAGTACCGTATTGGAATAGTGGCGAATAGTGCGTGCATTACATGCAGGTAGAACAATGAGACGATGGAGCATTTCTTATGCCACTGCCCGGCCTTCACAGATATCCAGATATAGATCCAGATATCTTTGGGACAGTATAATGCCGGACATGACAAAACTTGTAGGAGTGGACTGGAACAACTTAAGGAATTTCGTGAATAGCACCGAATTCCTATGAGAGGTATAGTAGATTAGTAGGGTAAACTTAGAGCGCATAGTAGGTCGAGTCAGCGGCTTAAATGTGTGTCTACTGACATGGGCAGGATTAGAATGCTCTCTTTTGAACACTCAACATCGCATCGCCCTTTTTAAACTAATTAACTAACAATCTATAAATTATAAAATTTTTTAAAAAAATATTTTTAAAATTTTTAAAAAGTCTACAGCCACGGGAATAGAACACACGACCTTAGTACTTATACTCGGATGCTTTATTTACTGGGCTATAGCATTTTATGATTTTGCAACCATGAATTGCGAACATGTGAAAAGACAAGTTTTCAGGAACAGCCTGATAAAATCATGCATTACGCAGGCTTTATTAAAGAAGGCATAGCCAAAGAAGGAAGAAGGTCCCTTATTCGTTTAAGATCTCGCAAATTGCCCCAGTAGGTTGTGTAGAAAACGCATGGCTCATTGGTTGTCAATAATGAAATGTAATGCAAACCGAGCTTTAAAATCCATCCCACCGAATTCGATATTCCACATATTTGGAATGTAAATAAATTTGGAACTGATGTTGTATTCCATATCTGTACAAAGCGATTAACAGTTTGATTGGAATGGATTTAGCCTATTTCTGAGCTATACAATTTCAAAACACCTATTTTCCCCTATAATTGTTTAGAAAGTCTTGCCATTACCTTGATTCCCAAAACATTCGTTCCCCCAATGTCCTTTATTTGTACGTAGAATTTTCTAATGCAATTTTCTCACAGGTTAAATTCCTTTCAAATTATAGCAGTTTTTCGTTGTTGCGGCATCTTTTTGCAAGACTTCGTCTTCATATACATATCATTGAAATTCTCTGGACTCATTCAAAATGAATTACTCTCTATCGTTTGGGAATCGATTTCAAATTGTAAAACAACATCAATTTCTAGTATCTAAGGATTTGAGTGGAGTTTCCTATTCAATTTTGTGTTGAATCCTTGTTAGTTGTTCTTTCTCTCACCCTCTCTCTCTCTCTCTCTATTTTGTTTAACATTTACACTTGCATCAATTGCAATGCCACAACTGCCAATGGTGCTACAAACGAGTAGATGTTTTTATTTTTTGTAAAACTGTTTGCCTGTAAAGTGTTTATACAACATTTCTCCTTGCATCATAGAGAGAGAAAAAAAATCAACAAGGAAGAAGGATTCAATGAATTTTCGATAACCCTAATCCCCTAGGACAAACATAGAAGCATCAGCAAGAAAAACAACATCTAAAGCATCGAAATTCAGTGTAGCCAACATCGTGCAGAGGAAAAAAACCAAAATCGTTATTTGAAAATCTCCCTCCAGTAAAATGATAATGGGTTGTTTGAATTGAAATGAGTTTTTTCTTAAAATCAAGTTCGATTCTGAGAAAACTTAATTTTGAAAAAAAATTAAACAAAGACAATACTTGGATGGGAAAAATAATATTTGAAACATATTTGAATGTGTTTGCACGTAAATAGAATATATTTACAAAGTAAATATGTTGTGTTGTAAATATGGTTCCCATTATTTTTGCAATGTTATTATTATACCTATGTTTGCCGGAAACTATTGTAATGGTTGTGCATATTTAATTGGTTTCCTCCCGAAAGTAACACAGTGCAACACGAAAAAATATAACCATATACGGGAACCACTACGTGATAAATGACCACAAATAAAACGACCCGTGTCTCCCAGTTTTACCCAAAGTCATGCACTTTTTTATATGGTCCCCCAAAGATTTGGGGCCTCGGTGTCATTTTTGCAAAAAAGTGATAATTTTTTCAGGCTCATATCTTGCAATTTGTTCGGAATTTTGATTTACTCTCTGAGGGAAAGTTGTAGCCCTTGTCATAAAGAATAAAACATATAAAATCAAAACAACCTTCATCTTCAAGGTCAAAATTGTAAAAACTTAACAAAAATCGATTTTTTTACCTTTTTTCCCCTATTCTGGTCTATAGGTAGCAAACCGTTCAAACTTTAAGGAAACAATTAACTACAAAAATGTACCTAAGATCTCAATAAACAACTTTCTAGAACATATGAACTTCCTAGGAATGATTCTTAACACCGTTTACTTCAACATTGATATAGTATGCTATCTCACCGACCGCAGAAGCACAGGCAAAGCAGTAAGCTCAGCACACGCAACAAGGGACGCAGAACACAATATACGAATCATTCCTAGGAAGTTCATATGTTCTAGAAAGTTGAGATCTTAGATACAGTCTTGTGCGGTTGGCTACCTATGGACCCGAACAGGGGAAAAAGGTAAAAAATCTAATTTTTTAAAGTTTTTTGCGATTTTGACCTTGAAGATGATTTTTTTTGATTCGATATTTTGACGGATTTTATTCTCTATGATAAGGGGTACAACTTTCTCTCAGAGAGTAAATCAAAATTCCGAACGAATTGCAAGATATGAGCCTGACAAAATTATCACTTTTTTGCAAAAACGACACCGAGGCCCTAAATCTTTGGGGGTCCATAACAAAAAGTGCATGACTTTGGGCAAAACTGGGAGACACGGGTCTTTTTTTTTTGTCTTTTATCAAGTAGTGGTGTCCGTATATGGTTATATTTCCTTGACTTAAAAAATGACACACAGTGTAATAGTACATTGCCTTTTTTGATTTTACCAAACAAAACCGCGTGGTTTGGTTTATTCAAACCAGTTTCAATAAACAGAAATGGTTGCCAGACCTGTTAAAAAAATGATTTCCCATTACATCCCATGGAGGGATTTGGGAGAGCTTCTCACAGTTAGCCGTGAGCTTTCTTAGTTTTACACTCACTGATTGGGACCTAGCATGGGTGGTGCAATGGGACGTGAGTTCGATCCATGCTCTGACCACCTTACATTTCTTTGAACGACGGTCAGCTCGCTTAATGTTGGCGACACTATCGAGTAGTTAGCCATGAAAAAGTTGCACAAAATATCATTCGGAACTGGTGTAAAACTGTAGATCCCAATCAGTGAGTGTTAAATTAGAAAGCGCACAGCTCACTGGTTGTGAGAAATTCTTCCCAATTTCTTCATATGGATTGTAATGGGAAATGGGGAGAGTTTTTTGTGAACGTTGACATGCGTTATAATTTCGAGATGGTGGACGAATTTATATACCTTGGATCTGCCGTAGAGAAAAACATCAACGTCAGCTTTGAGATCAAGCGGAGCATTGTGCTTGCGAATAGATGTCATTTCTAGCTAAGCAAGCACTTTAGAGATAAAGCCCTCTGTCGAGTAACAAAAGTCTAGCTATACCAGACTTTCATACATCCTCTCTTGCTGTATGGCGCAGAATCGTTTCTCCCGACTAAGTACTCAATAGTGTCGCCATCACTAAGCGAGCTGGCAGACGTCGATGGAAATGTAAGGTGGTCAGAGCAGGGTTCGAATGCACGTTCTCATGCACAAGAGCCGCGAACACTAGCCATTGCACCACCCATGCTAGGTCCAATCAGTGAGTGTAAAACTAAGAAAGCTCACGGCTAACTGTGAGAAGAAGTATAATGGCGTGGCGGCTCGGCTCATTGCAACCATTAATTTTGTATTGTCCTCATTTACTGTCAGACCCACTTTTGCTGACTCCTTCTCAATTCTCGAAACCACCGCAGTAACTTCTCTCATTGTGCACAGCATGTGACTTTTGCTGCTGACGGTTTTATTCATGTTGACTGCAGCTTTTCTCATAATGATATACATTAAGTTCTTAAAGAGATAGCAGGATCGGGTGTTTCGTCGATCAGTTTCGAAAGGTTCGGTAAGATCCTTTCCAACTTTCACTGCGGATTTGGTGTTCGTCGAGGTCATCCTGCAAAGGCGTATGCCTTTTACAGGAATACCAAGCTCAGACATTGCTTCGTAGAGTTTCTCCCGTATCGGCCTATCGAAGCAGTCTTACAATATACAAATAGATGATAGGTATCGATTTTTTTTTCGAGGGTCTTCTAGGGAATTTAGTGTAGCGGAAAAATCTAGTCAGTTGACAATTTTTGCGGGCCTAAAGCGACCCTGGTATGGTTCAATCAGATCAGCGATAATTGGTTTTAGTCTTTTACACATATAACTTGATAGAACCTTATATGCTATAGATACAAGGCTTATTCCACGCCAGTTGGCGCCTTTTTTATAAAGTATATGGGGTAAGTACACTGTGACTCCAATCGCCGGGCATGTATTCATCTAAACAAATTTTGCTAATGAGCTGATGCATGCACCTTATCAGCTCATCGCCGCCAGCCTTAAATAACTCCGCCGGTAATCCATCGGCACCTGCGGCTTTGTTGTTCGTAAGCCGGGCAAAGCTGTTCTGACCTCGTCTTGGTTAGGAGGGGGCCAATCGACGTCGTCGTCCAAATTGTGATTGATTGTCTCATCGTCATTGGATATCTCAGGTACCAGTAGCGCGGAGAAATTATCTCTTCATATTCCCAACATGCTCCGCACATCTGCGATGAGATTTCCGCCTTGTCTTTACTCAAGGGAGGCCCTGAACCATGTCCATTAGTTATTTTTTTTAACTTTTTGGTAGAATTGTCGGGGTTCGTTCTTCCTTCTGTATGTCTCAATTTTCTCACTTTTTCTCACGCGCTTTCTCCACTGCCATTCCTTACGCCTAAAGAGACGCTTTAGCTCCTTTCTTTTTGCCTATACCGCCCACTCACAGCTCGCGTTACAATTGACTGAAGCGTTGCCATACGTGCAGCGTTCTTTTCATTAGTTGTTATGCGACACTCTTCATCGTATCATGGTTTGTTGCGAAGTGGTTTTTCAAAACCTAGTACCTAGTTGTTATGGCAGTCCCCACTGCGCTTCAGGATCGACATAGGGAGCGGGTGGGTTCTGTTCCAAAAGTTGGGAGAGCTTCCTCTAGTAATTGCAGCTTTCCGATGTGTAGCTTTCTCTGTGTCTGTGAAAAAAACGGGTTTCCATTACGTCCCATGTCGCCGTCACTATGAGAGGTGACCGCCGCCGAAAGAAAGTTAGAGCAGGGATGGCCAGAGCAGGGTTGGCCAGAGCAGGGATGGTCAGAGCTAGTACAAGAGGTGCGCACACTAGACATTGCACCACCGACGGTGTTTGTCTGGGAAGAAACGTTAATAGTAAATGTTGTCGTTTATCTGCATGAAATTAGGCCTTCTGAAGATTTTCGAATGCTGAAATTGGATATTCGATGACTTTGCCTAAGCCACATAATCTTCGAGGAACGGCGGTATAGCACAATAGTGAATGTCACAAAAAGCAGTCAAAAAAATACCGATTTCTTTACAACAACAATTTCCATTTATAATAATTTCACTTGATTAGCCCCGAATTTTAAGTTTTGTTTTTAAAAACAAAATAGATTTGTTGATAACTAAAAATGAATTTTATTTAAAATGGGTAGAGAATCTTTAACTAGGATTTCGAAACATCCGTGAATATTGCAACAGCCCCGGTTTTAATTAGGTGCAATTATCGAGTAAGCACTGTATATTAAGGAGAACTTTGATCAAATTAAAAAACTCGCACAATTCAAACGAGAAAATTTGTTGATGCGAGACAGCTGTACATGAATCCCATTTATGTTCAAAATTCCCATAAAAATTGATTTATTTCCTTACGTTTGCAACTCTGACACTATCAACAACTACAAACCCATAGACAGACACTTGCTTGTGCTGCACTTTTAACACCATCAATCGATTCACTTTTACCAATGATGGATGGTTATGGTAGAGAGATAACCTAAGGATATCCATACATACATACATATACTTATACGTATATACATAAATATGAACATGGATGTGTATGTACGTACATGTGTACAGTGTGTCAAAAATCTAAAACAAATTGTCAGATACGAGTATAATACACTAACATATGTACAAATATACAACAATTACATATGCATTCACTGGCGTATAAACTTTGTTAAAAATTTAGAAAATATTAAATTAAATATTATTTAGTAATCAAGTTGCTAAGCTAATAATAGATGGTGTAGAAGAAACGTGTCACATAACCCGCAATTACATATGTATGAGTGCATATATATGTACCTGTACTATGTATGTATGTACGTATGTACGTACACTGGAACACACTAGTGGTCTTCATGAAAGCTCGAAAGAACCTCGTAAACACGAAAACATCGTAAACTTGTACAGCAAACGTCAAAACAAACAAATTTCCCATACAAAGCGACTTGCTCAAAAGTGGAAAGTTTTCGAGGCAAATTTGCTGCGCAAACGTGGGATGGAGAAACGTGTAAACTTTTGACATTTAGTTGTCATCTGACTAGGATGGATATATAAGGTGATATCACTAGATCAGTAGATAAAGTACACATACATAATACATGCAATTGCTACTGCTACCACCTTATGTATCCATCTTGGTCAGCTGATATGGTTTTGAACACAACTACGCTGAGCAACTTTACCTGGTGCCTCATGCAACGGTGCGAGGGAAACTTGCGCTGAGCAAAAGTTCTCGGCTTTCACGTTTGCATGAATGCCGCTACTATGTGCATTTTATGTTTCGTAGTAGAATTCGCTAAGGACCCTCTTGATATTCATGCATAACTGACATACCCGTAACATACCGAGTGTTGCAGCCATATCACAAATCAACGCAATCAACTGCAAAGGACGGCACTGTTATAACCAATACTACTCCTCAACATACATGTGTATTATGTGTGAAGCAGTAAAACGAGGGAATTTGAATGCCTTCTAGCAGGCCTGCAAAGGCAGTCAAAAGGCCTTCCCTTTATCTACAATCGCCATTCCAAATTTGCATTGGGCGCCATTGATAAGGGAGGCCTGCACATTTCGAGTCCCTCGGCAGGCCTTCTGTTTGACCTGCAGAGAAAAGGCATCCTAGAGGGCATTCACGTTAAGGTCATCTGCTACTTCGTTACTTACTTATCCGGTCTCGTTACTTACTCTTATCCGGGTCAGGGACCTTACAAAACGAATATAATATATTTCGACAACCAGTTCGATCTTTTGCCTTATCTCTCCAGTTGGCAATACCAAGTGTACGCAGGGATTCGTCAACCTGATCCCTCCAGCGGAGTCTTGGTCTTCCTATTTTGTATCTTCCTTCGAGTTCGGTTTCGAAAACCCTTCGTGCTGGTTTGTCTTCATCCATTCTACTGACATGGTCTGTCCAGCGCAATCGCGTTATTTTGAACCGCTTAACTATGTCAATGTCCGGATAAAGCTCATACAGCACATGATTCATGCGTCGCCGATACTCGCCGTTGTGCACTATCGGGCCATAAATATTTCGGAGTATTTTTCTCTCAAAGACTCCTACAGATGTTTCGTCTGCATGCAATATGGATTCTGCGCCATAAAGCAAGTCAGGTTGTAAGAGTCTGGTAAAGCTGGAGTTTTGTTACTCTAGAGAGGGATTTATCTCTAAAGTGCTTGTTTAGCCCAAAATAACATCTATTCGCAAGCTGACGTTGTTGTTTTTATTTCTGGCAGATCCGAGGTATATAATTTCGTCCACCATCTCGATATTTTAACGGTTATCAACGTTCACGCTTTGGTCGAATCGCATGGATGTCCTGTTCGTTGAAATCATTAATTTTGTCTTGTCCTCGTTTACTGTCAGACCCACTTTTGCTGACTCCTTCTCAATTCTCGAAAACACCGTATTAACTTCTCTTATAGTGCGCCTATATTATCAGCATACGCGAGCAGCATGTGACTTTTGCTACTGATAGTTATATTCATGTTGACTGGAGCTTTTCTCATAAAAATCTTTATTAGGATGTTAAAGAGATCGCACGATAGCATGTCACCTTGTCTGAGGCGTCGCTTAGTTTCGAAAGGTTCGGTAAGATCCTTACCAACTCTCACTACGGATTTCGTGTTCGGCAGGGTCATCCTGCCGCCTTATAGTCGACAAATAAAGAGTTTTTCAGTAGAGACGCTACAAAAGTAAATCGATAGGGACAGCAAACGACAGCAATGTATTTCCCGCTCTTTTGACATTTCTCTTCAGTAAGGTTTGCCATTTCATCATGGAAAGATATATGAGCCAACAACGAGTCGAAATTATTAAAATTTACTACCGAAATTTGGAGTCAGTGGCCTCAACTTTAAGAGGCCAACTTTAAGAGGCCTCAACAATCAGCGATGAGGCTCATTTCTGGCTGAATGGCTTCGTCAATTAGCAAAATATGCGTTATTGGTCAGACAGCAATCCACACGTAATCCATGAGTCGTCATTGCATCCCGAAAAAATTACGGTTTGGTGCGGTTTATGGGCCGACGGCGTCATTGGGCCGTACTTCTTCCGTGATGATCAAGACCGGCACATTACTGTGAATGTGAATCGCTACCGTTCAATGATAACCGAATATTTTTGGCCCCAATTGGATAATATGGACTTGGAGGACATGTGGTTCCAACAGGACGGCTCCACAAGCCACACAGCGAATGCAACAGTCAATTTATTGGAAACCAAGTTTGGTGAACGTGTTATCTCACGAAATGGCCCAGTCGATTGGCCGCCTCGGTCGTGCAATTTGACGCCGTTAGATTATTTCCTGTGGGGCTACGTCAAGTCTATGGTCTATGCCAAGAAGCCAGCGATGATTGATGAACTTCGTACGAATATCGAACGTGAAATTGCAGCAGTATCGGCCGATTTATGTTTGAAAACCGTCGAAAATTGGGTTCAGCGTCTGGACTTCTGCAAGCGTGCCCGTGGTGGCCATGCAAAAGAAATCGAGTTCCATACATAATGGCATCGAACGTACTTTCACAGGAATAAAAAATTTCATTGGTGTAGCGCTCTTATTGAAACCCCCGTTAGATGATAGTTATCGATTTGTTGTTCGTGGGTCGTCTCAAGGATTTGGCGTAGCGTGGAAATCTGGAGGGTTGTCGATTTTCCAGGCCTAAAGCCACACTGGTATGGTCCAATCAGGTCAGCGATAATTGGTTTTAGTCTACTACACTGAAAGAAACAGCTTCATCAAATTGATGAAGGAACATTTCCTCATTTTCCAACCTACAACACATTTGAATCATTGAATTGAATTGATGAAGAATATTTCCTCAATTTTTCATCCATATTTCATCAATAGTTTATGTTGATTCAACGATGACGTTGCATCGAGTTGAAGTAAATTTTTCACCATTTTGATGTAAATTCTTCATCAATTTGATGTACATTTTTCGTCCATTCTATGTACGGTTGTCATCAATTTGATGTAAGTTGGTCATCAATTTGATGAAAGTTGGTCATCAATTTGATGTAAATTGGTCATCATCTTGATGTAAATTGAATGTTAATGTGTAGCCAAACTCTATTTTTACTCTATATTTACTTTCAATATTTTTTTCTTTTTCTCTTTCGTTTTTCAATTCTACGTCCATAATTAGAATCGATCCCACTAATTATTTCTAAATTCCAATCCAATTCAATGAATCAGAAAAAATTTGAAGAAACGCACAATCTTCAAACTGAAGAACCTTTTCATTAGGCTGCTGAAATATGACCTCAATTCAATAACGAACAATTGATGAACACTTATCATCGATTTGATGTAAAGATTTTCTGTGAGAGTAATGGAAGGACTCCTAAAGAGTCTGCAAAGGAGGCCTTGCAAAAGAGTGTGTTTTAGCTCAATACAATTAGTCCAACGTTTCTCCAATTTGTTGTATCCCTTCCAAAAAAAAATAGGATTTTTCGAGGTTCATAAAATAGTCATTTGTTTGATTAATAATTTCATCGTTGGAGCTAAATCTCTTTCCACTGATCCATTCCTTTAGGATTGTAAATAGAAAATAGTCACTGGGGGCTAAATCCGGAGAATATGGCAGATGAGGTACCAATTCGTAGCCCAATTCATGAATTTTGCCATTGAGACTACACACGTGTGCACCCGTGCAATATCTAGAGGAAAAATAACTTTTTTCTTGGCCATATGGGGTCGTTTTTTTATTCGTCGTTAAATCGGTCCAATAGGTTGGTATAATATTCGTCATTTATTGTTTTTCCCTTTTGAAATCGATCTTCGGAAATCGTACTCGAATCTTTTGAAATCGTAATCGATGTGGATTATCCCGCGTGCATCCCAAAAACTGTTGCCAGCACCTTATTGGCCTACAAACTTACCTTGGCCGTCTTCGGAGACGGTGCACCTGGAGAAACGCAATTGTTTGCTTGGTCTCCGGAGTGTTGTAATGGATCCATGTTTCATCCACAGTTACAAAATGCCTTAAAAACTCCTTCGCATCCCAATTGAACAGCTCCAAACAATCCTTTGAAGTTGTCACACGTTTACGTTTATGGTCAATTGAGATCAAACGCGGCATCCATCTTGCAGACAGCTTTCTTAAACCCAACTTGTGATTTAAAATCGAAACCACACTGCCCTATGAAATGCCTATGGCATCAACAATCTCACGCACTTTTACTCTTCGATAGGCCAACACCACATCATAAATTTTTTCAACATTTTCGGGTGTATTGACCTCAATTGGCCGTCCAGAACGTTCAGCGTGATTTGTACTTGTGCGACCACAACGAAAGTCAGTAAACCACTTTTTTATCATTGAAATCGATGGTGCAGAGTCCCCATAGTATTTATCAAGCTTTTCTTGGTTTGATTGACGGTTTTTTTTCGGAAAAAATAATGTAATTCGAGTTTCACTTTTTCCATTTTTAAAAAAATTTACTTTTTTCCATTTTTAAAAAAATTCACGAGGTTGTATGTTTTGAACAGCCGTTAAATGCAAAGTAAACGACGGAACGTGCTTAAAATTTGACAGTAGTCTATTAACATCTGGTACTTGATGAGAGCAGTGTTGCATTTCATATAACTACGATAGAAGTTCAAAAAGTCACGGACTTATTGATCCGTCCTCGTATCTACTCGCCTACCGCATCTTACGATTTTGCAATAGCGAACTGCGAATAGTTGGAAAACAGTTTTTCGTAAACAACAACAGCGTCTACCTGGCTTTCCAAAAAAATCTTTACATTAAATCGATGCTTAATATTCATCAATTGTTCTTCATTGAATTAATGACAAATTTCATCAATTAAATTGAAAGGTTCTTCAATCTGAAGATGGGTGCGTTTCTTCACTTTTATAAGATTCATTGTATTGGCGATCTCTTTTAGATCAATCTTCATCATTGCAAATAATTAGTGGGGTCCATTCAAAATATGGTCCTGGTATTGAAAGCATAAAGAGAAGAAGAAAAATACTAGTAGAAAATTGAAAATAAATACGTAATAGAAAATAGTGCAATGGACAGTAAACAATATCCACTCTATGAGCATTTTCTCTGTGGTCGTATATCCTGTTCTTGTGATTTTTTTAAAAAGACAAATAGTCCACATTAGTCCACATTAACAAACAACTGGCCGTCGGTGGAGCAATGGATAGTGTGCGCGCCTCTTGTACTTGGAATCCTGGGTTCGATCCCTGATCTGACCACCTTAAAATTTCTTTCGACGGCGGTCACCTCGCATAGTGACGGCGACACTATCGAGTATTTAGCCATGAAAATACTTCTCAAAAATACCGTTGGGAACCGGTGTAAATCTGTAGGTCCCAATCAGTGAGTATAAAACTAGAAAGCGCACAGCTCACTGGTGGTGAGAAGCTCTCCCCGATTCCTTCATGGGATGTAATGGGCAACCATTTATTTATTTTATTAGCAAACAACTTACATCAAAATAATGACCAATATACATCAATTGATGACAAACTTACATCAAATTAATGACAAACTTACATCAAATTAATAACAAACTTACATCAAATTGATGACAACCTTACAGCAAAAACCGTACAGCAAATTGATGAACAATTTCCATTCAAATGGTGAAAAATTTACTCCAAATTTATGAAAAATTTACTTGAACTTGATGTAAGATTGTCGTTGAATCAACATAAATTATCAATTGATGACAAACTTACATCAAATTAATGACAAACTTACATCAAATTAATAACAAACTTACATCAAATTGATGACAACCTTACAGCAAAAACCGTACAGCAAATTGATGAACAATTTCCATTCAAATGGTGAAAAATTTACTCCAAATTTATGAAAAATTTACTTGAACTTGATGTAAGATTGTCGTTGAATCAACATAAATTATTAATGAAATATGGATGAAATGTTCTACATCAATTCAATGAAATGTGTTGCAGGTTGGAAAATGAGGAAATGTTTCATCAAATTGAGGAAATGAATTCATAAATTTGATAAAGCTATTTCTTTCAGTGTATGAGTATCCAATTTGCCTTCCGCTTTTAAGCCTGCCAACTGGTCTGCCTATAGAAGGGAAGTGTGCTAAAAAGCCTGTTTAAAGAAGGGAAGTATGCATGACTTTCGGATCTTTCAGAACGTTTAGATGATTCCCCCTTTAATCCATTCTGTTTGCCACTAATAGACTTGCTTAAGGAAGGGAAGTGTACATGTCTACCATGTCTTTCAGAAGGTTTAGATGATGCATCTTTCATCAAATTAAGAGGCCTGCCAAAAGATCTGATTAAGGGAAGTGTGCATATCATTCATTATGTCCTTAACTAGAAGGCCTGCCTACATGACTCCTTAAATAAGGGAATTTGGCATGTCTATTGGATCTTTTAGAACGCTGCCTCTTTCTTCCATTTTGTATTCCATTAGTAAGC
Source organism: Phaonia tiefii (assembly GCA_963931995.1). NCBI lineage: Eukaryota > Metazoa > Arthropoda > Insecta > Diptera > Muscidae > Phaonia > Phaonia tiefii. The sequence goes on from OZ008371.1 coordinate 43,922,136, forward strand.
CTGCTTAAATAAGGGAAGTGCGAATTTCTATCGGATCTTTCAGAATGCTTAGATGATGCCTCTTTCATCCATACTGTCGTTCGCTGGAAGGCCTGCCGACAAACCTGCTTACAGAAGGGAAGTGAGCATGCGTATCGTATCTTTCAGAACGCTTAGAGGATGCATCTTTCTTCCATTGTTTTCCACTCGTAGACCTACGTGAGGAAGTGGAGTGGGAATGTCTATCGGATCTTTCAGGACGCTCAGATGATACCTCTTTCAGACATTCTGCACGTCACTAGGAGGTCTGCCAACAGACCTGATGTAGAAGGAAAGTGTGCATCTGTATTGGATCTTTTAGAATGCTTAGAGGATCCCTCTTTCATCCATTTAGTCTTCCAGTAGCAGGCCTGTCAACAGGCCTACTTGAAAGATGTCTATCGGATCTTTCAGAACGCTTTGATAATACCTCATTCCAGGCCTGTGGTAGGAAGCGAGATGTGCATGTGCATAGAACTCTTCTTCAGCCTAAAGGGAGAAGCAACAAATTCCTAATTGTATGCCTGCTAGAAAATCGTTATTGAATGGCAACAGTTTGCCTCAGTAGGCATATCCAAAGGCCTATTATAAAAATGCCTCCCTATTTCCGCTGCTGGGCATTTGTGTGCTAACCTACAACATACACACTCATGGCATCACACTCAAATGCTGGCAAATTGAAATTTTGAATATTTTGTGCAGGTGACAAGTGTCAAAGTGTCTCTCCCTATTTTTCTGTTCTATCTGTCTATCTGTCTGTCTGCCCGCTGTCATTTGATATTTGTGAATCTGCCGAAGAATATTACGTGAGGCTGTGTGTGTGTTTGGAATTTGGGAAACTTCACACGTTTTCACATCACAACATTCCCACATACTTGTATTTTTGTGCACCCTCCAGTATTAGGCAAACAATTTGAACAATTCTGTTGTAGGTTGTACTTGAGGCAATTTTTTTTTTCAGAACATAATGCTTAAAACGCCATTTTCGGTGCAAAAGAATCACAGTTTTGTGGATTTAAAGGATTTGAAAAATTGATTTAAAAAAAAACAGGATCCGAGTCTGTTTGAAATCAATCATTTGAAATCCGTTTTTTAGTTAATAACGGCGAAACCGGATTCTGCTGATTTTTTTTAATTAAATTGCACAGGAACCAATTACAATAATTTTGCTTCATATTAATTTATGTTTCATTTTCGTACTCGAGTGTACCTACTTTTATTGTCCTTGTATCAAACCTATCATTAATTTGATATATGGATTGCTTACGTGATGGCGCATAACCTCGTCCCTGTGTCACATGACTTTAATTCGAAGTGTGAATAAAGGGACACCCCAAGCGGACATCTTATCTCCACTTCTCTCGACTGCATGACGTAATCTGGAGACTCTCTAAATTGGCCACGAAGAATGGACTGGGTGTAAATCAGGAAAAAACCGAGCTTAGCAGGAAGCAGAAGTTTTCGTTCATTCAACCATTGTCTTAATCTGGTACAGACATTTGCCTAAAGGATTGTGCAGATATGTAAGTTGGCCACGAAGAATTGGCTGGATGCCTGTTGGCAGGCCTGCTACTGGAAGACTAAATGGATGAAAGAGGGTTCCTCTAAGCATTAAAAAAGTTCCAATACAGATGCACACTTCCTTTCTACATCAGGTCTGTTTGCAGACCTCCTAGTGACGTGCAGTATGTATTGCATCATCGAAGCGTCCTGAAAGATCCGATAGACATTCCCACTCCCCTTCCTCACGTAGGTCTACGAGTGGAAAACAATGGAAGAAAGATGCATCCTCTAAGCGTTCTGAAAGATACGATACGCATGCTCACTTTCCCTTCTGTAAGCAGGTTTGTCGGCAGGCCTTCTAGCGAACGACAGTATGGATGAAAGAGGCATCAACTAAGCAATCGGAAAGATCCGATAGAAATGCACACTAACCTTCTTTACCTAAAGGTAGGTGCAGATATCTTGTAAGTGTGATTCTGGGAAGAAAGCTTAGTTTCAAGTCATACACTATGAATTGTATCAGAAGACCCAAAGTAACATTATGTTCATATAAAAGAGCCATCGGAGGACAATGGAGCCTGTCCCGAAAATAGTCTACAGATTCTCGTTTGGTTACCGGTACTGACCAGAGAATGGCAATGGTGGGAATTACGAGTGGCCTTCGCATCGCCACATAAAATCTGACAAAATTTGTTGGAAAGGAAAATATATAAAGCGTCGGCAATCCAACATTATTCGCGATGGATTACCAATCTAAGTATTCGGGCATGAGAAGATTTTAAAGAATCTGCGGCAATCCACAATAGAAGTGGATTATGACACCAACTTCTTCCTTTGAGGTTCTAGAAGCTGTTTAAGCTTCTACACTGATGACTTCAAATTGGATGGCAATGTAGGTTTTGAAATTTATGCTACAGAGGTGGATTTAGACCTTGCACAGAGGCTACCAGGCCATTGTAGTGTTTTCAGGCAGAATTTATGGTAATCGAAGAAGGTTCCCTTGGGCTGGGAAGAATCGTTATCACCGTTTGGGGTTTCTACTTACATCTACTGTGACAATCTTTATTTCTGACCTCAATAACTGCCACCATCTCTAAATGAGACGATCATATCAGGGTTCGTATTTATTATTGCCATGGGGAATGGGTAGCGATCGTTTACCCATTACCCACAGTGTATGGGGAAAATAATGCTTACCTACCCACGACAATAGGGACTACCCATCACGATCATCATTTCGTAGGGTTTACCAGAATTTGGCGTAGCTTGAATATTTGGTTAGTCGTGGACTTGCCTGATCTAAAACCACACTGACAAGGTCCAATCAGGTTTTCAATAATTGGCGTTAGTCTTTCACACAATACGCTCGACAAGACCTTATACGCGATGGATAAAAGACTGATACCGCGATAGTTGGAACAGACGCACGGATCACCCTTTTTGAATGCAGGACATAATACACTGAGACTCCAATCGTCGGTCATAGATTTCCCCAGCCATATACAGCATATAAGTCGATGCATGTGGGCTAGCAGTCCTTCGCCACCTGCCTTAAAAAGTTCAGCGGGTAGGCCATCCGCCCCAGCGGCTTTATTATTCTTAAGGCGGGAAATCGCCTTTCTAATCTCGTCTTGGTTCTACACTATCTAGACAATCTACACTATCTTCCACCATCACTACCTCCTGATCTTCAGTGGAAGAATCCGAGTGGAGTAGTGCTAAAAAGTGGTCTCTCTACATTTTGAGCACGCACTGCTTTTAAGTCACCATATTACCATTCTCGTCCTTGTAGGAGGGCAGCCCATTATTAGGCCCGTTATTCGATCTTCTTACCCTCTGGAAAAACTTTCGGGATTCACCATTCATTATGCAGATTTCGGTTTTTTCACTCTCTCTCTGCTCCCACTGTCTCTTAGCCTCTTATACCGCTCACTTGCAGCACGCGTTGTAACTGACTGTTTCGTTGCCATACATGCAGCGTCTTTTTCATCAGTTGCAATGTGACATTCTTCGTCTTACCATGGCTTATCCTTCTGCGGTTTTTGATAGCGAAGTTCAGTCCTTGCAGCGGTTTCCAAAGAATGGGTGATGTGATTCCACTGTGTATCTGGGTATTCTGCTCTAGCAGGAGAGAGAGAGCTTCTGTCGATATCCAGCTTTTACTGTGTTCGGCTTCGTACGTTTTTCGCCCTGCTCAGTCTTGTCCGAACTTTCGCAGCCACCAGGTAATGATCCGAGTTGACATTGGCACTTCGAATCACACGCACATCCATTATACCAGAAGAGTGCCTGCCATCTATTACCAAGTGATCAATCTGGTTCTTCGTCCTCTGATCAGGAGATATCCAGGTCGCCTTATGCTGGAATCGTGTGCTACTAACTACCATGTTCTTTACAGCGGCGAAGTCTATCAGTCATATTCCATTATCGGAGGTGGTATCATCTAGACTGTGATTACCGATGTTTGATCGAACGACACTTTCCTTTCCCAATTTGACATTAAAATTGCCTGAATAATCTTACTGTCGTGGTCAGGGCAGCGTTCATATACTTTCTCCAAACGCTCATAAAATGATTCTTTGACCGCATCATCTTTATTCTCTGTCGGTGCGTGCACACAAATTAACGAGATGTTAAAATATTTCACTTTGATGCGAATTGTAGCTATGCGGTCACTCACTGGGTTGAACCTTGAAACTAGGTGTCGCAGTCTCTTGCCAACTATAAATCCGCACCCAAATTCGTGCTTTCGCTCATGGCAGCTGTAGTAAATATTGCAGTTTTTCTTCCTGTTGCAACCACATCCTGTCTGTCTAATTTCCTGGATCGCTGTGATGTCAGCTTTATATTTTCCGAGGACATCCGCCAGTTGCACACGTCCTATATAGCGTTCGCACATTCCAGGTACATATCTATACTTAAATCGTGATCCTTATAACGTTTGCGAGGGTCGTCATCCGTTTGGGTTTTTCTTTGTTTATTATCTTCTTTGCGTATTTTCATTGCCAATATAATGGTGGCGGGAGGAAAACCCAGTCCACCGTGGTTTGCATTTTACCTACTGCCAGAATAATTATGTTTCAACCGCCCAGTATTGGTCAGAATGCAGTGTGTCGAAACTAGATTTTGGTTTCTTCAATTTTGATCCGCCGTTGGCCAGGGGTGTTGGCTCATCCTCCTTCAAAGGACTGAAGAATATGTCCACTACTTCGAAGAGCTTCAGTGACTGGGTCACCTAATATGCCTGAGGCGTATCAGTGATTGCATTACCACTCAGCTTGCTTATTCGTTCCGCCTTCTCACTTTAGCTAGCTAACAGAGGTTTCTGATAGGCCATTGCCCAGGACATACTGCGTGGAAGTAGTGAGCTGCTTGGACTGCCCAATGAAGGAAACATTTCTGGCCACTCCCAAGCAATTGCTATCAGAAACTTTCCACCTCCACATATACCAAAACAAAATACATGTGAACTTGACAGTTCGAAAGTGGATCGCAATGTAAACAAAGAAAAACAGCTGTGCTTATGCGTTCACCATTTATGAATCCATCTTGGATTGGTTTTTGAGCAGTAGGATTTGTTCTAGTTGTAGGCAACAACAACAGCCGTTTTGTTTTTGTTTCATTCGGTTCAGTTGTCAAACTCTAGAAGATTGAATACCAACAATACAAGTACAGAAACCAAATACATATGAGTATGACAACTGAAGAGACAAATGTCATGAAAAACATTAAATCAGCTGTTCTACTGCTACCACTTTTTTATTTTACTATGGTTATATAACAGAGCATTACTAAAGAGCCTCCATGACTCTCTTCGATGCCTCTTCATGACGACGAGGTAGTAGGCCATTTCATCGAGTTCGAGTTGCTTGGGTAATTTATCTTCCGTTGGCATAAAACGGACAGAAATAAAATGCGTATTTTCCTTCGATGCAAATATAATTTAGCTGTCATTAGTATCAATCAAACACATTTAAACTTAGTTTGCTGCATGGTCTCTAATCTGTATGTCTTGTTTGGTCTCTCATTTTGCATCATTTCCCTAGTGGTTTTTGGATCAGCTGTGCCATAGAAGCCCCCTGGGTTATATACAATATTATTATCACAACACTGCTCGGGTATTGAAATATTCAATGAAAAGAGTAAGAGAGAGAGAGCAGAGCAACGTAACGCTTTACGCGTTTTCATTGTTGTCATTCCACACGAGAAAAACTTTGACTGTCTACCTTAGTACATAGTTTTTGAACGTGGACACTACACTTAGAACATGGCAGAGAACTTTTAGATTTTATGAATTCAAATAACAAAATGAACTACAAAACTTTAATTAAATCATTGTAGGAACAAGCTCATATTTTACAAAAGAGAGATCAGTTAAAGTACAGCTTGTTCATAAACTAGTTCGTTGATGAAGCGAATAGTTCGTCAAGTTGTTCTATATGCAGTTCGTTAATGAACTATGTAGTTTGAGAATTAGTTCTGAATATTTAAGTTAATAAAATAATAAAAATTGTATTCATGTACCAGTTTATTCGAAAATCCGTTTGTTCACGAACAAGTTTGGTTGTTTCTTAATTCGTTCATGAACTAGTTCATTCATATATTAATTCATTCTGGAAGTGTGTAATTCGTTCATAAACTATTTCATATATGAACTAATTCCTTGATTACACAGTTCGGTTATAAACTAGTTCGTTTATGCATTTGCTCGTTTATAAATCTTTAAAACAGCAATAGTCTATGAATTCGATGTATTAACTCTATAAGAAAATCTAATTTGTTTTGAAAGAAAATGCTCTTTGATATATTAACAAGAAATAATTCGTATGAAAAAGTGTCCCTTCATATAAAATTTTTACAAAATATAATTTTGTTCCAAACACACTGACCCACATCGATTGCCTCCAACCCCGCTGGTAAAGAGCATGAACATGATATTAAAAATTCGAATGGCATTAAGGCAGAGGTACCATTGCCATCGTCATCGTACCCTTATCTCGTTGCTGTTACTCTAACTCCAACAAGGATTTACATGCATAGAAAATTATGTCTCTGACATTTGCTTCCAGTGTTTTGCATATTGTACCTACCTCATCTACCTGCATAGATGGAGGATTTGCCGCTGCTATTGCTCCATGTAAAGGAAAACTTTAATATAGCGAACGTTGTGTTGCGCTACTACTAGTGGGCCAAGAAAAGAAGACAAGTTTTTATTTCTTATTCTTTTTCATCTTGTTTTTGGGCAAAGCTACATACATAACTATATACATAACTCGGAGCTGGTATAAATAAATATATAAGTATTTGTATAAATATACTCGTATACTTGTTGGTAAAGTATTTTCATATTTGCATGACGACATTAGGTAGTGAACCCTACACTTGGTATACATACATATGTAATCGAAATAATACATAAAATTCAAATATCATCATAATCTCATCATCATCAAATCAAGAGAGTGCGAGAGTAAGATTGAAAATGGATTATGCAAACATCACAAATGATGAAGGAAAACTCGATTTCATATTGCAACGTCACATGGGATTTTATAACTAAAGGTACGTTCACACTGGGCAAATGTTTGCCATAGAACCGTCAACTATTTGTTTGCCTCAGTTTGACCACAAGATTTTTTCGAGAGCCAAACCAAACAGCATATGACTTAATCAGTCATATCTAAAATTTCGTAATAAAGCCATTTTCACTTAAAAATTTTTGTTATTATTAGCTATTTCCGAAATATAAATAGCAACCTCATAGTAGAGAAGTTTGTTCTCTCAATACTTTTAACTTCATTGGTATGGTTGCATGTAAAAGTCGGATAGTAGAATGTATAGGTTTAATAATAGCTGTGTTCAAGTACTTTTCCAGTAAAAATTATCAAGTAACTAGTTTTCGGAGAGTAAGAATGATTTTGCTCTCTGAGTAAAAAATATAACAAAAAGTATCGTTCGGGTACTTTCCACTAAAAACTTGCAAGAAATAAGAACTTTGTATGTAAACAGCTGATATGCAATGTAAACATTGGAAGAAACAACAAACGCAATTCGAACAAAACATTACAAATCACCAAAACTGTTTTCTTTTTCAACAGAAATACTTAAAGATTTATAACAAAACATTCAAAAATCACATTTTCTCTTAAAAACTTAAATTCCAATGATAAGTTTATTATTTTATATTCTTTCTACGTCCTAATTTTGTTTGTTTACATAAAACATATGTTTTAAAACATATGTTATTACTTGAAAATTCTTACTGGCAAAAATTTCTCCAGTAAAAACTTGCAAGTTCTCTATCATCGAACTGTCAAAATAATCTCTCTCTTGCTCTCTCGTTACTGGCTTTTTGGGGTAAACGAACACTATTAAGTAAGAAATAGTAATAATTTGTACAAATTTGTACAAATTATCCAGTACGCGAACAGACTTAATACCAGATATAGGTATTAGTGCAAAACATCCAACAAGGCAACATCAACGGAATTTCGTGTTTGTGTGGTAAGACATTTGTTTTAATACAACACAAATCGTAAACGAGAACCAAAAAGTGGTAACAATTCACTCAAACGCATTTCTCTCTCGCGTCATATCTTGATTATTTCATACTTTTTGCATAGTTTAAGTAATTTTACTCAAAGACGATCAAGAATTAGACAACCAGAAGATGTGAGCAATTTGGCAACCCTGAGAACCAAACCAACCAACAAAGAGAACCAAAAAGTGCCAGTAATTCACTCATACGCATTTCTCTCTTGCATACTTTTTGCATAGTTTATATAATTTTACTTCAACAAGGTTGAAATTTGTATAGTTATATACAATAACACTATCAGAAAGCTGCTCGAGTATTGAAATATTCAATGAAGAGATTAAGAGAGAGGGCAGAGAACCCATTGTATATAGGTAGGCGAGAAATAATAGTGCGCAATTTGGCATCCCTCGTAAAAGAGAAAAACAAAACGATTTTCCCCTCTCGCGTCATAACTTCATTACTTCATACTTTTTACATACTTTATTGGAGGCAAAAAGGCGGAATTGTAGCGTCATTATAGGTGACGATGACAACGCGCACCACACAATATGGGCGAGTACCAGCACCAATGATCGAGGTGAGTTTCTTTTTAATTTCATTATAAGCGAAACCTATATGTAATAGAGGCGAGGAACCGACCTTCATAACTTCCGTTAGGAGGGAAGTATTAGACCTAACTTTACTACTTGGCAACGACTATGTAACTGTATTCGATTGGAGCGTACTTTCTGATCACTCATTTTCTGATCATAGATATCTATAGTTCCACATAAATATCGAACCTCTGAAAAAGGAAGGCCTAAGGAAACTCTTAGGTTACCATCCGAATATTCCAACTAATGTGCCAGAGCTGGAAGAACTAGTTGGCAAATTTACTGATGCGTGCAGGAACACGCTCAATGAATCCTGTAAGACCAGTGGTTATAATGCTACCAAGGGTAATAAAAAACCTCATTGGTGGAACGCTGAGCTTCAGGATCTAAGATCGTCCATTAGGCGGCTTTTCAATAAGCCAAAAAGAGCGGCGACCAAAGGGGTTTGGACGCTTACAAGATTAGTCTTAATCTATATAAAGGTGAAATCAAGAAGACCAAACGGAAATCCTGTCGAAACTTCTGTGAATCCATTGAGGGAACCAACCAGACTGCACGCCTAAGATGCGTGCTCGATAAAAACCCACCGTGTGCTGGGTTCTTAATGAAAGACGATGGAACGTGGACGTATTTGTCTGAAATGTCTCTTGGGATTCTCCTGGATACTCACTTTCCCAACGATGACAGCAATGCTGGGCATCAGCCAGAAGAGTTAGGCGGCAACTCACCTAGCTTAGAAAAAGTTCGCTCAATAGTGAGCAGAAAGAATCTGATATGGGCCATTAGATGCTTTAAGCCCTATAAATCAGCAGCAACTGACGGGATAATTCCCGCGCTTCTACAGGAAGCACTATACCTATCTTGTAATTGGTTGGAGACTATTTTCAGGGGCTGCCTTATGCTGGGAGTCACTCTTAGCATTTGGAAGCAAACCAAAGTGGTCTTCTTCCCGAAGCGGGCAAATGCTCTCATGTCAAACTAAAGGCCTTTAGACCAATCAGTCTATCATCCTCTGTTCTTAAGACATTTGAAAGGTTACTGGACATTCATGTTCGAAGTAATCTTCCATAGAATCTAGTATCGAGTTCTGAGCATGCCTATATCAAGGCCAGGTCAACTGAGACGGCTCTCCACTCTATATTCAGCATAATAGAAAACTCTCTTGAGAATACGGTCTTCACTCTGGGGACCTTCCTGGACATCGAGGGAGCCTACAATAACATTCAACCTTCGGCGATTCTCAGGTCGTTACAGATTCTAGGAGTCGACAGCTTAGTGACACGTCTAATTGGGAAGCTTCTGGTGGATAGCTCCGTCAAAGCTGAATGGGGTGGTGTTAAAATTGCTAGGAACGTTAACAGAGGGACACCGCAGGGGGAGTTAACTTCTATGGTCATGGTTAACTTCTGTCAATGAACTGCTTCTTGAATTGGACAGGGCCGGATGCCAGGTCTTTGCCTATGCCGATAATATTGCTATAATCTGTACGGGTAGAAACCTCAATTTACTTAGCATTCGTACAACCAGCCTACTTAGTCTGATTTCGAACTGGACCGCTAACAACGGACTATAACTTAACCCACTTAAAACCGAGCTCATCTTGTTCTCTCGGAAATATAAAATACCCGCATTTGAACTGCCGTCAGTTAATGGGGTGAAATTACAGTTGACGGAAAAAGTCAAGTATCTGGGAATAATTCTCGACAGAAAACTGTCTAGGAAACCGAATGTGGAGGAGAGGGTGAGAAATGCGTCTGTTGTTCTTTATTGCTGTAAAGGGCGATAGGAAAGCGCTGGGACTGTTTCCTAAGATCACCATGTGGATTTATACGGCAATAGTCAGACCAATACTTCTCTATGGCATCGTAGTTTGGTGGAGGTCCCTCCAAAAGAAATATATATATTCTGAATTCCTTGATGGAAATTCAGAGATCAGCACTGATTAGCGTTAGTCAGGCACTGCACTTAGTGCTATCGTGAACATCTGTACTCCTGATATCATGGCCGAATCGGCAGCCGCTACATCCCTGGTGAGAATCAGAGATTGTGGCGTCATGATTTCGGGGCATTCCGGACACGCTGAATTACAACACCGGATCAACTCTATTCCCGTAAAATCGGACTACTGTATCCCCTACCTTCTACCAACGACAAATCTAAGGACTTCTATTCCGAACAGGAATACTTGGGAAAAGTCACCGGAAGGGGACACCGCTAGTATCAGATTTTTCACAGAGGGATCAAAGTTGGACGAGCAAGTAGGCTATGGGGTCCATTCACCGGACCTAAATGTAAATATCTCCTTCCAGCTGCCTGATCACTGTAGTGGATTTCAGGCGGAAATTACCGCCACACTGGAGGTTGCTGAACTACTGAAAAGTAGTGTCACAACCCTCCGGAGAATATGTAACTACACAGACAGCCAGGCTGCCATAAAATCCCTGGAAGCCATGTCCCTGACGGTGAAAGAATGCCACTCATCACTCAGAGTGATGGCAGAGTATTTTGACATCAGGCTCATCTGGGTACCGGGACACAGCAACATTCCAGGCAATTGCGTAGCGGATGCGTTAGCTAGACAGGGTACTACGGCACAGGTTCTTCCGGCAAAAGAAGGTGTTAGAATGCCAATCTCTACGTGCCGTTTGCAGATCAGGCAGTGGGCCGATAATATGTTCAAGGACAAGTGGAGACTTATTTCAACTTGCAAACAAGCCAGGTTCCTCTGGCCACAGGTGGACAGGAAGAGGACGAGGCAACTACTTAACTTGCCGAGAGGCAGGTTATCCACAATGAAAGGAACACTTACAGGAAAATACGCCCTAAGGTTGGGATATAGAAACTGCATGGAAGAGGCTGCATGGAACAGGACGAGGAAACGACGAAACACCTTCTCTTGGATTGCCCTGCTCTGGCAGGACTGAGAAGTAGGATATTCGGAACACATTTAGTTAGCACCGTAGCCCTACAGGATATTCCTGTAGTTCTTATAGACAAATTCATTGAACGGGCAAATTGGCTAGATGACTAGTGGGACAACTAATGGGCTTCTTTAGCCTATTTAGTTTTACTTAAGCATGGTTGGAGTTTGTATAGTTATATACAATAACATTATCAAAAAACTGTTCATGTACTGAAATATTCAATGAAGAGGGAACAGAAACACGGACTCTTAACTCGTTTTCTTTGTCGGCTTTTTCACAGATTAATTTTAACATCGATTTATTATCCGTCTCATCTGACGTTTCACTTTACATATCTTCCGTGAGGAAACGCACTTTTATTTTTGTCAGCTGGTTTTACAACCATTTGGGCGAACGTCGAACAAAATCCTCAATTTTTAATTTTGTGCATTCACGATGCTCATATACGAGTATTTACATATTTTGAACATTCACAGTAACAATTTCAGCTGTGTTTATCAAACATCAGCGAATATGTAAAATTTTCATAGAATATATTGTTAAAAAAATAATGTGAGATTGATTATTATGGTGGATGTTTTGGAATTGTATTTAGGTATATCATCACACTTTATAGGGTGAAATAAATCTCAACTCAGCGAAAATTGTCCTACTTGGGCGAAAACATCCGGAACAATACTTTGCCATAACCATCAATATTCACAACATTTCTTTCCTATGCAGGCTTGCATCGAAATATTGCGAAATATTGAATAAAGTATTTATATATTCCAATGGGATTAGAACCTTGTTGTCAAACCGCTCTTCTACACTCACAAAGGTAACTGTTTTAAAAGAGGTTGTAGCAACCGCATCTTCGGCTGATTGAGGTTGTCACTACTGAATTTATTCCCACAACTGAAATACGGTTGAAGCAACCTGTAATAGGTTGGGGTAACCTCTACTACGGTTGTGATAACCTCAAGTCCGAATGAGATGACATCTAATATGGTTGTTACAACGTCTAATCGGGCGTTTACATGCATTCGATCTTTTAGACTGACTCGATAATCTACAAATCACACTACAAGGTGGGGCAAAAGTAATCACCCTTTTGGAAAACCTTATAACTTTTGCAAATGGAGACAAATGTCAATTCGGTTTTGACATTTCTGAAGTAAACAAACACAGAATATTGTAAATCCACAAGCCACGAGTCGGTTTACTGAGCAAGAATGCGGAATAATTGTTTAAATTTTTTTGCGAAACAATTCGTCGGTTGTGTTGGCGCAGCGTGAATTCCGTTGCAGACTTCCTGGCCGTCCGACACCAATTGGACAAACACTGCGGCGTTTGGCCACTCGCCTTGAAGTGACTGGGACAACACGAGATCTTCCCAAGTCTGGCTTTCCCCAGAGCAGCCGTTTTGCTGAGAATGTCGGTGCCGTTGCCCAATATTTCGAAGAGGATCCCGGAATATCGACCAGACGACGTGCCACGCAATTGGGTATTAGCCGGCGGTCGCTACGCAGAATTTCGGTAAAAAATTTCAAGACGTTCCCTTGCAAAGTTCTGATAATGCATCAGCTGTTAGCTGTTGACCGCCAAACGTGTGTAACCTACGCTCAAACCATCCCGAATCTCAACGAAGAGGTGGACGAGCTTTCATCGAAAATTATCATGAGCGATGAGGCTCATTTCCATCTAAAGGCTCGTTTCCGCATACACCGTAATCGTCGACGAAAACGAAATTCCATACATTCGCAATGAAAAAAAGTTCGTTCCAGAAATCAGCGACGAAAATTAGGAACGTAACGCCGCTGTTCAGCAACGAAAAACTAGACATTTGGCAACGGAACGAAAACAACTTCAAGTAGGTTGTTTTTGTTGCTGTAGCAACGAAATGTGATATTTTGACATGTAATTTCATTCACCCTTATTCCAGTTGTCGTCGTCGACACAACACGACGCCGCCTTGTGACGACGGTGGTAAATAGCAATTACCATTGTCGTCGTCGTCTTTTATCGATAACTATGGACATGTATCTATATTCCCTAAGCAAATGTGACGTTGATATTGTGTTGAGACGACTCTGATATTGTCGTCGCCATTTTTGTTAACGACTCGTAGGTATAACAAGTGTTTTAAATATTTAAAAAGCGATCATGGAAAAAATAAAAATAACAAACGGGAACCAATTTGAAAAACTTGTGGAAGAGTTGCAAAAAAATACTTCGCTTGCTAGAGGATTTCGAAGAGGCACTGTTCCTAGCAACTTTAAAGGGCAATGGGATGATAAAAGTACCATTTTGAATGCCCTTGGACCTCCTAGGAGAACTGGTGATGGCTGGCAGAAGGTAAGGCAATCATGAATTTGAATAGTTTTTAAAAAAAATTACAATAAAATTTTTACAGGTTTGGCGAGACTTAAAATTTAAAGTTAAAAATAAGCTTGTCGCCAACAAAGCTGAGTGTAATGGTACTGGTGGCGGGATTTATAAACAACTTCCACTCAGCCCGCTGGAGGAAGGTGTGGCGAATGTGCTACAATTTAATAAGCAGGTGAATCCTGAAGGCGCCCTTCAGGGGGTACCAGCGTCGGATGGTCAGAGGTCAGAGGTCCTGCAGAGAGATAGTGCTCTGGGATATGATTTGAGTGAGATTGCGGAAAGCTACTCAATGATGTTTCAATCACCTCAAAGTCCGTCCACAAGCCACACTCACCCAACACTTGAAAGCACGTCTGTACAAAAAACAAGTTCCACTCCTTCAACAAGAAGTAGAAGTTGTACTCCGGCAAAATTTAAGTCGAAAAACCGTGAGGAATTGATGAAACAGCATAGCGATGGCCAGGCGAAACTGCTGTCTGATATAAGCAATACGCTGACATCTATCAAACACAATATTAAAGATACTACAAAATATAAAAAACAATTGCTGCAAATCGAGAAGGAAAAGCTAGTAATTTTACAGGAAAGAAGTAAGCGAGAAAGAGAAATGCACGAGAGTGCCTTACGGTGCGTTTACACGGGACAGTTCAAGACCGGAGAGTTGACAATATGTATTAGTTGTCAAAAATAGAAAAATTTGTTGTGTGACGTTTGTGTCCAAAACAGTGACAAAACAGTTTTAAGCAACCGTCCATAGTGTCGTTTCTTGTAAACTTCGTGCTCTGATTTTAATTTGCCTTTGTTTACATTTGCTATAAATCTTAATTTTCTAAAAGAAGATTGTTACATATATTATTTATACATATGTATTTACATCTAGTATGTGTTGCCAAATAATATTTCAATAAAACTCCAAATTACCAAGTAAAACTAAATTTCTATTTTTTTGCATTTTCTACGATTTTTGCTATTGTGTTTTGCCCTATTTCTCCAGATTACAATGAAGCTGATGTACTCGATGTACTCTGCAAATTTCAAATGTATACATGTTTATATGTATGCGATGTTTTGCTTTGTTTTTCGCAAATTACCACGAAATGTCACCGATCTGAGCAATTACGTCAAATCGCTTGCCGAAGTTACTGTCGTCGAAAAATTAGAGACAGTGGCGAGGCAAGTGGCAGAAGTGTAAGTGTGGTAGTAAAATAGTGTGAATGTTTTGCTACTGTCGGAGTAAAACTGTCCCGTGTAAACGCCAGGTTACAGTTAAATAAAATTAAAATATTAAATAAAAAAAATAAGCTTGAAGCCCTTGGGAACTAAAATTTATTAATTCCATTATTTTTTTATTTTTTTTTTTTTTTTGTTAATTTTATTTATTTTTTGTTTATTTTATTTTTAATTGAATTTTTTAATTTACTTTTTTTTCATTTTTGTTATAAGTTATTAGTTATTTAAGAGAAATGAATTAAAGAAATGATTAAAAATTAAAATTAAACAAAACTTCGTTATATTTGTTCTCTTATTTCTGATGCGTCATTACTTTGCGTAATGTCTGCGTTATGCAGTTCAATATCATGTTGGCTGTATCCTCCGCTGCAGTTGCCCTCATGTATAGCTAAACCATATTGAATGCATATTTTATTAAGTGCAGCACAGACATTGACAATTTTAATGCATTTTGCGGGCTTGTAATGAAGTTGGCGGGCTCCAAGAAGACATCGAAAACGATTTTCCAATACACCAATACATCTTTCAACTATGTTTCTCGCTTTAGCGTGCTTTGTATTGAATATAGCCTCTGGACTTCCTTCAACAGTAGAGCGATACGGCGTCATCAAATAGGGATGAAGAGGATAGCCTGCATCACCTGATAAAAAGGTTAAGTTATTAAAACATACTTAAATTAAACCTGAATTGTTACCTAAAAGCCATGAATTACGTTCTCCAGCAGTATAACGTCCATGTAACAGTCTCTTTGCAGCGATCACGTTCCAAATTAATGAATCGTGAGAAGAGCCTCCACATCGGGCATCCAAATACCGTATTCGCATTTTATGATCGCAAATCTAGAATGAAGTAAAATAATTATATTTATACAATACAATCATATACTTCGCATACATACAATCATTGCATTTAAACTAAAAAATCCTTTACGGTTGAAGTACATATCGTGAACTTCTTTATTCGGTGCCAAAATTTTGATGTGGGTTCCATCCACACACCCAATAATACAAGGAAACTCTGTTTTTTGAAAAAAATTTATTTTGGCTTCATTTCGTTCAGCATCAGTCATTTCAAATTTTATCCATTAGGAACAAATTATTGATTCTAATGAATCCAGTGTCTCGGACATAATCTTGGAAACCGTTGGCTGCGACAGACCCCAAGTTAAAGTCATTTCCGACGCTCAGCTGGTACGATCCCTGGGCTAAAAATCTTAATGTCGATGCCAGTTTGTTTTTTTTTTTTAAATGATCGTTGATCTGATGCCGGTTTCCAACTTTGGTGCTATTGTGTCCAGCATATATTTAAAGGCCGCTTTATTAAGTCGAAAGTAACTTTCAAACCTATTGAACAAATAAAAAAAAATACATATGAAACCATCCTGAAAAATTAAATTTTTTGTTACTCACTTTTCATCTGGTAAGTTGAAGATGTCGGACTCTTGTCTAAGAAGTCTTCTTTGAAATATTATATTTTGTTTCATTTCTTCACCACTCGAATCAGAAACAGAATCAAAAATATTAAACATTTTGCAACAAAAATAACAAACAAAATAAATCAGCTGTCTCATATATTAGAGATGTGTTTTTTATTTTATATATTGTATTAGAGATGTGTTCTTGTTTGTTTGAAAATACCGATAAACAGTCGTCATCGTCTCAACGTCGTTGCAGAATAGCAAAGTAGTGTCGACGTTGACTTAAAGTGACATTGAGTGAAAAACGACGACGACGACGACAACTGGAATAAGGGTGATTGTGTTCAGAGTTGTTGTTAAAGCATATTAATTAATCAAACATAAATTACAATTGCAAAATGAATAAAAAGAATAAATTTTCTTTGTGCGACGAGGAAAGAATAATTGATTTTATCAAAAATAATGAAATTTTGTTCAATTTTCGTCATCCAAAATTCCGTGACAGTGCAGGAAAGAACCAATTGTGGTTAAAATTAGCAGATGAATTATTTTCTTAAAATAAAGCATGGTAAAACATTTGTACAGAGTAGGGCAAAATTGTGAACTTGATCGGTCCTGCCAGGGCACACTAATCACGGTAGTAGCAGTAAATATGTGTGTAATCATGTGCAAAATCGCACTTGGCTTCTGTCAAACTCAGCTGATAAAAATGTAAACAAAATGTGAATTTTTGAATCAGTTGTGATATAATTGGAAAGAAATATTTGCCAAATTAATGAAGATTCAAACTAATAATTGAAATTGTTTGATGCTGCAGTTGAATTGGGTTTTCCCGGTGTGAAACTTTAACTCGTATTCCCGTCTGTTGTTTAATTCCGCGTCTGTAAACAACTTATAACCAACAACTGTAAACAAATTTGACATTTCCCAAGTGCGTCAAATGAAAAAAATCAAATCAGCTGTTCTAACGATACAACCTTAGGTTTGTTCGAGAACTTTTCCAGCAAAAAATAGCAAGCAAAAACTATCTGGAGTAAAAATGATTTTACTCTCTCAATAAAAAATAGCACAAAAAGTACGCGAACGACATCCAGCAAAAACTAGCAAGAAATAAGAACTTTGTATGTAAACAGCTGATATGCAATGTAAACATTGGAAGAACCAACAAACGCAATTCCAACAAAACATTACAAATCACCAAAACTGTTTTCTTTTTCAACAGAAATACTTAAAGTTTTATAACAAAGCATTCAAAACTCACATTTTCTCTTAAAAACTAAAATTCCAATGATAAATTTATTATTTTATATTCTTTCTACGCCCTAATTTTGTTTGTTTACTTAAAACAGCTGTTATGTTTGGCTTGCTAATTCGTGCTGGCAAAAGTTTTCCCAGCACAAACCATCAACTTCTCCATCATTGAACTGTCAAAATATTCACTCTCTGGCTCTCTCGTTGCTGGCTGCTGGAAGTTATCGAACACTTTCCAGCAAAAAATTGTGATAATTAGTGCTAATTATCACGTTCTCGAACAAACCTCTTGTCTTTCAACCATGGGTTCTGCCATTCAACCGCTCCAATTCAATTGAAATAATAATAATTTCATCGACACTGTAATTCTCCATATTTTTATATTATATATATTTTTTTTTATATTATTTATATATTTTTGATGCACAATATTCCACTTCATAATGACAACTAAAAAAAATTCCGTTCAGTTTCTGTTTTATGCCGCAACGCTCCCAACTGAAACGAAAACGGTTAGCAACGAAACGGTGCCGCACAACAACGTTTTTCAGTTTCAGTTTTCGTTTTCGTCGACGACTACGGTGTATAAGGAAACGAGCCTTAAGCGGTTACGTGGATAAACAAAATAATCATTTCTGGGGCACCGAAAATCCGTTTATCACCCACGTAGAACCATTACACCTGCTCAAAGTTACTGCGTGGTGTGCTGTTCACGCTGGAGTCATCCGGCCCGTTTTTTGAGGACGCCGAGGGCCAGAGCCATGAATACCGAATTTTTTCTTCCTCAATTGGATGAATTGGGACTGGAGAACATGTGTTTCCAACAGGACGGTGCAACAGCGCACACTGTTCGAGCCACAACCGATATTCTGAAGGAAGCATTTCCGGGTCGCTTAATCTCTCGTTTTGGTGATTTGCACTAGTTGGCCAGATCACCCAATTTAACCGTCCCAGACTTCTTTTTGTGAGGTTTTTTGAAGTCGTGGGTTTACGTCAACAAGCCTCAGACTCTTGAAGCCCTGAAGGAGAATATTCGCCAAAAATGCGAGAACCTCTCACCCGAAGAAGATGGAAAATGCCATAAAAAGATGTTGTGTATGCTTAGATGACGGGTAGACCACGGAGTATGCGGGTGGGAATGCCGGTGAGTGTTTGTTATTATGTACGGACGGATCATGACGTCACGTTACAAGCTAAATTACTAATGGTCCATATCAGCCTTCCTAGTATGAATTAAAAATAGCTCTATTTCCAAACACAAAATTCAAGTGTCCGACATTTCTTTTACAACTTCCTGCTTATTGTTTTTTTTTGTGTAGAGGATCATATCATTCCCTATAACCAACCCTAATTGCTCTTCATGCAGGTTTTTCTGTACTCGATTCTATATTAAACTCAATTGTTTCATAAAGTTATAAAATGCCAACAGCCGTGCAAATGTTGACTTTTTCCATTTCGTTTTGTTTTTATTTTTCATTTTGTACTTTTCTTTTTTTTCATTTTTCTACAGAAGCAACATATGAATGTATGCAAATATGTGTGTATGCATGTGTTTATGCGTTGGTATGGGTTGATTTCACTTCTTTCGATTGAAATTCAAATTTTACACAAAAAAGAACTGCAAATATTGAAATACATCCACACAAGGATACCAAGTAGATACTTGGTGGGTCGAAAAGGAAGTGGCCTGAATGTAGTCATGTTATTTCTTACTTCGATGTCCATTTATAACCTTATGAAAGCAGTGCTGGAAGTGTTTGGAGAAAAATAAATAAGCAAGTTCCTAAGTTATGGAAACAATAAAATGTTGGATGTTTTTTTTTATTAAACCACTACTCCTTAGTTTAGTGTAAGTTTAACTACTGGGTTGATGAAATCTTTGCAAACTCTTAAAGGACATTAGCACATCTTCCTACCTAATAACTTATAGAGTACAAAAGGCTCTGAGGACATTTAAAATAACAATACCAACAGCTACAAAGCAACAGGATGAAAAGTATATTGTTGAACAAAAACCGTAACATATTGTTGTTGGTATCCATGTGAAACTGGCTCCATGGCATACGGACACAGGATGGTGGATAGTGTTGACTCTGCACCTCCCCTTCCTCCCCTCAAACCCAAGGTCATTTATAGTTTACATTTTAAACAAAGAGTATTGAACAACAGCACCAACAAAAAGAGTAAAGAGTAAACTTTTCCGTTAACTTTAACTCGGTTCTGTTCAAATGTCACCGATTTTGCTGGTATTTCAATACTAGCAAGCTAAACAAAAAATCAACAACAACAATGGAATGGAACCTGGTCCAAAGTTAAAAGCGAACAAAAACAACCGACAACAATTCAATGGCTGAATTCAAGATAAAGTTAAACAACATTAAAAATATTTTCTTTTTGTTTTGTTCAATGGTTGAAAAGAACTACAATTCCAAAGGATATTCACAGATAATATATAGGAAAATTGTTAGGAACTACCGTTGGTGTATAAGGATAGGTTAGTATGTAGTACATATGCATATATTTAGTTGTTGTTGTTGCTACATAAAATGATTCAATAACCCAGGGTGAGCAAGGATTTATGTTGCCCTGCTCTGGAACATCTGGTGCCAAGATGAACGCAACTACACACTGAAAAGTTTGTAATTTTTTGTTGTTTGGATGCGAGTATAACGTGTTTTTAGCTTGTCACAAATATAGTATACTTCTCTCCAAACACATTGTGTTTGCTGTTCAATATAACATGTTTGGGACAAAATGTGGATTTGATTGTTGAAAACTGTTGAAAACAAAACCTGATAGACACCAAAGAAACTAAAATCAACAGTTCTTCTTTTCATGAAAAAAATACTTGCAAACATGTACATGTTTCCTGCAACATGTTGCTGGGGTCGTTATTTTTCAGCGTGTATGATATGCGGGCGTATCAATAAGTCCATGACTTTTTGAACTTCCCTCGTAGTTATATGAAATGGAATACTGCTCCCATCAAGTACCACCTGCTATAGGCCAAGCAAATTAGACTCTTGCCTGGAAATAATTGTTGGAGTTCGAGAAACTGTTTTAATCACTTACTTAGGTCTCTAATATGAGTAGTTTGAGTTTTGACCCAATTTCCCAGTTGGGCGTATGTCGTGACGTTCGAAAAACCTCGAAATTTTCGAACTCTTTTAGGTTTTGCTAGAATAGCTCCTAAACTAAGCACTATATCAAAAACTTTGTTATTTTCAAAAGTGTTCAGCATTAAATTCTGCTTCTAAAAAGTACTATGACATTATATTTTGATCAAGTAGTTTCATTGAAACGATACGTCGAAATATGCCAAATTTTTACACTTTTTGAAAACACATTTTTTTTACTATAAAACGTAAAATATCTATGAAACTACGAACTTTAGATCGAAATGTCGTAGAATAAATGTTGTGAACCATCATAAAAATGTACCTCGCCCCCATCCCGCAATCTTAAATGCCGCAGTAGCTCATTAGCATTTGTACACGACAGGTCTTTGCATAATTTACAAAAGGTGGTGCACTTCATCCCATTTTTTCTGCATGAGCAAGCTCCTAGGCAGCCTTTAGAGCATGTGCTTCAGGAGTTCCAAAGGTGCTACTTCTTCAGTAGTGGTTACTGGCCTAAGGTCTAAACTTCCCGTCTTCCATCCCCATTGAAGTGGGTGGAGTGGATTATTTTTCCAAGCTTGTTAGAATCATTCAACGTATCGGTCAATGCTGAATGTTCTTCCTCTGTAAGGTTCGTTTTTGATAAAATAATTTGCGACAAAGTTAGGTGCACCAATATATGACCCCTTAAAGTCCTTGAGTACGAATGTCCTGTCATCAACTTGATGGTGGTTGTAGTTGCGTATATGACGTACAACAACTCCTGAAGGCCACTCCCATCCATTATGTAACCTATAGCTCCCATGAAAGACATTAACGTATGAAAACCACCAAGACGAACAATGACAGAACCCAAGTCAGAACCCAATGAAGGAATGATGTCTCGATCCTTGATATAAAGCGGTTGGTCGAATGTGACGATGCAGCTCTTCATATTATGTGACTTACGATTTTTTACCGCCGACAAAAGACCCGTATACTGTATAAATTGTATCATAGGATGACGGGAGCGAATTCACAAACGGTACACATAATATACGTGAGATACAATAATCCCTATTGGAGTGGACTGTTTGCATAAACCCATTCCAGCCTGGAATGTTTTCCAGTGCTTTCCATTTCCCGTACATCCATAGCAACTCATCATTCGGCAATTCAGCTTTGTTTGGGGAAAATTTGTAGTTTATATCTTGAATCAATATTTTTGACAGGCCTCCTTCCTTTCTTTTTTGAAATGGAGCTAGCGTAATAGTTCCAAACTTCCGTAATTCACGTGCAGTAGGAACGGTTTTCAATTTTCTAACTGACTCTCCATCAAATACCAATGATAATGGTGTTACACATTGGATACCACCCATGGCGTGAAACGTGTTTCTTCCATCAATAGTATCAATGTTGACGTCCGCGTTGCCAAAAACAAACTGGAAAAATGAATTGTCTTGGGGGAGTTGTATAGTGTTTTGCATACTGGATGCTTCAAACTGTCTGATATCTGTATAGGAACTACAGCATCCTGCAGCTGATAGCACTTCCACAAGATCTCTTGATACGTATTTTATATACAACAGTGTTCCAAGACCAAGTTGTAGACTAGAAACAAACGATCTCGGTCATACAGCTGCAATGATGCAATGGGCAATAAAGCTGACTTTCCTTTTCAGTTTGGAATTGTCTATATTCTTTATTTTTGTGTTTTTCAAAAAGTGTACAAATTTGACATATTTCGACGTATCGTTTCTATGAAACTACTTGATCAACATATAATGTTATAGTACTTTTTAGAAGCAGAATTTAATGCTGAACAATTCTCAACATAACAAGATTTTTTATAAAGTGCTTAGTTTTGGAGCTATTCGAGAAAAACCTAAAAAAGTTCAAAAATGTGGAGGTCGACTGGGAAATTGGGGCAATACGCAAACTACTCATATTAGAGGCCTAAGTATGTGATTAAAACAGTTTCCCGAACTCCGCCAATTATTTCCAGGCACACCATTTTTTGGAGCTTTGGAGCTATTGACAATAGCGGTCAATACACCCGAAAATGTCGAAAATATCCACGATATGGTGTTGGTCGATCAAAGAGTAAAAGTGCGTGAGATTGTTGATGCCATAGGCTTTCCATATGGCAGTGTGGTTTCGATTTTAAATGATCAGTTGGGTTTAAGAAAGCTGTCTGCAAGATGGGTGCCGCGTTTGCTCTCAATTGACCATAAACGTAATCGTGTGACAACTTCAAATGAATGTTTGGAGTTGTTTAACCGTAATTCGAAGGAGATTTTGCGGCGTTTTGTAACTGTGGATGATACATGTGAATCCATTACAACACTCCGGAGACCAAGCAGCAGTCTAAACAATGGGTTTCCCCGGGTGAATCGCCTCCGAAGACGGCCAAGGTAAGTTTGTCGGCCATTAAGGTGATGGCAACCATTTTTTTAGATGCACGCGGTATAATCCACTTCGATTACCTTCAAAAGGGAAAAACAATAAACGGCGAATATTATGCCAGCTTATTAGACCGAATTAACTTACTTTTACTTTTATTGATTATTTAACAACCTCATGAGGTCAGACGTCTTACACATATTAATTAAACAAACAAATTAAACAAATTTCAAGATATTCTTCCAACTGGCTCTATCCTTCGCCTTTTCTCGCCAGTTGGTAACACCAAGGATACGGACGGATTCTTCTGCCTGGTCTTTCCAGCGGAGTCTCGGTCGTCCTCTTTTTCTGCTTCCATCGGGTACGTTATCAAAAACCTTTCGCGCTGGCTCATCTTCATCCATTCTGATAACATGGCCTAGCCAACGCAATTGGCCTAATTTGATTCGCCTAGCTATGTCCACGTCAGAATATACTTTCTATAGCTCTGGGTTCCAGCGACCTCAGTACTCGCTGTTTTCCCTAACAGGCCTATATATTTTACAGATAATTTTTCTCTCGTATACTCCCAGGTGTTTTTCATCCGCTTGCGATATGACCCAAGTTTCGGAGCCATATGCCAAGACAGGTAAAATGAGAGTCTAATCTAGCTGGACTTTTGTCCGACGAGAGAGGGCTTTGTTCCTAAACTGCTTGCTGAGTCCAAAATATCATATATTTGCAAGCACAATTCTCCTATCTATCTCCAGGCTGACGTTGTTGTCCTTCTCCACGGCGGATCCAAGGTAGACAAATTCATCTACCACTTCAAAATTAAAACGTTCAAGTGCGGACCAAGTCATCATCAGTTTTGTCTTGCCCTCATTAACAGAAAGACCCACCTTCGCTGATTCCTTTTCGATTCTTGAAAATACTGCTGTAACCTCTCGCAAATTTCGCCCAATGATGTCTATGTCGAGAGCATACGCCAGCAACATATGGCTTTTCGTGTTAATTGTCTTGTTCGTATTTACTGCAGCCTTTCTCATTATTATCTCCATTAAGATGTTGAAGAGATTGCACGAAAGTGTGTCGCCTTGCCTAAGTACTCGCTTGGTACAGAATGGTTCAGTGAGGTCTTTTCCCACTTTCACTGCTGATTTGGTGTTGGTCAGCGTCATTCTACAGAGGCGGATCAGTTTTGCCGGAATCCCAACTTCAGACATAGCTTCGTACAGTTTTCCCGTATGGGGGGGGGGGGACACTAGGGTGTCCCAAAAAATTTTTCTTTTTCGATTTTCATGGTTGTTCAAGCTTGATTGGAAAGCTTATAGGGAAAAGTATGTTTGAGATTTTTTTCAGATTTTTCGGAAGAGGTTTAGAGGTCGCACAGGTCGAATTTCCCCCAAAAATCGGGTATTCCGGACGTTTTTTGAATTTTACTTAAAACTCGGTCAATAGCCACGATTTCATTTCAACATTTTTAAAGCAAAACGTTCAGACTTTTATTCTATATGCATAAACCACCAGTTTTGGCAATGATTTTGCACAATAGGGTACCACGTATTACATTTTTTCGTAAATTTTGGATACATTTTGTGAGTAACGATTTATAACTTTTAAAATTTCTATGAAAATTTAAAAAGTAATGATGCATTCTAAAAGACGGATAAATTCCAAGCAATTTTATGGAAAAAAAATTTTTAATTTGCTGTTACTGTTCCAGAGTTCTACCATTTTAAAGCCTTTTGCCCATTGTATGAGCCAAAAAATATTATAAACTGTTTGCCATTTTTGCATCGGATTTGGTTTAAATTTCTATGAAAATTTACAACACTATTGACGCACTTTAAAAGACAGATAAATGCCAAGCAATTTTTGTAGAAACAATTTTGACGTTTCAGTTACTGTTCCAGAGTTATGCCACTTTAAAACTCTTTACCCATTGTATGAAACTAATAATATTAGAAACTGTTTGTCAATTTTTCATCGGATTTGCTTTAAACATTGTATTGTAACGACAAAGAGTTACGCAGAAAAAAAACGACCCCAGCAGCATACTGCAGGAAACATACATATGTTTGCAAGCAATCATACATTGCATGTTTTGATAACAAATTTTTGGATTTTTGTTTACGAAAATCTATTTACTAAATAGATTATATTCATTCCATGTTGAAACACTCGTTTGGGGGAGATTGTGGTAGTCGAGGGGTTGAGTGTTATTGTGGCCGTCGTATTCAGGTCCTGCAATTAAGAACATATACGAGGAGTTTATTGTTAAGATTTCTTATTAAAATATGTACATATCTATGTCTGTACTTACCATGAACATAAGCACTACTCCCATATACTCTACTCCTTTAACATAGAACTTTGTCATTGTTTTGTTAACTCATGCAATTGGGGTTGTGTTGAGGGTTCTGATATTCAATTGTAACTCCAAATCTCCCAGGCATTAAGCCAGTGATCGCTCTGCGAGCAGTTTCGTCAATTGCTCTTTTATTTATTTTAACCAAATTTGTTAATATCTACCCTTTTCACATTTAGCGCGTTTCAGCTGAAACGCTGGCGTTTCGCTCTCTTTCGAAGATTTCAGCGAAACACACTTTAATTGGCACTTATTTCCATACAAAAAAAACCCAAACATTATTCTCTTTTTACTGTAGTTTGTTTGAAACCACAGTAAAAATGAGAGAGAGCACAGTGTTGTACTCCAATAGTAGCTAAAAAAAATGAGTAAAATGAAAAAACTTCCATTGCTGGTTCAAAGCAAATGTCAGAAAAATGAGGGAAAACAAATCTGTTTGTTTACATTATGTATGTATCAATGTTATTTTATATTTCTTTATTCACAAATGTGCGTTTGTGTTGTTTACAGTCAATACAGAAAACACAAAACAGAAATGAGAAATGTCACATAAAACCACAGTAGTTAAAAAAAGTACAATGTGAACACCATGGTTTCGAAATGATCTCAAGAGAGCGAAACGCCGGCGTTTCAGCTGAAACGCGGTAAATGTGAAAAGGCTATAAAATTTCGATTGGATTCATTTATTGTACGTTTTATGTTCGTCGTACTTGAAACACTTTGTTTCTTTGACTTCTTCCTTTTCATTCACTTCGACTGCTCGCACAAATGTATGTGTATGTATCTTTCGTTTTTTCCTGAATCCAAATTATGATTAAAAGACAAAAACACGGACAAAAACACGAGTCGCAATAACTTGTACCGTCACGCGCATACACACACACAAATGTTCAGTTACATATTTCGGGGTAGTTTTTCTGCTATCGATGCGTCACTTTCTTTACTGTCGTGTTGCTCCTTGCATTCTGTTTATTTATCTACATATTTGATTTATAGATTCACAAGTTACACAAACGATCACAGCAAACACATAAATTCACTCAATTTAGTTTTCACAATAAAGATTATTACTAAGTCTAACTAATTAGTCTGTGTTAACAAATTTATTTAAATTATTCCGGCGGAGAAATATGTCTACGACTTTCGGCTGTTGCAGTGGAACTGATTTAAGATGTGTACGTGACCCACCACTCACGCTCACCATTTTCTCTTGCTGGCCTCTTTTTTACGCTCGCTCATTTTGTCGACTGCTTCTCTCTCTATACCATCACAAAAATTAGTTTCGTTTCAATAACGAAATTGTTTCGTCAACTAAAATTGTTGACAAACCTCCACAATAAAAAAAATAAAATAAATATAAACTATAAGAAGTAATATAAGTAGTTTAAAACTCATGCCTTTACTTTTTTTTTAATTTTCAACCCATTTTTTCTACAAAATTCAAATTAAATAAAATTTTTGCAGGAACGACAAGTAAGTTGTTACAGCAACGAAATGAAAAATTGTGTGAAATTTGTCGTTGCAGCGACTACCAAATTGTCGGATATACGACACTTTTCACTATAACAACGTAAAAACATTAACGAAAATGTTTCATCCATGCGACGAAGCGTTTTTCTTTCAGTGTAGTGCATTGCAATGCCACGGACTAACTAGATTAAGCATTAGCTCCACCAGAGAACCATGTAGTTTGCGCGAAACAGCTAAAGATCTTGCATACACCATCCCAAGTCCCAGGTTTTCACAGTCCCCTAAACAGGTCAGATCCCATAGTATACATCCTCCTGCCAGCTAAAGCTGGCCACGTACAAAGGCTATGTTCAGTGGATTCTTGCTCTTCCTTGTCATTACAGCTTGTACAAAAGTCATTTGCCCTGACTTTTATTAACGCCGTTTGTCTACCAATCAGATAGTGCCCTGTCAAAACTGAAACAAGCGTTGATACCTTGGGTCTGGCTAAAGACAGAAGCTTCATGGATCTCTTGTTATCCACTATGGCCAGATTTGTCTTGGGCGTACACAATCTGTGTCCCTCGTCCATCTCTCCAGCATCATCATACAGGAGCGCTCTCGCAGAATATGCTCACAAGTCGCTAGGGGCTTTGCAAAACACTCCATTTCCTGTGGAACCTGTAAGTTTGTGCCTAGTATGGCCACTTTAATCGCTGTGCTGTTTCACGGTATGTCCCTGTACTCTGGCACCCACATGAGGTGAATATCGAACTGTTGTGCCATCTCGATAGAAGATCTGCGGCAGTCCTGGTCAAATTCAGACCATATACATCCATCAATTATCTTCAAAAGTGTAATAGTGTTCATAATGATGGTTCGTCTATTACTAAGAGTCGGCAATCTGATCAATGCTAGTCCACTACTATACGAAGGAAGATTATGATTCGATTTCCATTGAAGGTTTCTCAGACAACATGACTGCCCTGGGGCACCCCCCCCCCCCCCCCCCCATATAACACAAAAATAGATCTTGATAATAATATTGTTACAATTCAAGGTTTTACTTGTGTCACAGTAATGTAATTTACATGCTTACTTATTTGGCTTACTGTAAATAACAGTGCGATTAGTGTTGTGCCTAAAAGTATGCATTGCAACAACATACCAGTTCGCCAAACCAGTTTACGAATTCACCAGTATTACGAATTCATATCTCACCACTAATCTCAGATGTTCTACACACATTCAGAGGATAATGGCAGTATTACTAGAAGGATCTTGAATTTGCTAAAAAGATTACACTATTTGAGTATGGTGAGTTGGTATAAATGGCGGAGATTTTTGGCATTATGGGTCAGTCTTTTATTAAACGCTGAAAAGTATGCAACGCGAATTGATTGTAAAATGTAGCCTTATAGTAAAGTGTTGACATAAAAACTGTATAAGCAAAATAAAAGGAACTAAAACTGTCGTACTTATCGTAATTTAAAAACGAACCTTGTCTTATTAACGGGTATAAAACAGCGTTAAAAAGGACAATTAAGGAAGTTCGTAACAATATCAAAAACTATTAGGGATACTGTAACCCATGAGAAATCCGATACCACCCCAACCTTAAAATTAATGCAACTCGCAATGAAAATTACTATTGTTGTGTATAGTAAAACACATACTCACACACCCATACGACTCAGCTCATGAATATTTATAAAGCCACTTGTTACTGCAGCTGTGTGGGTCATTCAGTTTTGCCACTCTTGACCTTGTCCAGCACTACTTACACTCATTCAACAACATTTGATGCTTGTTGTTCCTGTTGCTGTTCCCCATGGGCATGTGTATCGTATGCGTATGTAACATTTATATATATGAGTGTTATTGAATTTTATTTTTTTTATTTTTAAGAAAACTGTTGATTACACATAATCATTGAACTTTTCACTACATATTTCTTTCTTTACGTACGAGTATTTCTTTTATTATCCTTTTGCAATCACATGGGAATTCACTTTATCCTTTCGGCAACTAAGAGTGCCAGAGAAAAGGAGGAAGACCCAGCATTGCACACTGGTTTGAAAATGAGAATTTTGGTCACAGGTTGCGATGAACTGGTAAGTTCCACGGACCAAAATAAAAATTGGTTACCCATTATACCCCATGAAGGGATTGAGGAGAGCTTCTGACAACCAGTGAGCTGTGAGTATTCTGTTTTAACACTCACTAATTGGGGTCTGCAGTTTTAGAGCTAAGTACTCGATAGTGCAAGGGTTTTTAGGGCTAAGTACTCGATAGTGTTGCTATAGGTAAGCGAGATGACCATAGTCGAAAGAAATGTAAGATGGTCAGGGCAGGGATTGAATACAAGAGCTGCGCATACTAACCATTGCACCACCCACGGCCAAAGTTTCAAGCACATTTGTAAAAGTTGGTTAGAATAAAGCATGTCTGTTGATTGGGGTCCCGGTGCACTATGTCCTGTAATACAAAAAGTAGACCCAAATATATATAAAAAGTGGACCCGAAAGAATCAGCCTTTTATCTATTATATACTTTAAATGGTCCTATCAAGCGTAATGTGTAAAAAACCAAAAGCCTATCATTTCAAGCCCGATCGAACCTTATTAGAGTAGATTTCGACCCTAAATATCCACAACTGACCAAACATTCACATTACGTCAAATCCTCCAATCGAACCCAAATCGATACCTATCATCTCTTTGTTCATTATATTCGCATTAAAACAGAAAAAGGTCAGCGCATTTTGAAGGTTAACTTCTTTATCACACGCAAACCCGGAAGATTACTTATACAATTTCAATATGTAAAACTAGAGGTTACTTTTTAAACTCATTATAAACTGGTGCACAATTTAATGCAGCACTGCTAAAGTACTAAAAAATGCAACCATAATAATAAAAAAAAAAACACAAACACAAAACCGATTGTTTTGCAAGCCACCAACCCAAGCCAGACGAGGCGCCGCTGCCGATAATAAGCTTCTGTCGCCGACGATTAAGTGGCTCCCACCGGTTTAAATTTTGATTTGACTTAACTTGCCGAGACGATATTAAACTTTGTACAACTTTGTTTGGTGTGCCGCCGCCGTTGAACGCCACATGTTGGACTGTGCGAGATGCTATTGCAGTATTTTCGAGAAGCGATAAAAAAAACAGCAGAAGTTAATTGACACTCAAGCCTGGTACTAAGTTCGTTCACGGGGAAATAGTTTTTACATTGGTTCGCAGCGTCATTGGCCAGCAATAAGTCAAGATAGACTAGCATATTTTATTTGTGTTCTTCAAAGTTTTTTAACATAAAAAGGAACAAATTTTTCGACAAATTGTATGAAAGATAATTGTTACATTTATTTCGCCCATAATTCGAAAATAGTTCTTTTTATTTTTTCTTCTTTGTTTTTTAATGAAGTTTTAAAACATTTCACGTGAAATGTTGATCGTAATACGGGGCTTAAATGATGACAAGCCAACGTCAATGTTTTCAACGCGCAGAAGTTCTACTCATTTGGAACAGAGCGTGAATATTGATAACCAGTAGAACTCGGAGACAACTTTAGTTACCTCGTAGATGCCGTAAACAAAAACAATAACATCATATTGAAGACTAAGCTGAGAATTGTTTGCTAATATACATATGTTATTTCGGGCTAAGCAAGCACTTAAGAGATCAAACCCACTCCCGAGTTAAAAAAGAACTAGCTATATCAGACTCTCATACAACCTGTCTTGCTTTATGGTAGAGAATCCTGGGTCCTATTTCCATATTATCTTTTATGCACTATTAGTTTGTGAAGGCGGAAATCGCCCGCTCGCTTCCACCACACTTATTCATTCGTCATCTGTTTACTAAATAAACGCACCATCTGGGGATTCAACGGCAATGTTAGTGCAACAATCTTAATCAATCTTAAGGGCAATAGCATAACAGATGGCAATCAGCTGATAGTAAAGCTGACGATCACAGCTGCGACGACAAAGATCAGCTACCAGCGCGGAGTAAGTATATAAAAGGCTGGTCAACTTAGTACTCCAGGCGATTCTGTCTGCAGAAATTGAAGATCCAGCATAGCCGTAGTAGTGAATTAGAAACCCTGCCTGTAGGACCTAGTTCAAACGTAGACATTGTAATAATCCCTAGCTTGTCTCCCTCCCACTAACTAACTTTTCCCTGGTTCAAGTCAGAGATTCCCTGCCTGTTGGGTCTGGATCTTGTTGCCTAACTCTCCCGCTCGTTCAAGCAAGAGATTCCGTGCCTGCGGGGTCTTGAACTTGGTACCCGCTTGTACCCTGGTTGCTATTATATTTCACCTGGTTCCGGCCAGAGATTCCCTGACTGTGGAGTCTCCATCTTGGTGCCCACCCGTACCGCTGGTTCAAGCAAGAGATTCCGTGCCTGTGGGTCTTGAAGTTGGTACCCGCCTGTTCCCTGGTTGCTATTTTGTTTCACCTGGTTCCGGCCAGAAATTCCCTGCTTGTGGGGATCTCGACCTTGGTGCCTGGGTCAAGCCAAAGATTCCGCGCCTGTGGGGTCCTAAACTTAGTACCCGCCTGTTCCCTGGTTACCTGTAGAGTCTCGACCTTGGTGCCTACCTCTACCGCTGGTTCAAACCAGAGATCCCCTGCCTGTGGGGTCTTGAACTTGGTACCCGCCTCTTCCGTGGTTGCTATTTTGTTTCCCCTGGTTCCGGCCAGAATTTCACTGATTGTGGGGTTTTGAACTTGGTAGCCACCTATTATCTGGTTGACATTTATTTCCCCTGATTCCAGCCAGAGATTCCCTGCTTGTGGCATCTCGACATTCATAATTATGCCCACCGCTGAGTCAAGTCAGAGATTCCTTGCCTGTGGGGTTTGAACTTGGTGCCCGCCTGTTCCCTGGTTGCCTTTTGTTACCCCTGGTGCGGACCTGGTTCCCTGACTATTGAGTCTCGACCTTGGTGCCTATCGCTACCGCGGGGTCAAGCCAGAGATCACTTGCATGTGGGGTTTTGAACTTGGCGCCTACCTGTCCCACTAGTTCAAGCTACAAATTCCCTGCCTGTAGGGTCTTGACTTGAGTCCCTATAGTAGTCCTCGCTCTCAACCAGACATAAGCAGCGATTCCCTACCTGTTAGTGGTGCCATCTAAGGACCACTTCAGCAGAAGTCCCAACATCGGCCACGAACCATCGACCATGATAACTGCAACGACCCATCGATGATGCCCCACTATCACAGATGGAAAGTCACTCACCCATGAGTAGGTGTAAGTTTTTGTCAACGATCTCCGCCACCGGTAACACTCTGCCCTATTCGTCATCATCTACCCGCCGCCAAAGCCTACAGAATCCCATCCCCATCTTTCGGCTCCTCGCTAAGGTATTTACTGCAACATTATGGATATCACAAAGACGATGAAGAAAGGTAGAAAAGAAAATTTTCTCACGAAGTGGAATGCCAACAAAGAAAAACAGTGAAGCGCCTGGTTCCTCTGTTCTCTTTTACTCTCTTCATTTAATATTTCAATACTCCAGCAGATTTTTGATGATGTTATTGTATCTAACTATAGAACGCCAACCATGTTTAAATAAAATTACATAAAGAATGTAAAAAGTATGAAAGAATAATGCGAGAGTGAATTGCGTTTGAGTGAATCGCTTCGACTTTTTGGTTCTCTTCTACGAGGGTTGCCAAATAGCGCACTTGTTTTCTTCTCTACCTGTATCAGTCTAAAATTTTTTCCATTATATAATTTTTGAATTTATGCCAAAAAAATTGATTTTGAACCAGTGTGCATTGGTAGTTAGTAGTGATAACCTACTAGGGGGAAAACCGACAAGCAACATTGCAAGGTTGGAATGCCAATGGCAAGAATAATTGCTTGCATTAACACAGCTTAATGGTGGGTAAATTGGATGGGTCGTGGTGATTGGTACAGGAAATGGCAGATGTTGGAGTTTATGTATCGAGAAAGTGTACAAAACATGCCAAAGTTTAAAGGAGAAATCGACTCTCACACACCCATACGTGATAAATATTACGGGATAGGATGAAAAATGCACTTTCATATGCAGACCATCGATTAATTAAAAAAGGAATTTTGCACCTAAAACTATGCAACTTACTTATAGTGTAAGTTTCTAAGGGTGAAGGAGTCATCGCTCAAAACTACGAGAGATTTTGAAATTCACAATATTTAACCTTAAAGTAGCCAACACATTATTGGGTATTGTGCTAGACTATTTCACGATTTTTTGATAGAGATCTTAGGGGGATACCAAACAATTTCTCTTTAAACTATGCAACATATGTATTAAATATGTTTTGGAAGGAAAAGTATAACTGAGTAAGGTATACAACTATAACTCAATTTATAACTAAGGTGAAATTTATTAGAAGGACTGAATATGCATATATGTACTATATGGTTAATTTGCAAAATTCATTGTTGTATCCCAAAGCATGGAGCAGGTAACAAAGAACTTACAAAGATAAAGAGCCTAAAAGTATGCAAAATATTTATGAAATGCTTTAAAATAATCTATATATATAAAAGAATAACGTTACTGACTGACTGACTCAACATCGGCCAGCCCTAACCGCTGAAGCTAGGAACTTGCAATTTGGCATTGAGGTCCATCCTCTAGAGCTGACGTCCGCTAAGACGGGATTTTTGGAAATTCCTACGGGGAGGGGCAAAAAGCGGAAAAGTCTCTCCCATGGCGGCCTGCCCAAACCCCTTTGGCTAAAAAGCTGAAATTTTCAATATTTGTTAATTCGGATATGCCATTACTCCCTGGTATGGTACTATTTGCAGTTTAGCCCAGAAACTTGGTAAATTAGCGAGGAAACGGGGGGAAGTTTAAAAAGTTCATAAAACTACCGATAACCAAGTATCGGGCTTTTCAGCTAGTATATATTATAAAATCACTTACTTACTTGCTTAGGTGGTCACAAACAAACCAGAGGGGTCAAGGGTCTAAGAAAATGAGGATAACATGTTTCTCCAACCGGCTGGATCTTCAGCTTTTCTCCTCCAGTTGGTATAACCAAGCTCACGTAGGTAATATTCCACCTACTCTTACCAGCGAAATCTAGTCTTCGAATTACTTTCGCACTGGTTCACTTTGATCCATTGTACTGACACGGCCTAGCGAACGTAAACGCACTATTTTGATTTGAATAACTACGTCGATGTCGGGAAACAGATTATACAGCTCGTGGTTCATCCGTCGTCGATACTCGGCGTTTTCTATTATAGGACTACCTATTTTTCGGAAAATTTTTCCCAGTAATGGTTCATCAGCAGGCGATTTGACCCAGGATTCTCCCTCATTAAGCAAGACAGATTGTAGGAGAGTCTGATATAGTTGGATCTTCGATTCTCGAGAGAGGATCTTATCTCTGAAGTGCTTGCTTAGCTCGAAATAACAGCAGTTTGTAAACACAATTCTCGGTTTGATTTTCGGGCTGACGTTATTGCTTCTGTTCACGGCAGATCCGAGGCAAATATATTTGTACACTACCTCGAAATTATAATGGTTCCCAACGTTCACCATTTCATTCAACCGATTAGATGTTCTGCTTGTCGAAACCATTAATTTTGTCTTGTCCTCGTTTACTGCCAAACCCACTATTCCTGATTCATTTTCAATTCTCGAAAATGCTGCCGTAACTTCTTGCAGATTTCGCACAATGATGTTTCAGCATTCGCGAGAAGCTGCTGATAGTTTAGATATATTAACATGTTGAACAGAGCGTATGATAGGGTGTCGCCCTGCATGAGGCCTCGCCTCATACTAAATGGTTCGGTGAGAACTTTACCAATCTTTACTGGGGATTTCGTGTCGGTCGGTGTCATTCTGCAAAGGCGTGTCAGATTAGCAGGAATACCCAGCTCCGCCATAGCTTGGTGCAGTTTCCCTCATATCGGGCTACCGAAGGTGTCGATTTGTTTTACGTGGGATTTCTCCAGGATTTGTCGTAATGTGCATATCAGGTCGATAGTTCAAGCCTTAGGTCACACTGATAAGATCCGATCAGGTCTGCAACAGACGGCTTTAGTCTTTCGCATATTACGATCGAGATAGTTTGCTTATATACCCGGGTCGCCTTTTCCTTCCGATCTATGGCTTACGGCACCCAGTTGCAATGCAACTCCACATCAAGTGTAAGCTCTCCCTGCGATTTGGGTACAAACTACAGCCACCACATGTCTCCCCGAAGGTCCTCAACACAGTCCGGATGGGCCCCTGACTCCCGTGGTAGATTTCTGGTCAAACCTCGTAGCCAAAACATCTACAGGTCGAACCCCAAATGTTTCGGGAACTGGTGACCCCACAACACAAACATACAACAGTCCGTCACCACCACTTCATTCCCACAGTCGCAGTCCGCAGTCTCCGTCAGGCATCTCTTATACAAGAATGCATTAAGAGAGCCATGTCCCGTAAGTAAGTATCCCAGATAGAAGTCTAAGCCAAAGTCTGGTCTATACAAAAGTCACGTCCTGAATAAATGCGTACGTCAACCTACCTTCGGATATCAGATGCTCCTCAATGAGCAACTTAATCCATGTCACGTCACCATCTGCCACATCAGCCGCAGACAGCCACTCGCCTTCTTCCAAAGGCAACCTCTCCGAACTTTATACAGCATCGTACGCCTAACGACCTCCAATTCAAGGGAAGGCACGCCAAACAACAGCTGCAGAGCGTCCATCGAGACGGTACGGCAGGCCGGCATACGCGCAAGCATCGCTATACTCTGGCACGAGAGAACTTTCTCCCTGCTGACCACATGCCTGGCTGTACTGCACCCCGATGCTCCATACGTTGCGCAAGCAACGAACAAACCACCGTATATGGTACGGACAGCACTCCTGCCTAGGCCTCCTGCCTGCGCTTCACCATGCCGACCACCGCCGTAAGCTTCCCCTTCACGTAAGGCATATGCTACATAAAGTTCAGTCGTTTATCGACCACAATACCAAGATACCTCACCTGGGTGACGTACCTGATACTAACATCCTGGCATCTGACGACTGGCGGCGTGACAAAGACAATTTGCCCTTGAGCAACATTGTCACCATCTTGTCCAACGAAAGACCTACACCGACATTTATGCCCTACTCCATTATGAGGTTCCACACAAATGCACCACTGATGGACTCCTGCGGACATCCCCGGGTGACAGCACACCAGACTGTGTCACTACCTCCTACTACTACAGACGCTTTCTCGCCGCTAAAGTAGCTGGCCCACAAGCTCAGCTCTCTACAGCCGATCTCTCGGAGTCGGCACAAAACACTGCCCCAAGATAGGTGGACAAATGCGACACGAAAATCTATGACTATACCCAGCACGAACTTAGTAGATGTGTCAACGGCACAGCGTTTAACGTAGAGCCACGCATTCTCCACGTTTCTTCCTTCCATGAAACCAAGCTGGAAGTCAGAAGGATTCCAGTTGGTGTCCTATTTAAGCCGATTCAGCATAACTCTCTACAATATCTTCCCCAAAATGGGGAGTAAACTAATGCCCCGATAAGAGCGGGGATTAATCCGCACCTTATCGGGGGACTTAAGCAGGACCACAACACGGGCACACCTTTATGACTTCGGGAACTATCCTTCACTGACACACCTGCTAAATAACGCACTAAGATATTCGGGTATTACCTTCCACATGGCTCTGACCATCTCTCCAGTCACCCTGTCAACGCCCGGGGATCTCCAACACTGTACCCGGAGTATACTGGCCATCAGTTTGTGTTCCTCCAGGACCGGAGCACCAACCACCTCCCCATCTGGAGAAGGGCGATCAGTAGGATCCATTCCTGGAAATAAAACATCCAGCAGCACCTCAGTACACTCCTTCCACGACGTCACAGTGTTATTTCCAACTCTCTAGGACGATATCTCCTTCCTCCTAAATTGTAATCTGCCAATTTGGTACACCTTACCACAGGGATCGTTCCTGTGGTCGTATACAAACTTCAAACCAGATAACAAAGCCATATAAACTACTCTACGCTGAGGTAAATCCTCAGCATTGGAACGGCTTGCCCATTGGAAACGCTTCCTGAGGCGCCTGACGTTCCTCCGCAACGAATTCAGCTCAGGGGTCCACCATTTGACCCAGCCACGCCTAGACATGCGGCATGGCACTAGCACTATGTCGTTCACCGAGCACATCCAACAGTCTATAAGGCGTATCATTTCGTCCACCGTCAGAGCCCTAAATCCATCAAGTGGGCATTCAAACACCGCTCCTTTGAGCATCTCCACATGTAACGCCCAATTTGCATTGTGGAGTCACCACTAACGAATTGGAGTACTCTCCATCGTCCGTCGTTGGTGGCTTACCATAATATTATTGCTGAAATGTAAACATACTAATACGAACGTGTAGGATCTAGAGTATCTGAAAACCCGAAATTTCGGTTTGTTCGAAAAAGCAATTTTCCAAGAAACCGTTTTACTTAAATACTTACATAGATAGCTTCGACCAATTCTGCGTAGTCAAGGGCTTTACAAAGTGATGATAACATGTTTCTCCAACCGGTTCTAATATAGTTGCATTTTCGGTACTCGAGAGACGGTAATACCCCTGAAGTGCTTGCACAGCCCGATATAACACCTGTTTGCAAGAACAATTCTCCGTTCAATCTCCAGGGGCTGAAATTATTGCCTCTATACACGGCAGATCCGAGGTAACTAAATTCAGCCACTACCTCGAAATTATAACGGTTATCAATGTTCACCCTTTCTACTTGGCGAAACCATTAATTTTGTATTGTCCTTGTTTACTTTTTGCTGATTTCTTCTCAGTTCTCGAAAATACTGCAGTAAATTCTCTCAGATTTGCACAATGATGTCTAAATCATAAGCATACCCGATGCAACCAACATGCCCTACCTGAGGCCTCGCCTTGTACTAAATGGTTCGGTGACAGTTTTACCAATCTTTACTGAGGGTTTCGTGTCAGTCAGTGTCGTTCTACAAAGGCGTGTCAGCTTAGCAGGAATACCAAGCTCCGACATAGCTTAGTGCAGTTTCCCCCATAACGGGCTACCGAAGGCAGCCTTAAAATCTACAAACAGGTGGAAGGTGTCGATTTCTTTTTCGTGGGTTTTCTCCAGGATTTGTCGTAATGCAAATAGTTGGTCGATAGTTGACTTTCCAGGCCTATAGCCACACTGCAAAATGACCGGACAAATTTCTAAAAATCGAAGCAGTAATCCAGATAAAATAAGGGACTTAAGCAGTTGCCAATTAACCACTGAGGTCGAGAATTAACTGTTTTGAAGGTTCCATGCACGTTGCTGATCAGCCAAGGGGCCCAAAGTTGAGTATTGTTTCAATACATGCATGCAGGCTAAATTTGGGTTATTTTAAGTAGATGTGTGTTACATGAAGGTTATGTTTCTGGTTGTTTTAAACTTTTTTTTATTTATTTTGTGTTAATTTTATATTAAGTAATTTAATTTACTGAAGGTTTCTAGTTCAATTGCCTAAAAATATTAAATTATTTAATCTTTTGTGGACCGACAAAAATTATGATCAACTGGGATCAGAGCGCGATTTTCACTTCTGAATACTTCAGATCCTAACCGAAGTCAGTGTTTTTATTTCGTTACCCTTTACTACCATTTGCTGAAGAACATTTTTTTTTTTAAACTTTGGTTAAGTTTTTGATTTTATATTTAAATATAAAATACTTGTGTAAAAATTAATTGTTTTCAGTGTAAAGTTAACTGTATTACTCTGTCGGAATTTAGGTCTGGCAAAACCCTAAAATTTCAAACTAAAATTTCGAAATTTCAAACTAAAATTTTGAAAGTTCCTAGGACGACGATGATGAAAATGCCGAGCGTAATGATATAGATTTTTTTAAACGAAGTTTTTTTTTGTGGTCCCAAATAACTCTTGTATGGTTACGAAACAAACTTCTCAAACTTTTTATTTATTTTATAATTCCTAACAAATTTGGTAGAAAAGTTTAAAACGTTAAACCTTGTTAAGAAACGAAATTTTATGTTGAAAGGTAAAATTACACATGCTCTTCCCTCCGCTAGGTTAGTTATCGAAATCCTGATCGAAAAATGTTTGCCAAAAATTAAATC